>CM051242.1:130444876-131092841 GCA_027917425.1 Gastrophryne carolinensis
AATACACTGAGACCACCACACACACCCCCCCTTTCTTTCCCCCCGAGCTACGGGGGGAACGAGGGAGGATGGCGACCCTTTGTACAGGGCCCACCGCTACACGGGGCATGGGGCAATAGTGCGGGAGGAGCATCCCCTAGAGGCTCACTATCAGCCTAAACCGCCTACCCTTTGGTGGGGGACTGCGGTGGAGCATGGCTCCGTAAGCACGCATGGTGCTGCCTACCTTCACCCGACCAGCGCAGCCCAGGTTGGGAGGCACATCACAGGGAGGACAGGTGGGAATAGTCCAACAGGGCGCAGGCTTTGATAGCCCCGCTCACCTGCGAGAGAGTGATACTTCATGTCTTCGCAGTCGGCACTGCAGAGAAATCTGGGGATTTGTGGGAGGTCCCTGGGTATTTGAGGGCTGGGAGGAGCCTGATTTGCATGTCTCTGCAGTGCAGCGCCATCTGGCGGAGGATAACCCAAGTGTAAGTACTATATCTGGAGCAGGACGTACTGTATACTAAGAATAAAAAAGGCACCTATATGGCCCTTAGGACACACCTTTACTGTACTTCTACCCTTTTCACTTATTTAAATAACCTCCTGTAGCTACTCCAGGATAGACATTTTTAGAGTAGTGGCTCCCTGTGTGTGAATTCAGGATTAAGTTTACTGGATGAGATCCTTCTGTTGCCAGCATCAGATGCAGTTAGTGCACATGGACTCTAGTTGCACTCCTTATTCTTGACCCTATTTTCAATACAAGTCTCAATATGCAACAACCAAGGGATTTATTCATCATGGTCTACCGCCAGTTAGTGACACGTAGCAGCAGGTAGCGTCTGGTGTACTCTGGGCGCTGTACGGAAAACCACATTTATCAAAGAGAATCTGGTGAGCGACCGGAACAGAGCCATGTAGCGTACGATTCATCATTACAGGCGGCTCAGCTTATAGCGCCTGAGCTCTAGCTTCCAGAGCACCAGGTAAGACCTGTCGCTACCGTTAACTCTCCCATACATTTCAATGGACGTTCCTTCAAATCCCTTTCCTGATTCCAATATTTTTTTTATTCTCAAATAATTGTGTTTCATTTCCTGGTCTCAAAAAAGTCATTTTTGAAAAGTTTTTTTTTTTTATTTTTATGTAGAGTTGTCATTACAGGTCTGGCACTAAAGTGTTAATGTCACAATGTTAAAATAATGTAATTGCATGTGGTTTTGCTTTGTTACTGGTGGATATGTGAACACTTTAATCACACAGCGTCTGGCGCTCTAGGCTATAGTGGACCAATTTTGAGCGCCAGGTGCTGTGTGAGGTTGATTTTTTGATGAATATGGTCGCTGAGAGTCGGTTGCACTGAGCAGTTGCTGCTGTTCGCTCCCTGCAATGCTGTACTGGTGTTAGAATGCCCAACTCATTCATCAATGCTGGTCACGTTACTACAGAGACTGAGGTGCTCTGTAATAGCGACCCACAGCTGATCATAGTGACCACTAGCGGTAGCTCTGAGCACCGCGCTACAGACGCTCATCTGCCGATACCTGGTGCTAGTAATGAATCAGCCTGCAAGTCATATTGCAGTTCACAGCCACTTGAAAGCTTATTTAGCAACCTCAGTAGCTTAGTCTGTTTGTTACATTATAACCTATTTACAGTTTTGTAAATATCACACTTCTGCCTGATACCTGGGAATACATTCTACTTGCCTTAGACAGCCCTGGGGCTTGCTAAACACCCTCAGGCTGATGACAGTTGTAAGTTACTTTATGTTTCTCTGGGCACTCAGGACAACATGGCCCTAATAAGTCAGGACAAAAAGGTCAACATGAAACACAAAATACTTTTTTATAGAAGTTGACAGCAGCTTACAGAGCCCTGGGCTCCCATTTTTGGGACCGTAAAAAGCCGTTCTTTCACTTCCTGCTCTGTTTCTTTTCATGTGTTCAGGTTCCTCTAATCACACCACCTTCATGTTTTTATGCTATAAAATATTAAAGAATTCTTTCATGTAACAGTACGCATGAAATTATTTGTTCTTGCTGTGTATCAAAGATTGACAAATGCAGCCAGCTAGAAGGGTTATCAGAGATCCCTAAATACAAGGCTGAGTTTTTCGCTTGAAATGACTGCTATTGTGAGTACTAGCCTGATGTTACTGTCTGCTTTCAAGATAAATAATACATCAAGGACATTATGAAATAAACTAAAAAATATATACTTTTAGTTCTTAAACATGCATACATAGATAAGCTATATTTTCCAACCATATATCTACTAAAAGAATTCTACAAACATAGCTGCACATGGAATTTAAGGAAAAGAGACAGCAATAAAAAGGGTTAAAACAACCTGTCATGAAAGAACCATTGAGGCTACATTGCTGAACAACTTCTAAAAATGCTGCTTTGATGCTCCTAAAGCAATGTTCTGCAGCTGTGACCTTGGAATGCTGGTCTGAGGGGGATCCATTCCTACTTTGCCTTTTAACTGAAACCTCAAATTACTTGTTTTTATGACATTTAAAGTTGCTTTCCAGTGAAAAATTACCAACGTTCTGCTACCATCCACACCCCTGTGGCATGCTTACTTGGGATTCTCTACTAGGTACCTTGAAAGATATGAAACTTACCATTGTTCATTCGGGCATGGTTGCTCAGGGGGTGGTCTTTTTGACTGACCTTTTTGACTGAAGGCCATCTTTAACGCAGAATGAGCCCCCCCCTGTGATTAACTCCCCAGAACTCCCCAGAATGGAGTCCCGCGATTGGCTGTTGGGCGGTTATGGGGACAGGTTGCACCGGAAGACACGACTATGGCCCACGTGCGCACTGTCGGCCAACGGTGGGGCTCCTTTTCCGCCCCTGGCCCGTAGTGAAGGTGAGGATTATGGGCGTTATAGGGAATTATGTGCGGGGGGGGAGGGGACTCCAGCATTCTGGATGCCACCTCCCCCTCAAGCTTGTTTTGATTAGATGACTGCGGGACCAACACCTGTTATAGAAAAACTGGGTGTTGGTCCGGTTTAAACCAGGCCAACACAACTAACAGTGCTTGTATGCATCTCTCCCCAGGGCATTTCCCTTTTCTAATTCTTGCTGTGGTACATTTTAAAAACAAAATGGCAGCTCATGCAAGTAGGGCTCAAGATGCAGCCCCCATTGCAACCAATAGACTGGTCTCACCATTTCTAGAAAAAGCTGGGAAATGTATACTTATTTAAGTGGGGTGGGACTTCATATACAATAATATTATGATAATAAATGTGCATGAGGAGGTTTATATACAGTGAAATGCAAAATTTGTAGCTGAAATGACTGTTACTGTGAAGAGTTAAGCAAGTTGAAGATAATAAAGGACATATTCCTTTTGTATTTAAAGTGGACCAACACCCTGGGGTGATCGGCCCGGGAATCTATAAGATTCCCGGGCCGATCACCCCCCTCACCGCGGGACATCCGAGATCGGGATGTCCCGTGGTGAGGAACCCCCCCGAAAACCCCCCAAAAGCTCACCTCCTCGGCGGCGGCTGCCCGCGCGCCCCTCTAGCCGTGCCCGCGCCGGCCGTTTGTGAATGGCCGGCGCTGGCGCGCGCGCTGTCAGAGGGACGTGCGGGAGGCGGCGGCGGACGCGCTGGCTTGTCCGTCGCTGTCAGCGCTTGTCCGTCGCTGTCACCCGGCCACGTGGGAGCGTTTTGAGGTGAGTATTGGGGTGTTTCTGGGGGGTGCCCCCCTGAAGTGGACCAAAACCCAGGATAGTACAAAAGGAATATGTCCTTTATTATCTTCAACTTGCTTAACTCTTCATTTAATAAATATAAGTCCTTTTTAAGACTTATCTGCATGCCAACCCTTCAATCTGATCAGGAACAAGAGGAAGCAAAGATTAGAAGTGTGGCTAAACCCCAAAACCACCCCAACAAGGATGTAGGACAGGTTTTCTTCTAATGATTCTTCCATGTGACTCTTCCACTGTGACGCTGAACAGTATAACAATGTACTACAACTCCAAAGTCTGCTAAATCTCCTTTGCAGTCAAGCCTAGGTTCTGATTTGCATTATAGTAATCCTATGAGCAGCTGTCTCCAATTTTTTTGTTGGTCTTTAATACCTTCTCTTGAACGCCACTGTTCTTATTAACTGCCATATCTTAAATTCATTTCAGTTCAAGGAAATGGCAATCTGAAACTGCTTTGCTATTTTCCTATAGCCTTCTGCTTTGTGGACCTCAACTATTTTCATTTTAAGAGAGTTAGGTCGCTTTTTTGGTAGAAGTCATGGCTTCTGTGTCTTGGGACAAGGTTAAAGGAGTCTGGGGCATCGATTGAGGGCGTGCAACCACAAAGGTAGAGAGGAAGCGCCATTTGTCTCTTCTGTTTCAGACATTGATTTTCTAGCTGCATCCAACTGAGTTAAAGCGGACCAAAACCCACTGGACTAGTGAAATAAATTTGGCCAAAGCCCCTGTCGATACTCCCTTTTTAGGGTGTAGAACTAGAAATTGATATTTTCGATTTACGAGTTGTCCTGGAACACTGATTTTTTTTTGGCTGTCCCTTGGTGTGAAATGACAGATGACCAGTCATTGCATAGGTGTGGAAATGACAATTGCCAGAGCAATGAAAATTGGCAAACGGTTCTCCTCTTGGGAGGAGCAGTTCATGGGATGCTAGTTAAAAATGTGTGTTTCTAGTTACGCCACTAAATTAAATCTTTGACATTTGCATCACATGGCCTTTTCTGTAAACAGGCATTCACTCTTAAAGTAGACCAAAACCCAGGGGTTGACTAGCCTGGGTTTTGGTCCTTGCCCCCCGCTATGTGAAACCCCCCAGGCCACCCGAGCAAACTCGGGCTTTGGCGGCCGCTCGTCCAATCAGTGTGCTCAGATCCGCTCGAGCCCCTTTGTCCAGGAGCTCCTCTAATACGAGTGGATTCGAGCGTGCTGATGGCCATTCGCCCTCTACCCTCTAACAGGGAGGGTGCCCACGCCGGCCATTCACAAATGCCTAGCACAGGCACACGCCCTGCGATGGGGGTAGTGGGGATGCTGCTGGTGCAGTGGGGCACCCCGATTCTGGATTCCCCAGGGGGAGGGAATCAATTGGCCCAGGAATCTTAAGCGCAATGTGCATAGTGAGGCAGTGTATAGCCTAGCTGCAGCAGCATGTATCTCTAATTGCTGAAGTAGCCCCATAATTTGCCAGAATTACATCTGATCACTAAAACGGGCACAAAAATTAGCTCTGATTGCCAAAATGGCCACAACATAAGTTCCACTGACTAAAAGGCAGCTTGATTAAGTCCCAGGATCCTATACAGGCTTTAGGGCAACATCAGGTTTAACCCTTTAAGTGCCAGCCTACCTGGAGTTTTTGTCACCCTTTGTTGCCAGACCATTTTGCACTATTTTGCACTACGCATGTTCAAATGTGATTTTTGAAGAGATTTCCAGGGATTTCCCAGGAAAATTATATATTGTTTTTTTCAGCAGAGCCTGGGATTTAACATCAATTTGTGTTTGTCATTTTTTAGGTGTATTCTCAATATTTTTGGGTTAAATATGTGCAAAAAAAACGTTAAAAAATCTTAACAAATTGTAGTGTTTTTTTGTAATACAAAATGTAAGTTCGTCAATAAAATCTTATTGCGTGTGAAATCCCAATTTCTCCCGGTTACAGCGGTACCACATATGTATTGTTAGACACCCTTTCCTGCCCAGAACACGCCCCCAAATTGAAACAGCACTTTAGGGGATTTTCAGATAGAATACAACTATGCTATGCACTAGGCGCACCTTACAATTGTTCAATAAAAACAACCCTTTACATTTAAAATACCCCCAACAAAATATATATTCTCTGGAAGTACACACCTCAAGCTTTCTAGGTGTACCAGGCTTGTTGATGTGGCCACAGTTTTCTGGAAGTAATCCCTCAATGTATTCTTTGGTTGCAAAGAGTTTCCCTAAAAGAGGATAAAAAAGCAGAACGAAAGCCACATTTTCCTAAAAAAACTATATACAAACAAGAAAAAACAAGTTAAATCTGAAAAAGCAACATCCCCCGAACAGAACAATACCCAACATGCATAGGTCCTGTCAAAGGAAGAGCTGCCAAACACCACAAAGTAAAGCATGTGCATAACGGTAACCTTGCGCTTTTTCTACCAAAACAACATTTTACATTTGGAATACCCCCCACAAACCATGTATTCTCTGAAAGTACACATGTTAAGCTTTCTAAGCCTACCCAGCTTGTTGTAGTGGGTTCATCTTTCTGGAAGTGATCCCTCGAAGAATTCTTTGGTTGCACAGGTTTTTCCCTAAAAAATTTATAAAAAGCTGAATAAAAACACCTTTTCCTAAAATATCTATATGCAAACAATAAAAAACAAGCTAAATCTGAAAGCGCAAGGTCTCCCGAGCAGAACAATACCCAACACTTTTAACTGCCCGCCTACTTGAGATTGTGTCACCCTCTGTTGACAGGTAATTTTTCACCATTTTGCGCCATTTTTGCAGGAATTTCCAGGAAAATGATATATACATATTTTGCGGCAGAGTTGAGGCTTTAACATGAAATGTCTTGTTTGTAATTTTTCAACAGTTTTTTTAAATATTAAGTAAAAAAAAAAAAAATAATAATAATTTTTTAGAAAACTGTCTCCTTTATTTTAAATAAAACATTTATTTTATTAAAGAAAACCATATTGCATGTGATAGCCCCATTTCTCCCAATTACAACGGTACCACATTTTAACATTTACAAATAAAATACAACTACTTTCCACACTATGTATAAAGGGTTAAATCGAGAAAAAAGTTGGCGTGGGGTCCCCCTTTCCAGGGGGGGGGGCACCCCATTTTTGGGGGCATTTTAAGGATTAATAAAACCCTTAAAAAACCCTTAAAAATCCCAAAAAAATTACATGGGGTCGCCCCTACCCGAAATAACCAGCCCGGGACCAGCTATGCAGGGCTTGTAGGAACAGGGTGCAAGGGCCTGCATTGGTGGCATAGCCTATGGCCATGGGCTCTTCTGTCCCTCCCTGGGCTTTGGGGAGGCAGGTAATTGGGGGTGCCGGGGGTTAATGGCAAGTCACCCGCTAGCCACAGGTGACTTGCCAGCCCCTAGCCTTGTGAACTGGTATAGGGGTCTCATGGACCCCTTCACAATGGGTTAAATGTAAAAAAAAAAAACACACACGCAGATAAAAATATTTTATTAGTTTTTTTTTTTAATAATTACCTCCCATTCCATTGCCAATCACTGGCTTCTGCTCACCTGCTGGAAGCCTTTTATAGCTGCTGGGTGACAGAACATAAGGGGTTAATTAAAAAAAAATGACATAGGGACCCCCTCCCAGGGGGGGACCCCATTTTTTGGGGGATTTTAAAAAATGAAATGGGGTCCCCCTTACCCGAACTAACCAGCCAGGGACCAGCTATGGGGGCTTGTAGGAACAGGGAGCAGGGGACAGCTTTTGTGGCCCCTGGCCCTGCAGGCTACAAGCCCACACAGCCTATGGCCAGGGCTCTTCTGCCCCCACCCCCCGGGCTTTGGGGAAGCAGGTAATTGGGGGTGCCGGGGGTTGATGGAAAGTCACCCGCTAGTTGCAGGTGACTTGCCAGCCCCCAGCCTTGTGAACTGGTATAGGGGTCTCATGGACCCCTTACCAGTTCACAAGGGGTTAAATGTAAAAAATAAATACACTGACACACAGATAGAAAAAAAATGACATTTATTTATTTTTTTTTACTCTACTCACCTCCGATCCTGTGTCGCTTTCCACTGTCCTGCGCCAATGACAGCTGCTACTGACAGATGCCGATAGTGATCGGAGCCTCCTTGCCTCTCACCCGCCCTGCTCCGATCACCACCGGCATCTGTCAGAGTCGGGTGCGAGTGAGGGTATATGAGGAGCGGGATAACGGCATCCCGCTCCTCCCACAAAAGGCGGAGCTAGGGGCGGCGCCGTCATTAGAGGAGGTGAGGACCTGAAAGAGGGTCTTCGCCTGAAGCCTGGGGGTGGTGAAGAGAAGACGCAGCGGAGGGATCGGGCGAGGAGGTGAGTGAATGTCATTTTTTTTTTCTTTTACAGCCGCAACTGTCAGTGGCGGAAACGGGGGGGGGGGGGGTCGGCCAGTTTCGGGCCCCCTCCTGAAGCCGGAAGACGTCGGGGGAGAGATCGGATGCCCCCCGGAGGCAGAGGGGACCCCCAGCTCCCCAACAATACCAGAGGTAAGTTTTTTTTATTTCTATTTTTTAACGAGCAGGGGGAAATGCCAAGCACGTAGTTTCTACATGCTTGGCACTTAACGGTAGGAGAAGCAACCACGTAGAAACTACGTGCTTGGCATTTAAAGGGTTAAAGTGTGTTTTGACCTTTTCTGCCATTAGATACTTGTTCTGTTGTGTATAATCCAAGCCCATTAAAAATAATTTTAGGTTTCCCCTAAAAGATCACAGGTAGCAATCCTTTTCTGTCTTCAGACAGTGGGTCTGTAAAAAACAAACCTATATTTTAGTGAAAGTGTGTTTTTCCTATGAAGTGATCACAGACAGCAGTTCTAAATCAGCAGTTGTTGGTTGAATAATCACATTCATTTTGGGAGTCACAATCAACATACACATCTTTGCACAAAAACCCAATTTAAAATCTTCTACCAGAAAGTTTTGATGGGGGCTCTTGAATATTTGTCATATACCTGCAAGAAACATCATATTTTTCATAAAAATGTCTTACCCCTCTCAGGATTCGCTCTCGTAATTCTGCCTGTGTCAGGGGTCTCTCCTCCTCATCAGCAGTGGGAGACTCGCTGGCACTGTCATATTCATCTCTGTAAAGACCAACACAAATACCACATTAAATGCATCCTAAACTTGCCAAAAGGCAATGCTGCCAAGCAGCCATCAATTCCCTTGTAATTTGATATTTGGGTTAAAACGTTTTTCTTTGTAATTGCCATAGCCAGTCCCTTGGGATCCTGCAGACATCCACACTCCCTGATGAGCTAAGTTGAGATGAGCTAGCAAACCCCCATTTGTCGGGACGTATGATGCTCGAGGAGGTGTCTGGCGTGGATGTGGCTGCTGGGCAGGAGGAGTCCCGGCCAAGGACGCCACCAAGCTGAAGGTAAGCGTGCTGTGACAGCTAGCTAGCTAGTGTTTAGCTATATGTTTAACAAATCCCTGTCTAACAACAGTTACATTAAAAAGTCTTACCTCACTGCCTGTAGGATTGATTTTTATTGTGACCCTTGTCATTTTGCTGCCCCTTCCCTCCCGATGTTGCTGATCAGTACCCTTCAGTGTGCCCCTTGTGAGCCTAGTTATAGCGAAAATCTAAGGAGAAAGCCTGAAATTTGGGCTAAATATCTACCAAGCACGACATTCCTGCAGGAGTTAAATGCCACTGAGAGCAGAGCTAATTACAGAGAGGTGGTATCACTGCTCTCTCCTCTCTGCATGCCACTTCTGGCAGACCAACTGGTTCACCTGGCACGCAGCCATAATGGACGGAAGAATGCAAAACTAGATGGGTATTTAGCTCAATTTCATACTTTCTCCTTAGTATCACTTTAATAACTAAGTTTATGATGGCATGCTGATTCAGGATGCCCCCCCCCCCATTGGGACCAGGCAGCCACTGCCAGCATGCTAACACCAAGGACCCAATTGACACTGGCAGTTACATGCCAAAGCAGACCGACACTAGGCTTCGATAGAAAGCGGAAGTGGTAAATATTTGGGATGTCCAGTCCTGGACTTGCAGCTTGGATAGACACAGAAGGGCATCTGAAATCAGGATGCTGTAGGAGTCAGTGAAGTTCACTGTAAAATCATTTGGAATTTTACTTCCACTTCAAATAGGCTCTAGTTTAAAGCAGTTGTCCTGGCATGATTCATCTAGGGATCTTGCCATATACAGCTGTCCTGGTTCTCGTTGAGAGTTGATAGAAGGATTGGTAGAGTCTTTACAGTATAATAAGACTTAAATAAATAAATTATTCTTACACTGAATAACAAACAATACATTACTTTCATATTGTTCAAGGGCTACAAAACACTGTTTGAAACCAAAGTGCCTCCTGCTTATTCTGGAATAAGTGCCAAGGATGCAGGGTCTTTCCTTCAGTGGCTCCTGACTGGAGGAAAGGTCCAGATACAGTATATATAAATGAGAGGAAATGATCCCCCAGAAGATCAAAATTCTGCTGATATCTTACCCAGTGGTGGGTGGATGTATCTCAAAGACTGGTGGGTGCAAGTCTATCATCTGTCCCAGGAGCACTTTGGCTGTTTCTTGTGGGTCATATGGCTTGTCGTAGTTCTGAGGAAAAAAATATTTTTAAAATAAAAATAGTACAAAGTTATTTAAAATACTTTATGGGAAATAAAATGCATTGCTAAAATACTCAACCAATGACCAAGTCATGTTAAAGTGGACCAAAACTGGCCCTATAGTCTATGAGACCCAAGGCCAACTGATTCCCTCCCCCCGGGGAATGCCAAACTGGGACGTCCCGCTGTGTAACACCCAGCTGTTCACCCTGAATTCTTACCTGTCCGACAAGCCCCTGGCGCATGAGCTGTCAGCAGTGGTATCAATTGCATCCTCTTTCGGCTGTGTGCAGCCACGGCCACCACAACTGAATAGCTGTGACCGCGCACAGCCGAAGTATGTCAGCTTCTAAATGGAATGCCGGAATAGTGAAAACTCCAGGTTTGGGTCCACTTTTAAACAGCTCTATGCCCAAAAACAGTGGTTATTACACTTTTTAAACCAAGTACCCCCTACAGACAAAGAAGTTCCAACCAAGTACCCCCAAGGGGGAATTAGTTATACATTTTACCAAAACAAATATCACTTTTAAAGCAAGAAGAAACAATGTTTTACCGTTAAAATAATCAGACCCCTACGGTTTCCCACGTACCCCCTGATCATCATCATCATTAACTGATCATCACCATTCATGCTATTCAGAAGGCATGAAAAGCCTTGAAGAAGAAGAATGGATATTGGAAAAAAAAATCTGTTTTTGAATTAATAAATGAAAGCTCAAAGAGGGAAAACAAAGCAAAAGAAAAGAAAACAGAACAAAGGGCAACAAGGGTAAATACTGCCCCACTACAAATTAGTAAGCAGTAGAAAAAAATTAGCAAACATGGCATTTGGCACTCTCAGTATCCAGTTGTGATTGTCGAATTTGATAGCATTTAGCACATAAGACTTATCAGCACATTAACCAGCACACATTTCTTAAAAATCAAAAAAAAAATTTTGTTGGCACTCCAGCCTTGGTATTTATGGGAGAATATACAATTTTGGACCTTTGGAATATTAGCCACATTATCAATTCCCCCCACAGCTCTGGTTTAATTGTTATGTCTTGATGTTTTTTAAATTGTGTCTTTAATTGTTGTTTTGTGATGGGAGCACATTAGTGCCAGTTTCTTGAATTTATAAAGAATAAACAGTATTTTTTACTTTTGTTCTACCATTTCATAGGTGTGCAGCCTTCCACCACGGGGGGTGCCTTAGGGGCCACTCTAGGACCCCATCTTTGTTTGTTTAGAGTGATTGTCGACTGCACGTGCAAAAATGTTACCCCAAAATTCGAGCGCATTCGAGCACACAGTTTTAATTGCAAAAATTAAAAATTGTTTAATTTAATTGCATTGTTAAAAAATGTTTAATGTTTATTAATAGTTTTGAAGTGACAGTATTCCACCTACCTTGGAGTCAAGGAAGGACTGGGCTGCCAACAGTTCATTTGTTTTCTGCTCAATGAGGCCAAGGTACTGCATTATGTTTGACTCACGAATGCTAGACGAAGAGCCTAACATCTCATCCAGGATGGAGTGGTCACAATTTATCTTCTTGAACAAGGAATCAATTCCTTAGGAAAAAAAATGTTATATCAGAATGTGGTAGAAGCAGAACCCTGGCACAAATACATGCAGATATCATATGGCATTACACAGCATGGCCTACTGAGGAACTGAATAAAACTCTGAATTCTAAAAAAATAACAAAACTCCAATATATATTGTTATAAGTGAAAATGACGATGCATGATGAATTGGCATTACATGGAAATTCAGAATAGTTAAATATCTAGTGGAAATTTAGGGACAAACGCATCACTAGTCTGTCCCTTGGTGCTCTCAGTGTGAGCGAGCATATCATCGCATATCACCACAGTCTCTGCCACAGCATAGCATGCTCAAGACTCATAAAGCTGTGCCACATTCTTTTCTCAGCTCAGCCATGAACAAGAACTTGAAGCAAAGAAAGCAGCTTTGCTTAGATTACATAAGATATTTGCAAATAATCAGAGATTTTGAAATGATTTAATATGGCTCATTTTACACTGTTACCAAGTATTTACATGGTACCCAGCAACCAGGGACCACAGAATGACCATGATTCTTAAAGTGGACCAAAACTCAAAAAAAGGGAAATTTATGTGCTCACCAGTAAATTGTCTTTTTTGTCCTCTTCCATGCTGGGGCACCACCAGTAGCAAAGTGTGGCTTAATCTCACCCATAGACGGAGACTGCAAGATAGAAAAAACTAGCTCCTCCCGGGTCTATATAGGGCAGGCTGTGGCAGGATCTCCTCAGTTAATAAAAAAGCAGTTCAGCCACAGCCTTGGGAGGGGAGAACGCTCACCTGCGCATAATGCACGCAACTAGAGAACAGTGCAACAAAACAAAAGCCGTGTAGAAGGTGGGTGTGAACGGAAGAGAACAAGAAAGGAAATTTAGTGGTGAGTGCACAAATTTCCATTTTCTCATCTCCTCTTCCCTTTCTCAACTTTCAATAAGGGTGGGTCCGTGCAAGAACAGGCAACGGCCGACTGTGTCAACCTAACCAAGAACAATGGCACTGACATCTCAAGCTTAGCCCCACAGAGAGGGGTTCACTACCATCTGGAACACCTTACGCCCCAGAGCAGCATCGGCAGATGTCCTGACAAGTCTGTATAACTTGGTGAAGGTGTGGAGAGACGACCAGGTCATCACCTTGCAGACCTGTTCCACCGACACCTGGTGTTGGAAAAAACCTCCTTGGTCCTTCTGGAAACACGAACAAGACATCCGTCTTACGTACGTCTCGAGTAGCAGCCATGTAATACTTTAATGCCCTGACCACATCGAGGGAATGCAGGAGTCGCTCTTTATGGTGAACGGGGCGTGGGCACAAGGAGGGTAGCACTATCTCCTGATTAAGATGGAAGGGAGAGACCACCTTGGGCAAAAAATTCTGCTTCACATGAAACACTCCGCTATGGGTTCAAAGGAAGCCTCCGCTATGGGTTCAAAGGAGGGCCCCTGAAGTACTGATAGGACCACATTGAGATCCTAGGGTGGGACTGCCACGGCGGCCGAACGAAAGTGCGGATTTACCTATGCTCCTTGATTGTTTGTTGGGAGAAATTTGGCCAAGGCCGAGACCTGGCCCTTAAGGGTGCTGGGCTGTAGGCCATCGTGCAGGCCTTGCTGGAGGAACTCCAAAATTCTGGGTACCGAGAACCTCCTACAGGAGTGGCCCTTAGATTCGCACCAAGGCATGAAGGCCCTTCAAGTCCTGTGGTAAATTCTGGAGGATGTTTTCGTGTTCAAATCAACGTCCAAATTACCACGGCAGATAAACCCCATTTCTCCAATATGCTGGTCTCAACAGGCCAGAAAATCCCCCTGTTGCAGCAACTTCACAACCAACCTTAGAGATTCCAAGCAGAACTTCTGCACACAAGCGTAACATTCAGATTCTGGTAATCCAGGATCGGCCGAACGGATCCATCCTTCTTGGGGATGACGAATAGTATTGAGTAAAAGCCACAGCCCAGCTCTGAGGGGGGCACAGGTACTACAAATCCCCAGTCCAGCAAGAGCTCTAGCGACGCGGGAAAGCTTGGATGCCACAAACCTGTGTGGAGGTCTGGTCCCGATCTTGTATCCGGAAGGAACAACCTCCCGGACCCAGACATCGGATATTCGTTCCCTCCACACCAGCAAGGTTTCACTGTTTCAGCCAGACCGTGACCATAGCGAAGGATTTCAAACGAAGTGCAAAGAAATGCAAACCTCCATGTTGCAAACGCCTCCTCTGCTGCTTCATCCAGACCTTGCCTGCCATAACTGCCATGTACGTGGCACAAGCTGGGCGCATGGCCGACCCCACCATGGTGAACGCACTGCTGGCCAGCTAGTCCAACCTCCTATCCGGCGGTCTCTCAAGGAAGGCCGCACCATCAGAAGTAGAGATAATGGTGTGTCCAGAATGGTTTGTCTACCTCAGGTGCCGAAGACCAAACCCTGACCGCCTCATCCAGAAAGGGGTACTTGGCATCTAGGACATTAGGAAGAGACGGAAGCTTATTCGGTTTCTCTCAATCCTTTGCCACCAGCCTTTTGAAACAGGCAAGATTGGGAAAAACCTGCCTGACCTTCTGAAGCTTGTAGGGTTCCTAGAGCTCTTTAATCTGTTCTGATGGGTGATTCGGAGGGCTTCCGGTTCCTCTCTGAGATCAATCCACTGGCCAAGGATGCAGAAGCTTCTGGACTCCCAGCCTGCAACAACCACAACAATGTCAGATTTCTAAAGGAATCAGTACAACTCAAAAGGATTTGCCCCCAGAGGGAGCCTTACCTGACCAGGGAAAACCATTGGGTGTCAGTCGTGCTGGATCCGATAATCAGCCCAAGAGAACAGGGAGGCAGTGCAGGAGCTGCCAGGTGACAATCCAGGGATGCAGCAGGGACCTCCGGGCAACACACAAAATAGTGCTGCCTCATGCTGTTAGTGAGGAGTAGGGCAGAGCAGTGGACCTCAAAAATGTGGCCGTTCTGCCCCCTCCTTAAGTCCTCCACAGTAAGGCCCGAAGCCATGCCCCAACCCCCCCGGCATTGTAGGCTCAGCCAGCCCACTCCCTTTCCAAGTTAGTCAATAGGCAGGCCGCATGGCCATGCCCCCCTCACAACGAGGCTGCCTCCCCTCCAAACGCTGGCAGACGAGCTCTGAATGAGCTCTGACTAGCATGGTTGCCAGCAGTAGTAATCACAAACACAATGACACCAGGGAGAGTGGCCACCTAGCTCAGGCCCCACCCAGCAGTCATGGGGAAGGCAGACTGCGTCTCTCACAGGGTGTCATGGGGGTAGATGACCCAGGGGGTAGAGGGACCAGGGCTCAGTGGGAGACACACAGCAGGGCCACCATGCAAGGCCCAGAGATCAGGTACCCTGCTGCAGTGGGGTCCTGATCCTTGGGGCTCAGACCCAGACGGACGAGCCCTGGCACGCTTACCTGGACCCTCTCTCTGCACCTTCCCAAGCTATGGCTTAGGAACCAACTTCAGGCATCTAACTGGGGTCCCCAGGAACGCTGGTGAGGGGCTGGGAGAAGCCCCCGCTCCCAGTCAGCACTGTAACTAAAAAAAAATTCCAGACATCTTCACAGTCCCTTGCGACTGCAAGAAAAGAGGAGATCCTGCCACAGCCTGCCCTATATAGGCCTGGAGAAGCTAATTTTTTTCTATCTTGCAGTCCCTGTCTAAAGCTGAGATTAACCCACATATTGCTACTGGTGGTGCCCTGGAATGGAAGAGATGAGAAAATGAATTTCCTTAGCAACATTCCAATTTGAGTGCTCTGCAGTACGAAACCCCCTAGTTTCCCATAAACTTACCTCAATCACACAGCTGTGGCTAAGCTCAGCCACACTTTGCAATACCGCAAAGCATCCCCATTCTCTCTGGCCTGTGCTGCGCCACTGGCAAACATTCAAGTCTGATGGGTGCGGCAAGCCCACAAAACAGGAATGCACTCTGGAATCAAAATATTTGGGCTGGGTGTTGCAGGGAAATGCAATTACAAAATCTGGTCATCAGTCACAGAGTGTTGCCACAACCAGGGCCGGATTATAAGGAGGGCGCAAGGGGAGCGAGCCTCGGGGCCTCCACCACTTGCCCTGCAAAGGGGGCATCCACCAGCCTTTGGGCTATAGTCTGGTCCAGGAGGCTTTTCAGTCTTTGGTCTGATGAGCCGCGGAGCCAGCAACAAAGCTATCGGACCACAGGGCAGGACAGAGAGTCTAGAGCAGCAAAGTTGCCGGCATCAGCAACACTACAGCGATAGGTGGGTGCAGAGCTGTCAATCGGTGGCCGCTCACTGCACATAAGCAGCTCAATGCAGGGAACTGTTTTTTTGCTGGACCAACTGGGCGACTACACACCCCTGCCAAGAATGGCAAAGCAGGAGTTCCCAAGCAGCACGCACTTGCACAAGGGTGGCACAAGGGACTCGATCTGACATTCCAGTAAGTACACAGGTGCTAGACAACCACAATCAGTATCTTTGCTGGACTATTATTTTAAAGGAAAAAATACAATTCTGTGATTACTCACCTGTAGAATTGGTATTATGAGTATACAGTAGGTCCTGCTCCAGATAGAATACTTACACTTGGGTTATCCTCCACCAGATGGCGCTGCACTGCAGAGACATGCAAAACAGGCTCTTCCCGGCCCCTCAAATATCCGGGGACCTCCCACAAATCCCCAGCATTGAAAAGCAGTGAATAAGAAGCCGGGAGAATTAACCACCGAAACTGGTAACTATAACAATGGTAACAATCACCATACAGGGGATCCAGAATAATGCAAAAACCAGGGTGGGGTGGAGCAGGACGTACTGTATACAAATAATATCAATTCTACAGGTGAGTAATCACATAATTGTATTATTCTTAGTATACAGTACGTCCTGCTCCAGATAGAATACTCACACTCGGGACATCCAATAGCAGTGTCCATAAAGTAGGGTGGGATCCCCAAAGGTAACAGCAGACAGTTTAAACCACTGCTGCCTGCAGAACCTTGCGGCCAAAAGCAGCATCAGCTGAGGCCCTAACATCAACCTTGTAAAACTTTGAAAAAGTATGAACAGAAGACCAAGTAGTGGCCTTGCAAACTTGTTCAACAAAAGCCTGGTGCTGAAAAGCCCAAGAGGCACCAATAGCATGAGTAGAATGAGCAGTAAGGCGGAAGGGAGGATTTTCCCCTTAGCAGAATAGGCCTGAATCACAGCCTGACGGATCCACTTGCTGATAGTAGACTTGGCAGGAGCCAAACCCTTCCTAGGACCAGAAGGGACCACAACAAGGGCATCAGTTTTTCTGAAAGGTGCAGTAGCCACCAGATAGTACTTCAGACACCTAACCACATCCAAAGAATGCAAAACCCTTTCCTTAGCAGTACTAGGATTAGGGCACAATGAGGGAAGAACAATGTCCTGATTCAAATGAAAGGCAGACACGACCTTAGGCAGAAAATCTGGCTTGAAGCGGAACACCACCTTGTCCTGGTGTCTCTCATAGTAGGGGGGCTGGATGGAAAGCGCCGCCAACTCAGACACACGCCTAACAGAGGTGATAGCCACCAAAAAGACAACTTTGAGAGTAAAAATGGCCAGAGCAGCATCCTGCACAGGTTCAAAGGGAGCACCCTGCAAGGCTGACAAAACCAAATTCAAATCCCAAACGGGCACCATAGGCTTACGTGGGGGACGCACATGAGTAACCCCCTGGAAAAAAGTCCTGATCAGAGAATGCTGAGCAAAGGACTTCTGGAAGAAAACAGCCAGGGAAGAAACCTGACCCTTCAGAGTACTGAGTTGGAGCCCCATCTCCAACCCATGCTGCAGGAACTCCAGAATCCTGGGAATAGAGAACACACGACAGGGAAGAGACTTAGACTCACACCAGTCAATGTAGGCACGCCAAACCCTGTAATAAATGGAAGAAGAAGACTTCTTCCTAGCCCTTATCATGGTATCAACAACCGAGGTAGACAGCCCCTTCTCCATCAAGATGGTTTCAGCAGCCAGGCCATCAAAGCCAGAGTTTGTAAATTGGGATGGCGTAAGGGACCCTGAGTAAGCAGGTCTGGCACCCTGGTCTACTGCCAGCTGCACCACGTCTGCAAACCACACTCTTCTTGGCCACCTGGGGGCCACCAGAATTGCTGGCACCCCCTCCAGAGCAATCTCGCGCAGAACCCTGCCCAGCAGGGGGAATGGAGGAAAGACATACAGGAGCTGAAAGTCCTGCCATGACATTGCTAGAGCATCCGTGGCCAAGGCCAGAGGATCCTGGGACAGGGAGACAAAGGCCGGGAGCTTGTGATTGTGACGGGACGCAAACAGATCAACATCTGGTTGGCCCCAACGGTGACACAGAGATTGGAACACCCTGTTGCAGAGGGACCATTCTCCCTGGCAAGAGGTCCCCCTGCTCAGAGAGTCTGCCAGCAGATTTTCCACCCCCGGAATGTACACCGCTGATATGCAGGGAACATTGGCCTCCGCCCAGGTCAGGATCAGAGACACTTCCTGGAGGGCCCTCTTGCTCCGGGTCCCTCCCTGATGATTGATGTAGGCAACTGCCATCTGGCTGTCCGAGCGCACCTGAACAGGCAGGCCCCGAAGGTGAGGTGTCAACTGAGCCAGAACTAACCTGATCGCCCGCAGCTCCAAGACGTTGATAGGTGTGTGGGCCTCCTGAGGGCCCCACCTCCCCTGGAACTGCAGGGACCTCCAGAAAACCCCCCCAACCTGACAGACTGGCATCCGTGATGACCGTCTCCCAGGAGGGGGTCAGAAAGGATCTGCCCCCCAACAGGTTCCTGGAGGCCAGCCACCACGAGAGGGACCGCCAGACCAGGTGGGAAAGCGTAAAGACCCGGTCCAGGGACGCAGGGTCCTTGTCCCATACTGACAAGAGGTGGAGTTGCAGAGGCCTCAAGTGGAACTGAGCATAAGGGACCGCCTCGAAGCACGCCACCATCAGGCCCACCAGCTGCATTCCCTGCCAGATGGAGGGATGATGACAAGATAGCAGGAACTGGACCTGCACAATCAGACTGTCCACCTTCCGCTGAGGAAGAAAAATCCTTGCCTGAACTGTATCCAGATTCATTCCCAGGAATGACGTCACCAAGGAGGGGGACAGAGAAGACTTGGGGTGGTTGATCACCCAGCCAGATGACTCCAGAGTGGACACCACCAGCTGAGTATCCAACTCTGCCAGATGTAGAGACTGGGAAGTGATGAGAATGTCGTCCAGATAGGGCAGCACGCGGATGCCCTGAAACCTGAGCAGAGACATCACTCCTGCCAGCACCTTGGTGAACACCCTGGGAGCTGAAGTGAGACCAAAGGGCAGTGCCACAAATTGGTAGTGTTCATCCTCCAGAGCGAACCTGAGGAACCTTTGATGACCTGGAAATACAGGAATATGAAGGTAAGCATCTTTGATGTCCACAGACGTCATGGAATCCCCTGGGCGCAGGGAACTGATGGCAGAGCGCAGAGTTTCCATGCGAAAGCGCCTGCACCTGACAAATTTGTTGAGAATCTTCAAGGCCAGGATAGGCCTGACTGTCCCATCTTTTTTGGGCACTGTGAAGAGGCTGGAATAGAAGCCCTTGCCCTTTTCTCTTAAAGGGACCTTGCAGATGACCCCCAGCTCCAGAAGGCTTTGCACTGCCTGCACTAGGTTCTGAGCTGACACAGGGTTCTGAGGAATCCGGGATCTGATGAACCTTGGGAGGGGGCAAACAGCAAACTCTATCTTGTAACCAGAGGACACTACCTCCTGAATCCACCGGTCTGAGACATGAAGCCTCCAGACGTGAGCAAAGTGCTAAAGCCGTCCCCCCACCCGGATGGGTGAGGGCGCCCCATCATGCCTGAGGGGGCTTGGGAGAGGACTTAAGCTTGGAGCCCCAGGAGGAGCCAGGGCGTCCCCGTCCTCTGCCCCTACCCCAAAAGTCTCCTCGGGCCCCAGTAAAGGAAACCCCCCTCCCTTGTCTAGCACCACGGTAGGAGGAGGAAAAGGAGCCCTGACCCCGAAAGGGCCGAGACTGCTGCCTGCGCTGGGGTAACCTGCCTCCCTTAGCAAATAGGTCCAGGCGGTCCCCAAACAGGCGTAGTCCTTTGAAGGGAAAACCAGTGAGAGCCTTCTTGACAGTGTTGTCAGCAGCCCACTGGCGCAGCCAAACCGAGCGGCGTATAGCTAACACAAGGGCAGAGGTTCTGGGTGTGCTATTGGATTTTCGTTTAGTGTGTTCTGATCCGGCTCCGTCTTTGACCATTCCTGCCCGCTGCCCGCACCGACCATCTGCCTGTCTGACCTCATCTCTGCCTTACCCCTTTGATACCGTGCCATGTGACCACCCGGCTTTGACCCCTGCTCGTCTCGACCATTCTTGCCTAACCTGCTGGACTCGACGTTTCGGACTCAGCCCGCTTGAACTTCCGATTTGGGATACCCCGCAGTTCACCTATCTTCACCATAAGCCAGCAATCTTTGCGCCAGTAAGTCCTGGGGGAAACCCCCCGAGTCTGGAGAGGCATAACCCGTGTCTCCAGCAAGCGGGGGCTTGTCTATAGGCACAAGAGGTGGTGGAGATTGGGGATTGCTTGGCTTATGAAAGAGGGATGTCCGGCGATCCCTAACAGGGGGATTGCGGTGGAGCAGCGCTCCTAAGCACCTAACAGCGGTGCTGCCTACCATCACCCGACCAGCGCAGCCAAGGCTGGGAGGCAATTACTGATGGAACAGGTGGGAACAGTCCTACAGGGCCGCAGGCTAATAGCCCCGCTCACCTGCGAGTAGAGAGGGCCATCTTCTTGTCCTTCGCAGTCCAGACTGCAGAGAAGATCTGGGGATTGTGGGAGGTCCCTGGGTATTTGAGGGGCCGGGAGGAGCCTATTTTCGATGTCTCTGCAGTCCAGCGCCATCTGGCGGAGTAGTACAAAGTGTGAGTATTCTATCTGGAGCAGGACGTACTGTATACTAAGAATAAATACTGTATCTGGGGCCTCCACCAGTTTTTGTGCCCAGGGGCCTCCACCAGCTCTAGCCACAACCTTTCCATTCATTGCAAAGGAGGGAGTGTGCCAAGGCCTGATATGTCCCTCCATTGTACTGTGCCTGATTTTGGGGGGCCATGAAAGGAGAGTGAATGAGCAGGACAGTAACTATAACTATTATTCATGTACTGACAATTACATATATTTACTGTCAAAATAACTTATGGTCAGCCAGAGGTAGCAAAAACAGCCCAAAAAAGTGTGTCAAAAAGCAGAATGGCCATAGCCCATGCTACAGACTATAAACAGGAAGAAGTTGCAGATGGTGTCTATTAGTAATCTGACCAGGTGCTCACTATCAGAACAATGACAAACAAAATGCAGATTTAATACTTGTATTTTAGCATTCACTGAGAGAGCTGCTGAAGTGCAAAGAGCTGCAGCAGGCAATGTGCTTTCTTCCCTGTGCTGTGTTATTATATGAATGTAAATTACAGAAATAGAAATGTTACATTTATAATATAATATAATTAAATATAATTTAAATATGTAGATATAGCTCTGTATGCACAAGTGTCTCTGCCATGATTTTTCTAAGTGAGCCTTTCATTTAAGTCATTGGCCTTGATTCACAAACAGTTGAAAAAAACTCTCATGGTAGTAAAAAATTAAATGCATGAGAAAAAAGCTTGAGAATGTCACTGTTAGTGAATCACCAGATAGGAAAACAATGAAAGTCAATGGCACTTTTTTACTCTTAAAAAAGGTATTAAACTTTTTACCCCTTTTTACCTGTAGTAAAAAGTGCCATTGACTTTCATTCTCTTCTTATCTGGTGATTCACTAACAGTGACATTCTCAGGCTTTTTTCTCATGAATTGAATTTTTTACTACCATGAGAGTTTTTTTCAACTCTTTGTGAATCAAGGCCATTGTGATTGCCGGTAAACCAAGCTTCAACATACACACCGACCTTCCATCCACCCTTCCTCATGTGGCGTGTCTAAATGTGATGGGGCCCTGGTGCAAACAAAATGGAGCACTGTGAAGGCTCATAGAGTAAACTTTTTTCTGTCTTTAAAGTGGACCAACACCCAGGGGTGATCGGCCCGGAAATCTATAAGATTCCCGGGCCGATCACCCCCCACCCCGCGGGACATCCGAGATCGGGATGTCCCGCGGGGTGAAACCCCCCAGAAACCCCAAAAACGCCTTACCTGATCCGCCGCCGCTTCCGCCGCCGCCGCCTCCCGCGCACCCCTCCAGACGTGCGCGCGCCCGCGCCGGCCCTCTGTGAATGGCCGGCGGGGGCGCGCGCGCGCCGAGAGTGACGCGCGGGAGGCGGCGGCGGCGGAAGCGGCCTGGACGTTCCTGATCCCCGCCTGGACGTTGGCGGGGATTGGCTGCGGCGCTCACGTGGGAGCGTTGAGAGGTGAGTTTTTTGGGGTTTCTGGGGGGTTTCACACAGCGGGGCACCCCCGATCGGGGTGCTCCGCCGAAGTGGACCAAAACCCAGGATAGTCAAAATCCTGGGTGTTGGTCCACTTTAAATTCAGTCGGAAGCATCAAGACAAACAGGTGGGACAATGGCTTCCTTTCTCTAAATGATGCCAAGTGAGCACAAATATGATAAATAAGGTGGAGGAGCAACAATGATGGAGCCCCCCTGACCTTCTGGGCACCCCCTATAGTTACGCCCCTGCTTATCCTCTGTGTGCAGAGAGGAGGAAGCAGGGATGTTGCCTATGTGGTTCATGCTAAATACTTGGTGAAGCCATTGTGATTTGCAATGTGCATTGATGTGGATTGCAACCTGCATCTCTGGGAGCTTTTTAGCTTTTAGACACAAAAAAAGTGCAAACAAAATGTATCTTCTACCCTTTTCCCCCAAAATGTATCTGTGATGGGGCATTTTTACATGTTAGGCACAACATTTTTCCAAGGAGGTAAGAATATTTGTTTTTAACTTTAGAAACAACAGAATCCTGCGAGCTATGCAGAAAAATTGGTAAAATCTTCAACATAGACCATAGGGTGCTATTATTTCCAAACTATACCCTTACTTCATTGGAAAATTAATGTATCATCGCCCAGCATCCTAATATGACATGCCCCACAGGGAAGGGTTTTAGTCAGGCCTAGAATCTTTTAGACTCTAGATCAGGGGTGCAAAACATTTTGGTCTAGGGGCCGCATTGTCTTATTATTCTACCTCAATGGGCCGCAATGTGGATATAGATATAAATATAAGCACCAACATTCTATGATTAAACGTTTTCGGTCTAATTTTATTCAATTCCCTTAGTGTAGGTTTAGGTTAGAATTGGGATTCCAACAGGCGCTGTGTGCCTAGAATCCTGTTTTTGAGTGCCTCTGGGAGCACTTTGCATTTTTTTCATAAAAATAGGTGTCGCTAGTGCACTGCGCCTGCGCCATGGGCTCGAGGAAGTGGTAAGAATATAGGGTGGTTTCACAGAGCTGGGCATCCCCTGCAGGAGGGAGTAGGTCTGCCCTGGAGTCTCATAGACTCCAGGTTGGGTTTTGGTTTTTTGTTTGTTCCTTAAACTGAAAAAACATGTGCTGTAGATACAGTTACAGTTGCTTTTGCAAAAGTGAAATGGGAGAGGTACACATGGGAGAACATCAGCTGCCTTGAGCAAGTTTTTTTACTGAAGAATTATAAATGCATAAAACTAGAATGAGAAGAGTACAACAAAATAAGCACTGAAAGAAACAAGGTTCCATGGCAAAGAGAAACAAGGGAGCACCAAGTATATTACGACACTACATCAGGTACTATGCGACTGAACGCTATAAAAAAACATATATAAAGAGTCGTTAAAGGTAACTCTTTTGGTCATGTCTTTTGATATGCTGTCATTTACTCCTATTGAGGCGTGAGATATCCATGTCTGGCATTACCTACCATATACAGGGTGAGCTAACTTCCTTGCAGCTATCTTCAATGTAATCAAAACTAATCTCTCATAGATTGGGTTGGGAGGGACAATACCTAATCAGAGGGGCCTTGAGGTGGGACTCTGGCTTCTCATATATATTTGCAAATATTTTTCACTAAATTATCAGTTTTTTAATGGATAGCAGAAGGCTATTCTGAGTGAAGGGGTAACGTGTTGCATGTACAGTATATTATGATTTGCCTATCCCTGTGCCCCCTCCTGCTTGTATATATAAATTGATTAAACCGAACCAACACCCGTTTTTACTTTAATGGGTGTTGGTCCCGCTGTATGGTGATCGTAAGATCGCCCGGCGGCCAATTGCGGGACTCCGTTCTCACCGCTGGCTCGTAATGAAGATGAGTATTATAAGCTCTGTGTGAGGTTTGCTGCGAGAGGGGCTCCAGCATTCTGGATGACCGCTACGGCGGTGTGTGTCCTGTTTACATCAAGGAACCCTGCCGGTGAGAACTGTCGGCTTCTGCTGTTCAGAGATACGCTGTTTTTAATTGTTTATTTGTGAGTGCATTTCTTATTAAATATTAGGCTGTATTTCAATGAGCGCTCTGCACTAGATGGTTTTATTTATCTCCCACATGTTTAATCACTCGACCGGAGGGTTTTTGGTCCATGTTTGATGATATTAACGCTTTGCAAATTCTGCACCTGGGCATTGGAAGCTATACCCTCTCAGTGTAGAGCCGTGGTTTGAGTCTGATTGCTGACCCTTATATGCCTGTTGTCATCATTTAGTTGGTAAGAGGCCAGCTTTATTGGTGACTTCACGGTTGAGGTGCATGTGCTGTGGGACTATTGGATCACGATTTGAGTTATGTGCTCTGTTTTCTATTACAATGTTGGACTATATTTGAGACGAAGGACTCGCTGCACGTTGAGCTTATTTACTTGTATTGCTGAGTGCGGTATTTTGTTTTTTCTGTGTAATCCTATATCTGGACAGCTCTCCATATTGCTTTAGTTCCACCATTAGATTTGGGAGGGAGACTTCAGGGCAGTAAAGACTAAATATTAGATCATCTACATAAGCAGCTACTTTGTATTGCTTTGACATGTTGGTTAGGCCTTTGATATCCGGATTGTGGCGGATTCGGCATAGGAATGGCTCTCGGGTAAGTATGAAGATGAGGGGTGAAAGAGGACACCCCTGTCTTGTCCCATTTGTTATCCCAAAGGAGCCCGATAGGATACGGCAGACGGGGACCCATACAGGCTTCCGATCCACTTCAAAACATTTGGCCCTAACACTATGTGTCTGAGTGTGGCCCACATAAAGTCCCAGTTGACCCGATCAAAAGCTTTTTCTGCGTCTGTCGCAAGCAGGAGGGACGGGGTCTCGCTTCTCTGGGCCAGATGGATCAGGTTCAACACTTTAGTGGTATTGTCCCTCCCTCTCTGTGCGGCATAAACCCCACTTGGTCTAGGTCAATGACGTGGTGCAAGTGGGGAGCTAGTCTGGAGGCCAGGATCTTAGCAAATAGTTTCAGGTCCGAGTTTAAGAGTGAAATTGGCCTGTAACTCGCACATTGGGCCGGGTCTTTGCCTTCCTTCGGGATGACCGAGATATGTGCTCTCAGTGTATCCTCCGGGAGGGCACTTCCGTCTTTAATTGAGTTAAGGACATCAAGGAGTTTCGGGGCCAGGAGAGGGAAGAATTTCTTGTAATATGGGAGGCTGAGGCTGTCAGGGGCCAGGGCCGGGGCCTCCCCCCCCCCCCCCCCCGTCAACCCTACAACCGCTTTGTGTAGCTCAGACAATGTTATGGGTTTCCTCCAGAACGTCTCTGGGTAGGCTAGGCAGCCCGGACTCTGCTATGTATCGCTCCATGAGACCTCCACCCCCTCCTCCCTGTTCTTCTGGGAGATTGTATAAACGCTCTTAAAACTTCCGAAATGTTTACCCAATTTTGTTAAATAGGTGCGTTACCCGTCCCTCCGTGTTGGATATTTTAGGAATGTACATTTTTAACCGTTCTTCCCTCAGGGCTTTCGCTAGGAGTCTGCCACATTTATCTCCAGATTCATAAAACAGTTTGCGACAGTTGTTTATTTGTGGTTTTATCTTGTCGCAGCATAGCGTCTTTAGCTTCTCCCTCAGGGAGGTTAAGATAGGGAGAAGTTCACTGCCCAAGGACTTTTTATGCTTCCTTTCTATTCTCCCAATTTCTTCTATCAAATCATTAACTTGTTTGGACTTCTGTTTTTTGACTCTTGATCCTATTTTGATAAAAATATCCACAAGATCCCAGGGCTACTCTCTGAAGATGAGTTGAGCTGGAAGAAATTTTTAATATCAGTCTGCACCTCCTCTAAGATGTTTTGGTCTTGAGTAGGAACGTATTGAGCCTCCAGGACCAGCTCCTCGGGATTTGGGTGGGGCAGATGACCGTTAAGGTGATTGGGGCATGGTCTGAGACCGTAATGTTACCAATTTTGGCGTCTGATTTCCGGCAAAGAGGCATGGGGAACCAAAAACCAATCAATTTTCGAGTATGAACCGTGGGGGCCAGAATGGAACGCGTAGTCACGTTCACTGAGATGGAGGATTCTCCAGGGGTCAACCAGCTTATGGAGAGCCAGCATTCTTTTCAGTTTTTTGAGCCTTGTAAAAGATTGATGTGGGCTATCCCTGGAGGTGTCGATGAAGGGGTACAGGCTGAGGTTAAAATCCCCTCCCATGATTAGTTTCCCTTCTTTGAAGGTTGACAATGCCTCTAAGACCGATTCCAAGAAGGGCACCTGTGTGTTCGGCAAGTACACATTCGCAAATGTATAGCTACAGGAGGCAATCTTTCCTTTAAGAAAGACCCATCTCCCTTCTTCGTCCGTCTTATAGTCCACCAGTTCCCAGGGAAGGCCCCGCTCAGAAGTATGCTGACCCCTCTAGATCTGGAGTCTGTGGAGTAGCTATGGTATGCTCTTGTGTAGTATCTGTTGCCGAGAAAAGGTGGCGTGCCCCTCTTGAGATGGGTTTCCTGCAGGAAGGCCACATGCGCCATTAGGCCTCTCAGACTTCTCAGTATAAGGGATCTCTTTTCAGGACTGTTAGGCCCTTTGGTGTTAAGGGATACTATCTGAACCTCCGCCATGGTCCGGGCACACAGGGCGGTCCCCATGGCGTCTTCCGCTATAGGCAGCACCAGGAGACCCGCACTTGGTGGGTATAAGTGAGGGGGCAATGAGAGCCCGACTCAGGTGTGGGGGGGTAGTAGGGGATGGAAAGCTACACCAGGGGAGGAAAGAAAAATCAATACAATACCTAGATTTCCCAACTAGCGGGATAGATTCAGTCTATAAAGACACAGGTGTCTAACAGACCAGCCTATTGGGGGGTGCTGCGTCGGACAAGAACGAGGAGGCGCTTCAAAGCTCTCTGCCAGCTCCCTCCCGGCCCAAGATGACATGTCACTCTCAGCCACGGGTGGTCTGAGGATCCATGTATGTGAGGCCCAGGGGCTCCCCACGCATGGACCCCACCGTTAAGTTACAATTAACATACTACAACAATAAACAGAACGATCTCTCTCGTATAACCAAGGCAGAACAACATGTGCATTAGAGGACATACTGCGGAGGGTCACTGACGCTTATAACTTACGGGACCTCATCCTTAGAAACAACAGTCATCAGTTGGTCGTTGTCCTCTCCCCCGCCACAGATGGATGGACCGAGGGAGAGTGGGGACTACACGGCCTGTAGTCTCCTGAGCCATTGGGTATGTCGGCCGAGGTTCGTCTCCTGGAGTCTCCCCTCGAGCATCCGTGGTGGACCTCTAACCTCGGCCGTGCTAGTGTTAAGGGCCCACCTGGGTGTAACCAATCTGGAATCTTGACTAGGTCACACTACAGGAACTCGAACAAATCTTCCAATTCTTGATGTGTTTTCAGTAGGAAGATCCCCTTAGCGCTTTTGATGATCAGGTGGAAAGGAAAGCCCCATTTGTAGGTTGCTCCTTTACTGGTGATGGTCTCTAGTAGGGGTCTCATCATTCTGCGCATCTGAAGAGTCCGATTGGACAAGTTCTGCAAAATCTTGATCTTTGCCCCTTTGAAACACATGGATCCTTTGTTCCACGCCTTCCACAGGATTTCTTCTTTTAGGGAAAAGAGGTGTACCCTGCAGACTATATCTCTGGGGTAGGCTGGGTCTGCGCTTTTAGGTCCAAGCACTCTGTGCACTCTATCCAATTCAATGGTTGAAGAGGGGGCTCTTTCAAGCACCTCATTAAATATGGTGGTGACGATTGTTTTGACATCTTCTGCGCCTTGTGATTCCCTGAGCCTTAAGTTGTTTCTTCTACTGCGATTTTCTAGGTCATCAAGGTGCAGATGGCATGTTTTGATTATGGCTTCTTGGGAGTCACACCTGGCCTCCAGTGCCCGTAGCCGACTGTCATATGAAGGGCCAGCTGCTTCCAGGGCGCGTACTCTAGATGCTACTTCTTGGCGCACTGCAGCTATCTCACGCTTGTGCGCTGCTTCGTACTTTGCTATTAGGTTTTCAATCTCTGATTTGGTCAGCATACCCCTCAATAGAGAGATGTTTTCCATGTGGATCTGCCACTCGCGAAGTTTCTCTTCATCTGGAATCTCCAGCGTGACATCCATTCCCCAGTCGTTGGGCGCTTCGGGTGTATAGGTTGGGGTGTTGATTGGGGTTGTTGGTGACATCATCATGGGGCTTCTGCCCTGGTTAGTTGGTATTCTTTCAGGGGAAGGTTGAAATGGGAACGCAGGTGAGCCCAAATGCATTCCTGCTCTTTCGGTTATATGGAACGTTTCTCCCGTCTCTGCTCTACGTTTCGCCTGCCTCTGTGCCGTGGGCAATGCCGTGGGTGCCAGGGATATGCTCCATATGTCTGGAGGGGGAGCGAGGGGAGTGTGCTATTTCTTCTCTATCCCTTGGTTTAAAGGCAAATCTGCCAAGGCCTGCGGTGTAACTTCTGGGGGTATTTTCACTTCTTTCAGGCTCTCCCGAATTCTTGCCTGCATCTCTCTCTTCCGCCATGTGCAGACCATTACTATAGGGCCTCGTGTGCCCTCTTTCAGGGGTTTAGTGGCCTGGGTGCGCCGCCCCTGTATAAAGCCTGCTGGGATTCCTGCGGGTTAATGTGCCCTATAGTGTGCGGGCGCTCAGGGCCGTATTTGCTCTGCCCTTTCCCCTCTCCCTTCTGTGTCTTCCCTCTTTCACTGTGATCTGCAGTGGTGTGTCTCTGCACAGCTGCACTTGCGCTGCTTTCATTCTCGTTTGCAGCGTGGGGGATGGTGGCCGCCATCTTGCTACAACTGGCATCTCTCCTCTCAACAATGCAGTCAGCCATTCCTGCCCCCAGCGCACTCTCTTCACCGCCGCCTATGGCCCCAGGGATGTTTGTGGCACTCACCCCTGGATCCCCGCTCGCTGGACTTCCCCGCATCTTCTCCTCCGCCACCCTCGCACGTAGTTGAGATCGGGCGCCGGGCGCCATCTTGGTCCGCCCAGCAGTCTCCAGCTCTGGATCCGCTCCTCGCTCTCTGTGCTCCACGGTCTCCGACGGCGCCACCTCTTCGCCTCCCTCAGTGAGCTGCTGCCTCTCATCGCTGTCGTCTTCGCAGGACGAAGAAGCAGCTGGATCTTCTCTCTCTCTCGGGACGCCTCCTCCGCCGCCATCTTGATGGTCTCAGCCTCCTCCCTTCTCCTCGATTTCTCTGGTAAGCGCCATCCCGTCGGCGTTCCTCCTCCTTCTCTTCATCCTCTGTGCATCTTCTGCATCTTCGCCATGTCTTTTAGAGATCGCAGACCGCCCGGTAAATGGGGATTTTAAGGGCCTGAAGAGCAGGAGAACGTTCAAACGCTTCTTCCCTGCCTCATGCCGGGACACGCCCCCCCCCACATGGTCATTCTAACATGAGTTCCCAAGGCAGCAGCAGTGTATCTTTCATGAATCTACACTGAATAATTCGAACCCTGTTAAAGGGGTATTTTGTGAGGCTCCCTACGTAATCGGTAGATCGAGTCCTTCGTTGTGCAGCCAAATCATTCAGCATATCCCTATATATCTGTATAGAATGTTTTTTATTTTAGCCTGGACAATCAATTAAATTTATTAATCTGAACGAAATATATAATAAAGGGATTATTTTTTTCTCTTAGTAATAGTATCTGGGTCATTGAAATGGTTAAACAAAATGTTACTGTACTTACTTCCTTTTAGTTGATCTAAAATTTTCATGACTGCCTTTAGCTGCTCTTGATAGCCATTTGCTTGTTCTACGGCTTCTTCTTCTTTGTTTTCAATATTCTTGAGGATGGACTTGTGTTCTTGCTCCAGGCGCACTCCTTGAGCTTTAAATTCTTCTATTTCTCTCTTGATCTGTGAAATACAGTTGTACAAATTTATAGAACTTACTGAACTTTCAGGTCACAGTGACAAAAACAGAACCCCTGCAGTACTAGCTGTGCAGTATATCAGTCGAACAAACATTCAATTTCTGATAAAAACTACTAGTAAAAGAAAAACAATAATATTTATTGCTGTACTTACTAAGTGCAAAGAAAAAAGTAGGTTTCACAAAGCACCCCCACAAGCCCCACAAGAAGGCTAGCGGCCAGCCCGGAAATCTATTGTGCCGTTTCAAAGAAAGCAATTTTAGGGGAAGTAAACAGAAAATTAGATTTTAGTACTCACTGTAAAATTATGTTATCTGTATCCCTTCAGACTGTAAGGGGGGGCACAAACATTCAGCTATGTATGGGTTAAAGGACCCAGGGACATTTTCGGCATGTGCATAGGAGCATCCCAAATCTGGATGCCTCCCATGATGCAAAGGTTAAGGCAACTAAAGACTCTTTTGACTTTAGTTCCTCTTCAATAAATGTCGCGGGGGCGCACGGGGGGGGGGGGGGGGGGCTGATTCATGCTGTGTCCTGAGCTAGGAGGGAGTAATGATCACTATCACTATGAGGGTCATTCTAATCTTTTGGTGAAAAAAGGTGCACTTATTGTGAATTGCAATCTGCATCTCAATGAGCTTTTAAATTTTATTGTACAAGCAATAATTTTGTCCCCCCCACCTCCTCCCCACCAAAAAATCCCATAGGCAGTGTTGCATCCCCTCCCCATCCGATCCCCAAAGGAAATGTTGCATTCTCCCACATCCCATTCCCCAGAGGCAGTGTGGAATTCCCCCCCCCCCCATTCCATTCCCCATAGGCAGTGTGGCATTCCCCCATCACATTCTCCATAGGCAGTGTGGCATTTCCTCCATCTCATTCCCCAAAGGCAGTGTGGCATCCCATCCTCATAGGCAATGTTGCATTCTCCCCCATCCCATTCCCTAAAGTCAGTGCGGCACCCCCCCTCCCCCTTCCCATGCCCCATAGGTAGTGTGGCATTTCACCCCATCCCATTCCCATAGGCAGTGTGGCATCCCCGCATCCCAATCCCATAGGCAGTGTTGCATCCCCCCATCCCATTCCCTAAAGGAAGTGTGGCATTCCCCCATCCCATTTCCCATTGGCGGTGTGTCAGTTCTCACCATCCCAAATCCCATAGGCAGTGTGGCATTCCCCCCATCCCATAGGCATGGTAGCATTTCCCCCATCCCATTCCCCATAGGCAGTGTGGCATCCCCCTCCTATAGGCAGTGTGGCATTCCCCCATCTCATTCCCCATAGGCGGTGTGTCAATTCCCCCATCCCAATCCCCATAGGCAGTGTGGCATCCCCCTCCCATAGGCAGTGTGACATTCCCCCATCCCATTCCCCATAGGCGGTGTGTCAATTCCCCCATCCCAATCCCCATAGGTAGTGTGGCATCCCCCCATCCCATAGGCATGGTAGAATTTCCCCCATCCCATTCCCCATAGGCAGTGTGGCATCCCCCTCCTATAGGCAGTGTGACATTCCCCCATCCCATTCCCCATAGGCGGTGTGTCAATTCCCCCAACCAGTAAATTTGCATATACAGTGCTCCCGCACTGCTGGGCATGTTGCCACAGCCACAGGAGGCCAGAAGATGGAGGAGCGGTGCGCAAGCAGGGTGACCTCAGCACAGGGATGCAGTGTGGGATCACCTACAAGGTTAAAGCGGACCAAAACCCACATTTTTAACTAGCATCTCTTGAATTGCTCCCCCCATGTAGAGTATCTTTTGCCAATTTTTAGTGTTCCTGCTTCACTCTAATCCCAGATAATGGTCCTTGTTATAGCTGTAAAGCCCCACCTCCTTCATTCATTGCCATTGTTGTGTGTGGCAATGATGTAATTGCCATACCTATGCATGCCTGATCGCCTGTTATCTCACAGAGAAGGACAGCAAAAAAAACACTGTTTTAGGACGATTCGAAAAACGAAAATATCCATTTCTAGTTCTACACCCTATGAAGGGAACATCCGCAGGGGCTATGCCCAAATGTACGTCACAAATGTGGTGGGCTTTGGTCCGCTTTAAGTATACCTACCGGGTGATCACTGCAGACAAACACAGAGGGACAACACCAGCTCTAGAGTCCTATAGAATGTAGACCCTGTGGTTGTTCCTCCTTTGCCAAATCTGTTTACAGGATTTTGTGATCCAGTTCAGATCACCTAGAAGAGTAAGATGTGCAGCTAATTCTCACCTCTGTGATCTGTTCCATTAGTCTTTCTATCTCATTATTCTGTTCATTGACATAATTAAATAAAGCAAAGTTCCGATCTTCCACTGCAAAACAAAACAGTAAGAAAGGTATTCATAAGATACTGTACAATACTCATCTACTATACATGCGACCCCTCGGCACAGTAGGGCTACTTTCACACCAGGCGATTGCATTTGTTGGAGGGATATCCTGCGAAGTTATTAGCGCAAATATGGTTGCGATTTCACAGTGATTGCAAAATGCTAGCACTTGTGATCGCCACTCAGTCACGGAGTAATGGACTTTGAAGTGCCATTATGTCATGAAAAAATACAATTCTGTGATTACTCACCTGTAGAATTGGTATTATGAGTATACAGTACGTCCTGCTCCAAATCTAATACTTACAGTTGGGATATACTCCGCCAGATGGCGCTGGACTGCAGAGACATCGAAAATAGGCTCCCCCCGGCCCCTCAAATACCCGGGGACCTCCCACAAATCCCCAGCATTGAAAAGCAGTTAATGAGAAGCCGGGAGAATTAAACAATCCAAACTATCAACTATAACAAGGATAACAATCACCTTACAGGGGATCCAAGATAATGCAACCAAGGGTGGGTTGGAGCAGGATGTACTGTACACTCATAATACCAATTCTACAGGTGAGTAATCACAGAATTGTATTATTCTTAGTATACAGTACGTCCTGCTCCAAATCTAATACTTACAGTTGGGACATCCAATAGCAGTGTCCATAAGTAGGGTGGGATCCCCAAGAAAAATCAGCAGCAGACAGTTTAAACCACTGCCGCCTGCAGAACCTTTCAGCCAAAAGCAGCATCAGCTGAGGCCCTAACATCAACCTTGTAAAACTTTGAAAAGGTATGAACAGAAGACCAAGTAGCGGCCTTGCAAATTTGTTCAATAGGAGCCTGGTCCTGAAAAGCCCAAGAGGCACCAATAGCAGGAGTGGAATGAGCAGTAAGGTGGAAGGAATGATTCTTCCCCTTAGCAGAGTAGGCCTGAATCACAACCTGACGAATCCACTTGCTGATAGTAGACTTGGCAGGAGCCAAACCCTTCCTAGGACCAGAAGGGACCACAAAAAGTCAGTTTTCCTGAAAGGTGCAGTAGCCACCAGATAGTACTTCAGACACCTAACCACATCCAAAGAGTGCAAAACCCTCTCCTTAGCATTGCTAGGATTAGGGCACAAAGAAGGAAGAACAATATTCTGATTCAAACGAAATGCAGACACTACCTTAGGCAGAAAGTCAGGTTTGAAACGAAACACCACCTTGTCCTGGTGTCTCTCATAGTAGGGGGGCTGAATGGAAAGCACCGCCAACTCAGACACACGCCTGACAGAAGTGATAGCCACCAGAAATACAACCTTGAGCGTAAGAATGGCCAAGGCAGCATCCTGCACAGGTTCAAAGGGAGCACCCTGCAAGGCTGACAGAACCAAGTTCAGGTCCCAAACAGGCACCATAGGCTTACGTTGGGGGCGCACATGAGTGACCCCCTGGAAAAAAGTCCTGCTCAGAGGGTGCTGAACAAAGGACTTCTGGAAGAAAATAGCCAGGGCAGAAACCTGACCCTTCGGAGTACTGAGTTGGAGCCCCATCTCCAACCCATGCTGCAGGAACTCCAGAATCCTGGGAATAGAGAACACACGACAGGGAAGAGACTTAGACTCACACCAGTCAATGTAGGCACACCAAACCCTGTAATAAATGGAAGAGGAAGACCTCTTCCTAGCTTTAAGTATCCACAACCGAGGAAGACAGCCCCTTCTCCATCAAGATGGAGGTTTCAGCAGCCAAGCCGTCAAAGCTAGAGTTTGTAAATTGGGATGGCGTAGTGAGCCCTGAGTGAGCAGATCTGGCACCAAGGGCAGAGCGTACTGATCTACCGCCAGCTGTACCACGTCTGCGAACCACACTCTTCTTGGCCACCTGGGGGCCACCAGAATTGCTGGCACCCTTTCCAGAGCAATCTTGCGCAGAACCTTGCCCAGCAGGGGGATTGGAGGGAAGACATACAGGAACTGAAAGTCCTGCCATGACATTGCTAGCGCATCCGAGGTCAAGGCCCGAGGATCCTGGGACAGAGACAAAGGCTGGGAGCTTGTGATTGTGGCGGGACGCAAACAGATCCACATCTGGTTGGCCCCAACGGAGACACAGAGATTGAAACACCCTGCTGCATAGGGACCATTCTCCCTGGCGAGAGGTCCCCCTGCTCAGAGAGTCCGCCAGGTGATTTTCCACCCCCAGGATGTACACAGCTGATATGCAGGGGACATTGGCCTCTGCCCAAGTCAGAATCAGAGACACTTCCTGGAGGGCCCCCTTGCTCCGGGTCCCTCCCTGATGATTGATGTAGGCGACTGCCATCTGGTTGTCCGAGCGCACCTGAACAGGCAGGCCCCGAAGGTGAGTAGTCAAGTGAGCCAGAACTAGCCTGATCGCCCGCAGTTCCAAGACATTGATAGGTGTGTGGGCCTCCTGAGGGCCCCACCTCCCCTGGAACCGCAGGGACTTCCAGAAACCCCCCCCAAACTGACAGACCGGCATCCGTGCTGACCGTCTCCCAGGAAGGGGCAAGAAAGGATCTGCCCCCCAACAGGTTCCTTGAGTCCATCCACCACGAGAGGGACCTCCTGACCAGGGGGGAGAGCACACAGACCCTGTCCAGGGACGCTGGGTCCTTGTCCCATACTGACAATAGGTGAAGTTGCAGGGGCCTCAAGTGGAACTGAGCATAAGGGACCGCCTCGAAGCATGCCACCATCAGGTCCACCATCTACATCCCCTGCCTGATGGAGGGATGGGGACAAGCTAGAGGGACTGAGCCTGTGCAATCAGACTGTCCACCCTCTGAGTATCCAACTCTGCCTGATGTAGAGACTGGGAAGTGATGAGAATGTCGTCCAGATAGGGAAGCACGTGGACGCCCTGACATCTGAGCAGAGACATCACGCCAGACAACACCCTGGGAGCTGAAGTGAGGCCGAAGGGCAAGGCCACAAATTGGTAGTGTTGATCCATCAGAGCGAACCTGAGGAACCTTTGATGACCTGGGAACACAGGAATATGAAGATAAGCATCTTTAATGTCCACAGAAGTCATGAAATCCCCTTGGCGCAGGGAACTGATGGCAGAGCGCAGAGTTTCCATGCGAAAGCGCCTGCCCCTGACAAACTTGTTGAGGATCTTCAAGTCCAGGATGGGCCTGACTGAACCATCTTTTTTGGGTACTGTGAATAGGTTGGAATAAAAGCCCTTGCCTTTTTCTCTTAAGGGGACCTGGCAGATGACCCCCAGCTCCAGGAGGCCTTGCACTGCTTGCACTAGCTCCTGAGCTGACACAGGGTCCTGAGGAATCCGGGATCTGATGAATCTTGGAGGGGGATCGGCAGCAAACTCTAACTTGTAACCGGAGGACACTACCTCCTGAATCCACCGGTCTGAGACATGAAGCCTCCAGACGTGAGCGAAGTGCTGCAGCCGTCCCCCCACCCGGATGGGTGAGGGCGCCCCATCATGCCTGAGGGGGCTTGGGAGAGGATTTTGCTTTGGGACCCCAGGAGGAGCCAGGACGTCCACGTCCTCTGCCTCTACCCCAGAAATTTCCCCGGGCCCCAGGAAAGGAAACCCCCCTTCCCTGTCTTGCACCACGGTAAGGGGAGGAGAAGGGACCCTGACCCCGAAAAGGCCGAGATTGCCGCCTGCGCTGGGGTAATCTGCCTCCCTTAGCAAAAAGGTCCAGGCGGTCCCCAAACAGGCGCAGTCCTTTAAAGGGAAACCCAGTGAGGACCTTCTTGGCAGTGTTGTCAGCAGCCCACTGGCGCAGCCAAACCGAGTGGCGTATAGCCACCACAAGGGCAGAAGTTCTGGCACACATTCTGATGGCGTCATCCAATGCTGAGAGGACAAAATGTACAAAAACATCACAACTGGAGAGTGCATTAAACACCTCACAAGGCAAATCATCAGGGGCACTATCAAGCATATTTCCGATAAGGGTTCTAGTGGCCATAGCAGTAATGGCAGAGGCACAGACCAGGCGCAGCGCCGTCCCTGCACATGCAAAGGCGTGGGATGCCAGCTGGTCAATGCGCCGGTCCTCAGCATCCCGCAGGGTAGTAGAGTCAGGGGAATGCATGACAGAGGTGTTAGATAGCCCTAAGATCGGGGCATCCACCTCGGGGGGGGGGGGGGGGGGGGGATGACCAACATTTAACCATCTCAGCAGGAAAGGGATACTTCTCATCCCAACTCTTTGGAACCCCGGGAAGTTTACCGGGGCGCTCCCATTCCTTGAGCACAAGGTTATGGAAATGCCTGCTTGGGAAATTCCAAACGTATGGAAAAGCTCCCCTCTTTGCCTGTGAGCCGCAACAGGGAGAGAGATGGACAGAACCTCAAAAATCTGGGTCAATAATCTGTCAGTGTCATCCGGGGTCCAGGGGTCAAAGCCAGAATCGTCATGACCCCTTGGTCTCTTGTCAGATGAGCCTGAATCAGAAAAGAGCCCCCCTTCATCAGACGGGGTATAGCCACAAAGATTCCAAAACTCCTCAGTTCCCATAGGGAAAACAGTGACATTAGGCATCAAGTGCAGCTTCTTAGCAGGGGCCTTACGCGCTAAGGACTTAGCAACCAACTGCTCAACAGTAGCCAGTCTATAAGACACATCAGGCTGAGAATCCCCACTAGTATGCAACTCAACAGGAGTGAGGTTTAAGCTTGGGGGAGTAGGTGAAGTGAAACGAGGTGCAGCCACTGGCAGGCCAGATTGCAATGCAAGCACCTGCTCAGCACAGGGTACACATACCCGCACCTTGTCAGCGTCAGCATGAGGCTGCCCACACACTACACACAGCCGGTCTTGTCCCGAAGGGACCCCGGTCACATTTTTCTGGGATGCCTCCATATGGTGATTATAGCGGCGCTATACGCCGATAGGGAATAACGCAACCCCGGATGCCCCAATAACCTGCTAGGGAAGTGGGAGTATATTTTTACAAGGCCTACAAGTATATACTAATACAGGGCCGCGAGAAGCCAAAAACGGTTCGTCCCGCCTGAAAGACATAAGCAGACAAGACCTGTAAGCACACAGTAACAAAAGTGAAAGATATAAAGCCGCCTGTGAGGGCACTTACGGACCACGGTAGGTAGGGGTCCGTCGCACATGGGCCAAAAAGGCAGGATAAAGATGGCGTCTGTATACCTCGAGGGGCGGGCCGGTATCAGCGATGTCGCGGAGCGCGCCATAGACTGGCCCCGCCCCCCCCGAAGAGCGTGAAGCCAAGAATGTGCAAGCAGCCAATGATGGCGCACCAGTGCCTGAGGTAATGCCGCCACCAAGCGCGGAACCCAGTCAGCGCGCGGCGGCAATTTTAAAAAGACAGTAAAGACAAGCCAGCGCAGCGGTTGACACAAGACTAACAGAATGAAATATTTACACCCCCCCTCTTTTCCCCCGAAGACTACAAGGAGGATGAGGGAGGGTAGCGGCCACTTAAACAGGGCCCACCAATGGACAGGGGCAAGGGGGCACTATTGTGGGAGGGGCATCCCATAGAGGCTCACCATAAGCCTGAACTGCCTACCCTTTGGTGGGGGATTGCGGTGGAGCAGCGCTCCCTACCTTCACCCGACCAGCGCTGCCAAGGCTGGGAGGCATATTACTAGTGGAACGGGTGGGAATAGTCCTACAGGGCCGCGGCCTAATAGCCCCGCTCACCTGCGAGTAGAGAGCCATTTCTCGTCCTTCGCAGCCAGACTGCAGAGAAATTCTGGGGATTTGTGGGAGGGCCTCGGGTATGTGAAGGGCCGGGAGGAGCCAATTTTCGTTGTCTCTGCAGTCCAGCGCCATCTGGCGGAGTATATCCCAACTGTTAGATTTGGAGCAGGACGTACTGTATACTAAGAATAGTTATCATAAAAAACTCTCCTACATCCTCAACACAAAATTCAGCATGAAAAGTTTGCAAAAGAATTTCTGAACAAGTTGAAAAGAGAGTGGTACCTACAAATGGATAGTGACCCTAAATATACCTCAAGTATCCCCAGTGACTTTTGCTTGACTTCACTTACTCACCTGTCCCGCTACTTGCTAGTACACAAGCCCCGGGGTCGGTCACCACCAGAGCTTGGCTGGTGTAACAAAATATATAGAAGTTCTTGTTACTGCCCATAAAACGTACTAATATCCTCAATTTAGAAGAGAGAAACAAAAACCAGACGTGACTTTCCCCAGGGGCATCCCGCTGTATGACTCTCCTGAAGAGCCAGTAATAACTCACTTTTTCCATGCCCAATGGCGCATGCACGGTTTCACGTCCAATCAGAGCCATTTTAATAGGATTGGGTGGGAGTGGCTCTGGCAATGCGCCTGCTCTTGCTCCCCATTAAAGTCAATGGGAGCCCTTTGCCGAATGATATAAACACAGCAAAGGGCTCTGACTGGACTCTCTTACAAACCCCACCCATTATGCAGATTAATATGCAGTATCACAGCTACAAGGGCCACGCCCACTTGCTTCCTGGTTTCTTCCTGTTTGCAGGTGGCCTGCAAATGCATGAGCCGCCATACATAGGAATTAGAAAATGGTAAATGAATTTTCATGTGCAGCAATCTAAATTGCCATGGGGAGGCATGCACATGAGCACTGTCTGTTGTGTTGGCCTGGTTTAAGTCAATTTTGACTGTTGGTCTGCTTTAAGTGAAGGAATCTATAAATCAACAAAACTCACTCTATAAGACGCACCTGACCATTAGATGCACCCAGGATTTAGAGGAGTTTTTCCGCCTTCCCAGCATAACCAGTCTGAGCAGCAGCTATGGGGGCTTGTAGACCAGGGCTCGGAGGCCAGCCTCGGTTGTCCCCGGCCCTAAAGGCTATAAGCAAGCACAGCCTTCGTGGCTCCTGGGGTCTTCTGCCCCCCCCCCCCCGGGCTTTGGGGAGGTAGGAAATGGGTGGGCTGGGGGTTAATGGCAAGTCACCCGCTACCTGCAGGTGACTTGCCAGACCTTGAGCCTTGTGAACTGTTATAGGGGTCTCATGATAATACTTACTTCCGATCTATCGATCCCTGAATACTGTGTCCCATGCCGATCACTCTGGTTTCTGTTCTCCTACTGGAAAGGTTTTATACCGGCTGAGTGATGGGAGATAAAGGGTTCATACAAAAAAATTACATAGGGCCCACCCTCCGGGGGAAGGGGGGGTGGCCTTTTAAAGGGTTGCAAACCCTTAAAAAATACCATTTTGTGAGTACTCACCTTTAAAACGGGTATTATGAGTGTGCCATACACTCCACTTCGATCTTCATGACATCTGGGTAATCTCCAGTAGAGGGCGAACTTCTGCAGAGATGAATATGCAAAAAAAGAAAGCCCCTCCCGGTCCATATACACCTGGGACCTCCCACCAATTCCCCAGTGTATAAAAGCAGTAAAGGGACCAGGAAGAACCAATTATAACCTTAACAATCAAAAACCAATGGTTCACCATATAAAAGCCCCAGAATACAGGAAAAAGAGGGGTGGGGCGAAGTGGAGTGTATGGCACACTCATAATACCCATTTTAAAGGTACTCACAAAACGGTATTATTCTAAGTGTGCCATACACTCCACTTCGATCTTTGTGACATCTGGGACATCCAATAGCAGTGTCCGTCATGGGTGGGAACCAGAAACAGTAAAGAATGCACCAACTCAAACCACTGCAGCTTGCAGAACCTTGCGGCCAAAAACAGCACCCGCTGAAGCCCGCACATCAACCTTGTAAAACTTGGAAAAAGTATGAACGGAAGACCAAGTAGCAGCCTTACAAACCTGTTCAACAGATGCCTGGTGCTGAAAAGCCCAGGATGCACCAACAGCATGAATAGAGTGCGCAGTGACCCTAAAAGGGGGAGACCTCCCCTTAGCAGAATAGGCCCCAGCGATGGCCTGACGAATCCATTTGCTAATCGTAAACTTAGCAGGCGCCAACCCTTTCCTGGGCCCGCAGGGCACCACGAAAAAGGCGTCCGTCTTGCGGAAGGAAGAAGTAGTCACCAAATAGTACTTCACACAGCGAACAACATCCAAATTGTGCAGAACCCTCTCCTTGTCATTGTTAGGCTTAGGACACAAGGAAGGGAGAACAATATCCTGATTGAGGTGGAAAGCAGACACCATCTTAGGAAGGAAATCCGGCTTAAAACGAAAAACCACCTTATCCTGAAGCGCCAGTAATAACTCACCTTTTCCATGCCCAATGGCGCATGCACGGTTTCACGTCCAATCAGAGCCATTTTAATAGGATTGGGTGGGAGTGCGTGTAGCTCTGGCAATGCGCCTGCTCTTGCTCCCCATTAAAGTCAATGGGAGCCCTTTGCCGAATGATATAAACACAGCAAAGGGCTCTGACTGGACTCTCTTACAAACCCCACCCATTATGCAGATTAATATGCAGTATCACAGCTACAAGGGCCACGCCCACTTGCTTCCTGGTTTCTTCCTGTTTGCAGGTGGCCTGCAAATGCATGAGCCGCCATACATAGGAATTAGAAAATGGTAAATTAATTTTCATGTGCAGCAATCTAAATTGCCATGGGGAGGCATGCACATGAGCACTGTCTGTTGTGTTGGCCTGGTTTAAGTCAATTTTGACTGTTGGTCTGCTTTAAGTGAAGGAATCTATAAATCAACAAAACTCACTCTATAAGACGCACCTGACCATTAGATGCACCCAGGATTTAGAGGAGGAAATAAGAAAAAAATATTCTAAATCAAATGGTGTGCTAAAATCCCCCCTCCCAATCACCCCATTACAGGCAGTGAGCGACATCCCCCATTACAGGCAATGTGTGGCATCCCTCATTAAAATCAGTATGAGGCATCCCCCATAACAGCCAGTGAGCAGCATTCTTCATTACAGCCAGTGAGCAGCATCCCTCATTACAGCCAGTGAGTGGCATTCCTTCTTACAGGCAGTGTGCAGCATCCCTCATTACAATGCACAGACACAGAGACACACACACAACGGCATACCTACAGGCTCCTGACAGCTGATTTCCTAAGAAAAAAATGTCATGAGTTTTTCCGCCTTCCCAGCATAACCAGTCTGAGCAGCAGCTATGGGGGCTTGTAGACCAGGGCTCGGAGGCCAGCCTCGGTTGTCCCCGGCCCTAAAGGCTATAAGCAAGCACAGCCTTCGTGGCTCCTGGGGTCTTCTGCCCTCCCCCCCGGGCTTTGGGGAGGTAGGAAATGGGTGGGCTGGGGGTTAATGGCAAGTCACCCGCTACCTGCAGGTGACTTGCCAGACCTTGAGCCTTGTGAACTGTTATAGGGGTCTCATGATAATACTTACTTCCGATCTATCGATCCCTGAATACTGTGTCCCATGCCGATCACTCTGGTTTCTGTTCTCCTACTGGAAAGGTTTTATACCGGCTGAGTGATGGGAGATAAAGGGTTCATACAAAAAAATTACATAGGGCCCACCCTCCGGGGGAAGGGGGGGTGGCCTTTTAAAGGGTTGCAAACCCTTAAAAAATACCATTTTGTGAGTACTCACCTTTAAAACGGGTATTATGAGTGTGCCATACACTCCACTTCGATCTTCATGACATCTGGGTAATCTCCAGTAGAGGGCGAACTTCTGCAGAGATGAATATGCAAAAAAAGAAAGCCCCTCCCGGTCCATATACACCTGGGACCTCCCACCAATTCCCCAGTGTATAAAAGCAGTAAAGGGACCAGGAAGAACCAATTATAACCTTAACAATCAAAAACCAATGGTTCACCATATAAAAGCCCCAGAATACAGGAAAAAGAGGGGTGGGGCGAAGTGGAGTGTATGGCACACTCATAATACCCATTTTAAAGGTACTCACAAAACGGTATTATTCTAAGTGTGCCACACACTCCACTTCGATCTTTGTGACATCTGGGACATCCAATAGCAGTGTCCGTCATGGGTGGGAACCAGAAACAGTAAAGAATGCACCAACTCAAACCACTGCAGCTTGCAGAACCTTGCGGCCAAAAACTGCACCCGCTGAAGCCCGCACATCAACCTTGTAAAACTTGGAAAAAGTATGAACGGAAGACCAAGTAGCAGCCTTACAAACCTGTTCAACAGATGCCTGGTGCTGAAAAGCCCAGGATGCACCAACAGCATGAATAGAGTGCGCAGTGACCCTAAAAGGGGGAGACCTCCCCTTAGCAGAATAGGCCCCAGCGATGGCCTGACGAATCCATTTGCTAATCGTAAACTTAGCAGGCGCCAACCCTTTCCTGGGCCCGCAGGGCACCACGAAAAAGGCGTCCGTCTTGCGGAAGGAAGAAGTAGTCACCAAATAGTACTTCACACAGCGAACAACATCCAAATTGTGCAGAACCCTCTCCTTGTCATTGTTAGGCTTAGGACACAAGGAAGGGAGAACAATATCCTGATTGAGGTGGAAAGCAGACACCATCTTAGGAAGGAAATCCGGCTTAAAACGAAAAACCACCTTATCCTGGTGTCTCTCAAAGTAAGGGGCCTGAATCGACAGGGCCGCCAACTCAGAGACCCGCCGAACCGAAGTAATAGCCACCAAGAAAGCAACCTTCTGAGTGAGAACCGAAAGAGCAATATCCTGTAGCGGCTCAAAAGGAAGACCCTGCAGAGCCGAAAGAACCAAATTCAAATCCCAAACAGGAACTACAGCCTTCCGAGAGGGCCGTACATGCGCGACCCCTTGGAAAAAGGTCTTAACCAGCGGGTGTAAAGCAAAAGACCTTTGGAAGAAAACCGACAGAGCAGAAACCTGTCCTTTCAAAGTACTAAGCTGGAACCCAAGATCCAGATTATGCTGAAGAAACTCCAAAATCCTGGGTATAGAAAAAACCCTGCAAGGCAAGGCCCTAGCCTCACACAAATCAATATAGGACCTCCAAGTCCTATAGTAAATGCCAGAAGAGGACCGCTTCCTAGCCCTAATCAAGGTCTGAACAACAGCCTCAGACAAATCTTCCTCTTTCAAGATGAAGGTTTCAGCAGCCAAGCCGTCAAAGCCAGTGTTTGTAAATTGGGGTAAAGTAGATGACCCTGAGATAGCAGGTCCGGCAACAGGGGAAGCCGGTACTGGTCTACGGCCATCCTTACGACGTCTGCGTACCAAACCCTTATTGGCCACCTTGGAGCCACCAGAATCGCTGGTGCCCCTTCTAGAACCAGTTTGCGAACTACCTTGCCCAGCATGGAGACGGGTGGAAACAGGTACAGAAAACCCAACTCCTTCCAAGCCAGTGACAAGGCATCCACTGCCAGAGACAGAGGATCCTGAGAAAAAGACACAAAGGCCGGAAGTTTTGATTGTGCCTCAAGGCAAAGAGATCCACCTCCGGAGTCCCCCACTTGCGGCAAAGATCCAGAAAAACCTTGGGGTTGAGAGACCACTCTCCGTGGCGAGAGGATCCCCTGCTCAGAGAATCCGCCTCCATGTTCTCCACTCCCGGAATGTAGACTGCCGAAAGGCAAGGAACATTGCTCTCCGCCCAGTTCAGGATCAGAGAGACTTCTCTGAGGGCACTCTTGCTGCGAGTCCCTCCTTGGTGATTTATGTAAGCTACTGCCGTTCGGTTGTCCGAAAGAACCTGAACCGGAAGACCCCGTAAATGTGGGGTCAGCCGAGCCAGAACCAGTGGAATGGCTCTGAGCTCCAAGACATTGATGGGGGTGTGAGCCTCCTGAGGACCCCACACCCCGCTGAACTGATGACTCTTCCAATAACCTCCCCAGCCCGACAGGCTGGCATCCGTGGTAGCCGTCTCCCAACAAGGGACCAGAAAGGATTTGCACTTCACCAGATTGCTCGAGTCCAGCCACCACTGAAAGGACTGCCAAACCCTGGGAGACATCCTGAAAGGTTGATCCAATGACTGTGGGCACCTGTCCCAATACGTCAATAGGTGAAGTTGAAGAGATCTCATGTGAAACTGTGCAAACGGCACGCCTCGAAGGAGGATACCATCAAACCCACCAGTTTCATCCCCTGTCGGATAGAGGGACAAGGACTGGCCAGAAGAAGGCGGATCAGGTCCTGAATCCCCTGCACCTTGGTTTGGGGCAGAAACACTCTGGCCCGAATGGTATCCAGATTCATGCCCAGAAATGAAATCACACGAGACGGGGAGAGAGAAGACTTGGTGCGGTTGATTACCCACCCGAACCTTTCCAGGGTCAACACCACCTGGTGGGTGTCCAGCTCCGCCTGATGGAGGGAAGAAGCTGATATCAACAGATCGTCCAGATAAGGCACAATGCGAATGCCCTGAGATTTGAGCAGAGCCAATAGGCCCGCAAAGACCTTGGTGAAGACCCTCGGCGCCGAGGTCAGACCGAAGGGAAGAGCTACAAACTGATAATGTTGATCCTCCACCACAAACCGGAGGAATCTCTGATGTGCCTGATAAATCGGAACATGCAGATACGCATCCTTGATGTCTATGGATGTCATAAAATCCCCTTAGCGAAGGGAATTGATAGCCGAGCGTAGAGTCTCCATGCGGAACTTTTTGGCTCTGATAAACCTGTTGAGAACCTTGAGATCTAGAATGGGTCTCACCGAACCCTCCTTTTTGGGAACCGTGAAAAGGTTGGAGTAGTAACCCCTGCCTCTCTCCGACAGAGGCACCGGGCATATAACCCCTATGTCCAGAAGTTTTCTTACTGCTAACAGGAGCCCCTGTGCAGCCTGAGGGTCCGAGGGCACCCGAGACCTTAAGAATCTTGGGGGCAGCCAGTACTCGAACTCCAGTTTGTACCCGGAGGAGACCACTTCCAAGATCCAATTGTCTGTGACCTCCCAGGCCCAGACCTGGAAGAAAAGCCGCAGCCGTCCCCCCACCCTTGCGGGTGAGGGCGCCCCTTCATTGCTGAGCCGGTTTAATGGCCGGCTTGTGCTTGGAACCCCAGGCAGGCGCGGTACGAGCCCAACATCTGCCTCTGTTCCAGGACGAGCCCCTGACACCCGAGAAGGCCAAACCCCTAACCGCTCTGGCCCCTCGAAAGGAAGGAGTGAACGAGCTCGCCCCCCGAAAGGGGCGGCGCTGTTTCCTCCGCTGAGGCAACTTACCTCCTTTAGCAACAGCATCCAATTTATCTCCAAACAGACGCGAACCCAAGAAGGGAAGAGCCGTGAGCGACTTCTTGGCCCCAACGTCCGCCGTCCACTGCCGGAGCCAGACCAATCTGCGCATAGCCACCAGTAAGGCTGAAGTCCTACTACACACGACAATAGAATCTTCCATCGCAGCCATGACAAAATCCATGAACAATTCGCATTTCTTAAGGATAGCGAACTCAGCGTCAGCTGGATCAAACTGCACGTTATTCAGCCAGCCCCTGATAAGAGACCTGGTAGCAAGCGACACCAGGGCAGATGCACTAACAGGCCGCAGGGCCCAGCCCACGTTGGCAAATTTATATATATGCACATATACAGGGCAATCTGTAACACACAAAAAACAGGCAACATAAGTGCAGTGCTGAGTAAATATGGCAATAACCTTACAGTATATACGACCACAGCATTTGCAGTCACTATATAAATATATATATATATATATATATATATATATATATATTAACTGTATCCCAGCCAGACATGCGAGAAACACACACACACACACACACACACACACACACACATGCTCGCGACCAGTGGGGGCCCCCGCTAGAGAGGAGCCCCCACACACAAGCTAAGGAAGTGGCCCTCCGGCCCTTACCACACAGATCCTGATAAAAGATGGCCCCCATGAAGCCTCATGCCTGAAGAGGGAGAGCAGGGGGAGGGCGGGCCAGCACAGAACGCGCGCTTGCCGAGGCCACACCCCCCTCCCAGCAACGCGGATCCCTAGAAACGAGCACAGAAATCGCGCCAAAGAAGGGTGCGGGGCTACCGCGGCCGCGGCGAGAGCCCGACCCCGCCCCCTTCCCGAACGCAGCCTGAGGGAGAGAAGCTCCCCCAGGCTGCCACAGCCCTGACATGTCCGTAAAAACACCCCGTATGTCACACTCACACACACACAGTGTAAAACACACCAACACACACAGGGACATAAGCTGGGAAAAACGAAATAACGGCCAGGCCAGGCAACCCCCCCCATCCCACACCAGGATCACCAAGAAACCTGGATAACCGCCTACCCCATAGTGAGGTCTCACGGTGGAGCAGTGCTCCTTCTGCACATAGGGTGCTCCTACCTTCACCAGGACCCGCAGCCTAAGCTGGGAGGCTCAATATAGGGGCAATTTAGAAAGGGTCCTGGCAGTAATAGGGACAATAGATGGCCGGGCGCGAGCCCGGCTTACCTGTAAGTAAAGAAGTCTTCACCTTCTGTCTTGTCGCCTTCCCTGCAGAGAAGGAACTGGGAATTGGTGGGAGGTCCCAGGTATATATGGACCGGGAGGGGCTTTCTTTTTTTGCATATTCATCTCTGCAGAAGTTCACCCTCTACTGGAGATTACCCAGATGTCATGAAGATCGAAGTGGAGTGTATGGCACACTTAGAATATCCCCAAAAATATGACGTGGGTTCCCCCCTACCCAGCATAACCAGCCCGGGGACCAGCTATGTAGGGCTTGTAGAACAGGGCACAAGGCACGTAGACTTGTGGCTCCTTACCAGTTCACAAAGAGTTAACTGTAAAAAGAAAACCCACACACCTTAGAGAAAAAATATTTATTAAAAGAAAAAAAAATGTTTCTTTACCAACCTCTTTACTCGCCTCCGTCAGCTCCTCTGTCCTTCGCTGATGTGAAGACAGATGTGGTGATCGCTGGAGGGGGTGGGAAGGATCCTCCACACTTCCACTCCTCTCCGTCGATCACTGCAAGGATAAAGTCATCTGCCCCACCCCAAGAAGGTGGTGATGCAGCGGAAGTGGGAGGGGGGGAGAGAGCCCTCTCCTGCAGAGGCCTCCTTGGTGAAGAGGAGACCCAGAGAGAGGGATCGCACACATAGATGAGTAAAAATTCATTTTTATTTATTTTTTACAGGAGACCCGGTCGGATCGATTGAGGAATCATGTGAGTGGGTTTTTATTTTGGGCTGCTAGCAGGGGGGAAGCCAGACACTCCATATTTACATGGTTGGTGTTTTACGGCAGGAGAAGCAGACTCATGCCCATATGTGGCTGGTGTTAGAAGGGTTGAACAGTTTAGACCAATGGAATCGTTTCAGAAACCAACGCCATACAATGGCATACCTTGGGAAAACAAAAAAATGGAAATTTGTGTACTTACCGGTAAATTTCCTTTCTCATCCTCTTCCATTCCATTCAATTTGTTGCACTGTTTTCTAGTTGCGCGCATTATGTGCAGGTTAGCATTCTCCACTCCCAGGGCTTTGGCTGAGCTGCTTTTTAATTAAAAAAATCCTGCTTCACATGAAACACTGCTCTGTCTTCATGCAGCACCAAAAAGGGTGATCTGATCAAAAGCGCTGTCAGCTCTGAAACTCGCTGGATGGAGGTGATCGCCACAAGAAAAAACACCTTCAATGTGACGTTGTCAGAGAAGCCTCCGCCATGGGTTCAAAGGGGGGGCCCTGAAGCGGTGATAGGACCAGACTGAGATCCCAGGACGGGACTATCTACCACAGCCGAGGCCGAACATGCACAGCACCCTGCATGAAAATGCGGATTTACCTATGGCCCACGATCGTCCGATGGAAAAAAATGATCGAGACCTGGGGCCAAAGGGTGCTGGTCTATAAGCCAGTGTGCAGGCCTTGCTGGAGGAACTCCAAAATTTTGGGTTGCGAGAACCTCCTACAGGAGTGGCCCTTAGATTAGCAAGACACTACGGCTCTCCAAGTCCTGTAGTAAATTCTGTTTGAAGGACTTTTTCTGTGCCTGAATCAAGGTCCGAATTACAACCCCCCCCCCTCCTCCAATATGCTGGTCTCAACGGGTAAATCCAGAGCTGGAGAATGGGGGTGCTGCAGAGGACCCTGTTGCAGAAGATCTGGGCGGTTGGAGAGTCGCTATGGGGCTCCATTGCCAGACTGACAAGATCTGCGAACCACACCCTTCTGGGCCAGTGTGAGGCAATCAGGATGCTCGCAGTTGACCTTCTTTAACATGCAATCCAGAAATGGCAGTGGCGGAAATGCATGCAGCAGGCAGTACCCTCACCAGGGAATAGCCAGTGGGTTGACCGCCATAGCCAGGGGGTCTCCTACCCTGAACACGAACTAATGGGCCTTCCGATTGTGCCGAGATGCAAAGAGGTCCACCTCCGGCACTCCCCACCAGTCGCAGAGGGCTTGAAACACGTCCTGGTGAAGGGACCACCGTCTCCCTGCTCAAATATTTGGCCTGCAGATTCTCCACCCCAGGAATGTGAACAGCCGAGTTGCACGCAACGTGAATTTCCACCCACCTCATGATGCGACTTTCTGGAACACCTGCCAACTCCTGGTACCCCCCTTATGTAGGCCACAGCCATTGAATTGTATGACTATACCCTGATGGGAAGGCCCAGCTGGGCAGACCAATAACTGATAACCAGGATAATCATCCTCAGTTCCAACACATTGATTGGAAGACTTCACTTCGGCTGGTTCCGGATAACCTGAATCGTCTGGTTTTCTAGAACACCACCCCAACCCATTAGACATGGTCAGGATGACCCACTGGACCAGCAGGTAAGACCGACCCACTGCCAGCAATTGCTGGTTCAGCCACCAATTCAGGGATCGATGGATATTGTATGTCAATATGAAACGACGGACCAATGTCTGCACAGTCCTGCACCATTGTGATAGGAGCAGAATTAGTAGAGGCCTGGAGTGTAACTGGTCATATGGAACTGTCTCAATGGTAGACACCACCAGGCTATGCATGCCCTTCCTGATCGTGGAATGTTTGTCTGTCAGCAGCGACCTCACCATGGAGAATGCATGTCTGGCCAGCTGGTCCAACCTGCTTTCCACGGGGTTTATCAAGGTCGAAGTAGGGATAATGGTGTGCCGAGCCAGACACTGGTTTGTCTACCTCAGGTGGCGAAGACCAAACCCTGGCCGCCTCATCCGGAAAGGGGTACTTGGCGTTCAGGACCTTAGGAAGAGACGGACGCTTATCCGGTCTCTCCCACTCCTTTGCCACCAACCTGTCCAAATGGGCAATCCTGGGAAAAACCTGCCTGACCTTCTGACACTTGTAGGGTTCATCCTTCTTCATCTGCTGCTTCGACCAAGGAGTAGAGCGGTGCAGAACCTCCAATATTGCCTCAATAAGCTCTTCATTCTGAAGCCGCAGGGGAAACTGGATAATCGGACTGAGGAAGTTGCCTGCTGTGTAAGGACAGTAGGACAGTAGTGCACAGGACAGTAGTGCACCCACCCGAGGTCAGGCGCGCTTGGCACAAGGGACACATGGCACCACTCTCCATTAAAAAATGAAACCTCGATGCCTCTGACGTGGTAAAATGCCTGCTACAACTGCTAAGCAATACAGCTGGAGCACTGGTCCCAACAGCCTCCTGCCTGTCAACTATTGGTCTGACCAGCCTGCACTAACAGAAAAGCCACTTGCAGCCCTGCAGCTGAGATCAACCCACCAGCCAAGGATGCAGCAGCTTTTGGACCCCCACTCTGCAACAACAAGAACAATGTCAGATTCCTAAAGGCATCAGTACAAGTCAAAAGGCTTTGCCCCCAGAGGGAGCCCTACCTGACCAGGAACAACCGAGGGGTGGCAGCCACGCTGGATCCAATACTCAGCCCAGGAGAACAGGGGGGCAGTGCAGGAGCTGTCAAGCGACGACTAGGGGATGTAGCAGGTACCTGCAGGCACTGCACAAGATGCCTCATGCTGTTAGTGAGGAGGAGGGTGGAGCTGTGGACCTCACAGATGCTGCCACCCTGTCCTCCACTGTAAGGCCCGAGTGAGCTAAATCCACGCCCCTCTACTGGAGACGCAGACGTGGTTGGTGGAAATGCCCACCTCCAAACGCTGGCAGCCGAGCTCTGAATAGCTGCTAGCAGTAGCAATCACAAACACACTGACACCAGAGAGCCCGGCCACCTAGCCCAGGCCCCACCCAGAAGCCATGAGAAAGGCAGACTGCGTCTCTTGCAGGGTGTCATGGGGGCGGTTAGAGGATTAGAGGAACCAGGGCTCAGTGGGAGAAACCATGCAAGAGATCAGGTACCCTGCTGCAGCGGGGTCCTGATCTTTGGGGGTTCAAACCCAGTCGGATGAGCCCTGGTGCGCTTACCTGAACCCATGTGCACTCCCCTCACTCTGAACTCGGCCTTTAACAGGGGTCCCCAGGAATGCTGCAGCTGGTGAGGGGCTGGGAGAAAGACATAGTTGAAAAAAAAAATCCAGACATCGTCACAGTCCCTTGCAACTGCAAGAAAAGAACTTAGGAGATCCTGCCACAGCCTGCCCTATATAGGCCGGGAGGAACTAGATTTTTTTCTTTTTGCAGTCCCCGCCTTCGGCTGAGATTAGCCCACACGTTGCTACTGGTGGTGCTCCGGAAAGGAATGGGAAATTAAAATAACTACAGCAGGAATAACAAGCAGCATTGAGGGCAGAAAATGGTAATGTACCCGGGGTGGGGGAGCAAATTAGATAAAATTGTTTTGGGGGTTTTAAATTGGATCAAAACCTTTGGTGCCTGGCCCTTCAAAAAGCGTTTTTCACTGCCAACGATCTTTTGCAATTGCCAACTGTGCACTGGGTGTTAAGAAATGTGAGTCCTGTACACATAGAACGCTAATGTGATGGAGCTCTCTTACACTTAAAGCAGACCAAAACCCACTGAACTTGTGGAGTAAATTTGGCCAAAGCCCCTGTCGATTCTCCTTTCTTAGGGTGTAGAACTATAAATAAATATGTTTGCTTTTCAAATAGTCCTGGAACACAGTTTTTTTGCTGTCCCTCTCTGTAAGATGGCAGGCCATCAGCCATTACATTGGTGTGGCAATGACATCATTGCCACACACAGCAGTGGCAGTGAATGAAGGAGGTGGAGCATTACAGCCAAAACAGAAGGCATTATCTGGGATTAGAGTGAAGCAGGGGCAATGAAAATTGGGAACAGTAAATATTAAGCTATTTCAAAGGACCTGAAAATCTCTGATTGTATGTAAACACCTTATGTATTCTAGGCGAAACTGGTCTCTTTGATTAAATATCTGTGTCATGGCTGAGCTAGGAAGGGAATGTCATGCTGCAGCTTTATGAGTCACGAGCATGCTCTGTTGTAGTCAGAGACAGCTGTGGGACTACTGTGGCTTGCTGTTCTCCCTCACACTGAGAGCTACAAGGGACAGAGTAGCTGTAGGACCACTTTTTTGTGTGGTACTGGAGGAATAAAATGTAAAAAAGGGCAAGCTTTGGAGCCTTGCTGCTGCTTCTATCCTGCAGGTATTGGAGGAGAGGCACATGGGACAGGCACCAGGTGAGCTGTTTGCTGGCTAATTATTGCTACTGGGTTTACAGTCCCTTTAAGTGCTCAATTCACTATTCTTGTAGATCTTGGTGTACAGACTTGGTGTACAGCTGACAACAGCAACAGATTATACATTTTGAAAAATTCCATTAAAAGCAGACTTTCCCTCCTTAGGGACATCCTGATTCAAGATGCCTGGCAGTGAGAAAACCTCTGGTTTCTCCATAAACTCACATCAATCGTCAATCACACTGTAGCTAAGCTGTGGCTAAGCTTACCCCCACTCTTTTTTTTTAAAAAATGTCTTTTTATTTGCAGTTCAACAAACAACATAACATCAAAACAGGTTACAGATCACATTATGGCACCGCAGGCACCAGTTTCAGTTATAAAGATTCAATGAACCATTTAGACACGACAACCATTCACCCTTCATTCACACCTTCTGGACTCGGATATCTACATTAACTACTCGCTGGGATGGAAAAACCGGTCGGTGCACCACATCTCCCAAGATGCCTCTACTGTCTCTCAGTTCCTCCTTTAACACATTCAGCGATTCAACCAAACGATGGTCAGTAGCTTGCCCCATCATGCGGACCCACCCCCTCCCTAATTATCTTCTGAAGCTGTGTCCTGACTCTGCAGCCAAGGACCCCACACTTTTCCAAATTTATCAGGCACCCCCCTGGCAGCGTACGTCAGTTTGTACATAGTAAGTTTCTGATTAACCAGAGCCTTCCACGCCTGTACAGATGGTTTGGCCGGGTGCTTCCAATTCAACAGAACGCATTTCCTAGCATAAAAGAGTAATAACCTAAGTAGTGACTTCAACGCACTTGTTTCCGACAGTGGTTCAACCACCCCCAGAAGACATAAAGAAATTGAACCGCTGATCCGGATACCCACTACCATCCCAATCAGATGCATCACCTCACCCCAATAGCTCTCCAGAACTGCACAGGACCAGGTTACATGTACCCATGTACCGGCCTCCTTCTCACACCTGGGACACAGATCACTAGTCAGCAATCCCATCCTATGCATACGTATCGGAGTGATGTAGGCTTGATGCATCCACTTGGTCTGGATAAATCTGTCTCTAGCTTCTATGACCGAAGAGTGTAGGTTATCAAAGGTTTCCTCCCAGTCATCCGGGTCCAAGGTTTGGTCTAGAGCCTGCCACTTGCTTTCGATTTTCCCCCTAGGAGACTCCAGCCCAGCAATCAAGCATTTGTACAATGTAGACCACACTCTCCACTTGCGACACCGAGAAATTCGGACTGTCCCTGTGGAATTGAGTCTGGAGAGCGTGCCTGAGTTGCAGATAGCGGAAGAAGTCCCGATGGGAAACTCGAAACGTCTCCCTAATTTGGTCAAACGACATGAGCACTCCATCCTTGTACACCTGGCCTAACATCTGGAGGCCCCTTCCATCCCAAAACTGCGGATCCTGCATAGAGACCAACTCAGAGAGTTTGGGGTTACTCCAGAGAGGAGCAAAGGGGGACCAATGCTGGGCCTCATCTGGATTCCTGTTCAGCTTGGCCACCCCTTCCCATATATTACACACTGCCCTCATACAACCCGTCGCCTCCCGGATCCCCCGAACCCCCCTATACGCCAGGGAGGACAGTCTCCTAGAGGAGCCCAAAACCGCCACCTCCAGACTCACCACCGGATTATTCTGCGGCTGACAGAGCCACCAGTACACGAACAGGAGCTGCGTGGCATAGAAATACATTTGCATGTGAGGGACCGCCAATCCCCCCTCCGCTACCTGCGCCTTCATTATTTTTCTATTAAGCCTAGGTGGAGACTGCCCCCAGATAAAGCCAAACAGAATGGAGTCCAATATCTTAAAGTGGGAGACTGGCAGCAACACTGGCGAGACCTGATATATATATAGAAATTTCGGAAGGAATATCATTTTATATATATTAATTCTGCCCATGACTGACAGTGGCAGGTTCGCCCACTGAGCAACCCGCTGCCTCAACTTAGCCACGACAGGGGAGACATTGAGAGATATGAACTCACTTGGTTGCCTACTAATCATGATCCCTAAGTATTTGAATTGTTGAACTATTTTAAGCTGAGACCTCGGGGAAATGTCCGGAGAAACAAGCTCATCCACTAACATTAGACTGGATTTATCCCAATTAATCCTCAACCCGGAGAACCTCCCAAACACTCCAATAGTGTCCAGTGCTGCGTTCAGGGATTCGTGACCATCTGCCAGGTATAACAGTGTATCATCTGCATAGAGTGAAATCTTTTCCTCCACTGCACCTATTTTCCATCCAGAGATACTTGGGGAGCTCCTGACAATAATCGCCAGGGGTTCGATAGCTAAGGCAAAGAGCAGCGGTGATAGCGGGCACCCCTGTCTTGTCCCTCTATGCAACGCAAATGAATTAGAGTAGCACCCATTAACCCGTATCCGAGCCGTTTGCCGTTCATACAATAATTTGACGTATTTAATGAAACTAACGGGGAGCCCAAATCTTTCCAATACTGCCCAAAGATATTCCCATTCTATCGAATCAAAGGCTTTCTCGTTATCTAATGAGATAATCACCCGTTTCCCATGATTATCATGTACAATTTGGAGGTTTGACATCAGTCTGCGCAGATTCACACAAGTGGTGCGCCCCGGCATAAACCCTGACTGATCCGGCCCGATCAAATGCAGAATAGCCTTGTTTAGCCTAGTGGCCAGTATTTTTGCTAAGATTTTGACATCTTGGTTCAACAGGGATATAGGCCGATAAGACGCGCAGGAGTCAGGGGGTCTCCCTTCCTTATAGATAAGGACCACATGTGCCTCATGAAAAGAGGCCGGTAGGCACTCACTTTCAAGCGCTTGTTTCAGCACCTCCCATAGCTTAGGTGTCACTTGCTCAAGGTCCTGTTTATACCACTCTGCCGGCATCCCATCCGGTCCCGGTGCCTTCCGGCTAGAAAGCATTCTGATGGCACCAGAGACCTCTTCCATGGTAATAGGGGAATCCAAAGCCTCCTGGTCCTCCTCAGGCAGTCGCGGGAAGTCAATCTGATCTAGGTAAGTACCCAGTTCAGCCGCCCCATAACACACCCTTGAGGAATACAAGGCAGAGTAGTACTCAAGGAACCGTTTGGCTATCTCCTTCCCTTCAGTTACCCTCGTCCCATTGTCTAGGATTCCAGCTATGTTGTTAGATTGGCTTTCAGCTCTCGCTAAGTAGGCCAGGGTCTTACCGTTCTTATCTCCTTTATCAAATATTGTTGCTTGCTTATATAGCAGCAGTTTCCTAGCCGAATCAGTCAAAAGCAGATTATACTCTCTTTTCAATGTCAACAGCGTTGAATGGTCCCTACTGCCCGATGTTGTAATAAACTTCTCTTCCGCCACCGCTAGTTTACTCTCAAGATCTGCAACTTCCCTCCCCTTCATCCTCCTAGCCGCAGCGATAGCGCTGATGGCCGCCCCCCTAGTAACAGCTTTGAAGGCATCCCATCTTACGTCTATCGATGTCTCCACAGTATTGCACGCCCAGAAAGCCTCTTAATTTCAGGAGAATCCAGCCACAAAGGGTTTAGGGTCCAGCCCACCCGGGTCTCCCGCCTCATCGACAATCCCGCCGTTATCAACAAAGGGGAATGATCCGAGACCCCTCTCGGGAGATAACTACAGGTCGCCACCTTGGTCAGGAATTCAGGAGATGAGAACGCAAGGTCAATTCTAGACAGGGACTTGTGTGTGACAGAGTGGCAGGAATATGCCTTATCGGTGGGGTGCTTCCACCTCCAAAGCTCTTGTAACCCCAGCGTCTCCGCCCATAGCGCCAGTTGGGTCTTGGGGCCCGGATTCTTACCCATCCTGTCCAACGCCGAATCCAAAACCATGTTGAAATCTCCCAATAGCAGTATCGGGGCAGGGGGGTAGGACAACACCTTCTCCATTACTCTGTCAAGTATCTGTGCAGAAAATGGCGGGGGGACATACACTCCCACTATTATTATATCAGTATCCATGATCTTGGCATGGAGGATAACATAGCAACCCTCCCGATCAGTATGTACTGAATACAACACAAATGTGGTGCCCTTGGAAATCAGTATGGATACACCTCTTGAGTATGTCGAAAAGGGAGCATGAAAGGAGCTCTGTATCCATGGTTTCTTTAATGCCAGGACTCTCTGACCCATCAGATGGGTCTCTTGGAGAATAACTATGTTTGGTTTGTGTTTCTTAACAAATTGAAGGACAGTAGCCCTTTTGATCTTATCATTAAGCCCCCGGACATTCCAGGAGAGAAATTTACACTCACCCATTATTACCACTTAAAGTTCTATCGGCAAGGTCACCTTTCTGCGGCTCACCGCCACCCCCCAGAAATCTCTTCACTAACCGAGTCCAACAACCAAACTTCACAGTCATACCAACACACAGACAACAGTACACAAAACAGATAATACAACACATTAAACAGTACCTACAATACCCGTACCCAACCACCCCCACCCCGCTTCACCAGCCCCAAACTTTGGCGAGCATCAAACCCTCCCAACCACAAATACAACACAGGTAAAAACTAGTTGCAACTGGGGTGCAGGTACCCAACGCCTAATGGGCCTGCAACATAGGATAACCACGGATTATACAGGTCGGCAGGCTAACTGCCATGGGTTCCCAGGGGCACGAAAGCAGGCGGGAGGGGGAGCAGATGGGATAAGGAGACGGGGGGGGGAAAGGGTGGGGAGGAAAATAGGGCACAAAGACCCAGGAGGGGGAAGGGGAAGGGGGGGAAAAGGGAGGGGGTGGCCATCACTCCCTGGGAAACCAGAGCCGGAGCTCCCCTGTACTATGCATATCAGGATACAGTGGTAACTTGGGCAGCCGAACAAAACCGAACTAAACTAAGCGGCAACACCGAAGTCGGCCGGCGGAGCCGAACAAGCCCCCACCCGGGGCCACATTAGGATGTCTGGCGGCCGGCCGCCAGGCGCCAGAATGAGTGGGAGTGCCCCCGCCATCATAGATGAAGGGATTAGGAACGATCAGCTCGCTCCAACCCAGAGCCCAGTCTGTCAGGCCCCAGGCAGAGAGTCCAGCCAGGCGCAGGCCTCCTCGGCAGAAGCAAAAAATCTGGTAGATTCCCCGTCTTGCACACGCAGGCGAGCAGGGAACATCATGGAGTATTTAATTTTCCTTTTCCTTAGCCGCTCCCTGACTGCATTGAAGGAGCGCCGCATCTTCTGAACCTCAGAGGTGAAGTCCGGAAAGAAAGACAGCCGGGCATTATCAAAGGTCACCACCCCCTTCATTCTAGCGGCAGCCAGGATAGCGTCTCTGTCCTTGTAGTGGAGGACCTTAAATATGAAGGGTCTCGGAGGAGCTCCTGGGGGGAGGGGTCGCGTGGGGATTCTGTGTGCCCTCTCAACCGTGAAGAAACTGGTTAGATTGATCGGGGCCAGGGCCTCTATTATGAGCTTCTCAACAAATTGCTCCGGGGAGGTCCCCTCAGCCTTCTCGGGCAGCCCCAGGATCCTAACATTATTACGTCGATTCCTGTTTTCGGCTTCTTCAGCCCTCCCCATCAGGGTGGTCACCTGCCTCCGCAGGGTAGCAAGTTCGCCCGCCTGAGCAGAAATCCGGTCTTCTGTCTCTCCGATTCTCCTCTCCGCTTCTCCAGTACGGTCTCGGATTTTATCCAGATCATGGCGAACATAGTTAAACTGCTCTTGGAGGGTATCAAACTTGGCCGTGAGGGCGCTCTGGCACGAGGCAATAGCCGCCATAATAGCTGCAGTATCAGGGTTAGAGGGTTCCTGCCCGACCCCTCTCTGGGCCTCCATCGTTTGCGTGCTACTGGTGACCGACGTCGTCCTACGCTTTTTGCTTCCTCTCATGTGTAGGGGGGGGGACCTCCCACAGGGACCGTATCGGGACAGCCCTCAGGTGGCCCGCCAAAATACCTGTGCAGTCCTCAATGGCGGGTATGTGCCCTATGGGTAGGCGAGTTATAGCTATTGTGTGGTAGGCCTGGAAGGCCGGGCACTCCAGGTGATTCCCCCCGCCACTGAAACTCGCTCCGCGATGGTCGAGTGTACTGCCGGATACAGACAGTGCCCTACTAGGGGAGTTGCACAATCAGGGGCTGCTGAGCACTGAGTCTGTCCTGGTCCCCCACAGCCTCTCAAACACGGGCGAAGGCAGGTCACAGCTGATGTTATTATTATTTTCCCCCCTTTTCTTCTTTCCCCAGAGCTGCAGCTCTAGCTCTGCTGGTCTTAGCCTCCCCTTCACCGGATCAGCAAAATGGCGCCTTACTGCCTCTTCACCGGCTCCCGCTCCTCAGCAGAGACACACACGCCGGCGGGGACTCAAGATTCACTCACCAACGCCTGCCTTCAGTCACCGCCACAGCTCGGGGCTCAGTGACAGCCTCGCCGCTCACCCGATCCAGCCGGCCGCCTCCTCTGCAGAACGCGCGGGGAGCGCACGTGCTCCAGTCCCGCCGGCAGTGCCCAGCCCGTCCAGCCGCACACACCGCCGTCCCGCCGCACGCACCTCCCGGGGCCGCCGTCGCCGCTCTCCGACGCCCGCCTCTAGTCACCGCCACAGCCCGGGGAGGAGAAAGGCCGCTCACCGGTCCAGCCAGCCGCTTCTCTGCAGAGCGCGCGGGGAGCGCACGTGTCCCGGCCCCGCTGACAGTTTCCAGCCGCCGCCGCCGCCGCTCACCGCAGAGGCTCAATCCCGCAGACAGGGAGAGCCAGATGGGGCCCACGGATTGCCCAGTCACCAGGTATGATGGGGTAGATCAGGATGAATTAGCGGAGCCCAGCACAGCACGTCCGCTCAGGTCGCCATCTTGGCCACGCCCCCCCTACCCCCACTCTATAGCACGCCGCAGCATCCTCACTCCCCCCAGCCCGTGCAGCCCCACTACCAGACACTCAAGTCTGCCAATTGCAAAAAGCAAGGCAGAGCAAGGATGCTGCCAATAGCCTGCAAATGCGCTGTGGGATTGAGGTGAGTATACAGGGAAACAGGGAGTTTCACACTGTGGGGCGCCAAAACCGGGATGCCCCTAAGAGAAGGATTTTGCCTGGACTAGAGTCTTTTGACTGTTTCCAGGCTTTGTTCCGTTCCCGAATTGGAATGCCCCACTGTGCGAACCCCCCGGAAAGCTCATTACAACTCACTCCTTTTCCTCGATCCTACGGCAAATGCGCAAGCGTGCAGCCAATCACAGCTGCCTGCCGTGTTTACATCCTTTGACAAAAGCCTCTCATTGATTGCAATGGGGAGCACATGCTGCCACATTCCAGACGCATGTGTGCTCCCACCCCAGCCCCATCTGCATGGCTGGGAGAGGAGCGCAAGCATGCAACCGGGGATGTGGGGGACACAACAGTGCACGCTCCCCATTGAAAACGATGAGAGCCTTTTGCAGATTTACATAGTCACGGCAGATTGCTCTTATTGGAGGAGTAAGCAATTACCGGCACCCCAGGGGGCCACCCCCAATACACTAAAACCTGTCACCACTGGATTTTCATATAGCAGGCATGTTAAAAAAAAGCTAAATAGTAAAGCAATGATCATTAAAAAAATTACACCTAATACAACACCCGGTAAAGCACCTGGTAAAGCAAAGAACACAGTGTTTGTTGTTTTGCAGTCTGCTACAAGCTGAAAAGGTCAGTATAGTATAGTACTTTATTTGTAACTGCGTATTTCCCCAAAGTGTGATAATCTAAATCATCTAAGACAGTTTTCCTTTCTTTCCTAGGGTGCTACCTCTAAAGGAGAGAAATAAAATAAAACCTTACAATAAGCCTGGGGCAAGCCAACACAGGAAAAAGAAACTGCCGCTTTAAATTATCAAGACAAGTAAACATATTTTAACCTTGTTTTCCACCAGGAATGGTGGAGCTCGCTGATATTTACCTTAAGACTTATTGGTAAAAGCAGTTTAAAAGTATTATTTGTCTACTCCTTAAAGACAGATGAAGGTAAGTCACATAGAATTACAGCTACAATTCTGATTCACAATGGAGCTTGATGTTAGAAAACACAATGCAAAGAACAATGCGAAGATATATTTTGGCAGAAATGTTCTTGACTAAGTAGAGCTTTGTATGGGATCCTGGAAACTAAAATTATATGCAGATACTTTATTATTTTGTTAACAGCCCAAACTCAGTAACGGACAGTTACTTCTCAGCCTGCAGGCTCGATTCCAAAAAGTTCTGTGGGCTATGGCCCTTTGGTATCAGCACTGTCAGTTCTGATGCTGACAGCATGTTTCCTGACCTGCCCAGAACATGATCCACTGAGATCTGCTAGGTTTGCTTGTGCATGGTCATGTGATGCGCCCCCCCTTCCGCTGCCAATCAGTGTGGGAGTCTGCTCCCACGTGACCGGCAGCAGAGATGTGCAGCGAAGCCAGCACAGTCAAAAGAGTCAAAAGTCTGCTCACGAGTAATCCTCGGCATTCAGGAAATGCTCGGGAATCTGGCAACACGATACGTATCGCAATACACGTATGACGATACAATTTATCCCGATTCTGTCTCAAAGACGATATATTGTGATTTTTTTAAATTACATTTTATATTTAATTTAAGAAAATGACATTTTGACAAAAAAATGACATAGGGCCCATTCTATTTGGGAAATGTAAGGGTTAAAAACCCTTATAAATCCCCCCCAAAAAATACCATTTTGTGATTACTCACCTGTAAAATGGGTATTATATGTCTCACACCTTGCTTCGGAATGATTAATAACACGTGGGTTATGTCCAGTAGAGGGCGAACTTCTGCAGAGATGACTAGAAAAAAAGGAAGCCCCTCCCGGTCCATAAATACCTGGGACCTCCCACACATTCCCCAGTATAAGAAAGCAGTAAGGGGACCAGGAAGAGCCAATAAAACCTATGAGAAAAAATGTTCACCAAAAAGAGGGTCCAAGATACAACTTAGGGTGGGACGAAGCAGGGTGTGAGACATACTTTTACAGGTGAGTAATCACAAAATGGAATTATTCCAAGTATGTCTCACACCCTGCTTCGGAATGATTAATAACACGTGGGACATCCAATAGCAGTGTCCAAAAAGGGAGGGGATCCCAACAGGCAATAATGCACAAATTAAACCACTGCAGCTTGCAGAACTTTGCGGCCAAAAACAGCATCCGCTGAGGCCCGCACATCAACCTTATAAAACTTGGAAAAAATATGAACAGAAGACCAAGTAGCAGCCTTAAAACTTGTTCAACAGAGGCTTGGTGCTGAAACACCCAGGAAGCCCCAACAGCACGAGTAGAATGAGCAGTGATCTGGAAAGGGGGATCCCTCCCTTTAACAGAATAGACCCTAATAACGGCCTGACGAATCCATTTACTAATGGTAGACTTGACGGCCGCCAAACCCTTCTTGGGCCCAGAGGGCACCACAAAAAAAGGCGTCCGTCTTCCAGAATGGTGAAGTAGCCACCAGATAGTACTTTACACATCTAATGACGTCCAGAGAGTGCAAAGCCCTCTCCTTGTCATTGCTAGGTTTAGGACACAATGAAGGAAGCACAATGTCCTGATCGAGGTGAAAGGCAGAGACTCCCTTTGGCAAGAAGTCTGGCTTAAAACGGAAAACCACCTTGTCCTGATGTCTCTCAAAGTAGGGGGCCTGAATGGACAGAGCCGCCAACTCCGAAACACGTCGAACAGAGGTGATAGCCACCAAAAAGGCAACTTTTAAAGGTGAAAATGGATAGAGCAGAATCCTGCACTGGTTCAAAAGGAAGACCCTGAAGGTCAGACAACACCAAATTTAAATCCCAAACAGGTAACATGGGTTTGCGAGGAGGGTGCATATGAGTGACCCCCTGAAAAAAAGGTCTTAATTAAAGGATGAAGAGCGAAAGATCTCTGAAAGAAAACCGCCAGAGCGGACACATGCCCCTTAAGAATGCTAAGCTGAAACCCCATGTCCAGACCATGCTGAAGAAACTCCAGAATTCGAGGGATGAAAAAACACCCGACAAGGAAAAACCCTGGCCTCACACCAAGCATTATAGGAACGCCAGGTCCTGTAGTAGATATGAGAGGAAGACTTCTACCTAGCTCTAATGAACGTCTGGACAACAGTTTCAGACAAACCTTTTTCTCTTAGGATGCAGGTTTCAGCAGCCATGCCGTCAAAGCCAGTGTTTGTAAATTGGGATAACAAAGCTGACCTTATGTGATTAGATCCGGAACCAGAGGCAGCCTGTACTGATCGACCGCCAGCCGCACGATGTCTGCGAACCATACCTGTCTTGGCCACCTTGGGGCCACCAGGATTGCTGGCACACCCTCAGGAAACAGCTTGCGCACCAACTTGCCCACCACGGGAAAGGGAGGAAACAGATACAGGAGACCGGGATCCCGCCAGGACAGAGATATGGCATCCACTGCCAGAGCCAGGGGGTCCTGGGACAGAGACACAAATGCAGGGAGCTTGTGATTGTGACGGGAGGCAAAGAGATCCACTTCCGGAATCCCCCATCTGTGACAGATGGATTGAAATACCTTGTTGCTGAGGGACCATTCCCCCCGGCAAGAGGTCCCCCTGCTCAGGGAATCCGCATCCAGATTCTCCACCCCTGGAATGTACACTGCCGAAATGCATGGAACATTGCTCTCAGCCCATGCAAGAATCAGAGACACTTACCGGAGGGCACTCCTGCTGCGAGTCCCTCCTTGGTGATTGATGTAAGCGAACGCAGTCCGACTGTCGGATCGAACCTGAATCGGTAAGCCCTGGAGGCGATGCGTCAGGTGCGACAGCACAAACCGAACCGTCCTCAGCTCCAGAATGTTGATGGGGATGTGGGCCTCCTGAGGACCCCACAGCCCCTGGAACAGATGTTCCTTCCAGCCCGACAGGCTGGGATCGGTGGTGACCCAACGGGGCACCAGAAAAGATCAGCCCCCCAGAGGAGACAGAACAAAGGACTGATCCAGGGACAGAGGACATCTGTCCCAAGCCGATAAAAGATGGAGCTGAAGAGGTCTCCTGTGAAACTGAGCAAAAGGCATTACCTCTAAGCAAGCCACCATCAATCCCACCAGTCTCATCCCTTGCCTGATGGACGGACAAGGGTTGGACAGAAGGAGACGAATTAGTGCTTGAATAACATCCACCTTTGGCTGGGGTAAGAACACTCTGGTCTGAATGGTATCCAGATTCATGCCCAGAAACGAAGTCACCCTTGACGGAGAGAGAGAGGACTTGGGGTAATTGATTACCCATTCGAAGCTCTCCAGCGTTGTCACCACCGTCCTGGTGTCCAGATAAGGCATAATGCGAATGCCCTGGGCCGTGAGAAGGGTCATCACGCCTGCCAACACCTTGGTGAACACCCTGGGCGCTGAAGTCAGCCCGAAGGGGAGAGCCACAAACTGGTAGTGCTGATCGCCTACCGCGAACCTGAGAAACCGTTGGTGTCCCGGGAAAACCGGCACATGAAGTTAAGCATCCTTGATGTCTAATGAGGTCATAAAGTCCCCAGGACGAAGGGAGTTGTCAGCAGAGCGCAGAGTCTCCATGCAAAATTTCTTGGTTCAGATGAACCGGTTGAGAAGCTTTAAGTCCAAAATGGGCCTTATGGATCCATCCTTTTTGGGCACCGTAAAGAGGTTGGAGTAGTAACCCTGACCTCTCTCTATGGGGAGAACCGTAGAAATGACCCCCATATCAAGAAGGTTTTGCACCGCCAAAAAAAATCCCTGTGCAGCCCGAGGTTCCGCAGGAACCCGAGACCTGAGAAATCAGGTAGGAGGCCGGTAAGCGAACTCCAGCTTGTACCCATAGGAGACCACCTCCAGGATCCAGTTGTCTGTGACCTCCAGAGTCCAGACCTGTGCGAGGAGCCGCAGCCATCCCCCCCCCACGAGGGTAGGGGCGCCCCCATATTGCTGAGCGGGCTTGGCAGAGGCTATGGGTTTGGTACCCCAGGAAGTCCAGGGTCGGGCGCGTCCACTGCCCCTGCCCCAGGAATCTCCTCTGAACGCAGGGAAGGACATTCCCCTGCTCGTCCGAGAGCCACGAAAGGAGGGATTGAATGAGCCTGAGCCCCGAAAGTGCCGGTGTTGCTTCTTGCACTGAGGTAACTTACCTCCCTTAGCCACAGAGTCCAATTTTTTACCAAACAGGCGCAGACCCACGAAGGGAAGCCCTGTGAGCGCCTTCTTGGCAGCGATATCGGCCGCCCACTGGCGCAACCAGACCGATCGGCGTATAGCCACAAGCAACGCCGAGGTCCTGCTACACATACGGATAGTATCATCCAAAGCTGATAAGGCAAAGGCAATGAACATCTCACATTGCGACAAGGCTGAAAATTCCTCACTGGAAGGATTCAGATGGGGGCCATCCAACAGGCCCCCGATTAACGCTCTAGTAGCCACGGCCGTGAGAGGAGAGGCACAAACCGGGCACAAGGCCGAACGCACACAAGCAAAGGCATGTGAAGCCATTTGGTCGAGACGTCGGTCCTCACTATCCTACAAGGTAGTGGAATCCGGGTAATGCACAACCGACGTATTGGACAATCCCAGTACGGGAGCGTCTACCTCTGGGGGTGTCGACCAGCGCTTAACCACTAAATCAACAGGGAAGGGATACTTCCTATCCCACCCCTGAGGAATACCATGGAGCCGGCTAGGCTTTTCCCATTCTTTAAGGATCAGGTAGTTAAAGTGCTTCTGATCCGGGGACTCCAAACAAGGTTTGGCGGTACCAAAAAATCCCCCCCCCCCCCCATTGCGGAGGGGCCTCCGCAGGAGGGGAAATAGCAAGCACATCAAAAATACGGGACAGGAGTCTGGGGGTATCCACGGTAGCCCCGCGCTCTGTACCGGCATCAGCATCCAGGTACTGCTGATCGTCAGAGCCTTCAGAGTCTGAAAACAATACCCCTTCCTCAAGCGGGGAACAGACCAATCAAATGAATCATAATCAAAGGCCGGCGCGGCAAGCGCCAAATGCCGTCTCTTAGCTGGGGCCTTGCTGGCCACAGAGCTAGCAATCATCTTCTCAATGTTGGCCAGTCTGGTACAGACATCGGATTGCGACTCCCCGCTAATGACAACGTCACTTGGGGTCAAAGCCAGGCGTGGGGGTATAGGTGATGAGGCCAGCGGAGCCGACCCGGCCGCACGGGGCCCGGATTGCCGCGCAATGGCCTGCTGTGCACATGGTATACACATTTGCACATAGTCTCCCACAAGGGATACCCCACAGACCACACACTGCCAGGGTTGCCACGAAGGGATCCCGAGCCCGGTATCCTGGGAAGCCTCCATATGGTGATCTTTAAGGGTAGTCGCAATGACAAATAGGAATTACGCTATGAAGCTACCCGGGATGCCCCTTAGCGTCCGTTAGTGGGAGGATTTGCAATGACAAAAGGGAACCCCATTTTGACAAGGGACCTAAGGACCGGGAGAACCCCCTTTTGTATTAAAGGCTAGGTTGTCCCACCTAAAAGACACAATAAGGGACCCCTAAGAATATGCACCCAGAGGCATCGTGCGCCGCGCATGGCCCCGCCCCCTCCCGACCCGGGAAAACGCCAGACCGGCTTCCAGCCAATAGGGCTGAGAGCCGCAAGACGCGTCAAAGGAGGGGGGCGGGCCGTAACGGGCGCGCAGAGCGCCAGGCCCTGCCCCCTCCCCTGAACCGAGGAAGGAGAGCTGCGCTCCCCAGCCATGCTGCGAAGCCGGCCAAAAAGTAACCCGTAAATAGCGAGCGTGCGGTCCACAGTCAAGAGACACACAATTCATACACTGACACACACATACGTACCCATGCGCTGGCAGTAGCCAGAGCGTGAAGTAAAAGCGTGGAATAAAAGCAAACGCACTGACAGACAACTATATGGGGGAACAATGGAGGACCGCCCCCCCTCCCCCCTTCCCCCTACTATCCGGGAACAGGGAGTAATGGAGGGGAAGCCAATAGCTACATATGGATATGTAGCAATGGTTTCAATACGGACAGGGCATCCCATGTCAGGGTCACCAACCTGACAAACCGCCTACCCCTTGGTGGGGGTCTCACAGAGGAGCATGGCTCCTAGTTAGTACACAACTAAGGTGTAACCTACCCTCGGCCGACCTACAGCCGAGGCTGGAAGGCATAGTAATCTATTTAAAACAAGGTCCGGGCAGAAATAGGGATAAATTGGCCGGGTGTAAACCCGGCTTACCTACAAAGGAAGGAGACAGCCATCTTCTGACTTGCTCACCGTCTGCAGAGACGAAGACTGGGGAATGTATGGGAGGTCCCAGGTATTTATGGACCGGGAGGGGCTTCCTTTTTTTCTAGTCATCTCTGCAGAAGTTCGCCCTCTACTGGACATAACCCACGTGTTATTAGTCATTCCGAAGCAGGGTGTGAGACATACTTGGAATAAGGCGTGAGGTCCCCCTTACCTAGCATAACCAGCCCGGGCACCAGCTATGGGGGCTTTTTCGAACTGGGTGCAGGGGCCAGCTTTGGTGGCCCCTGGCCCTGCAGGCTACAAGCTGGCATTGCCTAACGACCACGGGCTCTTCTGCCCCCCCTGGGCTTTGGGGAGGCAGGTAATGGGGGGGATTGGGGTTAATCGGAAGTCACCCGCTAGCCGCAGGTGACTTGCCAGAGCCAGAGCCTTGTGAACTGGTATAGGGGTCACATGGATCCCTTACCAGTTCACAAAAGTTTAACAATAAATAAAAACACCACACATAGAGAAAATGTCTTTATTATAAAAAAAAAATATATATTTTTTTCTCTACTCACCTCCTATTGTCAGCTACTGTGTCCCTCGCCGATCCGATGACAGATGCAGTGATCGCTGGAGGGGGGAGGCAGGGGATCAGAGCATCTCCTGCCTCTCTCCTCCTCTCCCCGGTGATCATATCATCTGACAGCTGACCCGCAGGGAGCCGTGATGACGCCAACAGGGGTGACGGCATCCGCCCCGCCCCCTGAAGAGGTGGAGACAGTCATGAAGATGGCGGCGGCCATCGGGAAGGCAGGGGGAGAGGAAACTTGCATATTCTGTGCTCATTAGTATGGGAAATGTCTAGCAGTAGACATTTCTTTACAATTATTAACTATTATACCATCCTAATGTTTATCCAATTAAAGGGACAAGGAATGCAAGAAGCTTACCTGAAGCCTATACCATGTTCTTCTCCTTAATTTCCTCCAGCATGCTGTAAATGCTGAAGCATGTCTGCAAATGTACCCTTTTCCTTTCTATTTTTCCATGACCACTCTCCAGATGTTGTCACACAGACGCTCCTGTTCATCAGCAGTCTAAGCAGGCCCAGGAAACCTAACCTGTGTGGCCTGCCAGGCTTGCCCACACTGCAAGCGATGTGCTCACATTTGGAGCATGGCCATTCCCATTGCCTGAAATGTCCCTTTCAGAAAGTTCCTAGAGTAGTTTAAAAAAACACAGACTAGGGGATATGGAAGAAAATAAAAAAAAGAGAACAGCATATGGTAATGTGGTAACCTATGACTTACCTTCAATAAACCTATTGACCAATACATCAAGGTTGTCTTCTCCTGTCACAGACTGGATCTGCTGGAAAGCCCGCTCATAAGTCTCAACAGTCTCTTCTGTTGGGTCATGTTTTTTTCTTTCTAGTTCTTCTTTTTCTGTTTATTTTGCAATAAATAACATCAATGTACTTGTACTACAGAATGTTACTTGAATAGCAGCTGAAACTTCTAAACAATTTTGGCTTTTAAGTAAACCTCTAAACATTTGCTTTTAAAACTGACAATTGTAAGGTTCCTAATAGATTTTTAATATTGTGACCACAGTCCTGTTCTAATAATTCAGTTTCAGCATCTGCAGCAATTCTGTACCCAAGCCCTAAATAATAAAGCAGATCCACCGTAAACGCCCAACTAATTTTTTATTAAACACTGCTGATGTCCCTGTACACTATATGAAAAAACACATAGTACTTAGGTGGAATAATACAATTCTGTGATTACTCACCTTGTAGAATTGGTATTATAAGTATGCAGCACGTCCTGCTCCAGATGATAATTCATAACAGATGGGATTACCTCCGCCAGAGGGCGCTGGACTGCAGAGATGGCAAAAAGAGGCCCCTCCAGGTCCCATATATACCCGGGACCTCCCACAAATTTCCCAGTATTGAAAAACAGTAAGGATAACCAGGAGGAGCAATGAACAGTAACAACCTAACAAAGATAACAATCACCATATAGAGGATCCAAGATAATGCAATCGGTGGGGTGGAGCAGGACGTGCTGCATACTTATAATACCAATTCTACAAGGTGAGTAATCACAGAATTGTATTATTCTAAGTATGCAGCACGTCCTGCTCCAGATGATGATTCATAACAGATGGGACATCCAATAGCAGTGTCCAAAAAGTAGGATGCCGCCTGCAGAACTTTGCGGCAAAAAACAGCATCAGCTGAGGCCCGAACATCAACCTTGTAGAACTTAGAGAAAGTATGAACAGAAGACCAAGTAGCAGCCTTACAAACTTGTTCAATAGAAGCCTGGTGCTGGAAGGCCCAGGAAGCCCCCACAGCACGGGTAGAATGAGCAGTAACACGGAAAGGAGGATCCTTTCCTTTAGTAGAATAGGCCCTAAAGATAGTCTGATGGATCCACTTGCTAATAGTAGCCTTAGCAGGAGCCAAGCCCTTCTTGGGACCTGAAGGAACCACAAACAAAGCATCAGTCTTTCTAAAAGGTGCAGTAGCCACCAAGTAGAACTTCAAGTTCCTGACCACATCCAGGGAATGTAAGGCCCTCTCCTTTGAATTATCAGGATTTGGGCACAAGGAAGGAAGAACAATGTCCTGATTGAGATGGAAAGCAGAAACCACCTTAGGCAAGAAATCTAGTTTAAAGTGGAAAACCACCTTGTCCTGGTGCCTCTCAAAGTAGGGGGCCTGAATAGAAAGAGCCGCCAACTCCGAAACACGCCTGACAGAGGTGATAGCCACCAAAAAGGCAACCTTAAGAGTAAGAATGGACAGAGCAGCCTCCTGCACCGGTTCAAACGGAGGGCCCTGAAGGGCAGACAAGACCAAATTCAAGTCCCAGACCGGTAAAAGAGGCTTACATGAGCAACCCTCTGGAAGAAGGTCTTGACCAGAGGATGTTGAGCGAAAGATCTCTGGAAGAAAACAGCCAAGGCAGAAACGTGAGTGAGAGTGCTGAGCTGAAGTCCCAGATCCAAACCATGTTGGAGGAACTCCAGGATCCTAGGAATGGAAAAAACACAACAGGGAAGGACCTTAGACTCACACCAGTCAATGTAGGCCCGCCAGATCCTATAGTAGATGGAGGAGGAGGATTTCTTCCTAGCCCTAATTAACGTATTAACCACAGAATCAGAAAGCCCTTCTTCCCTCAGGATGGAGGTTTCAGCAGCCAGGCCGTCAAAGCCAGCGTTTGTAAATTGGGATGGCAAAGCCGCCCTTAAGTGAGAACCAGGGTTGCTGGCACCCCTTCCTGAGCCAGTTTGCGCAGAATCCTGCCCAGCAGGGGGAACGGAGGAAAGAGATACAGGAGACGGAACCCCTGCCAGGATAAAGTCAGGGCATCCACAGCAAGGGCCAGGGGATCCCAGGACAGAGAGACAAAGACTGGGAGCTTGTGATTGTGGCGGGATGCAAACAGATCCACGTCAGGCACCCCCCAACGGTGACACAAGGATAGGAAGACTTCGCTGCTGAGAGACCATTCCCCCAGGCGAGAAGTCCCCCTGTTCAGAGAGTCTGCCTCCAAATTCTCCACCCCCGGAATGTACACTGCTGAGATGCAAGGGACATTGTCCTCTGCCCAGGACAGAATCATGGACACCTCCTTGAGGGCACTCTTGCTCCCAGTCCCTCCCTGATGATTGATGTAGGCAACCGCCGTCTGGTTGTCTGAGCGAACTTGGACCGGCCGTCCCTGAAGGTGAAGAGTCAGATGGGCCAGAACCAAGAGAACCGCCCTTAGTTCCAGGACGTTGATAGGGGCATGGGCCTACTGAGGGCCCCACAGCCCCTGGAATTGTAGGGCTTTCCTGAAGCCTCCCCAACCTTACATGGAAGGGAGAGGGCAGGACAGGGGGGAATGAACCTGAGCTTGCAGAGAGTCCACCTCCTGCTGAGGAAGGAAAATCCTTGCCTGAACAGTATCCAGATTCATGCCCAGGAAGGAAATCACCAGAGACGGAGACAGGGAGGATTTGGGATGATTGATCACCTAGCCGAACGATTCCAGAACAGTCGCCACCCGTTGGGTATCCAGTTCTGTCTACTGGAAAGATTGAGAATTGATAAGAAGTCGTCCAGATAGGGAAGAATGCGAATGCCCTGAGCCCTGAGGAGAGCCATGACACCCGCCAGTACCTTGGTGAAGACCCTGGGGGCCGAAGTGAGACCGAAGGGCAGGGCCACAAATTGGAAGTGCTGGTCCTCCAGCGGGAACCTGAGGAATCTCTGATGCCCCGGGAAGACTCGAACATGAAGGTAAGCATCTTTGATGTCTATGGAGGTCATGAAGTCCCCCGGGCACAAGGAACTGATCGCGGAGCGCAGGGTCTCCATGCGAAAGTGCCTGGTCCTGATGAACTTGTTGAGCAACTTTAAGTCCAGGATGGGTCTGATGGAATCATCCCTTTTGGGTACTGTGAACAGATTGTAATAAAAACCCCAACCTCTCTCTCCAGGAGGGACCTGACAGATGACCCCCATATCCAGGAGGTGTTGCACAGCCAGAAACAGACCTTGAGCTGCCAAGGGGTCTAGAGGAATCAGAGAAATTAGGAATCTTGGAGGCAGCCAGGCAGCGAACTCTAGCTTGTAGCCGGAGGACACGACCTCCAGAATCCACCTGTCTGAGACCGGTTGTCCCCAGAAATGAGCGAAGAGCCGCAACCATCCCCCCACCCGGATGGGTGAGGGCGCCCCTTCATGGCTGAGGAGACTTGGCGACAGATTTGAGCTTGGACCCCCAGGCAGATCCGGGACGGGCACGAGCTCTGCCCCTGCCCCAGAAGTCTCCCCTATGCCCCGCAAAGGAAACCCCTCTCCCAGGCCTGGATCCACGGTAGGAGGGGCAAAGGCACCAGAACCCCGAAAGGGCCGTGATTGTTTCTTGCGTTGAGGCAACTTACCCCCCTTTGCAAAAAGATCCAATCGATCACCAAATAGACGCAACCCCTTAAAGGGGAGCCCGGTAAGGGCCTTCTTAGCAGCGTTATCAGCTGCCCACTGGCGCAGCCAAACAGAGCGGCGTATAGCAACCACCAAGGCAGAGGTTCTACTACACATCCTGATGGAGTCATCCAAGGCCGAAAGGATATAAGTAATGAACATCTCACACTGTGACAGGGCCCTGAACTCAGCACTAGAAGTATCATCAGGGGCGCCATCCAGCAGGCGCCAACACTGAAGCATCCACCCCGGGGGGGGGGGGGGGGGTTGACCAGCAATTACCAACTTCAGCGGGAAAGGGATACCTTTTATCCCAGCCCTTAGGGATTCCGGGAAGCCAGCTGGGACGCTCCCATTCCTTGAGAACAAGATTATTGAAATGGGCCTGTTCTGGAAAATCCAGACGTGGCTTTGCAGTACCGAACAATTACCCCTGTTGCTTGGGAGCCGCAGCAGGACGGGAGATAGACAGCATCTCAAAGATCTGAGTTAAAAGCTTACTGGTGTCATCAGCATCCCAGTGGTCAGGGCCAGAATTGGCCCCACCGAAATGCTGATCGTCAGAAAACTCTGAATCCGAGAATAATTCCCCCTCCTCGAGTGGGGTATAGTCAGGCAAATCAAGGAAATTCTCGGTCTCCATAGGAAAGGCAGGCGCACCTGGCGCCACATTCCGTCTCTTAGCCGGGCCTTACGAGCCGCAGAGCTAGCAATCAATCTCTCAATGTTAGCCAACCTGGAAGACACATCGGGTTGAGAATCCCCACTAGTATTAAGCTCACTGGGAGTCAAGATCAAGCGAGGGGGAGTAGGTGAGGACATAGTGGGAGCAGGCCCAGTCCCAGGTAGCCCAGAATGAAGCGCAAGTGCCTGCTGGGCGCAGGGTACACAGACCCGCACATCATCACTTACAGGGGATGCCCCACACACCACACACAGCCGGGCTTGTCCCGAAGGGACCCCGAGCACAATATCCTGTGAAGCCTCCATATGGTGATTAAGGTGGCACAACTGGCCAATAGGAATTACGCAGTATAAGCAACCCAGGATGCCCCAAATGTCCGCCAGGTAAGTGGGAGGATTTCACAGTTTAGGCCTCTAATAAAGTTAATATAACTAATAGAGGGGACAGGACCGGGAGAAACCTCTAACCTCTTATCCCACCTGAAAGACATAACAATGACACCCCATAAGCACACTGAAATGACAATTGAAAAAAAGGCAAGTGCGCAGGGGCATTCATGGACCGCGGTGGGGAGCAGACAATCACACCAGGAGAGGACCAAAATGGCGCTGGAGGAACCTCAAGGGGCGGGTCGCAGGAGGATACGACGCGGAGCGCGCCAACAGACAAGCCACGCCCCCCCCGAGAGACGCACAGACAGGCCGGGACGCAACAGCCAATGGGCGCGCAGGGATTCTTGATGATGATGCCGCCGCTGACCACGGACGCCACAAGGCACGTGTGTCAGCGGCGGCAAATTCAAAAATGACCTAGGTGGAGACAGGGCGCGGAGCCCTAAAAATTGAAGTGCAATCACACACACACATGGCAATAAACACACATAACCCCCCCCCGAATGGGACAACGAGAGAGGGGGAGAGTGGATGTCAATTAAAGAGACCCACTGATGACCAGGGCAGGGAAGGGCAAGAGCGGACGAGGCATACCAAATCAGGTTCACCATAACCTGCACCGCCTACCCTTTGGTGGGGGATTGCGGTCGGAGCCAGGCTCCGTAAAGAGAGCACCTGTGATAGGTGCTGCCTACCATCACCCGACCAGCGCAGCCAAAGCTGGGAGGCATAAGTAATAAGTGGAACGGGTGGAAATAGTCCTACAGGGTCGCGGGCTGTTAAGCCCCGCTCACCTGCGATAAGAGAAGCCATCTTCTTGACCTTCGCAGCCGACTGCAGAGAAGAAACTGGGGAATTTGTGAGAGGTCCCGGGTATATATGGGACCGGGAGGGGCCTCTTTTTGCCATCTCTGCAGTCCAACGCCCTCTGGTGGAGGTTATCCCATCTGTTATGAATTATCATCTGGAGCAGGACGTGCTGCATACTTAGAATATATGGGTTGTCATCAAGTACAACTTTGTTAAAAGGGCACAGAACATGTAGTATTCATCACAATTCAGAACAGCTTCATATTTATGAAACAAATCAGGTTTGGGAAAAGCACAAATGGCAGCAGATCATTTTGGGGTATAGGTCAGTCTACAGCCTCATAACATACCATTTGAGGGTCTAGTGTCCCACCAATAGTAAGTAAGCTTAATAATGTAAGCTAAATAATATTGGCCTCTCTACATTATAAGTTTCACTTTTTGCACCTAGAACAACTTTTGTAGTATTAGAGGAGCAGGAAAAGCGGAGGATCTGTTAGTAGGAGTAGCAGGGTGGTAGATCCAAATGTAGAGTTTAGTGCATTTACTGTAAAATTTTCTTGAAATAAACCTGGGGACATCCAAAACACAGTCCAGCACCTTTAACCTGGCCAATGGTGAGGTAAGATAACTAAAACATAGCTCTAATTATCGATCAGCCTAAAAGAAGGTTCCACTCCCATTCTCATGTGTGGGGAGTAGAGTTAACCCCCCCCCGCAGTGTTGTGGTAGAGTGTTTTTTTTTAATTAACCCCTCGGCAGCAATGGGGATTCAGCTCTCCTACCCCACCATTGGCCAAATTGAAGGCTCTGGACTGTGTTTTGGATTTCTCAAATGGGGCAATGCAGTAGGCCTGCTGTGCACGACCATTCGAACACTTGTAATTGGACAAAGGCGCTGTATGAGACATGAGAATCTTATTACATCTGGAAACATGCCTCCTCTTGATTACATGTGGATTATAGGTTCTGCCTACAAAGAGATGGACACTATACAGTCGGAGTCGGGAATGCATGCAGAGAGTGGGGGTTGCCGCTCTGTGCACTGTCCGTGTGGCTGCCACAGGAGCGCCAATGATGGCGTGGGATCTGGGTGAGGTAAGATTTTTTTTTTCTTCTAACCCTTCCGCCCTGCCTCAATGTCAGGGGAGGGAGGCAGGGGGAGGGGGGGGGGGTGATCGTTTCAACACTGGACCTTCATTTTAATGACACACCATACCAACCAAGTTTGATATTCTGATCCTTAAAGTGGACCAACACCCGGGATCTTCACTATGCAGGTTGGGGGTGCCCTGCTGTGTGAAACCCCCTACAACGTCGACAGGCTTACCTTGTGCACAGAAACGGCCTCTCCGCAAATCAGCTACTTCCGGCATGCATATTTATGTATGGCTAGAGAAGCTTAATGGAGATCCTAGCCACACATACCAGCACCACACGGCATCATTAAGCTCCTTTCAGCTATGCACGGCCTCGTACAGCCATTCTGTTGTGGTGGGCAGGGCCACACACAGCTAGAAGCGATGCTAGCCGAGCATGCACCATGGGCTTGGGGGGAAAGGTACGAATTTTGAGCACCCTGGTTAGGATGCCCCATGGGGGGGGGCGAGTATGCCTACCCTGGAAACTCATAGATTCCAGAGTGGGATTTGGTCCACTTTAAACAGATTAAAACAAAATACCAATGGGTCCAGATGGCATAAATCCCAGGGTGTTAAGGGAATTAAATACAGTAATAGACAAGCCATTATTTTTAATATTAATAATAAGATTCCACAATGTCGGGGACCGTCCCACAGGATTGGCACATGGCAAATGTGGTGCCAGTATTCAAAAAGGGGAAACTACAAACCGGTAAGTTTACCATCTGTGGTGGGCAAGCATTTTGAAGGTTTTCTAAGAGATGCCACCATAGACAATTTCAGATTACTTCAAATTACCTCATTACTCCTTATCAACATGGCTTTCGCTCCTGCCCAATAAACCTGATCAGCTTTCAAGTGGAAGTAAGTTCAAGATGGGATCAGGAGGGGAGGGATGATTGTACGTAATTTATTTTGACTTTTCTAAAGCATTTGGTACTGTGCCACATAAAAGACTGCTACAAAAGATGAGAATTCTTGGACTGGGGAAAACGAGTGTACATAGGTGAGTAATTGGCTTAATGATAGGAAACAAAGGGTGGTTATCAACGTTACATACTCAGATTGGGTCACCATTACTAGTGGAGTACAACAGGGGTCAGTGCTGGGCCCAATTCTCTTTAGTATATATATTAATGACATAGGGAATTGATTAAACAGTAAAACACCATTCTGCAGGGTGCATAAAGAGGGGCATAGGAGACCATGACCAGAGCATAACTGTATCGCTCTGTGAGTCACTGGTCAGACCCCATATAGAATATTGTGTACAGTTTTGGGCACCAGTGCATAAGAAGGGCATTACATAACTTGATCATGTTCAAAGGTGGGCAACTAAATTAAGACTGTATGAGAACATGGCTATTGACATCTGCCCATGTTTCCGACGTCAGTAATTCTGCCACTTACATGAGGTCTGGTGTGAGTTTGCTATCTTAGATGTGGAAGATGGAAGCCTGCAATTCCCTTTGCACAAAAGCAAAAAGGGCACACCTAATGCACTGACAAGTAGATCGGTTCTGAGCACTGGTAAGAAATCCTATAGGGGAGCTCAGTTGGAGAAATGAGTGGGGCTCTTGTTGGTTTTAGTATATTTATGATTTATCGGGAAAGAAAGGCATTTTTTAAACCATAGTATCTAACATGTTCTGAAATGACACAAGCAGGAAATCCAAGGTTAAGGTAATAAAATGTATTGGCTAACTCAATAAGATGTAAAATGCAAACTTTTGAAGCAATTCAAGCTTCTTCTTCAGGCATAATGTCCTGGATTTCCTGCTAACATCAAGGTTAACGTGGTACAACAACTTACTGACACTTGAAATAACACAAAAGGCAGTTACCTTTTCTGTAGCGGTCATCAAGCACTTCCTCACTAATAGAGCGCTCCTGTGTTTTCATTCCCATAAACTCCTTTAGTCTGCGATCATGATCAATAACTCGCTGAAGTTCTTTTATCTCTGATGTGTGCTGGTTCAGGTCCTTTTCTGCTTTTTCCTTCATTTGTTGCATTTTTGTTTGAGCCTCATCCCTGGAATGACCAAAAAATGGACATCATTCACATCTGTACATAAACCACTGGTGTCAATTAGGAAACAACAAAACAAAAGGTATTCTAGTTTCTCACCATTTCTTTAAGTTACATAAAAGACACAGGAGTTTTTGTATATTCATGAATATCTGGGTTACATTCTGGTAATGAACCCTTGAAAGAGCTGGTCTGCCACTGGGTAAATTGCTCTGCCCAGGAATAAATAAGGCAGTCTGTAGTATACAGTGTCAATGTATTAAAACATCTCCACATCTACAAAAAGAATTTAAAGAAAAATATGCAGCCGCTATTAGCCTGTGTCTTCTGTAATGGCAAAAAATAATTCTTCACATGGAGGACATGGACCTTTCTATATACATAAATAGCTGAGACATCCCATAGCAATATCAGAAAAGGGTGGCAATCTAAGCAACCCCTACTTCCTGGGCATCCCAATTAAGGATGCCTGTCTGTGATGCTGCAATAGAAATGTCTGAAATTGGGCACTAGTACTCATCCAGAAAGTAAGAGTGAGGCTGGAAAAAATATGTAAAGTAATGAAACTTTATATTGTATCCCTATGTCACTATTTCCTTGACCCTGACAACTGACACCTAACGGTCAGGATAGCCCTTTATGCACATGTGGCATTTGGAGAATAATTCATTTTATGTCACCAAGGTTGCTTCCACTTGCGAAAGCATCTTAGCAGAAATCAGCTTGGAGGTAAGGCATTTATACTTTAATTCTGCACCTAGTCTCTTTAGAGTCTTAAGATGCTCTCAAGCACGTAAAAGGCCCTGGGGGCCGGAAGCTCGGCCTCCGTACCCTGGTCTACCAGCCCACATAGTTGGTACCCAGGCTGGTTCTGAGTTTAGCTCGAGAGGGGGGACCCCACATCATTTAAAAAAAAAATTAAAGTGCTTAGCAAGTCAAAAGTTAAAAAATAAATATCAGTGGCTTACCTTTCATTAAGTGGCTCCAGCACTGCGCTTCCTCTTCTGTCTGTCTCCTTTGTGAAGAAAATCACTTCCTCATTCAGTTTTCAGTCCCCACCTCGCCCCCCCATCAATCAACCTTCAGGGAGCAAGATCGAACACACCCGCACTCCCTGCCCAGATGTCCTGAATGCTGAATGGCTGCCTCTCTCTGCAGCTCTGAAACCCCACCCTCCTTTTTCGTCTCACACTATGCTTACATCACATCGCTGTTGCCACACCCACTGTTTTTCATTTTTTTTCTAGGAATCTGCAATGCTCTAATACTTTTAAAGATAACTTAGGATCTAAAAGCTCTTTTTGAAAATTAATTGAAGTTTAGGACAATTCAACATGTAGCCAGAGACAATGGGCCAACAACCGTGCTTGCCTTTAGTATAATGTTAAGGGTTTAAGCCTTAAAAATTAATAAAGCATGGAGTCCACTGTACCAGCCCAACACCTGCTGAACAAAAGCAATATATAATTTTCCGGGAAATCATAGTTAAACACATATAGTACAAAATGCTTAAAAATTGTCTGGCAATGGTGGGTGACAAAACACAGCTGAAAGTGGCTTAGGGCCTTATTTATCAAGGGATAGCGCCAGGTAGTGTCTCACTAGCGCCAGCTATCGGCGGCTACCTACTCCAGAACGCCAGGCTGCGAACACAATCACGCATTTATCACGCTAAATGAGGCTAGCGTCGGCGAGAGCGTCAGCTAGCGCAGGATTCATCATGTTGCAGACTTCAGCGAACAGCGCCGCTGCTAATCCCATCACAGCGCCAGGTATGACCTCTCGCTACCTGGCGCTCTCCAATGCATTTCAATGGAGCAATCTTTAAATATTCATAATTAATTGATATTAATGTTTTTTTTTTTTTAAATGTCAAAAATTCGGTGACCACTTCTGCAATGTTATTTTTTTTTTTCAAGGTAAAAAAATTTGTGCAGAATTGATATTACAGGTCTGATATTAATGTATTCATATTACAAAATGTTTATAAAAACTTGTTTATTATTTTTTTCAAAAAATAAGGTTGTTTGGGGGTTAAAAAACTACTTTTACCACATCGCCGCCAGCGCTCTGGGGTTTAAACATGCATTTTACAGCGCGAGAATTTTTTGAGCTTGATTTGTTAATAAATATGCTGGGAGCCGTTCGCTATGGCCATTCACTATCATGCGCTCCCATACAGCGCGGAACCTGTCAAACAGCGACTCCAAACCCCGTATTCAACATTACCGCACACCGACTGAGTCGCTGTCAACAACCGAACAACGGCCAAGCACAGCGAATACTAGCCGGCGCTGTGAAAATCACGCTACTGTCGCTATTAATAAATCGGCCTCCCCGTAAAGCTGAAAAGAGCACTGCTCACTGACACACATGCTCTGTGAGATCAGCAAAGAGGTAAGAATTATTGGCGTTTCAAAGGGTTTCACACAGCAGGGCATCCCAGACCACTGCAAATCAAGTCAGGATTTATAAGCAAAATAAAAGCCTGTGGGTATCACACATGCTGATTGACAAACAACTAGAAACAGAAGCTATTCAACATTACTACTTATATGTTATTTTTGAGTCTATGCCTGATTAGGGTACCTAAAATGTGCATTGGCTTTAGGTGGTAAACGCTTATAAGGTATTGTCTGTGTAGTCACCTTGACCTAAACATGACTGATTTTGTTATATGTACCTGGCAGCGTAAGCAGCAGATGACTCATCAATTGCTGTAGCAATTTCATTTCTGGTTTGAAGCAATTCCTAAAACAATGGGAAAAAAAAATAACACAGTTCAAACTTCTTGTAAAGTCTTATCAAACTAGTTAAAGTTGACCGATCACCATCTAAGCCAGCCCTGGAGTCTAAAAAAGACTAACTAGGTGCCCCTAAGGCATGTCCCATTGTGTGAACCCCCAAGGTCACCCACAAAGCCTCTTACCTTTCTGCCAGGCCCTTTCAGGGATAGCGGACCATGGCGCAACCCTGGCATTCATGCCGGTCCAAAACACGGCATAAAGTGATGAGTGTCCGCACATGTGGCATGGGAACGGCAGAAAGGTAAGTGAAGTGTGCCATCTAGGGGGTTTCACACAGTGGGGCATCCTAAATCGGGATGCCCCTGGGGCAGGGACCAATCACCAGGATAGTCAAAAACCTGGTGATTGGTCTATTTTAAGGATGCAGACAAGTGAGTCTTTGAGAAATTGTAATCTTACAGTAGCTCTCACCTTTTCAAGCTTTTTGTAGAGTTGATCAAAGCGAGACCGTTCAATTCTCAAGATGTCAATCTCTTCCCTCATCTTAGCATTTTTTGACAGCTGCACATTAAATCGGGTCAGAGCCTAACAAACATAGAGAATAATTCCAGAAAAATTGAGCACCGATTTTGCATATTTGGCATTCTCCTGATGAAAAATATTAGGAAAAATACTCATAATAGTCCAAACCACCAAAAACTGGATTTAAACCGGACCTTCAGCGTGATTTAATGAAAAGCCCAAACTCTTAAAAAACGGTTCCCCAGCATCTAAAATTAATATACTTTACATTTTTAGTCACTAACTTATTATTCTTTCCCCCACTGGGCTGCAACTCTGTTCAGGAATTTAGGATACGGGCACCGCCATCTTGAATCAGAAGCATCACACTTACTGAGGAGAGGAGAGTGGGATAAGGTACAGGGGGGCGGGTTATAGCTGTGCTATGCTCAGACAGAGCAGAGCTGGGGTCAGGTAAAGGTCAGCAGTCCCAGAATGCAGAGCAGCACAGTCAGGAGGCACTTCCTGTTTGCAGGCTGCCTGATAAGATGGCGGCTTCCATAAGCCGCCATCTTGGATGTTTAAAGGCTCATAACATGCAGTAGATGCAGGTAGGACGATTTTTAATGTGGCCAATCTGTATGTGCAGGGTGTGGGAAACATATAAAATAGACTCTTATTCAGAGTGAAGGTCCGCTTTAAGTATTCACTATAAAATCTATTTCCCATCGAAGGCACAGCTGACCAACAAGATATGTCTGGGTCATAACCATGCCCATTAGAAGGCAGTGCTTCCTGAATTATTTTCACAGGAAGCCTGGGTGTCTGAGGGAGACCTATGCCGGATGTTGCATATTAAACCCCCTTAGCATTCTAATGGCGTGGCTCAACCTAGCTCAGGCCTTAGGCTCAAGCTAACCACATGCCTACCCTCAAGACTGAAACCTGGGAACCCCTAGTTCTAGCAATAGACCCCCTACCAGGCCCCCAACCTGGGATCATGGTTACATCAATCATTTGCCTGCTAAGGACAGATCATTCAGTATCTCTGTTAGGCGGGTTAAAGAAACTACTAATTCCAAGAAAGCCTTCAAGGCTAGCTCCACATCTATTTGACATAACTAGCAGTGCCTATCAAACCTGACATTCCCAAGAACCATCTGATTCAAAAGTCCCAAGCCAGGCCAGACCCTGTCTGACTTCTAGGAACAAATGGGATAAGGCACTATCAGAATGATTAGGTTTTAGGCTTAGAAGACTTCTCTCTCTTTCTCTCTCTGCCACCAGACTCAGCAAGGCCAGCGCAATGATTTGCCCCCTAAACGGCACAATGATACTACTCTTCAAGGACCCCTTCCTGCTTTTTCATCTCTGTTCTTAGGTTGAGAAGGCCAGGCAGAAACAAGTGACTATCCCTTAGTCATTCTCCTCTGCCAAAAAGGATGGCAATCAGAGAAAAGAACATAGTGGATAGACAAATCCACAGGCAATGAGGCAACTGATAGATGTCTTGTCTGGTGCCTTGCTGCCCAAGGACAGAAACCTCAACCTACTACAAAGAGTAGAAGAATATGCCAGTGCAGGCCTAAGGCCACAGTCACCCTCAAGGGCACACTCACCAAATTGGGTTCCAAAAACTTTCAAAGTCATCCCTAGAGTCACAGTAAGGCGCGTCATCCTATCGTTCTGTTTCTAAAGCTCTAGCAAGCCAGCAGCTCTTCTTGACCAGGCAAGTTGCAATTTTCTTACAGAAATTCCACATTAGAGAACACATAGCAGCTGAAGCCCAAAGCCAACCAACAGGAGACAAATGGTAACCCCCCTATCTATTACTGCCCTTAGCCAGTCCCGCACGAGTGTCCACGAACAGGGCCCAAAATCACTCATCCCCCCAAAAAAAGCACCACCCATATGTGGATTATATCAGGGCACTGAAAAAAAAAAGAAAATCAAAAGCCACAAGGCTTTCCATACTGGGGTCATTCAGGGCACCTGAACCACCATGTACAGTCTCTCCCTATCTAGTGATGAGGGAATGTTACAAGGTTAATTTTGCTTTAAACCGGACCTTCACCATGATTTACTGAAAAGCCCAAACCCTTAAAAAACGATTTACCGGCATCTAAAGTTAATACATTTTAAGTTTTTATTCACTTACTTATTATTCTTTCCCCCACTGGGATGCAACTCTATTCAGGACTTTAGGATACAGGCGCCGCCATCTTGACGCAGAAGCATCACACTTACTGAGGAGAGGAGAGTGGGATAAAGTACAGGGGGACAGGTTATAGCTGTGCTTTGCTCAGACAGAGAATAGCTGGGGTCAGGAAAAGGTCAGAAATCCCAGAATGCAGAGCAGTACAGTCAGAAGGCACTTCCTGTTTGCAGGCTGCCTGATGTTCCATGAGCCGCCATCTTGGATGTTTAAAGGCTCATAACATGCAGCAGATGCAGGTAGGATGATTTTTGATGTGAGCAATCTGTATATACTGGGTGTGGGAAACATATAAGACTCTTATCCAGAGTGAAGGACCACTTTAAGTTAAGCCAATTTGGCCATACAATTTATTTTGGTCTGCATAAACTCATCCTTAATCAAAAGTGCATGTGTGACCAAGGATTTGGAGGAGGAAAATAAGAAAATCTAAACTAAATGTTGCGCTGAAACACCCCATTACATGCAGCATGGCATCCTCCCATCCCATTCCCAATGGGCAGTGTGGCATTCCCCCATCCCATTCCTCATGGACAGTGTGGCATTCCCCCATAACATTCCCATAGGCAGTGTGGCATTCCTCCCTCCCATTTCCATAGGCAGAGTGGCATCCACCCCCTACCATTCCCATAGGCAATGTGGCACCTCCCCATTCCCATATAGGCAGTGTGGCATTCCCCCCTCCCATTCCCCATATAGGCAGTAGAGAATTTTCCCCCTCCTATTCCTCGTAGGCAGTGTGACATCCCCCCTCTCATTACCCATAGGCAGTGTGGAATCCCCCTATACCATTCCCCATATATTCAATGTGGCTTCCCTCCATACCCTTAATCAGTGTGGCATTCCCCCCAACCCCCCAAAAAAAGGTATAGTTACATGAACGCTGTCCCCGCTCTGCCTTCCGGCGCTGCTACTGCCTGTGTCGCTGACCGAGAGGCAGTGGCGGAGCCGGGAACCAACTGTCTGTCCCCGCTCTGGCTTCCTACGCCGCCACTGCCTCTCGGGCAGGCGCTCGCTGACACAAACACTTGCTGTCAGCTTGCACCTGCCCAAGAGGCGGTGGCAGCGCAGGAAGCCAGAGCAGGGCTTCCGACACACACACTCGACTGTGAGATAGATGTAAGTATACTTTTTTACATTCGCCAAATAAGACGCACTGACCCCCCCCCCCCCACACACACACACACACACACACACACACACACACACACACACACACACACATTTTTGGGGGGAAATGGTTGCCCCCATGCTGTGGGGGTTAGGGGTTTGAAATTACTTCCTCCTTAATGCTGAGTGAAAATATACTTCAAATACTTTAAGGCAATAATGACAGGCATTATTATATTATAAATTAAATTAAAGCAAATCACTTACAGGAGCAATTTGATAATCATTCGGTGTCAAGAAACACATACGTGTGTTGCTAATTATCTGCTATATAGCTGTTTTAAACACTAGGTTCAACAGAAAATAATTATCACTTAAACTGTTAGTCGGCATGCCAAATGCATGCCATTTTTTAGCTATGAAATATTCATGTCGCCAATTTGTGCTTTAGCTCGTCGTAAAGTGTTGAATCTCAGCTCTCGTATTTATCAAATATTAAACATGATTATTATAATACTCCTTTCAGTATTAACCTCAATACAGTGAATTTAATTCAGACGTGTGGCATTATACCAGGTAAAAGTGAAGAGCAGCCCTTGCCTCCTATTTCATTTTTTTATTATCTAGGAAGTCTGCTATTACTCTCCAAAGAGATGGCAGAGGCCCCGCTGCCAAACTCACCCCAACTTCACATTACGTAGAACATTTCTAGTGAATAAGGAGGCTAGATGTTTAGAAGTGGAGAGTTAATGGTATATACTCTACTTTTATACTTTGGCAATCTTTTATGTTTATTATAAGTTGAAAATTAACCATAATGTCATGTGGCCCATTGTTTGTTCTGACCACTTAATTTAGCTTCAGGTGAACAGCCTGTTTGTTGAAGAAAATAGGTCTATAACAAAATGAAACTGGAAACTCCAGTTGTTGGTATAAATGTAATATCTGTGCTTTTTCATTGTTTCTGACTTACAGTTTTTATCTGCCCTATTGCAAATCTAGCTTCCATTGAATTTGGTTCTGATGTTCAAGTATACATAACTGCCTGCTTTAACTTCCACCTGCCTTTATTCCTATACCCAAATTCAAAGACAATGGTCTTGATTCAATAAGAGTTGAAAAAAATTCTGATGGTAGTAAGTTCACTACTTTTCTAAGGGGTAAAAAGTTCACTACTTTTCTAAGGGGTAAAAAAGTACCATATCCTATCTGGTGATTCAGCAACATTATTAGCATTGTTTGCAGCCAGGAGAGGTCACACAATGATTTGAGCAAAAAAAAAAATAATAATGAACTAATGAAGCCCCATTGAAATGTATGGGAGAGTGACACTGAGCGAAAGGTACTACATGGCGCTCCTGAACCTAGAGCGCCGGTGATTTAAGCTGAGCCGCCTGGATTAATACATGTGATGCTACATGGCGCTGTTAGAGGCGCTCACCAGATTTGCTTTCTTAAATGTGGTTTTGCGTACAGCGGCCGGCATTCACCAGATGCTGCCGCCACTACCTGGCGCTATCCCTTCTTTTTTTTTTTTACATTCTTAATTAATTAAGAGATTTTTTCATAGAAAAAAACAGCATAAAAGAAGAACAGTAAAAGTGAAGTACACAACATCACAGCAGCGTAATGATACAGAAACAGCCCAGCGAAAGTACTTGACATTTTGTATATAAAAGAGTAATAAAGGGACTCCTTTGCCACCAAGTTTGTCTCTGGTCTGATATGTGCCTTCTACTGATTATCCTATCTAGCAGCTCCACTAGCGGCAGCTTCTGGACCATTTGTTGCGACACTTTCTGGGCTGACGAAGTACCCTGTGGCGTGGAACACGGAGCATGAAAATAAGCAACACCTAATGCACAGTGAAACTTTTTGAAGGAGGTAGAAAAAGGAGGGGAGGGGGGTAGTATTGGGGTGGGCTGGGTAATCACCTAGGTCAAGCCTAAGAGGCTCTTCCCTTCTATAGACACAGTAAAGGCCATCCAGCCATACCATGTTATAGCGAACTTCTCATATGTGCCGTTACGGGAAGCCATAAGGTTCTCGAACCTCATTATGTCATTCACTCGCCGAAACCATGTAAGTATCTCTGGGGGATCCTTGCTCCTCCACATCTGGGGATGCAGGCCTTTGCTGCATTCAACAGATGACACGTTATTGAATTGCAGTACCTTTTCAGCGGGACCTCCGACCTATGAAGGAGACACAGAGCAGGGTCGTCTGGGACCTCCGAGTCCGAGACTTTTTCCGCCACCACCCTGTTCCAGAATTCCTTCAATCTGGGGAAGGACCAGAACATGTGCAACAAGTCCCCTCTCCCCTCACCACACCTCCAGCACTCCGCGGGAGTTTCCGGCGACCATTTGTTAAGAACCGCTGGAACCCTGTACCATCTGGTTAGTAACTTGTATCCGCATTCCTGATACTTGGTGCAGATTAACTATTTGTGTGGGAGTGCCATGAGTTTTTGGCGTTGTTTGGGTGTCCACGTCTCCTTAAGATCCTTTTCCCATTTCTCTAGATAAGAGGGGTCTTCCGCATCTGGGGGGTCTATCAGCAGCTTATATATCCTTGAGAGGGTGTGTTTCTCCACCTCACTACTTTGACACATTCCCTCAAAGGCCGTAAGTTCATACCTTATTATGGCACACTCATAATACCCATTTTAAAGGTGAGTACTCACAAAACGGTATTTTATCAAGCTCCTGCAGGGATGCTAAAAAATGACCTATCTGCATGCATTGCCACTGGGACCACTCGGGGACCCCGGATCTCTGTGCCAGTTCCGCTAGCGGGGCCCACCCATCTTGCGTCCTGAAGTGGCCTGCCCTATAAACGCTCGCTCCAGCCCAGGCCGCAACTGTTTTCCCTCTGCTTCCCGGCATGAAACTCGGGTTCCCTAAGATTGGATAAATGGGGGAAGGGGAAGGTGAAATCCCCTTGCGTTGCAGCGCGGTCTTGCATACATTCAGCGTCGGGTCAATGGTGGGGTGTTGCTTTGCCTGTATAGTTCTGTCCCTTGTCAGCCAGAGGACACCTTTAATCGGGTATTCCAGAAAGCCCTGCTCTAGGCCAACCCATTGTTTGTGTCGGCCATGGATGCACCAATCAACGACCCTATTTAGGTGCACTGATATATGGTACAGCATTGGATTAGGGACACCTATGCCACCTCTCTCTTTCGTTTTCCTCAGGAGATTCCCTCTCACCCTCGGCCTCCTCCCAGCCCAGATAAACTTGATAAAATACCGTTTTGTGAGTACTCACCTTTAAAATGGGTATTATGAGTGTGCCATACACTCCACTTTGATCTTCATGACATGTGGGTAATCTCCAGTAGAGGGCGAACATCTGCAGAGATGAATATGCAAAAAAGAAAGCCCCTCCCAGTCCATATATACCTGGGACCTCCCACCAATTTCCCAGTGTAAAAAAGCAGTAAGGGGACCAGGAAGAACCAATTATAACCTTAACAATCAAAACCAATGGTTCACCATATAAAAGCCCCAGAATACCTGAAAAAAAGGGGTGGGACGAAGTGGAGTGTATGGCACACTCATAATACCCGTTTTAAAGGTGAGTACTCACAAAATGGTATTATTCTAAGTGTGCCATAAACTCCACTTCGATCTTCATGACACATGGGACATCCAATAGCAGTGTCCGTCATGGGTGGGAACCAGAAACAGTAAAGAATGTACCAACTCAAACCACTGCAGCCTGCAGAACCTTGCGGCTAAAAACAGCATCCGCTGAAGCCTGCACGTCAACCTTGTAAAACTTGGAAAAAGTATGAACGGAAGACCAAGTAGCAACCTTACAAACCTGTTCACAGAAGCCTGGTGCTGAAAAGCCCAGGTCGCACCAACCGCACGAGTAGAGTGCGCAGTGACCCTAAAAGGGGGAGTCCCCCCCCTTAGCAGAATAGCCCAACAATGGTCTGACTAATCCATTTGCTAAGCAGGTGCCAAACCTTTCCTGGGCCCGCAGGGCACCACGAAAAAAGCGTCTGTCTTGCGGAAGGAAGAAGTAGTCACCAAATAGTACTTAACACAGCGAACAACATCCAAATTGTGCAGAACCCTCTCCTTGGCATTGTTAGGCTTAGGACACAAGGAAGGGAGAAGAATATGCTGATTGAGGTGGAAAGCAGACACCACTTTAGGAAGGAAATCCGGCTTAAAACTAAAAACCACCTTATCCTGGTGTCTCTCAAAGTAAGGGGCCTGAATCGACAGAGCCGCCAACTCAGAGACACGCCGAACAGAGGTAATAGCCACCAAGAAAGCAACCTTCTGAGTGAGAACCGAAAGAGCAATATCCTGTAGCGGTTCAAATAAAAGGACCCTGGAGAGCCGAAAGAACCAAATTCAATTCCCAAACAGGAACCACAGCTTTCCGAGGAGGCCGCACAACGTGCCCCCTTGAAAAAAGGTCTTAACCAGCGGGTGTAAGGCAAACGACCTCTGGAAGAAAACCGACAGAGCAGAAACCTGTCCTTTCAAAGTACTAAGCTGGAACCCAAGATCCAGACATCCCTGCAATCATCATGGGTGACTTTAACATATCTGTTGACACTAGCAACCATGCTGCCACCAGACTACTGTCACTAACCTCATCTTTCGGCCTCAAGCAATGGTCTACTGCACCCACCCACAAAGACGGCCACACAATTGACCTCCTCTTCACTAACCTCTGCTCTCTATCAAACCTCTCATCCTCTTTGCTCCCCCTCTCTGATCATAATCTGCTGACTATGACCCTCTCTCCAATGCCTGCAAACCCCCCTCCACACAAACCCACGATTCAACGCAGGAACTTAAGAAACCTAGACCTTCAGTCCTTTTCTGCCTCACTTCAACCTCTTCAGACCTTGACCTCATTCACGGACATAGACGCTGCATCATCACACTACCATAATACTCTCTCCTCAGCTCTGGACTTTGTCGCCCCCCTCACCTATAGCCGTCCCTGCACCAGAAACCCCCAACCCTGGCTAAATGCAAGCACAGCCAGATTGAAACAGCTGTCTCGAGCTGCTGAACGGCGATGGAGGAAATCCAAAGCCAATCATGACTTTCTATTCTACAAACAAGCCCTTCAGGAACTCAGGACGGCCCTTTCATCTGCTAAGCAAGCTTATTTCTCTTCACTGATTTCTGCACAAGCCCGGAATCCCAAACAACTCTTCAACACTTTCAGTTCCTTACTCTGCCCACCACCCCCTCCTCCAACCTCCCAAATAACAGCAGAAGAATTTTCTACATTCTTCAAAGGAAAAATTGACAACATTCGACTCGGCTTTGCCCCTCAGAATCCCTCACCACTTCAAACAATCCCCCTGCCTTACTCCCTTACTTTCTTCACTCCAATAACTGAGCTTGGACTAACCTCTCTCATTTCTAGGGCCCACCTGACTACCTGCTCCCTTGATCCTATTCCATCCCACCTTATTCCTCAACTGTCTCCATCCCTCACTCCAGCCTTAACCTCCATATTCAACCTTTCTCTCTCCACTGGCACCTTTCCTTCTTCCTACAAACATGCTGTTATTACTCCGATAATCAAGAAACCCTCTCTCGACCCCTCTGCCCTCTCCAGCTACCGCCCTATCTCGCTACTCCCTTTCTCCTCCAAACTTCTTGAACAACATGTCCACTCAGAACTGTCACAATACTTATCCACTAACAACTTATTTGACCCCTTACAATCAGGATTCCGCCGTAACCACTCCACTGAAACTGCCCTCACCAAAGTCACCAATGATCTGCTCACTGCCAAAAGCAATGGTCACTACTCCATCCTGATCCTTCTTGACCTCTCCTCAGCCTTTGATACTGTCGACCACTCTCTGCTTCTTGATATTCTCTCCTCTCTTGGGGTTCAAGGGCTTGCACTCTCTTGGCTCACCTCTTACCTCTCTGACAGATCATTCAGTGTATCCTTTTCTAACACAGTCTCATCCTCACGTTCTCTTTCTGTTGGAGTGCCGCAAGGTTCTGTCCTAGGCCCCCTACTTTTCTCAGTCTACACCCACGGCCTTGGCAAACTTATAACTTCACTAGGCTTTCAATACCACTTCTATGCGGATGACACTCAGATATATCTCTCAGGCCCCAATCTCTCCTCTCTCCTATCTCGCCTCCCCAATTGCCTCTCAGCTATTTCTTCATTCATGTCATCTCGCTACCTCAAGCTAAACATGGACAAGACAGAACTGGTCATTTTCCCACCCTCTAACTCCCCTCCCCTCTCTAACACGTCTATTTCTGTCAACAATTACACAATAACAGCAACTCCCCAAGCTCGGTGCCTGGGAGTCATTCTGGACTCTGCCCTCTCTTTCACACCACATATTCACTCCCTGGCCACCTCCTGTCGCCTCCAACTTAAAAACATCTCCCGCATCCGTCCTTTCCTCTCACCTGACACCACTAAAATGCTAGTGCATGCCCTGGTCATATCCCGTCTGGATTACTGCAACATCCTTCTTTGTGGTTTACCAACTAACAGACTGGCACCCCTCCAATCTATCCTGAACTCTGCTGCTCGCCTCATCCATCTCTCTTCTCGCTACTCTAGTTCTGCGCCTCTCTGCCAATCCCTACACTGGCTGCCAGTCCCACAGCGAATCCTGTTCAAAACTCTAACTCTCACATACAAAGCTCTCTCCAACCAGGCCCCTCCCTACATCTCATCTCTATTCCAACAGTATCAACCTAGACGCAGCCTCCGCTCCTCTGCCGACCTACTTCTATCCTCCTCCCTGGTCACCTCCTCTCACGCCCGCCTCCAGGACTTCTCACGTGCAACTCCAATCTTCTGGAATGCCCTCCCCCACCCAATCCGCCACTCCACAACCCTCAAAACCTTCAAAGGCGCCCTTAAAACTCACTTATTCAGACAAGCATATAATCTGACCTAACCAATCTTCTCAAGGGCGCATGCCACAAAGCTCAATACTGACTGTTTGTGATCCTTCCCCCTCGTCTTCACCCCTCTTCCTTTAGACTGTAAGCTCGCAAGGGCAGGGCTCTCTCCCCAATTGTATCCTGTATTCAGAATATCCATTGTCAACTCTGTACAACTGCATTTGAATTAGTATATGTACCGTATGTTTCTGCCCTGTCTGTAATTACTACTTTGTAAAGCGCTACGGAAGATGATGGCGCTATATAAATAAACAATAATAATAATAATAATAATGCTGAAGAAACTCCAAAATCCTGGGAATCGAAAACACCCTGCAAGGCAAGGCCCTAGCCTCACACCAATCAATATAGGACCTCCAAGTCCTATAGTAAATGCCAGAAGAGGACCGCTTCCTAGCCCTAATCAAGGTCTGAACAACAGCCTCAGACAAACCTTCCTCTTTCAAAATGAAGGTTCCAGCAGCCAAGCCGTCAAAGGCAGCGTTTGTAAATTGGGGTAAAGTAGTTGACCCTGAGATAGCAGATCCGGCAACAAGGGAAGCCGGTACTGATCTACGGCCATCCTTACCACGTCTGCGTACCAAACCCTTCTTGGCCACCTTGGAGCCACCAGAATCGCTGGTGCCCCTTCTAGAACCAGTTTGCGAACTACCTTGCCCAGAATGCAGACGGGCGGAAAAAGGTACAGAAAACCCAGCTCCTTCCAAGCAAGGGACAAGGCATCCACTGCCAGAGATAGAGGATCCTGAGAAAGAGACACAAAGGCTGGAAGTTTGTGATTGTGCCTTGAGGCAAAGAGATCCACCTCCGGAGTCCCCCACTTGCGGCAAAGATCCAGAAAAACCTCGGGGTTGAGAGACCACTCTCCTTGGCGAGAGGATCCCCTGCTCAGTGAATCCGCCTCCGTGTTCTCCACTCCCAGAATGTAGACTGACGAAATGCAAGGAACATTGCTCTTCGCCCAGTGCAGGACCAGAGAGACTTCCCTGAGGGCACTCCTGCTGCGAGTCCCTCCTTGGTGATTGATGTAAGCTACCGCCGTTCGGTTGCCTGAACGAACCTGAACCGGTAGACCCTGTAAATGTGAGGTCAGCCGAGCCAGAACCAGTCAGATGGCTGTGAGCTCCAAGACATTGATGGGGGTGTGAGCCTCCTGAGGACCCCACACCCCGCTGAACTGATGACTTTTCCAGAAACTTCCCCAGCCCGACAGGCTGGCAGCCGTGGTAACCGTCTCCCAGCGAGGAACCAGAAAGGACCTGCCCCTCAACAGGTTGCTCAACTCCAGCCACCACCGAAGGGACTGCCGAACCCTGGGAGACATCCTGAAAGGTTGATCCAATGACTGCGGACACCTTTCCCAATGCGTCAATAGGTGAAGTTGAAGAGATCTCATGTGAAACTGTGCAAACGGTACCGCCTCGAAGGAGGATACCATCAAGCCCACCAGTTTCATCCCCTGTCGGATAGAGGGACAAGGATTGGCCAGAAGAAGGCGGATCAGACCCTGAATCCCCTGCACCTTGGTTTGGGGCAGAAACACTCTGGCCAGAATGGTATCCAGATTCATGCCCAGAAATGAAATCACACGAGACGGAGAGAGAGAAGACTTGGGGCGGTTGATCACCCACCCGAACCTCTCCAGGGTCGACACCACCTGGTGGGTGTCCAGCTCCACCTGACGGAGGGAAGAAGCTGAGATCAACAAGTCGTCCAGATAAGGCACAATGCGAATGCCCTGAGCTCTGAGCAGAGCCATTATTCCCGCCAAGAACTTGGTGAAGACCCTCGGCGCCGAGGTCAGTCCGAAGGGAAGAGCTACAAACTGAAAATGTTGATCCTCCACCGCAAACCGGAGGAATCTCTGATGTGCCTGAAAAATCGGAACATGCAGATACGCATCCTTGATGTCTATGGATGTCATAAAATCCCCTTGGCGAAGGGAATTGATAGCCGAGCGCAGAGTCTCCATGCGGAACATTTTGGCTCTGATAAACCTGTTGAGAACCTTGAGATCTAGAATGGGTCTCACCGAAACCTCCTTCTTGGGAACCGTGAAAAGTTTGGAGTAGTAACCCCTGCCTCTCTCCGACGGAGGCACCGGGCATATAACCCCCATGTCCAGAAGGTTTTTCACTGCTAACAGGAGCCCCTGTGCAGCCTGAGGGTCCGATGGCACCCGAGACCTTAAGAATCTTGGGGGCGGCCAGTACTCGAACTCCAGTTTGTACCCGGAGGAGACCACTTCCAAGATCCAATTGTCTGTGACCTCCCGGGTCCAGACCTGGAAGAAGAGCCGCAGCTGTCCCCCCACCCTGGGTGAGCGCGAGGGCGCCCCTTCATTGCTGAGCCGGTTTAACGGCAGGCTTGGGCTTGGAACCCCAGGCAGCCGTAGGACGTGCCCGACCTCTGCCCCTGTTCCAGTACGAGCCCCTGACACCTGAGAAGGCCAAACCCCTAGCCGCTCTGGTCCCTCGAAAGGAAGGAGTGAACAAGCCAGTCCCCGAAAGGGACGGCGCTGTTTCTTCCGCTGAGGTAACTTACCTCCTTTAGCAACAGCATCCAATTTATCTCCAAACAGCCGCGTACCCAAGAAGGGAAAAGCTGTGAGCGACTTCTTGGCCCCAAAGTCCGCCGTCCACTGGCGGAGCCAGACCGATCTGTGCATAGCCACCAGTAAGGCTGAAGTCCTACTACACACGACAATAGAATCTTCCATAGCAGCCAAGACAAATTCCATGAACAATTCACATCTTTTAAGGGTAGCGAACTCAGCGCTAGCTGGATCAAACTGAGCGTCATTCAGCCAGTCCCTGATAAGAGACCTGGTAGCAAGCAACACCAGGGCAGATGCACAAACAGGCCGCAGGGCCGAGCCCACGCTGGCAAATGCATGGCACGCCATTTGATCAAGGCGCTTATCCTCGCCATCCTTAAGGGAAGTGGCGTCAGGGGTGTTCAGCACAGAAGAGTTGGTCAAACCTAAAACTGGCGCGTCGACCTCGGGAGGAGAAGACCAGCGCTTAACCGCCTCCACCGGGAAAGGATACTTCTTATCCCATCCCTGAGGAACACCAGGAAGCCGACTGGGCATCTCCCATTCTCTAAGGATCAGCGCATCAAAGTGACCCTGGGTAGGGAACTCCAGACGGGGCCTGCGGACCCCCAAAAATTCCCCCTTCTTGAGAGGGGGCGCCTCAGGCGGTTCAATATCCAACACCTCCAATAGATGTGACAAAACTGTGGCCGTATCTACGGCATCCCCCAGCGCCTGCCCGACATCGGCATCACCAGACTGAACATAGTCAGCCTCTGTTTCCTCATACAATTCCCCCTCCTCTAACGGGGAATAATCTGACAAATCAACGGAATCGTCGTCAACATCCCACAAGGGCTGGGCCGACGACAAATGTCTCTTTTTAGCCTGGGCCTTTTTGCCCACCGTGCTAGCAATACATTTCTCGATGCTGGCCAACCTAGCATCAGAGTGCGACTGCTCGCTGGCACCAATGTCACTTGGGGTACGGATAAGGCAGGGAGGGGAAGGCGATGAAGTGGGAGGAGCCGACCCAGAAGGCTGGGTACCAGACTGCCGCGTTATGGACTTTTGTGCGCATGGTATACAGATCAGCACATTCTCCCCCGTAAGGGATACCCCACACCCTACACATGGCCTGGATTGTCCCAGAGGGAGCCCGAGCCAAGTATCCTGCGGAGCCTCCATATGGTGATTTTTGTGGTCAGTCGCAAGACCACAGGGAATTTACGCCTAAGCAACCCGGGATGCCCCTTAAAAGTCCCGGTGGGAGGATTTGAGGTGATCAATTTTACACTAGGGACCCCAGGACCAGGAGGAACCCCTTAATATGCACAAATACAATGCAATCTGTAACACACAAACAGTCATCATAAGTGCAATCCCCTATATATATAAGGCAATAACACATACATCATTATATATATAAAGATATATATATATATCCCAGCTCCAGACATGCGATAACTAAAAGCAAATAGACACACACACATGCCCGCAAATCAGTGGGGGCCACCGCTAGAGTGTGGGCCCCTGCTCAGCAACAGCAATCCAAAATGGCCCCCGAGCAGTGCCTCATGCACAAAGACAGGAAGAGAAGGGGGAGGGCGGGCCAGCGCAGAACGCGCGCTCGCCAGGCCACGCCCCCCCCCCCCCCAGCAACGCGGATCCCAAGGGTTGAGCCACAGAATCGCGCCAAAGAAGGGGGCGGGGCTACAGCCGCCGCACCGAGAGCCCGGCCCCTCCCCCTCCCTGAACACAGCCTGAGGGGGAGAAGCTCCCCAGGCTAAATCAAAGGCACCAGATAGGCAACAATGCAAACTATGGCCCTCAGAAGTGACAACATCCTGTCAGTCAACACACACACACAGTGAAACTCACACACCCACACACAGGGGCATAGGAGAACGAAACCGAAAATAACGGCCAGGCAAGCCCCCCTCCGGAGGGGAGTAAGGGACCCAGAAGGGGGGGGAACCCTGCCAGAATCCGGGCATAAGCATAGAGGGACGGGGCATCCCACACCAGGATCACCAAAACCTGGGTAACCACCTACCCCATAATGAGGTCTCACGGTGGAGCAATGCTCCTTCCGCACCCATAGGGTGCTGCCTACCTTCACCAGGACCTGCAGCCTAATCTGGGAGGCTCAAATAGGGGCAATTTAGAAAGGGTCCTGGCAGCAATAGGGACAATAAACGGCCGGGCGCGGGCCCGGCTTACCTGTAAGTAAAGAAGTCTTCATCTTCTGTCTTGTCGCCTTCACTGCAGAGAAGGAACTGGGAAATTGGTGGGAGGTCCCAGGTATATATGGACCGGGAGGGGCTTTCTTTTTTGCATATTCATCTCTGCAGAAGTTCGCCCTCTACTGGAGATTACCCACATGTCATGAAGATCGAAGTGGAGTGTATGGCACACTTAGAATATATAGCTCGCACCTTCTGAAGGTAGGAGCGTGGGATCGTTACTGGCAACGCCTGCATAAGGTAAAGCAAATGGGGCAAGAGATTCATCTTGACCATGTTGCACTTTCCAAACCACGAGAGTTTCCCTCTTGCCCAACTGGTGGTTTCTTCTTCAAAATGGAAAGGTCACTACTGATCTTTTTTCCCAGGTAGCTAACGCTGCCCTCCGCCCATCTAAACATAAAGGAACCCTGTAATTTTTCAAATCTTGTTGTTGGGATGCTAACGTTTAGAACCTCTGACTTTTGGTAGTTTATCTTGTACCCCGACAGGTTCCCGTACTCTCTCAGTTCCCTCATGAGGTTCGGCAGGGACACCTCTGGGCAGGATAAGAAAAAGATTAGATCGTCGGCATAGGCCGCGACTTTATAGTGCCCCGACGTATTCTCAACCCCCCTAACGTCTGCATTCCCCCTCACCTTACACAGGAAAGGCTCCAGTGCCAATATAAAAATTAGTGGTGAAAGCGGACAACCCTGTCTTGTCCCATTCGCGATCCCGAAGGATCCTGAATAATAAACTAATAGGTGGCACCAACCAACAATATTGACTTGTGGTGCACTGCCCCTGAAGAGCTCTCTCAATCCCAATGATAAATCCCAAATTGGGGGTTACCTCTCTCCCCCCGTGAAGAGCCTTGGGGACTCACAATTGCACTCACCACATTTGTAATGTAATCATATAAGTTTTATTATTTTTTAATTGCAGCAAAATCCACCTTTTAAAAACATGTTAAAAAAGGATCCTGACAAGAGTCCGTTTACTCTCACCAACGCCGGAGGGCAGCTGTACAGATTTTCAATCCAGCTCAGGCCGATATGTCTTAAGAACGAGTTCATAAACTTCCAATTGACTCTGTCAAACGCTTTTTCGGCGTCGGTGGAGAGCAGAAGGACAGGTGTCTTTTGTTTCTGGGCCAGATGGATCACGCTTAACACTGGTGGTATTGTCCCTTGCCTCTCTCATGAAACCCACCTGGTCGGGACCAATCACTAAGTGCAGGTGAGGGGCAATCCTGGACGCCAAAATCTTAGCGAAGAGTTTGATGTCGGTGTTCAGGAGGGAGATGGGCCGATAGGTAGCACAAAGAGTGGGATCCTTGCCCTCCTTAGGGATCACTGAAATATGCGCTCTGAGTGTGTCTCTAGAAAGTGGGGCACCCTCTATTATGGCATTCATCATTGACAAAAGTTTAGCACCCAAGACGGGGAACAACTTTTTGTAGTACTGAAAGTGAAATCCGTCCGGCCCAGGCGCTTTTCCCGTGGCTGTGTTTGCTAACGCTCCCTGCAACTCCAGCATAGAAATCGGCTCCAGCTCTGCGAAGACCTGCTCCGGGAGACCTTCCATTACTCTCTGGTCTTCCAGCAGTGAGTCGTTAAGATGCCAGGACCAGCTCTTGGGGGCGGGGGTTCGACCTTTAATTGTAAGAGTAATGGGGGCATGATCAGACAAAGTAATATTGCCTATCGTGGAGTCTTCTACTCGGGGCAATAGGGAATGTGGGACCAGGAACAGATCAATTCTGGAGTAGGAATTGTGAAGGTGTGAGAAGAAAGTGTAGTCCCGCATCCCGGGGTGCTGGACTCTCCACGGGTCTACCAGTTGATACAAATGTAGGATCTTTCTAATTCGCTTAAGCTTGGCATATGCAACGTGAGGCCCCCCTCTGGAGGTGTCTAGCAAGGGCTCTAGTGCTAGGTTAAAATCTCCACCAATTATCAGTTCTCCCTCCTGAAAGTCCACAAGGGCCTCCAGCAGGCTCTCGACAAGAGACCTGTCCGGTGTTCGGGGCATAGACATTAACCAATGTGACCCTTTCAGAAAGCATCTTTCCCTTAACAAATAACCATCTACCCTCCGTGTCTGTTTTGAAATCCTCTAATTCCCACATAAGGGATTTCGCAATCACAATACTGACCCCTCTGGATCTGGAATTGGGCGAGTAACTGCTATATGACCTAGGGAAAAACCTAGTGACGGAGGGTTTGATGCTTTAAAATGGGTCTCCTGCAGGAAGCCCACTTGTGCTCTGAGGCCCCTCAGGTTCTGCAGGATCATGGACCGTTTTTCGGGGCTGTTCAACCCCTTGGCGTTCAGCAAGACGATTTTGGTTCCCGCCATCCAGAGAGCACAACAATAGGGAGGAGGGAGGGGGGTGGGATGGAAGAATTAGTGAAAGGTAGGGTGCCCCTTCCCGGAAAATATCTAGGGAGGAGAGGGGGATTAGATGAACAAGGGGGGGTTTGCTCCCTTCTCCACAGACAACGGGGAGCAAACACAACAAAAGTATACACAAAACTCAACTCTAAATATCCTCTAAGGAGAAAATCGAAACCCAACGGGTCCGATGAACCCGCGAGTTGGTCCTAATGTGGGGTAGGGTGTCTGTCGGAACTAGCCGCAAGTCAAACTACTCCCTCCCACAACGAACCAGACAGCAGATTAACGTGATCATGGCAAATGAGCAGCAAACCTATATCAACATAAACAAGCATTATCAACAACGACAAAAAGAACATCAGATCTGTTTAGGGCGCATCCCCGCATAAAATGGGGCGCCAGGCCGCTCCCCCCCCCCCCCGGAGGGGAATCTCGAGTGTGGAAGAAGCACCCCATCCACTCAGTGGATTTTCAGCAGCTCGTGTTGCTTCACTCTGGTGTTATCTAAGGGTGACTGGGGTCCCCACCGAGGGGCGGAAGCGGCCGAGGCACCCCCCGTGGCTGTTTAGCTCACGTCTCCACATCTTACAGTCTGGTTTGCCTTCTTGCGTGGCGTTGTCTTCTGGAGCCTCTGGGGCCTCCGGGGCACCGTCGGTAATCGCTCCTGGGTTGGGGGGGGGCACTACCTTTGTCGCCAGCCAGTCCGGGACTTCTATTGGGTCACACTGGAGAAAGGCAAACAGGTCCGCCAGGTCCTTAGGCGATTTTAGCAGGAAAGTGTCCCGGTTCCTCCTAATGATTAGGTGAAAGGGTATCCCCACCTATATGTCGCACCACTGCGCGTTACTGTCTCCAGCAATGCTTCAATGCTCTGCGCATCAGCAGGGTTCTATGCGAAAGATCTTGCAGGATCTGGATGTTGGCTCCATCGAAGCTGATGTCCCCTTTTCTCCATGCGCCGCGGGCGATATTTTCTTTCAGCATGTAGTGGTGCCCCCTGCAGACCACATCTCTTGGTCTTGACGGATTTGAGCTGGGGGGGCCCAGCGCTCTATGGACTCTGTCCAGTTCGATTGGGGTGGCTGGATCTCTATCTAGCACCGTGTTAAATATAACTGTTGTTATGCGTTTCAAATCCTCGCCTGTTGAGGCTTCCGGGATGCCCCTCAGCCTAAGGTTATTTCTACGGCTACGATTTTCAATATCGTCCATGTGTAACATCTGGGCCTGGAGCAATGTTTCTTGTATGTCGCACCTCTCCTCCAGTGCTTTGAGGCGGTTCGCAGTCGAAGGGCCCTCCGACTCTAGCACAGCCACCCTCGCTTTAACTGCAGACACTTGCTGCTTGACCTCTCCCAGTTCCCGTCTATACGCTTCTTCGTACTTCGCTATCAGCCCCTCGATGTCGGCTCTAGAGGGCAGATTTCTTAGGAGTGAGATCGTCTCCTTATGGATGTCAATGCCGCAGGAGGACTTGGGGTCACCAGACCTCTCACTGGGCAGGAGGGCAGAGGCCTGCTGCGACCTTTCGTTAGCGGAGTAAGGCGTCCAGGGGGCCCACGGCTCTAGCCCCTGTTCGGGGGAGAAACAGGGCTGGGGTGGGGACATTGGGGCCGGGCTGGTCCCACTTGCGGACCATAGGATCTCAGGCGATGGCAGCAGTAAGTCAAAGGACTTGGTGTAGGCCCCCGCCATTGAACTACAATCTCCGGTTCCGGGGGGGGAGGTGTTGATGTTTTGGTGTCCTCTGCGGTAGCCCCAAAGGGAGGTGCGCCTCACTTGCTGGCTGGCTCCTCGCCACTGCTTCCCTATTTCCCTCCTCTCCCTGCCTGGGCATAAAGGCAAATCTGTCAAGCTTCAGATGTGTTGCAACGCTTGGCTTTTCCTCATTACGTTTCAAAGTGGCAGCACGAGGCATCCCCACGCTAAAGTTGTGGGGGGGGGGGGCGAGCTTTCAATTCTGGCTTTATTCACAGCATTATCACGATTGGCTGGGGGGTGGGGGGCAGCTGCCTCCTCGTGTGTATGACCTGTCTGGTCCCCGGAGGCACTGGCTGCCTTTATGTCGATACCCCTCATCCCCTCCTCCTGCTGCGCACCCACCTCGCAAGTGGTGCTGCTGCGGCTGTGCTCCTTCCGCCCCCTCATCTGATCGGGAGAGTCCTGCCTGCCATCGGGCTCCCCGCCCCTTCATGTGACAGTCACGTGGTCTGCTGCCGACCGCCATCTTGGAACTCCCTCAGCTATTCTGCTGTCCTCCGCCGCAATCTTGGTACTCTCGACAGCATTCTCCGCTGCAGCCGCCACCGCCGCCGCTCCCCCACACCCGCCGAGCGGTCCGCCAGCTGACAGCTCCTCTGCGGTCATCTCTATCGGCGCCGCTCCTCCTGCTCTTCCTGCGCCGGATGCCAGGCTCGATCGGGGTAGGTGGCTTCTCTCCCCTCCGCTCTAGTTTCCTGCCGCCACTTTCTGCTCCTCGGTGGCCATGGGAGCCACATATCCGCTTCCCTCGCCCTCTGCCATCACTTTTGACAGGCGCCGATCTTCAGGCCTGGTCCCTACCACAGGAACCCGGGGGGATGTCGCCGTCACTTCAAGCTCCTCGACCTCTCCAACTCCCAGCATGCTTCTCGCCATCTTGTCCCGCCGACACTCCGCTCTGCTTCTCCTTTGTTCAGCGATCTGGGGGTGCTGGGACCCCTTCCGTGGTCCCCCTCCACGATTCTGGGTATTCCTCCTCCTCGCCATCAATGGTTAGGTGGGTTTGCTGCTAGCTATAAGCGATAAAAGGGCCGCCGATGTGGGAGCTCAGAGGGAACACTTCCTCACGGCTTCATACCTAGGACACGCCCCGCACTATCCCTTCTTAAATAACCCCCAGAGTCTTTCAGTCAAAATTGCATCATAGCTCTGTGTAATCATCTCTTATTTCTAGCCAGAAGTAGCATGCCTTCAGCTGTATTGACTCATCTTTGAATAAAATATGATGTATTCATTGAATCCCCCGAATGACTGCTTTTGCAGCAGCTGCTGTCGTAGAGATACATTGTAACAGCTCCCCTCACAGATTGCTTTTGCTAGATTAGCTGTTTATTCAGTGTCTGCTTATGAGAAATATGACAGACAAGCTTCTGCTTGTTTTTGAGGCATATATCTCTCTCAATTTTGTGCGAATTGCTGCTGGCAGAGAACCCCCCTAATTCTCATGTGTAAGCAGGACTATGAGGTGTGTGGCAAGATGGCCACCCGATGTAATTTAAGAGTGAATTATCTTCATGTCATTCCACAATATCTGCATGGGGGAAAGCCCTCTCAAACTGCTTATACCACTGATCAAAAGAGGGGAGCCAATTTACTAAACTTCCTTTCTTTGACTGGAGGTCGGCTTTAGGTGCAGTTGCGTGTATTTTGTTTTGTTTCTATATCTATTATCTATCTATATACCTATTAATCAGGTTTGCATTATCCTGATTTGGATGTTACTATGCACAAACTCCCCAGAAATTTGACCTTTAAACAAAAAATGAGCATGAAATTGACCTTTCAACATACATTGATCATGTAATCACCAACCACGAATACAGTTGGCAGAGTGAGCATGGTAAAGTGCAAGCTGTCTAGCAAACCCGGATTGACTGCTGGCGAACACGTAGGTCACTGGAACAGCTGCTGCCTGATTCCAGGCATCTCCAAGGGTATTTAAGGGGAGGTAATACATCAAATAAAAAAAAAACTCCCTACTTACAAGCCAGCTGCTCTCGCTCCAATGATAGCTCACCCACAGCACTGGCATGACTATGTGTGGTCAATGCACAAATTGCTCCTAATGAGAGCTGTATATGAAAATTGTAAAAAACTGTATACAGTGGCATACTCTATTCCCAATGGGAGTGTTCCATAAAAAAATGCCACACCCATCCACTGGCCCAGCTTCTCATACTGGTATTGCCCCTGGGCAATCAGTGGCTGGCAGGTAAGAGGAAAGTCTTTGATCTGAGGTGTTTGTGAAACTCAATGAAAATGGAATTTAAGGTGGACTAAAACCTAACGCGATAGGCCCGGGAGTCTATAAGATTACCGGGCCGATTGATTCCCTCCCCCGGGGCATCCAAAATTGTGATGTCCCGCTGTGTGAAACCCATGAGGTCGCCCCATTCACTTACCTTTGTTCCCGGTCCAACGGCGCATGCCCGCACCAGCCATTTGTGAATGGCAGGAGCGGGCACACTCCCTGTTAGCGAGAAGCGGGAGATGCAGCCGCCAGCGTGCTCGGAGCCGCAGGCCTTAGATGCCGTCTTATATGGCGTGACGTCAGCGCCTCCGAGCGAGCTGTGCGACTGCACATGTGCCGTAGGAACGGGAAGAGGTGAGTTAGATTGAGCGATCTGGGGTTTTCACACAGAGGGCCACCACCGATCGGGGAAAGGACCAAAAACCAGGATAGTGAAAATCCTGGGTTTTGGTCCACTTTAAATAGTGTTCTTTGAAACAATGATGAGATACCTGATCTCCTACCAGATCTTAGTCGGCTGAAATGTCCTTCAAAAAATGTCCCTCCTCTTGGTCAGAACAAATATTTATCTTTGTTCTTACAATTGGTGGAACAAGATTTAGGGAAGGAACAGTGGAGCTCCCTAGGGAACCAGAATAATCTTACCCATTTGGAAAGGATGGCATTAAGGGATCTTGGGAGAGCCCGCAACATTATAAGACCTAGTGATAAGGGCGGTAATGTGGTTCTCCTCGATGAAGAATATTATGGAAATGAAATCCTGAACCAGCTCCATGATAGCAATACTTACAGTATGATAAAAGAGAACCCTTTTCCAGGTGTTGTAGACCGACTAAATGAGAAATGATACTGGGCAAAAGAGGAGAACCTACTGACAAATAAAGTATTTGATTTTTTTTGACTATAACATTCCAGTCTTGTATACTATTCCTAAAATGCACCGCCTGGGAGGCCCATCGTGTCAGGGAATGGAGGTCCCTTAGAAGGTATAGCCCGTTTTATTGATGAGAATCTAAAACCCCTAGTAAGCCTTCTACCATCATTTGTGCTGGATAGCAGCGATTTGCTGGGCAAACTACAAAATGTACACATTGAGGAGGACTGGCTTTTAGCCAGTGTTGATGTGGAAAGCCTTTATACCTCCATCCCCCACGCGGTGGGCCTCCAGGCGGTGGATGAGATCTTGCAGGCCTTAGGCCTTGGCGATGCAGCCTATAATGAGTTCATTATTGAACTCTTACAATTTGTACTTTTTAACAATTACTTTCGATTCAATGGATCCTTTTATCACCAGATTTGTGGGACAGCCATGGGGGCAGCCTGTGCCTCATCCTACGCCTGCCTGCACCTGGGGAGGTGGGAGAGCCTCGAGGTGTTCGGGCAGGCGTCGTTTGGGGCGCATTTCGCCCTCTGGCTGCGCTATATAGATGATGTCCTCCTCATATGGAGGGGCACTGCCCTGCAATTTGAGGACTTCATCTATGCTCTGAATCAGAATCAACGAAACATTAGACTCACCTATAAGATTAGCCCTGATTCCATTGAATTCTTAGATTTGAGGATTTCTAAGGTTGCAGGTAGATTAGTCACAACTACTTACTGTAAACCCACTGCGGGCAATACCCTCCTTCACTTCTCCAGTCACCACCCAGGCCCCCTGAGGCGGGGAATCCCCCTCGGACAGTTCCTGCGGATCCATGGGAACTGTAGTACCGAGGGGAACTACGCCCGGAAGGCCCAGGAGCTGAATCGTAGATTTAGGGAGAGGGGATATGCCCATCGCTTGCTGCGCACGTGTTTCTGCAAGGCCTTGGATCGTCCCCATGTTGATATGCTATCCAGGCCGGTTATTAGTAAGACAGGGCTTGAACAGCCTGTCCGGTAAATTACTAAGTACAGTGCGCATTGGGAGAAATTCCGTAACATACTACAATCCCACTGGCATGTACTGTTACTGGATCCAATCATAGAAAAACACGTAGGACCGAGACCTTTATTGAGGGCGAAACATGCGCCCAATATTCGTGATCTGCTGGTCCGCAGTGAGTAAAAGCCCCAAAAAGAGGGAGTGAAGACCAAAATAGTTGGATCTTTCAAATGTGCCCACTGTCAAATATGTCCTTTTATGATGAAAGCCACTAGTTTTTCAGGCCCTAGAAGCATAAGTCCTAGACCCATAACAGAATTCATCAATTGCTCGTCTAGATATGTAATATATCTACTCTCTTGTCCTTGCAATAAAAAGTACGTTGGGAAAACTAAAAGAGAGTTACGAGTACGTATAGGAGAACATGTGAGGGACATCAAGAAAAAGAATGAAAAAAGTCCAGTGGCGGAGCATTTTAGAAATTACCATAATAGTGATCCCACAGGCCTTGTTGCATGTGGTATTTTCAAATTGAAGGAAAACAGTACGGGTGGGTCTGGTGATAACCGTCTCCTCCAACAAGAGGCCAGATTAATCTATGAGCTAGGGACTATGGTCCTGGTGGGACTCAATACGGATATGGGCCTAAAAGCTTTTCTATGAAAATCAAGATATACTGCAGTCCCTTTTAGAATTATGATAATGCCCTTTGCAATAGAACTTTTTTGAACCTTTTTTGTTCTTTTTGCTTCATGTAAAAATGTGTGGATTCTTGGTTGATCACCACAAAGGTATAACATCTTGGTTGCAGGCTCTCACCCTTCCACCCCATATAAGATGGTTCTATCCTTCTGTCCTGGCTGCATGTTCTCTCTGCTTGCCTTGGGCAAGGGAATGTGCTGACCTTGGTATGCAGATGGAGCATCTCGCTATGTAGTTGGATATAGCTTACTAATTAGCTCTACAATTATAATGAATGAATATTGCGCCATCATTAGTGTGTAATATGGAGGCTGAGACCTAAGGGGGAGGAGAAACTGTGTGTATGAGGTGCTGCAAAGAATACCTAGGTTTATTACAACGGAGCTGGAGAAGAAAGAAAAAAAATATGTATATATTTTTATATATATAAAGAGGAAGGAATCACCTAAAAAACAAAGAAAATCATAAACAACAAAAAAATTAAAGGACTAACCAGTGTGCTTTAAGAAATTTGTTTTCTCCCAGTATTGCTATACTACTTTCATAATAGCAAGCTACAATAGATGTGAAGAGCCCCTGAAGGAAGCGGTGCTATGTGCCTATTGGAACTCTATGATAAAAAAAGCAGACTTTGGGCAGTGTGTATCAGGTGGCCATTGAGTAAAAGCAGGTCTGGTTGCTTTAGACCGGCACAGAAAGGGTTAAAGTAAGGCGAGCCTACAGGACAAAGCCCAAGCAGTGTTAATTGAGAGGTGGTCTCTGCCTGTATAAATTAGGCTGTTAGTGGCGGCCCCCCCTTCACCCTGATGAAGCTCCATTGGAGGAGCGAAACGATCGTCGGTGCTGGGTCCCTGACCACGCCCCCTCCGACGCAGCCCTGCGTACTATGGCCGCATGACATACGGATCACAGCTCAGCGCGAGAGGCGCGCGAAACACCGCTCTGCAATGAGGACACGCTGATGCCGGCTTGAGAAGGGCAGTGAGATCTTTACCTTGCAGCTTAAGAGCTAGACACGTAGGCTGGCTGCGCACGTTGTTGTCAGTCTGACTGGGGTCTGAAAGCTCCCGCATTCATCTTCCAATGCAATGTTGGTTACTATGCATGGACGTTTTCATGAGCAGTAATTACTATGCCTTGAACTTACCGTGTCAACGGGATACCACATACAGGAGTCTATCTGCCTAGCCCTGCTTATCTTGCTTGGGGCGAACATTTAAAAGGAGCTGCATTGTGATCATTTGCAACGATCCCTTGGTGGACATTCAGGTCCCCTTCCTTTATAAAGGCTGGCCAGCTAGTATGAGTGTTCTGTGTGCGGATGGAGGTGTGTAGTCCAGGGTTTCCTGGAGGGGGCCCTCTATGTTTGTCCTTTTAATATAGCAATTGCGGTTTTATTTTACCAGCAGTGTTAGTGTTAGTGTATGTAAATATATGTGCATATATGTTTTGTGCCACAATTTTTTGATATTAAAGTGCATGTCTTTCTTGGCAAACTTTATAGCCTGATTAGTGTTTCTTGCCAGCCCAGCATTTAACCATTTTTTGTGTATGTTAGATTGTAGGTTAGCAGGGCGCCCCAATTGGGGGCAGTACAGGACACTTGGATATTGAGGGGTCTCCCAAGTGTTTTAATTTTTTGTATATTTGTTCTTTGAAAAGCCTGCTATTGCTCACCCGGTCGAGTCGGTTCTCCATCACCTTCACATTTTTCTGTGTCTGGGCATTTTGTTTGGCAGATCCTGAAGAACCTCTCACTTGCTTTCTCTGGCCTGCAATTTTTTTCTCCCAGGATTTTAACTGCAAAACAAAGTCCAATAAACACATAATATTCACCACTTTATCTTAAAAAATAAATGTTATTGCTTTATATGAGAAAAAGCAACTGGCACTGCATTCAGGAGAGAGAGCTCATATTTCCGGACATATGGATTTAAAATACAGGGACAACATCAGAATTAGCACCCCATCCCAAAGGCATTTCTTTACTCCAAAAACAATTAGACATTTTCCACTAGTAAATTGTTAATTTAATCAGTTAAAGTGAACCAATAATCATTTCTGAAAAAAATCTTGGCAGAGGGGGAGCATCTCGATTGATTATGCCCCCCAATGCATACCCCCAGCTGAAAGACTGGTCTCTGACACGCCCCATTCTAACCACAGGGACATGCTTTCTGGCTGGACGGTCGCACTGCCATCAGATCATCCAGGTGGCCTGACACAGAGAGAGAAAACATAGTGGGCCGCTTTACCACAACGATCTACAGAGGAGGATCTGTGTCATTAGCTCCTGGCATCTCTCGGCAGCACTTTCCCCGCCGTAGGGAGGGGCTTTTTATACTGGTAGAAAAAGCCCCTACCTGCAGCAGTAGTAAATGGCGGAAGCCAGCACTCGGTGATGGAAGGGGATGGAAGTAACGTGTAAAAAAAGTAAAAAATGTTCAAGTGTGTGTTGTTCTCTCTTAATTTAACCCTTAAAGTGGACCAACACCCAGGATTTTCACTATCCTGGGTTTTGGTCCACTTCCGCAGGGCACCCCGATGCGTGAAACCCCCCAGATCGCCCTAAAAAACTCACCTCACCCCGCTCCTATGCGAGAGCTTGCCCAATCAGAGCACTCAGAGCCGCTGTGGTAAGTACGGACAAGCAACGGACAACCACAGCGGCTCTGAGCACGCTGGGGGCCGCTTCTCGTGCTCCCTCTAAGAGGGAGCGCGCCTGCGGCTGCCATTCACAAACGGCCGGTGCGGGTGCGCGCCTGCTAGAGAGAAGCACGAGATGCGGCCGCGGCCCGCGTATACGCCGTTGGAACGGGGATAAGGTAAGGTTTTTGGGCGTCCTGCGGGGTGTCACACAGCGGGGCATCCCGATTTCGGAATCTTATAGATTCCCGGGCTGATCCCCCCTGGGTGTTGGTCCACTTTAAGTCACAGGCCTCCAGTGCCTGGACTACCAGCCCACATAGCTGGTACCCAGGCTGGTTTTGCTGGAGAGGGGGGACCCCATACAGTTTAACCCTTAAAAAAGTGTGCCCCCACCCCCTGGAAAGTAAGGACCCCACGCAATTTTTTTATTTATAAGGGTTTAACCTTTGATAGTTATTGCACGTTAACTGCGCATAGTAGTTGTATTCTATTTGAAAATCTCATAAAGCACTCCTTTCAGTTTGGGGGGGGGGGGGTGGTCTCCTGAGAAGGCTGTCAGAGATCATGCTTTCAGCTGGGGGTATGCATTGGGAGGCATCGTCAATCGAGATACACATGTGATACGGTTGTAATCAGGAGGTTTTTTTTATATATTTTTTTTTAAATATTTCACCCAAAATATTGAGAAAGCACTGAAACAATTAAAGCCCAATTAAAGCCCCCTTTCCAGCAAAACCAGGCAGGTAGCCCAGGCACCGGAGACAAGCACACAAACATCAAAAAAATGACTTTTTTTACACCGCTGCTTCACCGGGTGCTGCCAGGAGAGATGCCAGGAGCTACTGACACAGATCCTCCTCTGTAGATCAGTGTGGCAAATAAAGCGCCCCACTATGCTCTCTCTCTGTGTGTCAGACCATCTGGATGATCTACAGGCAGTGCAACCGTCCAACCATAAACATGTCAGTGGTAAGTATGGGGCTGTCAGAGACAAGGCTTTCAGCTAGGGGTATGCATTGGGGGGCATCATCAGTCAAGATGCATATTTGGTACTGTTGTAATCAGGAGGATTTTTTTCCATATATTTTTTTTACATATTTCACCCAAAATATTGAGAAAACACTGAAACAATTAAAGCCCAAAATCCGTTGAAAAAACAATATATCATTTTCCTGGAAATCCCTGTAAAAATCACAATTAAACATGTATAAGGCAAAATGCTTAAAAATTGCTTGGCAACATGGGATGACAACATCTCAAGTGGGTACTGAAAGGATTAAACATTAACTTAAACCGGACCAATACCCGTTTTTTCTTTAACAGGTATTGGTCCCGCTGTCTGTTCATCACAACAAGCTCATAAGGGGCATCCAGAATGCTGGAGCCCCTCTCGCAGATAACCTCCCATGCCACTCATAATACTCACCTTCATTACGAGCCAGAGCCAGGAAAGGAGTCCTGCGATTGGCCGCTAGGCAGTCACCACCCAGCGGCCAATTGCAGGACTTCTTTCCTGGCGCTGGCTGATAATGAAGGTGAGTATTACGAGCGGTGTGGGAGGTTGTCTGCAAGGGGGGCTTCAGCATTCTGGATGCCCCCCCCCCGAACTTTTTGTGACGAGCAGACAGTGGGACCAACACCCGTTAAAGAAAAAACGGGTGTTGATCCCTAGGCACTGTACAATCATCACCCTTCATACCAAAGCAAAATCAATACTTACCACACCACTTAATGCTTACTGCTTGCAAATGGGAATTAGTGGACCATAAGGCACCATGGACTGAACTACAAACCACTTCAAACTGTATATTGCTTTGATGCTGAAATTCATTGCAAATATTTACTAGGATAAGACAAATAAGATACCAAAAAAGACAAAGAAGGGTCCCAGAGGGTTGCTGACCCCTGCATCGAGCTGCCTTAGTTACAGGCCCTGAAAATAAATCACTAAGTAACACACATGTTTAACTACACTGCTCCTTTTGGCACATGCATATAGTTTGCTTTATTAAAAAAAAGTGACAAACATTTTAAATATTTGTTATATAATATCTTGAAAGATTTGAGAATCTTTCACTCTTCTGGGTTCCAGACCCACATGACTGCTGGCAGCAAATTGCTGTCCTTGGCAGGTCCATATTGTTTGACCACTGTCAGTCAAGTGGGTCTGGGAGGTGGTTGCAGTCCCAGAAGAGATAAGTAATCAGGGTACATGGTTTGCAGGGGAAGCAGGGGTCCTGCAATACCGAGTGCTTTAAATGACTGCCTAGCTTTAGTGATTTGTAAATAAAATAAAAATCATCACTATGCAACTGACTTTAACTAATTGACATATTGGTACCTCTTGCCCAAGTTCTGCAATGGTTTGCTTTTCAATCGCTATATGTTCATCCAGCTCACTCTTTTGCTCCAGCAAGGAATGCAGTTTTTCCTGGCTATCCTGGTCACGGTACTGATTGCTACGACTTTCAGAAATCTTTAGATCTTTGAGTAACTCCTCACGTTCTCTTTCCAATGTGTGAATCTCAGCCCTGTTCGAAACAATAAGAATTAGGACATAGCTTTATATGGTTTTCAATGTTTAGGAGCATAGGCAGCCAACTATTATAACATCTGATATACCTGAAAAACTAGCATTTACTGAGCCACTATATTTAAAGCGCAGCAAGACCCAAGATTTTGATGTGGCTGCCCATTGTTTACATCGCCAAGGGTGCCTGGAGGCAGGTGAGTTTTATTGCGTTCCGGGGGGGGGGGGGGCTCACACATATAGCAGGATGCCCTGGGGGCAGGCTAGCAGCAGGCCCTGGAGTATTTTAGATTCCAAGGCCGGCCCTGGTGGTTTTAAGCGGGTGTGAAATGACAAAGGGAAGGGGCAGGGCCGGATTAAGTGTGGTGGAGGCCCCTGGGCACAAAATCTGGTGGAGGCCCCAGATACAGTATTCTTTTTTTTAGTCCAGCCAAATATCCGATTGGTGGTTGTCTGGCACCCGCCTACTTACTGGAACATCAGATCGCATCCCTTGTGCCATCCTTGTGCAGGTACGTGCTGCTCGGGAAATCCTGCTTTGCTATTCTGGGACATAAAACAGTTCCCTGCATTGAGCTGCCAGTGGCTGTGCTTGGTGGCTTATATGCAATAAGCGGCCGCCAATTGAGAGCTCTGCACACACCCATCACTGCAGTGTTGCTAGACTCTCCGTCCTGCCCTGTGGTGACTTTGGCTGCAGGTTTGCAAAAACAAAAAAAGGATTGCCCAGACGCGCCTCCCCACTGCACGCTAATAGCTTTGTTGCTGGCCCCGCGGCTCGTCAGACCAAAGACTGACAAGCCTCCTGGACCAGACCATAACTTAAAAGTTGGTGGAGGCCTGGGGCACGAGCCCCTTGCGCCCCTCTCATAATCCGGCCCTGGGAAGGGGACCTAAGCATTTTGTTTTTACTGAAAAGCTCTAGGGATGTTGGTGTTTTTAGCTTTTTAGTGGGTGCCACACTGTAAAATTTCTATACAGACCACCATCCAGAATATATATATATATATATATATATATATATAGAGAGAGAGAGAGAGAGAGAGCGAGAGAGATTATACATATCTATATTTGAGGCTGTAGGGTTGTTTTTTATGTATCAAATGTTTTTGAGGGCTAATTTTCAGAGACATCCTCAAAATTATAAAGTGATAAATCACAGTGAACTACAGCAGCAGGGAAAATGTGACATAAATTCGCACCGCTTGATAAGTGCCGGTGTGAAGTGTTAATCCTCATACCAGCTCCCACCTCATGTCAAATGACCTACTTCTAGAACGCTCAGATGATACCTGTACTAGATGAAATCTCACCAGTTTTGGCAACCTTTAATTTGGAAGACTGAAGAACTAGCAAGTTAATTGCTTTCTGCGATAGAGCTTCATTATATTTGGTGTCAGCCTCCCATATCTCTCCATGAGCTGCAACTATTGCTACAGGAGCAACTGAATTGAGGTGTTCCAACAAATGTGTGTTCTGTACATCCAAGCACCTAGACTACATTATACTTATAGAAATGTATGCTAGTTATAGAAAAGAAAAAACTCAGCGGAAATGCTCTTTTTTTATTCTTCTTTAAATCACCTAATGTGTTCCAATTCAAAGAAAATATTGTGCTCCAATCACCAATAATGTTTAAATGACGTACCAGATTGCCTAAAAACAATATGCGTATTGAAAAAGTGGATTATGGCCCTCTTTAATCCGTCTCTCATAAACAATGAAGATAGACTTTCCTCATATCACTCTCCTCAGTTTCTCTGTTTAAATATAGGCAGCTCCCAACATACATACAAAAGGAGAAAGGGGAAAGGATATAGTGTGATACCGTTTTGAAAGGGCTAAAAAATACAATTCTGTGTTTACTCACCTTGTAGAATTGGTATCATAAGTATGCAGCACGTCCTGCTCCAGATGATTCATAACAGATGGGATTACCTCCGCCAGAGGGCGCTTGACTGCAGAGATGGCAAAAAGAGCCCCCTCCCGGTCCCATATATACCCGGGACCTCCCACAAATTCCCCAGTATTAAAAAGCAGTAAGGAGAACCAGGATAAGCCAATGATAATTAACAACGTTAACAAGGATAACAATCACCATACAGAGGATCCAAGACAATGCAAACAGGGTGGGGTGGAGCAGGACGTGCTGCATACTTATAATACCAATTCTACAAGGTGAGTAAACACAGAATTGTATTATTCTAAGTATGCAGCACGTCCTGCTCCAGATAATGATTCATAACAGATGGGACATCCAATAGCAGTGTCCGTAAATAGGGTGGGATCCCAAAAAGCAACAACGCACAGTTCAAACCACTGCCACCTGCAGAACTTTGTGGCCAAAAACAGCATCAGCTGAGGCCCGAACATCAACCTTGTAAAATTTGGAAAAGGTATGAACAGAAGACCAAGTAGCAGCCTTACAAACTTGTTCAACAGAAGCCTGGTGCTGGAAAGCCCAGGAGGCCCCAACAGCACATGTAGAATGAGCAGTAACATGGAAAGGAGGACCCTTTCTCCTAGCAGAATAGGCCCGAAAAATAGCCTGACAAATCCATTTGCTAATAGTAGACTTAGCAGGAGCCAGACCCTTCTTGGGACCTGAAGGGACCACAAACAAGGCATCAGTCTTTCTAAAAGGTGCAGTAGCAACCAAGTAGAGCTTCAAATTCCTGACCACATCCAGGGAATGTAAGGCCCTATCCTTGGAATTACCAGGATTAGGGCACAAGGAAGGAAGCACAATGTCCTGATTGAGATAGCAGGCAGAGACAACCTTAGGCAAGAAGTCAGGTTTAAAGCGGAAAACCACCTTGTCCTGGTGTCTCTCAAAGTAGGGGGCCTGAATAGAAAGGGCCACCAACTCCGAAACACGCCTGACCAAGGTGATAGCCACCAAAAAGGCAACTTTAAGAGTGAGAATAGACAGAGCAGCCTCATGCACAGGCTCAAATGGAGGGCCCTGAAGGGCAGACAAAACCAAATTCAAGTCCCAAACCAGCAACAGAGGTTTGCGAGGGGGACGCACATGAGCAACCCCCTAGAAGTGTCCTGACCAGAGGATGTTGAGCGAAAGATCTCTGGAAGAAAACAGCCAAGGCAGAAACATGACCCTTGAGCGTGCTGAGCTGAAGTCCCAGATCCAGACCATGCTGAAGGAACTCCAGAATCCTAGGAATGGAAAACACCCGACAGGGAAGGACCCTAGACTCACACCAGTCAATGTAGGCCTGCCAGATCCTATAGTAGATGGTAGAAGAGGACCTCTTCCTAGCCCTGATCAGAGTATTAACCACAGAATCAAAAGGCCCCTCATCCCTTAAGATGGAGGTTTCAGCAGCCAGGCCGTCAAAGCCAGCGTTTGTAAATTGGGATGGCATAGCCGCCCTTGAGTGAGAAGGTCCGGCACCAGGGGCAAGGGTACTAATCTACTGCCAGCTGAACGATATCTGCGAACCACATCTGTCTTGGCCAACGAGGGGCCACCAGGATTGCTGGCACCCTTTCCTGAGCCAGCTTGCGCAGAACCCTGCCCAGCAGGGGGGATGGAAGAAAAAGATACAGGAGATGGAACCCCTGCCAGGATAGAGTCAGAGCATCCACCGCAAGGGCCAGGGGATCCTGGGACAGAGAGACAAAGACTGGGAGCTTGTGATTGTGGCAGGATGCAAACAGTTCCGCTTCCGGAACCCCCCAACGGTGACACAGGGATAGGAAGACCTCGCTGTTGAGGGACCATTCCCCCAGGCGAGAAGTCCCCCTGCTCAGAAAATCTGCCTCCAGATTCTCCACCCCCAGAATGTACACTGCTGAGATGCAAGGGACATTATCCTCCGCCCAGGACAGAATCATGGACACCTCCTTGAAGGCACCCTTGCTCCGAGTTCCTCCCTGATGATTGATGTAAGCAACCGCCATCTGGTTGTCTGAGCGAACTTGAACCGGCAGATCCCGCAGGTGAGGAATCAATTGGGCCAGAAGCAACCAAACCGCCCTCAGTTCCAGAATGTTGATAGGAGCATGGGCCTCCTGAGGGCCCCACAGCCCCTGGAATTGTAGGGACTTCCAGAAGCCCCCCCCAACCTGACCGGCTGGCATCCGTCCGTCTCCCAACAGGGGGCCAGGAAGGATCTGCCCCCCAACAGGTTCCTCAAGTCCAGCCACCACAAGAGGGACCGCCGGACCAGAGGGGACAGATCAAAGGCCTGATCCAGAGACAGGGGACTCTTGTCCCAGACTGATAGGAGATGGAGTTGAAGAGGTCTCATGTGAAACTGCTCATATGGAACCGCCTCGAAGCAGGACACCATCTGCCACACAAGCTGCATCCCCTGCCGGATGAAGGGATGAGGGCATGACAGCAGGGAGTGAACCAGAGCTTGCAGAGAGTCCACCTTCTGCTGAGGAAGAAAGATCCTGGCCTGAACAGTATCCAGATTCATGCCCAGGAAGGAAGTCACCAGAAGCGGGGATAGGGAAGATTTGGGGAGATTGATCACCCAGTCGAATGACTCCAGAACCGTCACCACCCGCTGGGTATCCAATACCGCCTGATGGAAGGCCTGAGAAGTGATGATAAGGTCGTCCAGATAGGGAAGAATGCGAATGCCCTGAGCCCTGAGGAGAGCCATAACACCTGCCAGCACCCTGGTGAAGGCCCTGGGGGCCGAAGTGAGACTGAAGGGCAGTGCCACAAATTGGTAGTGCTGGTCCACCAGTACGAACCTGAGGAATCTCTGATGCCCTGGGAAGACTGGAACATGAAGGTAAGCATCCTTGATGTCTATGGAGGTCATGAAGTCTCCCGGGCGCAACAAACTGGAGCGCAGGGTCTCCATGCAAAAGTGCCTGGTCCTGATGAACTTGTTGAGCAGCTTTAAGTCCAGAATGGGTCTGACTGACCGATCCCTTTTGGGAACTGTGAACAGACTGGAATAAAAACCCCAACCTCTTTCCACAGGAGGGACCTGACAGATGACCCCCAAGCCCAGTAGGTTTTGCATAGCCAGAAACAGCCCATGAGCTGCCAAGGGGTCTAGAGGAATCCGAGAATGGAGAAATCTTGGAAGCGGCAATGCAGCGAACTCTAGCTTGTAGCCGGAGGACACAACCTCCAGAATCCACCTTTCTTGAGACCTGTTGTCCCCAGACATGAGCAAAGAGCTGCAGCCGTCCCCCCACCCGGAAGGGTGAGGGCACCCCTTTATGGCTGAGGAGGCTAGATAACAGATTTGGGCTTGGACCCCCAGGAAGATCCGGAGCGGACACGACCTCTGCCCCTGCACCAGAAGTCTCCCCTAGAGCCTGCAAAGGAGACCCCTCTCCCGGGCCTGGATTTGCGGTAGGAGGGAACAAAGGCCCCCGAACCCCGAAAGGGCCGCAACTGCTTCTTACGTTGAGGCAACTTACCCCCCTTGGCAAACAGGTCCAAGCGATCACCAAATAAGCGCAGCCCCTTAAAGGGGAGTGGCCTCGAGGGCCTTCTTAGCAGCGTTATCAGCTGCCCACTGGCGCAGCCAAACAGAGCGGCGTATAGCAATCACCAATGTAGAGGTTCTGCTACACATCCTAATGGTGTCATCTAAGGCACAGAGGACATATGCAATTAACATTTCACACTGTGACAAGGCCCTGAGCTTGGCACTAGCAGTATCATCAGGAGCGCCTTCCAACAGACCCTTGAGGAGAGACCTGATAGCAACAGCAGTAATAGCAGAAGCACAGACAGGGCGCAAGGCAGAACCCACACAGGCAAAAGCATGGGAAGCCAGCTGATCAATGCGCCAGTCCTCACTATCCTTAAGAGTAGTGGAATCAGGTAAATGGACCACAGAAGTGTTGGACAACCCCAATACTGGAGTATCCACTTCTGGAGGGGTTGACCAACATTTAACCACATCAGCGGGAAAAGGGTACCTTTTATCCCAGCCCTTGGGGATTTCCGGGAGCCGGCCGGTACGCTCCCATTCTTTGAGAACAAGATTATTGAAATGGGCCTGTTCTGGAAATTCCAGACGTGGTTTAGCAGTACTGAAAAGTTCCCCCTGTAACTTGGGAGCCGCAGCAGGAAGGGAGATAGAAAGCACATCAAAAATCTGAGTTAACATTCTATTGGTATCATCAGCATCCCAATGATCAGTGCCATAGTCAGCACCACTGAAATGCTGATCATCAGAGAACAATTCCCCCTCCTCAAGCGGGGTATAGTCAGACAAATCAAGAAAATTCTCCGTCTCCATAGGAAAGGCAGACGCACCCGGCGCCACATGCCGCTTTTTAGCCGGGGCCTTACGGGCCGCAGAGCTAGCAATCAGCCTCTCAATGTTAGCCAACCTGGAAGACACGTCAGGTTGAGACTCCCCACTAGTATTTAGCTCACTGGGAGTCATAATCAGGCGAGGGGGAGTGGGTGAGGGCATAGTGGGCGCAGGGTACACAGACCCGCACATCATCGCTCACAGGGGTTCCCCCACACACTACACACTGCCGGGCTTGTCCCGAGGGGACCCCGAGCACAATATCCTGTGAAGCCTCCATATGGTGATTAAGGTGGCACAACTGGCCAATAGGAATTACGCCGTATAAGCAACCCGGGATGCCCCAAATGTCCGCAAGGAAGTGGGAGGATTTAACAATTTAGGCCTCTAATAAAGTTATAGAAAACTAATAGAGGGGCCAGGACCGGGAGAAACCTCTTTAATACAGTGTTCTCCCATCTGAAGGACATAATAAAGGAGCACCCATAAGCACACAACAGTGATAAAGAGTAACCAAAAATAAAGCCCGCAAGGGCACTCACAGACCACGTTAGGGGGCCAGAAGATACTCCATGGAAGGCAAGATGGCGCTGGAGGGACCTCGAGGGGCGGGCCACATGAGGGGACGACGCGGAACGCGCCCCGATAGGCCACACCCAGCAGCAGCCAATAGGAAAGCAGGGAAAATTGATAATGATGCCGCCGCTGACAGGGCGCGGAGCCCCGAAAGGGAAGTAGTGTAACACAGTAAAAAGGAGATAAACTCACATGCAACCCCCCCCCCCGATGGAACAAGGAGGAAGAGGGGAGAGAGTGGATGACCCTTAAGGGGTCCCACCAAAGACCAGGGCATGGGAGGGCAAAAAGCGGATGGGGCATCCCAACTCAAGTTCACCATAACCTGCACCACCTACACTTTGGTGGGGGATTGCGGCCGGAGCCGTAACAGAGCACCAGTGGTAGGTGCTGCCTACCATCACCTGACCAGCGCAGCCAAAGCTGGGAGGCAAAAGCAAAAGGAGGAACGGGTGGAAATAGTCCTACAGGGCCAAGGGCTGCTAAGCCCGGCTCACCTGCGAGAAGCCATCTTCCGACCTTTGCAGCCGACTGCAGAGAAGGAACTGGGGAATTTGTGGGAGGTCCCGGGTATATATGGGACCGGGAGGGGCCTCTCTTTGCCATCTCTGCAGTCACGCGCCCTCTGGCGGAGATAATCCCATCTGTTATGAATCATTATCTGGAGCAGGACGTGCTGCATACTTAGAATACACAGGTCTTTATTGCGCTTACCCACAGAGCTAATTCAAATGCGTATAAATCACAAAAGATGTCTGCCAAATCACAGCGAGGCTGTCAACAACTCTTTCTTTTGATAGGATAAATATTTCCAATGCTCAGCATTCCTCTATATATTCAAATAAGCAAGCTATTAGCCTCCGTACCTCGGCCGCAAGTAACAGAGGCGGCTTGTACAAAGCTTCTCCTCGCTCTGGAGGGTAGAAAGAAGTGATGCAGGTGAGCCCTTTCAAAATGGTATCACACTATAGCCTCGATTCATAGACACATTCGTCTGGACTTTCGTAGCTGTCCGCGTATGTTTTTGTGGGTGTTTTTTATTCGCACAAACGTAATGCGTATATGCGCGTTCGATGAACGAAAGCAAATCTGAACATTAGCGTAAGTTCGGATCATTTTCCCATCCAAATCATAAATTTTGCGTTCGTTCAGATAACTTACGTAATTGTTATAGGCTTGTGACTAATTCAGAGAGCCGATTGCCGAGGGGCCACCACCCTTTTGCGATCCCCTTACGGGACCATTTTGACCTCGAGACTAGCAGGCTAGCAGCTATGGATGGCTCAAGTGAATTTGAGGAGCATCAAGATCTTTTGCTCCTTGGCATTGAGATCGTTCAGAGGTCTGAGCCCAGATTGCACCGGCGGCGACGCATGCACATCGATGGCATGCATGACGTTGAGCTGTTCGAGCTCACCAGAATTAGTCGCGCTTCCCTCCATAAATTGTATAGTGAGCTGCGGCCATGGTTAGCCCGCACCACAAGGAAGGGGCAAGCAATTTCAGGTATGACCAAAATGCTTGGCTGCCTGCAATTTTTGGCGTTCCAGAGGCTGGGTGCCATCTCCGTGGGGATCTCCCAGCCTACGCTGAGCTGCGCGCTATCCAAGTTTTTGGAAGGCATGGCTACCATAACTCAGAAATATATTTGTTTTCCTGACGATATGGTAGCCAGGAACGCGATTAAGCTGGCATTTTATAACATCGCCGACATGCCCAATGTCATGGGTGCCATCGACTGCACCCACGTTGCCCTGGTGCCTCCGGCAGCCGATGAGTATATCTACAGGCAAGCACAATCTTTCATTTTTTCATTTAGTTTACAAAAATTTAAGATAAATTATTCAGAAATCCCTCCTTGTAAATAGTCCCTCTTTGTAAATAGTCCCTGTGAAATAGTTGACATTGTCTATCTGTTAATCCCTCCTTGTAAATAGTCCCTCTTTGTTAATAGTCCCTGTGAAATAGTTGACATTGTCTATCTGTTAATCCCTCCTTGCAAATAGTCCCTCCTTGTAAATAGTCCCTGTGAAACAATGGACCGCATTTAGGTTCCCATCATTTTTTCATGTGGTTAAAAGGGAAACATTTTAATGTGGACCTGAAATAGGCACTTCAAAGTTAATCTTTACTTGATCCTACATACATATCCTATATTTTGTGACAAAATATGGGCCACTCACTGAATGTCCAAGCAGTGGTGGCCCCGGACAGGCGGTTCCTTAGTATGGTCTCCGGGTTCCCAGGCTCATCCCATGATGCCTACATTCTTCGAAGATCTGGATTGTACGGTCGGTTTGAGTCTGGGGAATTCTCCGGTGGATGGCTTCTTGGTAAGTTGACGCCAATAACGACATTTTCTTTTCAATGTATGCCTATGAATTTAGTTTTTGACCCATGTATGAAACTATGGCTATTTGAACACCTTGTTTACATGTGAAACACAACCTCACCCATTAGATTTATCAAACAACAAAGCCTTGGCAAATGTTTGTCCTGCATTGACAAAATTCCAAATTGGAATTTAGAGTAAATTAATAATTAGTCTTCCCCACACTCGGCTGTAATTATGTTCTTGACTTAATGATAGGGTCTGCGCCATCTTTGCTTAGATGCATTACACTGCATTACTCTACTGAGTAGAGGAGAGCGGGATAAAGGGCAGGGGCCGGGTTAGAGCTGTTTTTGCCTCAGACAAAGCAGATACGGGGTCCTGAAAAGTGAAGACATCCAAGAATGCTGAGCAGCACAGTCCTAAACCAATTAGCAGTCTGCCTGATTGGCCATCATCCGCCATCTTGGATGTTTAAATTGTCCCAGCATCCATTAGATGTTGTTAGACTTAGTTTTTGCCTGCACAATATGTATGCTCATGGTGTTTCGCAAATGTTACCTAGCCTCTTATGTGGATGGACTGTTTATGTCATTGAATTTAGGGAGTAATGTGTAATTTATGATATTCTTTTTAAATTTTTGCAGGTGATTCAGGTTATCCACTCCTTCCGTTGCTGCTGACGCCCGTCCTTCGGCCCCAGAATGCCGCCCAGGATGCATATAATAGGGCACACCGGAAGACCAGGGCCATGGTGGAGAGGGCATTTGGCCTATTAATGACCCGCTTTCGATGCTTGGACCATACCGGGGGAGCACTTCAGTATGACCCCAAAAAGGTCATTGATATTATTATGGCGTGTGCTGTCTTGCATAATTTTGCCATATTGCAGCATGTCCCCCGGGATGTTGATCTGCCCCCCTCTCCACCCACCGATGACCCAGAAGACCACTAACGTGGGCCACCTAGTGCGTCTGGGCAAGCAGTTCTCTCTTATTTGATTTCAACCCGTTTTTCTTAATTTTTTATGTATGTATTGGTTGTTATTTAATTAAATTTTGCTTATTTTTGGTATTTTTGTTTGTTAATCTAATGTCAGTAAGCTGTTAGCCATCGATGTAAGCAGGAAATCCAAGGTTAAGGTAATACCATTTATTGGCTAACTCAATAAGATTGAGAATGCAAGCTTTCAAAGCTGTTCAAGCTTCTTCTTCAGGCATAATAGATGTGTGTCTAAGTTACAGATCTGCATTATGCCTTAACCTTGGATTTCCTCTTTGTTAATCTAAAAAATAGTAATGAATTAATTACTAAAACAAAAAAAACTGATTTGAGACTCATGTCATGTTTTTTGCCAATTTATTTGATCCAACAAATAGGGTCATAGACACACCCTCTCCTGCTTGGCCACATTTGCCACAAGCACAGGTGAAAAGAAGCCATACCTATGCCACATCTCCACCTGTTACTCAGTGGGCCACCCAAACAAGTACCCCCAGTCCCAATCCAAGTCCTGTTCAATCTCAGCCAGGGGTCAAGATAGTAGTTTGCCAGGCCAGACTGTCCCACAATCATGCCTACAAACAGGAGGAGCCAGAACAAATGTAATTAGGCCCAAGCCTGCAGCACAACAGCTTGAGTGGCAGGTTCAGTAAGGCTTGAGCACCGGCATTGGCTAGTGTGCTACCTCAGCACTCTAATGAGCTATATGGGGGCAAATCAAAAGCATACAAGCAAAGCCATACCAAAAGGGTATATTGGTAGGGCTCACCAGACAGGTCAATACAGTGTGGATGTAGAGCAAAGATGTGGAGCAGATACAGGCCAAATAGGCCTTAAAATGGTGGATGCCCATAGAACCCAGGTTGGGGGCCTTGGAGGTGGACCCTCACCTGGGCCTGTGTTGCATTCAGAATCTGCAACTGTTCCAACAAGTTTCTATTGGTAGTTTGAAAAGCAGCCAGCATGGCCCTGAAATCGGTAGTTAAGTTGGCCAAGTGGCTGTTGCTATTTCGAACTTCCTCCAGCATGGCACTGTAATAATTAGATAAGGTGGCCATGTGGCTGTTGTTGGACCTAAATTCAGTCAGCATGGAGTTTAAGGTATTATTTAAGGCCTCTAATTGGCCATGAAGATGCTCATGGTTTCTTTGATTTTGTAGGCTAAATAAACGCCTTTCATGGTGCCATGCTGACTCTATCATCGCCGCGCCGCTCCCCTGGGAAACTGGGCGACGTAGCTGACTTTGCCTCCCAATTCCCCGGGTTGTGGAACGTGCAGATGATGGTCCTCTAGTTCCACCAACAGCCACAGGTCTGCTTGGCAAATCCTAAGCAGCAGAGCTAAAACTGGGGAGTGTAGGCTCAGTCTCTGCATGCTGCCCACGATGGGCTGGCAGCATGTGGCCAGCTTCACTCTGCTGCTGAGGAATTGTTTGAGAAACATGTTGGGACAGTTGCAGATTATGTTCCAGGGGGGGCTGTACAGAAGGTCCCATGAAGGTGCCATCCTCCTCCAGCTCCTGGATTTCCATCAGTGTGTGGGTCTGTTGGGACATGTAAAAAAAAAGTTCAGTTTGGCCACTACATATGTAATTCCGCAAAAAGACACAAAGTCACATGCATCTGCAAAATAAGAAAAAGACACTTACCGTATATATCGGATCCTGGGTCCTAGGCAGCATGGAAGTTAACAGCATGGACAAACTGAGGCTTCCACTCTAGCTGAGGGATGAGGCTGGGCTGCATTGTTTAAAAAAAGGCATGCCAACACACAACTATGCATTGTTGATGTGTCATAATACATATGCTTCACTAAAACACGTGGGCAAGCATGAATGGCAACTCCCCCAATGGTCCAAGTTGTCCTTCAATATGAATGCCATTATCTGTTCGATGTATTAGTCAACAAGTACATACACATTGGTCACCTTAACCCAACAAAACATGCATGTACTGGCTGTTATGAGGCTTGACACATCCCGAAAAGGCCATTAGGGGTCCACACTCAGCTTGCAAATAGCATTTGGCATCAGATTATGCTGGTTGCCATTCTTTCTAGGTAAACCTTTCTATCACCCCAGATCAAGTCTTTCAGACCAAAGCACAGCTCCAACCCAAGTGGGCTAAAGATAAAGATGGAAGTCTTGTATCTGATTGACATAACAGGCAGTCCTTTGCTAATCTCAATACTTTAATAATGTTCCTAAATACTCTCGAAGGTCATGTATGGGCAAGGAAAATAGAAAATGATCAGTCCACAGACATGACACACCCTGGTGAAATTGTTACCGCCACTACAAGGCACTCCCTAGGGGCATGCGTTAATATATGCCTTTGAGCCTCATTTTACACGTAGCTAACCTTTCACATACACACTAATATTAGTCACCTGCAGGAATAGTCGGGATGTCCGTGTCCCGTCGTCCTGAGTGTCCCTCTAAGGCCACGGGATGTAGCAGGCCCAGCACCATCTCCTCAGCCTGGGTAAATTGAAGTTTAGTGGGGAATCCTCCGCCAGTTTGTACGCTGAAAAAGATAGTTTGACAAATTTAGCAAAATGTTGACAATACAAGAAGAAGACAAATCCACAAAGTATATATGTACCTGTAATGACGCCGTTTATTTTCTTTCTTCCGTGCTGCATACTTGAGGTCCGATATTTTCCTTTGAATCTGCTCAACATCTTTTAGCTCTTCCCCCGCTGCATTGACCAGTCTGGTGAGCTCCTCCAAAATTTCTGCTTTGCGCTGTTTGCTGGTAGCTTTTGATCTGCGCCCATATAGCTCATCATAACGCAAGGTGAGCCCACTAGCCAATGATAGAGTTTGCGCCTCCCCAAACCTGCCACTCAAGTGGCCTCTGCGCAATGTGCGCCCTGTTGCTTGCGGTTCTGGCTCCTCAGTGTTTGCAGGAAAATCTGGGGACATTCTGGCCTGGCTGTGTTGGGGTGAAATTACTGACTGCTGGCTGGCTGGACTTGGAAAGGGACAGGGTGTTCGTGGCTGGGTGGCCACTGAAGTAGCAGGTGTAGATGTGGCATATGGTGAGTGCCTTGCCACCTGTGCCGGTGGAGAATGTGGCCGAGGAGGAGAGGGTGTGCGTGATGAATTAGGGCTTGGGGCCCTGTGCCTCTGTGGGCCCTTAGAAGTTGCATGCCCCTTGGAGGTTGTAGGCCAGTCCTGGGGTGATGCAGAGCTTTGGCTTCTTGCCCCGTGCCTTGCACTCTTGCCAGAGGATTTGGAGACCCTTGCGGGTGGGGATGGCGACCTTGGGCTTCTTGGCCTTCTTGGGCTGCTGTGGCTTCTTGGCCTGCTGTGGCTTCTTGGGCTTCTTGGCCTTCTTGGGCTGCTGTGGCTTCTTGGCCTGCTGTGGCTTCTTGGGCTTCTTGGCCTTCTTGGGCTGCTGTGGCTTCTTGGCCTGCTTGGGCTTCTTGGGCTGCTGTGGCTTCTTGGCCTGCTGTGGCTTCTTGGCCTTCTTGGGCTGCTGTGGCTTCTTGGCCTGCTGTGGCTTCTTGGCCTGCTGGGGCTTCATTCCCGGTGGGTTCTGCTCTTAGCCTTTGATTTTGAGGCACGTGGGTGGGGTGATGGGGACCTGGGGGGGCTGGGGGTTAGCACCCTCTTTGTACCTTAGTTTTGGGCATCTGTGAGCGAGTTGTTGGGCCTGAAGAAGGCTCCTGCCGCTTTGATGCCTGTTTGCTGCTACCCTCCTTTGCTGCTTTAGCTAGCGCTTTTTTGGGTGCCATTACTCACGGACTCTCAAAGAGAATGAGCTGTGTGTCCAGGACCCTTGAAATAAGAATGCTGGGGTCTGACGCTTACGCGCTCGCGTACGTGTGCGTACGGCCGTTCGTCCAGGCGTGCAGAACCCGGAAACCGCTGGGGCATAACTTATCTGCTGCAGACAAGAGGCAAGATGGCACCCACAATCTTTACCCGCCATCATGCTTGTAAGTGTCTTTTAATGCCTTTGATTTGCCATCTAAATGCATGCCTAGCCCTTAAGAAAGTGCAGGAAGTGTCTAAAACTCCGTGCCAAACAGAAGTTAGGGCCCACACATGCGAAACAACACTTATGCCAGCTTCAAGCATTGTATTAGGCTAGAAATGTGTCTGTTAATGTCATTTAGTCAAATGATCGATTGGTGACAGATATTTGTATGCAGTTTGATCTAAATCCTATGTTTTTTGTTTTGTAGACGATGCTGGAGCGCAGGTACGACTAACTGCCCAACTCATTTGAGAAGCGGACCGTCGCCCTGGAGATCATTTCCAAAATCCACCATGAGACGGACACCACCTTCACCCACACTCAGATCATGCAGCATTGGTCGGACCTGAAACGGCTGCACATGCCCCGGGTGTGGCGGTTTTTCGGGCTCCATTTCCCTAGTAAGTACATAGCGATTGCATGCAAGATTTAACTAATACAGAAGGTAGGCCTTTATTTATAATTGCTTTTCTTTTCTAGTGTTGGAAATGGAGTACCGAATCCGCCGCACCCGGAGGCGCACAGGCCGACCAGTGCTGCATAAATCTGCAGCTGGAAGTGAAGGTGGTGGATCTCCAGGGCGACGGTCCTACCCCTCCCCTGTTGGGTGCTCCGACCAGCCCCTGGACCTTTCCACAGAGGAGGGGCGGCACGGTGTGGGCAGGCAGTCGTACCCAGCGACTCAGGCAGGAGTCTCTGGCATGTGACTCTTCATGTAACCGCACACACATATACATGCTATTTACAACAAAGCTGATTCCCTTAATCTGTTTTTCTAGATGCTTCTGGAGCGGGTGAAGATGTGGAGGATGCAGCAGATCTCGCCCAGGAGGCACAGGGAGAAGGTGAGTGATGTGACACACACATTGAAATAGACATTTGATTACTGCTGACTAAGACATTATAAGTGACCATATTTGCCATGTCTCTACCGCCTCTACTTCACAGCAGTGGCAGGGCCCAGGACGTAGGGTTGTCCCCAACAAGGCATCCGTCGGCCACCAACCAAGTAAGTTGTAATGTAATTCTTTGCAGTATGTGGTAATTGACATGATCACCCAGATACATCAAGCCATAGTCAATGGCATTAGCAGAATGACCTCTGCCCACTTCTATAGATTAATGACTTAGCAGAATGACCTCTGCCCACTTCCTTAGATTAATGACTTAGCAGAATCACATATGTCGTCATGATTTAAGTTGGCAACTAACAAACATTCCATCCACAGGTGAGAAACATGTATTTGTCTCAAACACATTTTTGAAAAAGAAATGAATCGAAGGGTCCTTGAGTTGGTGGCCGATATGCAGCAGCTGGTTGACTCGTTGGGGACAATAGAAGAAGACTAGTGTCCTGGGTCCTGTCACTGTATTTTTTGTATGTAAATAGTTTTAAATTTTTTAATTTTTAAAATATTTTAATGTTTTTAAAAAAAAAGTTTGTTATATTTTTGAAAAAAGAAAAATTTTAAAAAAGCCAAAAAAAATGGCCTTCTAATATAAAAAACAAAACAAAAACAAAATAAAAGTTTCAGTGTCATTTTTTTGCACAAATACATTAACAACAAACAAAGGCTAAAATACATATTTAGAGATGAAGATTCAGATGACCGGGAAGTGGTTTGGGTAAGTTTTAGGGGCTAAAATGGAAGAAGAACCTAACTGGGAAGTGGTTTGGGTAAGTTTTAGGGGCCTAAAAATGGTATTATCAATTGGTACAAGAACTTTTACTGCATCAGAGCATTTTCAACAGTTAGTTTAACTGTTTAACTCAATTCAAAACAAATTCAACCAAAACAACCGCAACCAACACTAAAAATAAACAATACAACTAAAAAGAAAGGAGAATCTAGTCCATGCTAACATAAAATAAACACACAAAAAACTCCAAGAAAAATCACACACATTACACCTATTCACACGCAACAAACACCTATTTAAATATCTTTATATAATTGGGGTCTATACAACAAGCTGGTTCCTAACAGCTAACAAATAACAAGCTAGCCTTCAAAAAGCCTGTAGCCTGTATGTGCAAATGACTTCATAATGTATACAAAAAAATATAAAGCAAGCACCCAGAAATAGAAAATTGTAGTTACATAATTACATAGTTAATACGGTTGAAAAATGACATATGTCCATCAAGTTTAACCAAGGGTGTTGGGCTAGGGGAAATTATTTTTAATTTTGTTTTTTTTTTGTTTTTTTACTGATAACTGCTAATAGTAACTGTTAATGTTATTTTCTTCTAAATAAGCAACTAATTGTTTTTTGAAGCTGTCAGGGGTTGATGCTGTAGAAAGCTTCTGTGGGAGGCTATTCCACAGATTTATAGTTCTTATGGTAAAAAAAATTGTGTTTCCACATATTTTTTGTAATGCCCATTTATATATTTATACAAGTTAATCATGTCCCCGCCTCAGTTGTCTCCTCTCAAGACTAAACAGATTTAATTCTCGCAATCTTTCCTCAAAAAGATCCTTCATTCTTTCTTCTTCTTTCTATGAACGCGAAATGAGGCAAAATTAGATACCTATCCCGCAATCCCATGCCATGCCTGCTATCTTGGTGGCCTTGGAAGCAGCTGCTTGACATTGCATGGTGTCATTTAGCCTGTGGTCAAACAGGAAATCCAGAAAAATTACATCTAAAGACGCCCCTGTCCAGGTTTCTACTCATCTCCTTATAGAAACCAATCAGGTTAGTCTGGCAGCTTCTGTCCTTCGTAAAATCGTGCTGGTTGTCACTTATAATATTGTGCAGAGTTACATATTCGTGTATGTAGTCCCTTAATAGCCCCTCAAGCTATTTTCCCACAATGGATGTTAAACTTACAGGTCAGTAATTGGCTGGAGAAAACCTAGAGCCCTTTTTAAAAATGGGCACCACATTTGCCTTGCGCCAGTCTCTTAGCACTATACCAGTTTAGTGAACCTTTAAAGATCAAGAACAGGGGTGATGAGATACCTGAGCTGAGTTCTTGAAGAACTCTTGGGTGAAGTCCATCTGGTCCTGCAGTCTTAATTACATTTAAATTATATAGTCTTTCTTGGTGATATCCATGATATCCATGTTTAGTTTGTTAAGTATTATACTTAGGCTATTGCTATAAGTGGCATCTCCTGTGTTGGCTCGTTACTCCTCTCTTGTGTACACAGAGCTAAAGAAGCCTTCTCTTCATCTCCAGTGACAATTTCCCGAGTATCAATAATTAGGGCACCTACCTGTTCTGATTTAGTTTTCTTTGAACTCATATATTTAAAAAAATGTTTAGGGTTTATTTTGCTTTCTTTGGCCACATCTCTTTCATTTTGTGCTTTCATTTTGTTCTTTATTGTCCTTTTAACGTCAGGTGTCACCAATGCGGGGTTGAATTTTAGCTGCTTATATTTGTTACCCATAGGAATACATTTTTCAACGTCAGTACTCACAATTGATTTAAAGCATTCCCATTTGGCATCTGTATCCATTTTCCTCAACATATACTCCCAGTCTATGTCCTGGAGTGCAGCTCTGAGCCTGGGGAAGTTGGCTTTCCTAAAATTCTGTGTGTTTGCCCTCCCAAACAGAAAATCTTTCTTACAGTATATTGCGGTCACTGTCACCAAGATTTTCACAGACTGTTACTGTCCCTATCAGGTCATCATCATTTGGACCAGATCCAAAAGTGTATCACCCCTAGTGGATGCCTTCAGAAACTGATTCATATAGTTATCTTGTAGCAAGCTGAGGAATGATCTTCCCCTTGTAGTAGAAGCAGAACCATGTCTCCAGTCGATACCTGGGTAGTTGAAGTCTCCCATCACCACCACTGTACCAGCCTGTGATGCCCGCTCTGTTTATGTAGCTGACCCTCTATTTCCTCAGTTATGTTTGGGGGTCTATAGATTACACCAAATTGTATATTAACATTGTTTACATTGCCTGCACTTCTAACCAAAAGGATTCTACGTCCTCACAATATTCTGCTAGTATCCCCTCATTAATATATACTTTGAATTCTTTCTTTAAATAGAGACATGCTCCGCCCCTTTCCTATTTGTTCTGTCGTTCCAAAAGAAATCAAAACCTTTAAGATTGACAGTCCAGTCGTGTGGAATCCAGCCATGTCTCAGCCACACCAATAACAATATTTTCTTCAAGTACCAGAGCCTCAAGCTCCCCCACTTTACTTACCAGACCTCTGGCATTTGTGAACATACACTATCTAGTTTGACACATTGAGCTTTAGTGTTAGCTTCTGCAGTAATGCATCCGCCTAATTTTTCACTGCTGGTTTGCAACACATGGATCTCCTTATTAGAAGGGGGGAGGACTGCTATGATGGCATCCACCATCATGTGCTGTCCCCTATGTAACCTGTGTTCCCCTTTGTTTCTTCTCTTGCCCTCCCCCCTCATTTCTAGTTTAAATACCCCTCTATCCCTTTCAGTATCCTCTTACCCAGCACAGTAGCCAAAATTATCTGTAGAATACAGTTTGTACCCCAATGCGAAGTCAGCCCAGTGCTCTAGGAACCCAAATCCTTCTGCCCTGCAGCAGAACTTGAGCCATGCGTTTAACTCTCTAAACTCCCGCTGTTGTTCATGTTTAGCGCATGGCACAGGCAGTATTCCAGAGAATACAACCTTGGAGGTCCTTCTCTTCAACTTGGTGCCAAATTCCTTAAATGTATTCTTAAGGATCCTCCATCTACCATTAATTCTGTCTTTGGTCCCCATGGGGACCAAGACAGCTGGGTCATCCCCAGCAACTCCCAGTGATTTTTTCACCCTTTCCACCACATACCGAACCCTGGCACCAGGGAGACAGTAAACCATTCGGTTGAGGCGGTCTTGGTGACAAATTATTCCATTAGTCCGCTTGATAATAGAATCCTCTATTACTACTAACTGTCTAGTCCTACCTGCAGTCCCAACCACCCGCTCACTAGCTGGGCTGTCCTCCCAGCTGTTAGGGAAAGCAATGTCCACTAGGGCTGTCATTTCTGAGACTGACACTTTTGCATCATTACTCAACTTGGCAATTTTGCTAGGGTGCACAGACACAGGTATGGCCTTCCTTTTCTGTGCTCCCTTTCTAATCCCTCTATCTATCTACATTTACCCAGCTATTTATCTGCTCCTCCTGACCCATTACTCCCCTGTCTCTACCCCACTTAATGCTTGCCCTTTTTTCTATTGTCAATCTCCCTCAGTGTTGCATTTTGCGCCTCCAGGTCTCTAACCTGAGCTTCAAATGTTGCAATGTGCTCACATTTACCACAGTTGTATTCGTCCTGGAACTGCTGCTCCTGAAGTGTATACATATGACAAATTGTGCACTGAAATAGACCTCCAATGATGCATCGGCACAAGTCTTTGGGGCTTATTTTAGAAGCGCTAGTGCCAGGTAATGTCAGATGAACGTCATGTGAATGTCAGGTCCCAGTGCAAAAGGTGTAGTTATCAAGTCAAAAATTCAGAGGGCCTCCGATATTGCCAGGTAGTGTCACATCTATCATGAGCATCGGCAATTGGATGAGTGCCGGCACTGAATTCTCTACAGCACCAGATAAGACCAGGCGCTCAGCCTGCACTGATGTAATATAACATGGACTTGTGTCAGCCCGTTATATTACATCTGTGCATACTAAGTGGTTGTATCTGTACAGACATCTTTAAATAAGTGGAACACTGAGACAGAAATGGCAGGTGTCTCCTCTGACCTGTTTTAGCTGCCATTTCCCCACGCACTATGCAGCACTAATGAAATGACAGTAGGAAAACATTCCCTGCGGCTGCATTCTGCTGGTTGAAAGAGAGATGTCAGTCTGTGGCAAATTAATTGAACAAGCTTTGCTTAAGGAATACGTACAGCTGTCTCCTTATCTGCTCCTGTTTCCCTATGGTGGTCGCTTGGCGCTGTCCCTCCTTTAGGCGATACATGCGCTGTAGCTTGGCCAGCTCACTGTCTGCTGTAAATAAAAAATAAAATAAAGCTTGAAGATAGGAGAGTCTTATCTGCCATCACAAAAAACAAATAAGTGGAAAGCATTGGTGCAGATAATAGATGCCCCAGCAGGGCTGTTTTTAGGGGATAACAAACAGGGTGACCACCCTGGGAGCCAAGGCCAATGGGGGCATATTTAATCCAGCCATCCTGTTTTTGCAGAAAAGTCAGTGCCACTGTGAGTGGTGCAGTCCTCAGACATGCCCTTAATTCCCCCACTTAGGCTCATGGTGGAGGCACCGCATGGCACATAGCTGTATGGGACAGCAGCAGCAACATAGGATGGATAAGGGGGCAGAATTCTTTCCTTATGCACTAATGCCAATTTCAGAGTGAAAGCCCTGCATGTGGGCTTTGCAGAATGTGAGTTCGACAATTCACAATGAGAAGCGTCACCTTTACCTTGTCCACAACTCTTATCTCTCACTGCCGCTCATGAAGCAATGCTGCCAGCTCACAGACGTGTGACTTAGATGCTGCACCCAGGAGGATTGTGGGATACATACACCTCCTGGGTCCAGCAAGATTGCGGCGGGGGGGGATGAGGGCCAAGGGAGTGGGCAATGAGTCGGTCATTGATAAGTAGGCAGAAGTTTGCATACTTATTAATGACCTTTTTTATTTTACAGTTTAAAAGATTAAAAATGATAACTTTGGGACTGCTTTAAAGAGGAACTGCGTTTTTTGTAACTAAGCAGCTACCCCGCTCTTCCCTGTGCTAAGCCTAATTTGGACATTAAAATAAAAAAACAACGCACCTGACTACTGCAATCCTCCCCTGCACTGGCAGCCGTAGATCTGAGTGACAGTTGGACTTGAGTGAATGACCAGTACAGTTACACTTCTGCACGGGATTAAGTGACTGACCTGCCACTCTCTGCATTCTCTCCAAGATAGCTGGACCAAGATGCTGGCGAGAATGGTGCTGGACCCCGAGTAAGGTAAGGTATTTATCTTTTGCAACTGCCTGCCGCCCGCCCTTCCTGAGCACAGGGGGAGGGAGGCAGGGCAGGGGCTGCATTAGGGTTTTTTTACTTTACTGGCCGTTGGCCTGGTGCTGTCAGTATTTGTTTTTTTAACTGGTAACTGAGGATAGGAAAAGTATATCTGCAAATACTATTACCAGTAAGAAAAGCAAATACAGGCCAATGGCCAGTAAAGTAAAAATAAAATCACCGGCCAGGTGGCAACTCTAGGTTGCATAGAGACTGGACTTCCAGTGTAAAAAAAGGTTATAACAACATTTTGCCTACAGCTGCCCTTTCTGATACTATTACCAAGTGCTGTTCCTCTGAAACATTTCCAGTGATCCAGTAAAAATCTCCTTGGTCCAGCGGTGGATGCGCAGGCTCTCATCCAATCAGAGCCCTTTGCTGTGTTTATATCATTCAGCAACGTGCTCTCATTGACTTCAATGGGGTGCGAGAACGGGGGCATCCCAAGCCTATCTGAATGACTGAGGTGGGAGTGCACACAGTCTGCGGATGTGCCCGCTCTAGCTCTCCAGGGCAGGGATATGCAGCATAGCATAGCGGGACTGTGAGGGGAGGTGCTGTAGGCGGGGGAAGAGGATCATGACTTCCCTTTTCTCAGGGCGCTGTGCACAAAACGGACCCGCTGTGCACAAAACGGACCATTGGGACAGGTAAGCTGCTGACACTCAGTATCTACCCCGCCAATCCCTTTAAACCAGACCAAAAGTCATATTTGACTAGGGGGTATTCAGATTTGGCATGGTATTTGGAATTTCCACCTTAACCTACGCCGAGCTGCACTCAAAATGTAGCGATGTCCAAAGCTGCACAGGAAGTGAGTGCAGCAGAATCCCAGCAGGATATAGAAATACAGCAGCTTGGTAAGTGTGCAGTTGGACCTGGGGGGTAAGGAGGCAATTTCAACTATTTGGAATCCAGAATGTGGATACCTCCTAGGAATCATAATTAACTGCAGTGTATTGTAGAGGCTAATGGCTGGATCCAATTCTGCCTAGAAACAGTAACACACAGAACCCCAAACTTGGCAGAAAACCAAACCATTTGTCCTTGCCAAGCCAGTTTATGGAGAGGAGAATTTATTTTCAGATATCTTTAGTATGCAGTTGCCTTTTTAGGCATGTCTAAAACCTAGGTCCACTTTAAGATAACAAGCTGTGCAATTGCCGCCTATTGTTTTGGCATCTTGTACTATAGTTATTGTCATTTTACTTTTATCTACAACTTTACCCTCATGTGTGCTGGGTTAAGGGTTCAATTATGCTTCAATAATAAAAAAAAAAGGAAATGTTTGCATTATCTGAAACTGCAAGCTGGCATTCTCAGACTATCTTTATGGGCTTTTTATTTATTTTAAAAAGCGAGAGCAGGCACTTACCTGGGCCTCGCGCCAAGCTTCTTGATTGAATGACCATTTTGGGTTGTGTTTACTTTTTTTTGTTTTTACTAGAGGTCGCTTTGCCTCTTTTTAGGGAGTAAATATGTGAAGAGAGGAGGTATAAACTACCTGCCAAACAAAACCAAATACATTGACTGGCTCATTGTCTAAGCTGACGTATGCTATGTATGCAGTCGCTAATTATACTAAAACAGAAAATGAAAAAAATAAGGATAATGAGGGGTACCTTATGCATATCCGCAGAAACAATTACGCTCCAGAGAGGAAAATAAAATATAAATATGCTATAGAAAATGGTAATTCAGTTGTACTCAGTATGTTATTCTTTTATAGTTTATAGTTTATGTAGTGGTTTTAAATATAAACCATTATTTGCACTGAATAAAACATGAATGTAAAATAAATGTAGTCTATCAATAACAATGTTGCATCCAGTAAGGATATTTAAAATGTTATATATCACACCAGAAGCACTGATATTCATACAGCAATTATATTAGCAGTTACACCCCGTACCCTTGAACTGCCCTCCAGTGGTGCACAAGCCACGGGCAGAAATGTCTACCCTGATTGATCCTCTCCAGGCCAGGAATGTTTTGCAGCAGAGCAAGGCTGAAACTAAAAATCCCATGATGTATGGCACCACCCACACAGCTTTTTGATCTGCCCACTACAGAGTGCCTACAATGTCCACCTGCAATCCCCTTATACACACATAAGTCTTATGTGCGATATATCCTGTATGTGCTGGCAGCGGCCAGGACATCCAACCAGACTCCTGCACATAACACCTACTTTCTAGGAACTGTGGAACATGGCAGATAAGATTTCATCTAAAAGCCCCAGGGTGCCGGTAAGAGTAATTCTGCAGCCAGACTGAACCGAGTAGCTATACTAAGATCTGCACCAATATATAACATGAAGCTCCAATTAAAGGGCCTTTCCTATCATCAACAGCTTTAAGACTGCTCCAGGACTAGAGCAAGGGTCCCCAACACTCCTCCTCAGAGCTCACTCACATGTTGTGTTTTGCAGATCTCCAAGATACATAAGTGGAGTAATTATTGCAGCAGCAGAGCTATAGAGCCAGCGATCCATAAAACATGGCATTTTGGTGGGCCTTGAGGAGGAGGGTGGAGCAACATTGCTCTAGAGATACTATGAAATGTTAGCAAAGCATGCAGAGTAGGTCCACAGGATGGAGCATGTCCCGATAATGATCAGTATTGAATAGATAAAAAACAGCGCTCAGGAAAGTACTGATAATGTTGTTCAGATAAGGTGGGGTCCTGATAAGGGGTAGAATTGCTGTTCAATAGCTTTAAACTAAATAAATAGGAATGGGTGGGCGTGGTTAGCTATGGCCGCGTGAGGACGTCTAGAAGAGAGCTCTGTGCCAAATCTCAATAATACCCTATTTCTGACCATCAGAAACGTACCTGAGCTTCCCATGTCGAAGAGGAGGAAGACCAGAACAGCTGGGGGCGTCCAGCCTGCAAAAATTAAACTTTTCTTCAGCCCGGGGAGCCGCGGGGCCGGGACGGAGAAGGATCGCAAAATGGCGCCGGGAGAAGGAGGCTCGGCTGCCATCCGGGCTGCAGAGCGCGGAGGGGCGGCATGTGACGCGGCGGAGCCAAGGACGACGATGCCACCGGGTGCCGATGAAAGCGACAGTGCGGTGAGCCTGATACCGGCTATGAAGCAGATGGAGCGGCGGGGGCATGGTGACGTGACGCGGCCGGAGACGGAGGAGAACGAGGAGCGGCGCCTCGCTGAGGCTGGGCTGTCAGCGGAGACAGCGGCGGTATGCTCCGGGGGGGGAGAGACGGGGGAGCGGCGCTCACTGCTTGAGCAGACAGCCGCGGTTGGCGTCCCCCCGGCTCCCCCAGTAACAATTATGCTCCGGGCACGTGGGATCTCCCAAGAAGGGGAGACTGAACTCCCCGCTGACCCGTCTCAGTTGCTGGGTCCTGGGCAGGAAATAAGCAGCCTCACGCTGCCTGAGGCCCCTCCGAATCACCTTAATCCCACAGGGGACCACCTTCCTGTGTGGGCCCCGACCCATCCTGGCCCCTCTAGCAAAAGTGCTGATCCTGGAGTCGTGGAGCGGGTGCGACTGCAATCCTTGGGCCCTCTGCGCATGGACTCCCCAGCCCGGTCTTGGCCACTGGTTGAAATGGGGGAGGGGTCGCCCGACTCTCAAAGGGGCTCCTCGCCCGGCCCATATAGCGACCCGGAGCCGGACTGGGCGGGAGAAGAAGACCCCTTAGAGCTCTGCAGCATGAAACGCCCAGATTGGGGCCACGGCGGGCCTGAAGACGCACCGGACCCACCAGTCACCTGTTCTGTGCTGTGGGAGGGGCAGGGGGGGGGGCCGACGCAGCTGGGGGCTCATATCCAGGAGGGGGCATGCAATAGCAAAATCGCAGCCCCTAACACGCACGGGATACCCAACCTGGAGCACAATAACGGGGGGCCCGCACCTGCGCCTCCGGAGGGGTCCCGACCCCGCCCAGGTGGCTCTGGCGTGGGGAGCCGGATTCGGGACCACCAATCACCCTCCTTACAGAGAGGGGCCACCCCGACCACTTCCCAGCAAGAGGCGTCACCGCACAGGTCATCAGGTACCATGGTCCGGCCGGAACCACCGGTCCCGGATCAAATTCCCTCCCTTCATTATGATCTGGAGGTCCTCCTGAAATTCCTTCCTTCGCGGAAAGACTTCGAAAATTACACCAATAGGATGGAGACTTTATTGCGGAGGGAACTGGACGAAGTATCAAAATCGGTGTCAGAAGTCACTGAAAGAGTCCACACTCTCGAACAGGCTCAGGAGACCACGGCCCAACGACTGGAGGCCCTGGAAAGGGCGCAAACAGGCCTACAATCGGCACAGGCAGGTTTAGCTCGACACGTAACCAGGGCATTACTCCATCTGGATGACCTAGAAAATAGGGGAAGGCGTAACAACATCAGGATTCGGGGACTCCCAGAGGCTCCCGACCACAGGAACCTGGAGGCTGTCGCCACCTCCATATTCAACGATCTTCTGGGACGTCGACGGGAGGAGCACATCGAGATAGATAGAATCCACAGAGCACCTGGACCGCGTCCGACCGACCCCACCAGGCCCAGGGATGTGGTCTGTCATGTCCATTTCTATAAGATCAAAGAGGAAATTATGCGAAGGTCATGGGAGAGGGGCCCTTTACCCTACTGCGGGTCCACGATTACATTACTACCGGACTTGGCCAGGCGCACCCTCCAGATGAGGAAGACACTAAAACCACTACTAGAAAAAATCAAATCAATTGGAGCCTCCTACAGGTGGGGTCACCCGTTCCACCTGGTGGTCACGAAGCAGGACCGCTCCTTTGCCCTGCGGTCCCCGTCCCAGCTGCCAGACCTCTTTGGCTTTCTGGAGCTGCCGGCACTCCCTATCGAAGATTGGCTCTCCCCAGACCTCGGGATCAACGAACCTCCCCCACCACGCCCACAACGAGGAGCTAGACGCCCCCGAAATCCTCTGGGCCCCGGGGGGAGGGGGGTCGAGCACAGGAATCTGTTGGCATAGTGGAGCTGAACGGGTCCCGCCTAGTTTACTCATGGGCGGATGGCCCTACCGCAGTGGCACCCGCGACTTTCGTCATTGACGTTTTTCATCCCATCATTATCATTTGAATTGCCTGGCGCCGGGGCCCCTGGGCTGCGATCTCTGGACTCGCTTGGACTCCAGCCTCGGCATCTACGACTCAGCGGGCCACTTACCTGGATGGGCTGCCTGGACATGGCGGACGCCTTGTCCTCCTCTCGACCGGCCCCGGACTGCTTGTGTTGCCGGACGGTCTGGGTCGCGGCTTGGGTGCCCTGAAGTGTCGGGCATGGAACGTTGCTACAGGGTTATTTCTTATATGTTAATTGTTGATGTTCTTAATTGGGAGCTGCTGCCGGTCGGATGCTCCCCTCCTGGGCTTGGTCTGGCGGGGGGGTCTGGTGGAGGTCCCTGTGAATAGTGTGGGGCACCTCCGTCGGGGCTTCCTAGCTGGGCGGGTCTGGTTGTGAGGAATAGTTGCGGCTGCTTATAGTTAATAGTTATGACACCCCACTGGGCTATCTAGTGGAGTTGACAAGTTCTCAATGTTATTTTTGTTTCTAGCTTATCAACTAATGCTGTTGTCTTGCGGTCGACCTGAGATGCTCCTTGCATGCCATGGGCCGTGAGGCTGCCAGTGAAGAAGTTTTCTGCCCGCGGCCCTGCCCCCCCCCCCTACCGGTGACCGGTCGCAGAGAGCCCGACTGGGGGTGGGCCCCCATTAACACGGTTTAGCACTGTTTAATACTGTTGGTCAAAATTGTTACCTTAAGGAAGGCACATCTCTTACCTTGTGGTCACAGCTTTTCACTCCCCCGACATAGGCCTTCTTCCCCCTTCTTTAGTAGGAAGAGGGAGGGACATATTATTATACACCTTAGTGATCCACCCTTTCCCTCGATTGCCCTTCTCCCCTCTCTGACCCTAAATCTCTACTTCCCCTCATACTATTTGCGTTTTCCCCCTCCCCATCTATCCTCCACCTGATTCCCCTTGCCTCCTTGCCGAGGAAGGTGAGTCAAACCACAGCAGATCATTCCCCAAAATGGCAGAACTTTCAGTTTGCTCATTTAACGTCAGGGGCTTCAACATACCAGAGAAGCGCTCCAAAGTCCTTTACGACCTCCATAAACAAAAAATAAAAATTGCTCTTTTCCAAGAGACACATTTTAAGACAGATCATATCCCCAACATCTCAGACAGACACTTCGTTTCCTGGCACCACTGCCCTAATCCTGATGCCAAGACTAAGGGAGTCTCCATAGCATTTCATAGATCGCTCCCATGTGAGGTCCTCGATACCAGGGTCGACTCTCAGGGCAGGTTCCTGTTTGTCATGATCACTCTGTTTAATAAGAAATACACTATAGCGAACATTTATGCCCCCAACACTGATCAGGTTGGCTTTTGCATCAGAGTGCTCAAATTGTTGGAGGAGTTTGCGGAGGGAGTGATCATCCTTGGTGGGGATTTTAATGTGCCACTTAACCCTTCCATTGACGCATCCTCTGGGAGGGCGGCTGTTTCGCTGAGCAAAATCAATAAATTGAAAAAATCTCTAGCAAACCTTCAAGTGGTGGACACATGGAGAATACTCAATGGCTCAAAAAGAGACTACTCATTCTTCTCCCATGCGGCTAATTCCTACAGTAGGATAGATTATCTACTACTTAGCCACCATGCACTTGATTGGGACCCCAAAGCATGGATCGGACCTATTTTGTGATCTGACCACGCCCCGATCTTCATCTCCGTCCGGCTCCCGGACCTAGCACCACCAGGCTGTACTTGGAGGCTTAATGACAGTTTGCTTGACGATCCAGTCTGTTCCTCTGCGGTGGAGCGTGTCATCGAACACTTCCTCGTAGATCACAGGGGGGACTCCACCCCCTTGCCGTTCCAGTGGGAAGCCCTGAAATGTGTCATTAGAGGGGAACTGATAAAACACGGGTCGAGACTTAAGAGGGAACGTGCCTCTCTTATAACCCAATCTCTGACGAAAATTCATTCATTAGAAAGGGAACATAAAAACAGACCCACTAATGCTAGACTTTTAGAGCTGCAAGAGGCCAGGGAAAAACTTCAAAATCTATATAACCAGTCCTACCTTGGCTATCGAGATAGGGGCAAGGCCCGGTTCTATGAGATGGCAAACAAATGTGGACGCATGTTAGCCAGAGCCTTGCACCCTAGATCGACCGCGACTTACATACCCACTCTCAAGAGGGCGGATGGCGCTGTGATGCGAACCCCCTCCGACATAGTTGCCACCTTTAGAGAGTTCTACAAGGAACTGTATAACATACACGGCCCCACATCCTCCACGCAAGACCTTAAGTTATCTGAGGCAATAGACGCTTATATAGCGAGCACCGCGCTCCCTGTCATCCCCCCGGCGGAGGTGGAGTCTCTGGAATTGCCTTTTACACCGCAGGAGGTGGCCCGGGCAATCAAAGAATCCCCGAATGGTAAATGTCCAGGTCCAGATGGATATTCTCCCAAATTTTACAAACATTTTAGCACTCGGTTGATCCCCCTTCTAACGAAGACTTTCAATGCCATCAGCGAAAGTTGCCCCTTCCCCAAACAGGCCTTGGAAGCGACTATTTCAGTTATCCCTAAACCTGGCAAAGATCCCACTCTTTGTGGCAGCTTCCGGCCAATATCGCTTATCAACATTGACCTAAAACTTTTTGCTAAAATTATCGCACTGAGGCTTCAACCCCTTCTCCCAAGCCTGATTCATTTAGACCAGGTTGGGTTTGTTCCGGGGCGGGAGGCCAGGGACAACACCAACAAATTATTCTCCCTAATATCACATATCTCCTCCTCTAAAACGCCGGCCTGCCTTCTCTCGTGTGATGCAGAGAAGGCATTCGATAGGGTGAATTGGACCTTCATGGCGGCCTCTCTTAAACAGATTGGTGTTGGCCCTGGCCTTCTCTCTAAGATCCTGGCGCTATACACTTCCCCTACTGCTAGGGTTAGAGCCAATGGACTCCTTTCCGCCTCTCTTCCTATAAATAATGGCACGCAACAGGGATGCCCTTTATCACCCCTCCTATATGTTCTCACAATGGAACACCTAGCCGTAGCCATTCGGAACAACCCAAACATCAAGGGCATACAGATAGGTGGCAACCAGTTTAAAGCCTCCCTTTTTGCGGATGACCTGATGCTACACCTGACATCACCACATACCACCTTTCCTGCTGTTCTGGGAGAGTTTGACCGCTTCAGTGCTGTGAGCAATTTCAAGATTAACTATTCAAAATCCGAGGCACTCAATTTGTCTTTATCAAGCCAAGAAGCGCGCCTGCTAGAATCTAATTTCCCCTTCAGATGGAAATCCAACGCCATCAAATACTTGGGCATCCAGATCCCTGCCAATCTCTCTAACACCTATGAACTCAATTACTCCCCCCTCCTTGCTAAAATAATCATGGACCTGAACTCATATTCTAAGAAGCCTATCTCGTGGTTTGGGAGGATTAACAGCCTAAAAATGGATATTCTCCCGAGGCTCCTATACGTTTTCCAAACCGCCCCCATTAAGCTACCGGGGCACTTCTTTCGTAAATTGAGATCTGCATTCTCCAAATTTGTTTGGGGGGTCACCAAGCCCAGAATTAGATTCTCGACCCTCAATAGAGGTAAACGGGAAGGTGGGGTCGGCCTTCCCGACCTAAAAGCTTACCATGCAGCTGCCATCCTACAGAGGATGGTGGATTGGATGCGTAGGAGCGAGGACAAGCTTTGGGTCCAATTAGAAAAGTCGCTCTCCCCACTTAACCCCACCATGATTGCTTGGGCCGCCCCTGTGTCTAGATCTCAAAGGGAATCTATGCCTTTTCTCATGCAGCACTTTTTAGAGACCTGGGACCCTCTTCAGAATAAGTTTAAACTAATACGTAGACCTGGGCCTCTAACACCGATTTTTGACAACCCAGCGTTTGAACCTGGGATGCTATCCAGTAGCTTCCTCATATGGGAAGCCTCTTCCAACACCACCCTGGGGCAAATATTACAGGAAGGGAAGGTCCCCACGTTGGAGGAATTAAAAAGAAGAGGGGGAGGTAAACACATTTCTTGGCTGTTACACAGACAGCTCCAAGCGTTTGTCACGGCTAATAACATATCAGAAACAACTCAAAATCCTCCGACAGAGCTTGAATCTTTTCTCACCCAGAGCACTTCCCCCACTCATGTGATATCCTTTCTATATGCACTCCTGATCAGAATTAATTGCCAATCACCTCCTAGATACATGAGTAGATGGGAAGGGGAGCTGGGACTTCAGTTCTCAGAGGACGAAATGGCCAAAATATTTGCAAACGCCCACAGCTCATCGCTAGTAAGTGCGGTTCAGGAGCGGAACTTTAAAATCTTGACACGCTGGTACAGGTGCCCAGTGGATATCCATCGGTTCGATAGGTCATACCCTGATGTGTGCTGGAGATGCTTAGGGGAGAAAGGTACTATGACCCATATCTGGTGGGGCTGCCCAACTGTGAAAGCCCTTTGGGACCAAATCTTCTCCATCTATGAGCGGGTTTCTGGAGATGAAATTGTTAATACACCCCAGCTAGCACTCCTATCTCTATGTCATAACTCCGTAGCTAGTTTTAAGAGGGATATCCTGAGGCACTTTATGGCAGCCATGCGAACAATTATCCCTAGGCGATGGAAGACACAAGAAACTCCCACATTAGTGGATTGGATACAGGAATTAGAGTCGATCCGATATATGGAAAGTTTAATTACTAGAGACCAGGGAGCCACGGATAGATACATTAGGACATGGGCGGGTTGGCTGGATTTCAGGTCTTCCCACCTCCCGTCCCTACTTCAATCCCTGGGACAGCCCTAGACTTCGGGGACCCCCTCCCCCCCCTTCGTGTAGATAGCATGGTTAATCACAGATTATAATCCATCATTATCTCGAACTCATGGTACTTTGATTTACTTCGACGACCCCGGTGAGGGGCGTGTACACCGTGACCAAATGAGACCCGATTTGACTGTGCTGACGTTAACTGTTTATATCTCCACCAAGAAATTGGACTGCAAGCTACAGCAAATCTGTCAATGTTCATGGAGTTTACGTTTGAGTGTTTGTACTGCTGTACCCCCCCTTTCCCCCACCCCCCCCCCCTTTTTTTTCTCTTTTGTATCCCATACCTCCTCTTTGAAAAATTAATAAAACTTGATTATATTAAATAAATAGGAATGGTGTTGAAGCCAACATCCCACTGCGTGGCCTGGGTTAGTAAAGGGAGCGTGGTGCAGATAACCAGACCTAAGCTTGAAGGTGAGGTATGTGCATGGAGGTATCATTCAACCCTCTATTTGACCTTAAATAGGTTTTGGTACACTTTAACCCCCTAACTGTCCTAGAGAAGTAGGAAACAACTCCAAAATGTCAAAAAATGTGCCTCTTTTAACAGGTACTGCTCCAAACACAGAGTGTGGGGTCCTGGCACACAGGCTGAGGGAGCAGTAAGGGTCAGCAGTCTGCTCAACCAGCCCAAGCAGCTAAAGCACACGTGTCCTGGCCCAAACCTGGCCTGCAGTGTCATCACATATGGCCCACAAGCCCTGTCCTCCCTTCAAACGCTGTTACCTATAAGTGACCTTTAAACTAGGCACATGGCCACACACTTGATGCCCAGTGCCACAGTGACACTGAGTCCCCAAGAGGCTAGTTAACAAGCCTGCCCAGTGGCCAGATTGCACTGGCAGTTTGCATCCTGGTAGCCAATGAGATTGCAGGAAGTGGCTTTGATGTAAAACTCCGGTCCCTATGAGGATGTAATCGGGAAGTACTTCACCCACAGGCTGGCTGTCGCCTCCCTCTATGCAGGACGATATCAAGCTGGCTCAGTCGTCAGTGAAAAGCGACTGAATAAGGGTAAAGGAAGGCAGAGAAACTTATACCATCATGGAAAGTGCATGCTGCATTAAAGAGAACCACCCACGTATTTGGCTGGCCCTGCAGTCTAAAAGATTTCAGGGCTGGCCGTCTAAAGTGGATCAAAAGCGGCCCTGGAGTCTATAAGACTCCAGAGCTGCCTGATCCTAACTACCTGGGCATCCTAAATCGCTGTTTGAAACTCCCTCCCCCGGATTGCGAGTTAAATTTACCTGACCACTAGTCCAATGGTGCATGAGTGGGCTGCAGTTGCGCTCCGCTACACCTTTAGCTGGGTGCGTGCCTGGGCCAGGCATTTGTATATATCTGGCGTGGGCACGTCCCAAGCTCGAGCCTACCAGGGGATGCTCTCGTCGGCTAAGACTAAGAATAAATGGCTAAGAAAATATTAAGAAAATGGCGAAGATTGGTTGTGCCCATGCACTGCTGGACAGACATTTTTTCAGTAAATATCAAGGTTGGCCCACGACTTGGTGCAAGTTTTTAATTTTGACTCACCATTTATTTGAGTTTGACACTCCAGGTTTAAAGTAAAAGCAAATTTACACAGCATGCAGAGACAGCCTGAAGGCTTACCTGAGTTACAGCTGCCAGCTGACCAAATTGCAACACTCTAAAGCTCTCCCCTGTACCCTGCTCGATTAAAACAATGACTACACAATGGTAAACATGACATAGATCTATGTGGGGATGGTGCCAAGGGGTAAACAAATAGAGATGGTCAGGGACAAAGCAGTGCCAGGGGCTGCTTTTGGTTTGAAGGTCTGCTTTATGTTTAAACTGCCACTACAAATACCAAGCTGGCTGCAGTCAGATTGTCGCTTCATAAAATATAATAAGGATGAACATACCCATTCCTTCCATGTCCATATCACTGCTATCTGAGCGGATACTGGAAGCCGATCTTCTAAGAGGCATTTTTAAATAACCTGTGAGAAGGAAACAGAAAAGTAGTTGTTGGACTGATTTGGATCATCAAATAGTGTCTATACCATATGACTTAAAGGGGAAATCCCATAAAAAATTACTAATGTCCGTCAAAATATGCAGCAGAATTAGGATGCTCTGTAAGTTGATACTTCATCCATACTTCATCCTATGTGATGAAGCAGGCCTGAGCAGATGAGCCTGATTGGTTGGTTTACTGCCACCATGGAAGTATCCCACAAGAGGTGAGTATCGGTGGCCCCATTCTCCAGCTTGCAGATTCGAAATAGCCTGCTGCTACATAATGAAAAGGAAGTCCAGGCATTGTTTTCTTAAAAAGGCATCTGTGGGCTTAGTAGAAAAATACAGGATACTTACCTTACCTCCTCTACAGTTGACCTTTTCAGTTCGACTTCTATAAAGTTTACCAGTTAAGGAGATTCAGGCCTTCTCTATTACTGACAGGTTCCGCCACACTCCATTCACTGTGTTACTGGGCGGTATTGGCCAGGCTAGAAGAGCTGGTGAATGTGCATAAAATGAAGGTACCCAGTTGTCCTTAAATTATAAGCCAACCTGCGCAATCTGAGTGACTGGGCCTACGAAAAGCTTGGAATTCCTCTTTAGCTAAGGTTCACATAGCTTTGAAAATAGGGGTAAAAGCATTGAATTGCATTTAACCACACCAGAGCTTTTCATATTTATAGTAGCACTGCTGAACTAAAGCAACATTTTAAATGGAGCTGTAATAATTCAGGTAGGCTGGGGACGGGAGCATGAAGGGCTTGGACCCCTTACAAGTTCACAAACAGTGGGCAAAAGTGCACCTATAACCGCAGTGGCTGGCCCTGGAGTTTAAAGTGGACCAACACCCAGCAGTATCGGCCTGGGAATCTTATAGATCCAATCCCTCCCAGCGGGGCATCCAAAATCTGGGCCGCCCGCAAACCTTACCTGAATCCCGGTCCAAAGGCGCATGCGTGGGCCGCGGCCGCATCTGGCGCTTCTCTCTAGTTGTGAATGGCCGGCGCGGACGCGCTCCCTGTTAGAGGGAAGCGCTAGATGCGGCCACCAGCGTGCTCGGAGCCGCTGAGCTAAGATGTCACTTTGACGCGCATAGCTCAGTGGCTCCGAGCGCCCTGATTGGATGACCGGACACGCATGTGCTGTAGGAGCGGGATGAGGTGAGTTGAAGCTAGTGATCTGGGGGGTTTCACATAGCAGGGCACCCCGATCGGAAGTGGACCAAAACCCAGGATAGTCAAAATCCTGGGTGTTAGTCCACTTTAAAAGAGCTGACTAAGTGGGGCATGCTGATTCGGGATGCACCACTGTGTGAACCCCCCAAAGAGGCCTGCAGTCTCTTACATTCCCGGCAGTCACGTGCCGCGATCGTGGCCTGCAGCTATTTAGATAGCGCTGATTGGACGAGGTAAATTATGCGGGTGATCTGGAGGGTTTCACACAGGAAAGCGAACCTATCAATCCTGGTGATAGGTCCACTTTAAAAAAAATGTTAAAAAATACATTATTAAAATAAAGAGAAGCAATCAACAGGTGGTGTCATCTCTGCAGGTCTTTGATCTTATTGATGCCGGGGAGCTGCTACTGCAGCCACTCCTCTGGCATCTGTAGTGAGGGGCACAAAGGCCCCCATGTGACTAATGGCTTCACTGGAAGGACAGATTGTCCACACTCCGGATCATCACTAGTTATAAACCACTTAAAATAATCATTTCTTATGCAGAACTTAGCAGGGGAAGTAATGTAAAAACAAATTATCTCTACTGCTTGTTTGGGTGTCATAAATAGCTCAAGCATTTCTGCACCAGTCACACAACAAATCACTATTTTCTAGTGTAGCCAAAATTGCTAGCCTTAGCCGTCATTTTTCCTTGGAATTAGTGTAACTAGGGACGCAGTATTTCATTTCATACAGTACATCAGATTCAGGTTATCACGGCTATTATAATTAATATTACTGCACAATTTGCTTTACAATTCCAAGAAAGGGAGAATGGGAAGAAGAGCGAGACTGAGGAGAGAGAGCGAGATGAAGGGAAAGAGGAAACACAGGGGGGGGGGGGCAAAATGTGGTAAAGATAAAACCAAGAAGGGAAAGTAGAAAAAAGAGGGAACTGTGGAAAATAAAGACAGATGAAGAAAATGTGGAAGAGATATAGAATAGTTAAAGTGGACAAAAACCACACCCAGGGGCGGCGGAATCTATAAGATTCCTGAGCCGATCAATTCCCTCCCCCCGGGGCATCCAAAATCGGGATGCCCCACTGTGTAAAATCCCCCAGGTCGCCCCATACACTTACCTTGTTTTTGTCCAATGGCGGATGCGCGAGCTGCAGCCGCATCCCTGCTATCCCTCAAGCAGGGCACGTGCCCGCACCAGGCATTTGTGAATGGTCGTCACGGGCACACTCTCTGTTAGATGGAAGCAGGGGATACGGCCACCAGCGCGCTCGCCCTGATTGGACAAGCGGCCACGCATCCGCCGCAGGACCGGGACGAGGTGAGTTGGTATCCCCGATCAGAGGGATTTCACACAGCGGGGCACCCCCAATTGGGGTGCCCGGGGGGCAAGGATTAAAACCCAGGATAGTAAAAATCCTGGGTTTTGGTTCACTTTAGGGGAATGTAAAAAAGAGAGGAAGGGAATGTGAAAAATTGAGAGTGTGGAAAAAAGAGAAAGATGTTTTTCCTGCATCGAAACCTCAGCACCCCTGGGATGATGGTAAAAAGAACATACTCAATAAAATGGGCAATTCAAATCAGATCACTAAATATGAAATCTCCTGATATTTTCCCAGAGGACTATTATAACAATAATTTAAGTAACAAATAATTCCAAAACGGAACATTTTTAGGCCTGCTTACACCTCAACCCCCCAGGGCATTACCTTGCCCCTCTGGTTAAAGCGCAATAGAAAACCAAAAATTAGGTGGCATTTCTTACCCCGTTTGCGCTCCCTTGCTACTTTCGAGCCCCATGTAATTGGCTGATGGGCTTTACCAGGCAGATGTGTCCACAAAAATTCTGTCCAATTTTCAGATTCCCAGTGCTCTTTAACCAGAGGGGCATCTTGAATTGGGAATTCACTGGGGGTTGGGTTAAAGTGAACTTTGTGATGCTCCACTGTGTGAAACCCCCCAGATTGCCCTTAATCACCTTCTCTTCCCATTAAAGTGGGCCAAAACCCAGGATTTTGACTATCCTGGGTTTTGGTTCTTTGCCCTCCGGGCACCCCGATCGGGGATGCCCCGTTGTGTGAAACCCCCCAGGTCACGCAGTCTCACTCACCCTTACTCTGTCCTTCCCGTTGTACTGGAAATGAAGGTTAGTTTTCGGACGACCTGGGGGGATGCCCTGGGGGGAAGAGTACGCCTGCCCTAGAGTCTCAGACTCCAGGGTGGGTTTTGGTCCACTTAAATGCACGGTAAACAGCTCTGTTAACACACAGAGACCAGTATAGAGAAAGTGGACCAGTGGCATCCATGGTCCGTCTCCCTGTGGTCTGCAGACCCCGCTCTGGTGCTGGAAAGGTCAATGTTTGGTAAAGTGCCACACAGACGATCTAAGACTTCAGAGACATCTAAAATGCTGATAAGTCCAATTTAAACCCCCGGCCACCTGATCCCTAGAGTCTAAAACATTCCAAGGCTGGGTGAAAGCTCTCTCGGATACCAAATTGGGAAGCCCCCTGTGTGAAACCCCCAGGATATCTGCACGTTACCCCTCCCATGGCACATGAATGGGCCTCTGGTAGCATACCCAGTACAGCTCTATCTAGCCAGTCCCAGCACACTTTTCTGCCCTGATGGCACCCATTCATTTTCTATTTCTTGACTTTGGTGACCAAACTGGACCAGAGGATGATCTCCCCAATGGGGCCACAGACAACAAAAAGCTCCAGTTACTGCAAACTGGCTCTTAAAACGGACCTTCACTCTGAATAAGAGTCTATCTTACATGTTTCCCACACCCTGTACATACAGATTGTCCACATTAAAAAATCATCCTACCTGCATCTACTGCATGTTATGAGCCTTTAAACATCCAAGATGGCGGCTTATGGAAGCCGCCATCTTATCAGGCAGCCTGAAAACAGGAAGTGCCTCCTGACTGTGCTGCTCTGCATTCTGGGACTGCTGACCTTTACCTGACCCCAGCTTTGCTCTGTCTGAGCAAAGCACAGCTATAACCCGCCCCCCTGTACCTTATCCCACTCTCCTCAGTAAGTGTGATGCTTCTGAGTCAAGATGGCGGCGCCCATATCCTAAATTCCTGAACAGAGTTGAAGCCCATTGGAGGAAAGAATAATAAGTTAGTGACTAAAAACGTAAAATATATTAATTTTAGATGCTGGGGAACCATTTTTTAAGAGTTTGGGCTTTTCATTAAATCACACTGAAGGTCCGGTTTAAATTGAGTTTAGCCAAAGTATTTCTACGTTACACGAACTGAATGAAAAGGCTGAGATGCCCATTACAGCTTTTATAAGCTACTACTAATAATCATGAGGGGTGACAGCGCACATGGGAGATGTGGAGTGACTGATACCTGCTGGCAGGAGCTGTGACGGGTCAGCAGAGAGATTTCCTCAGTGATGGCGAGATTTCCTCAGTGATGGAGAGGCGGCCAGACAGAGCAGCAGCAGCAGTAACTCGCAGTTGTTGTTAGTGGTGCGTTGCTAGGAGACGGTCTCCAGGAAGCAGTGTGGGCGGGAAGATTCTCCTCAGTCACAGGCATAGCTGGCTCCGGTTACTATATACACACGGCTCGTGTGTGGAGGAGGAAGCCGGGCGTGGTGTGGCTGCACGCAGCAGCTTGCTGCTTCCTCTCTGACTTCTGCTTTCACCATTTTTCTCGACATTGTGGTGAAGGTAAAGCACAGCAACGCTGACTCACAAGAGCCAATATAAGAGAACTGTGTTTATTTATTATTGCTGTTTGCCTTCATTGGTGGTGTATGGAGAGAACTTCCCTGACTTCGCGCCACACTGTACCTGATATTGCAGGACTTATATGCTCCAGCCTCTCGTTATTTAGGTCTAAAGTACAACTCATGAATGAAAGTACGTTTTACGTGCAAATGTTTTAAAATGGACCAATTACAAGGATTCTTTTCCTCTGACCTGGAGCAACCTGATTTGGGATGCCCCACTTTGTGTAAACCCCCCCCCCCCCCCAGATCACAACACTTACCTGTCCTCCATTCCTACAGTACATGCCCAACTTGCCCAATCAGCTACTAATGTGCGGCGTACGGCATTGGTTAGAACTCAGCGTTTGCATGAGGACGGGGGCAGCCACATCCCTGGTTTATCTGTTGATTGTGAGTGCGCTGATTGGCTTGGTGTGGGAGTGTGCCTTATCTATAGGGATGCGGCCTGTGTTTGTGGTGAGGGGACGACAGAAAAAGTGATCACAGGCTACGCAGGGGGCTCACACATTGGGGCATCCCAAATTTAGAATACAGGGCCAGCCAAGATGGTGATTGATCCATTTTAAGAAATGTACATACTCCTACTGTTATGGTAGGTCCACACTGCGGCATTATGCTTCAATTATGGGTAGAGTAAATCCCTGCCCATGTAACCCTAAATTAAAAGAGGAACAAAACCGGGGGAATTTGAATTTCCTGGGTTTTGTTTTATGCCCCCAGGGCATCCTGATGCCCTGCTGTGTGATACCCCCCCCAGTTCGACCACTAAAGCTCACCTTTCCCCCCTCCTACGGCGCATGGACAGGTTCTCGTCCAATTAGGGCCCTTTGCCGTGTTTACATCCTTTGACAAAGGGCTCTGATTGAATTTAATGGAGAGTGTGCTGCCGCATCCCTTGTATCCCCGGTGGCGTGTGTTTTCCCATCTGAATGGCTGGGGCAGGAGCGCGCATGTGGCATGGGTTGCCACAGTGCGCGCTCCCCTATCAGAGCCCTTTGCCGAATTACATAGTCAAAGTAAAGGGCTCTGACTGGACGAAAGCCTGCATGGGCTGTTAGAGCGGGTAAAGGTGAGTTATTCTAAGTATGTCACACACCCCACTTCAAACATTAAGTCATTAACATGGGTACTCACCGCTAGGTGGCGCTGCTTTGCAGAGAAGTCCAGAAAAAGCAAGCCCCTCCCGGTCTATACATACCTGGTATCTCCTAACAATTCCCCAGTGTTCTTCTCTGCAACGTGGCGACAAGACAGAAGAAAGAAGTCTGCCCGGCTTCTTTGTTATTAGTCCCTGGTTATTGGTAGTCTCCCAGCTTAGGCTGCAGGCTGGGCAAGGGTAGATAGCACCTTAAGTGCTTAGGAGCTTGCTCCTCCGCTCGTCCCCATATTATGGGGCATAGCGGCTATCCGGTTTTTTGGTGATCCGGATGTGGGATGCCCCGGGCCTGATTCTCCCCTTAGATCTCCCATGTCATTTTCCTTCCTCCATGTGTACATGTGCTTGTGTGTGTGTGTTGTGAGGCAGGGACGGGTGGCCTGACTCTGGCCCGTCCGGTCTGCCTTTATAGTGCTTGGTGGTACTGTGGCTGGTGCTGTCGGGTGGCCTGGCGGCGCGTCGCGCCGGTCCGCCAGGGATACTTTCACTGGGCGGGCGGGCCGGGCGGCGTGCTCCGCCGGCCCACTCGACTGCTTCTGCGGGCGTCATCGCGGCGCCCGCGGCTGGGGCCTTGGCGCGGCTGCAGTGGAGTCCCGCTGGCAGGGGGGGCCGGGCGGCGTGCGTTGCCGCCGGTCCTCCTGTGGGCTGATGCGGGCGCCATGGTGGTGTGGCGCTCGCGGCCTGATTCCGCGGGCTGCGGCCTGCGCGGGCCGCGACGTGTCTGACGGGGTACGTGGGGGGCGGGGCTACAGAGGTCCCGCGCTCCTGGCGGGCCCGCCCTTCTTCCCCGTCTTCGGCTCGTTCTGGCGGCGTGTCTGTACAGGCGGGTGCCGGCTTGTTCTCCCGGCCATTCATGTTGCTGGACGCTCTTTTTAGTGTGAGCGTCCAGTTTGCTGATGAGGGGGGGGGGCAGCGTTCTTGTCCCCTTGGGATTACTCTGGCCTTGGGTCCATTTGGTCTGTGTCTCCGTCCCCCTCCCCCCCCCCTTCTCTTGGGGGTGGTGGCGGGCCTTGGGGCATGCTGGCTCTCATTGCATGTATTGTTATATGTATATATATATATTTATATAGCCGGCCCTGTGTTGTTTGAGCCACCTATTGTGTGTCTGTGCGCATGTATTTACGGTTGTCTTTTCTTTGTTTTCCAGATCCCGGGATTCCTTCACTCTGGGCTCTCCCGGTCATATATACCTGGCTATTGGGTTTTGGGTCCCTTTTGCTATTCCCTGACAGGCCTGTTTACACATTTCATTATATATACATATCTATATATATTTATAGATATTTTATTAAAATCCCAGTGGGGCATCCCGGGTCGCTTACTGCGTAAATCCCTGGGGTCTGCGAATACCATAAATTCACCATATGGAGGCTACCAGAGATACCGGAACTAGTCCTTCGGGGCAGTCCAGGCTGTGTGGGGGATGTGGGACTCCGCTCCCAGGGGATGATGTTATCATTTGTATTCCATGTGCGCAGCGGAACATTGAGCGCCAGTCCGACACCTCGGTGCCTGGGACTTCTTCTACCGCGCCTTCTCCCTCCCCTCCTCGCCTGTTCCGGACCCCGCGTGACGCGGTCGTTGGGGGTGATTCGCAATCTGAGGTATGCGCCCGTTTGGCCAGCCTCGAGAAAATGTTTTCCGCAATGGTCGCTCAGAAGGCTCCAGCCAAGCGGAAGCATCTGTCTCCGCCTCTGCGGGACTCAGATGAGGAAGTTGAGGTACTGGACTGGTCGGTTCGTCCCCTTGAAGAGGGTGAGCTTGTTGAGGAGTCAGAGGATGCCGAGGTTCAGCAGTTGTCGGGTGCTGAGGGGGACCTGGCGGAGGAGCCCCCCCTTGATACGCCCACTATCCTGGCCCAAATGTTTGAAGTTTTGGATTTGGATCCGCCGGAAGTTACTCCTCGGCCTAAGGGTCAGCTTTTTGGGGGGTCCAAGCAGCGCTTGGAGTTTCCCAGTCAACAGCATTTTGAGGACATTGTCCTTAAAGTGGACCAACACCCAGGGGGGATCGGCCCGGAAATCTATAAGATTCCCGGACCGATCAGATCCCTCCCCGCGGGGCATCCGAAATCGGGATGTCCCGCGGGGAGGAACCCCCCAGGAGGCCCACAATCCTCACCTTACCGGCGATCCAACGGCGCATGCGCGAGACGCGGCCGCGTCTCTCGCTTCCCTCTAGCAGGGCGCGCTCCCGCGCCGGCCGTTTTGTGAATGGCCGGCGCAGGAGCGCTCCCTGTTAGAGGGAAGCGAGAGACGCGGCCAATGACAGCGCTCTGGTATGCGCGTCCAAGCACGTGGGAGCGGGGAGAGGTGAGTTTTTGCGGCGATCGGGGGGGTTTCAGACAGCGGGGCACCCCCGATCGGGGTGCCCCACCTAAGTGGACCAACACCCAGGATAGTCAAAATCCTGGGTGTTGGTCCACTTTAAGCAGTGGGAGCAGCCTACGCGGCTTGTCGGGGTTCCGCCTAGTTGGGACAAGAAGTATCCTTTTCCATCGGATCTGTTGAAGCGTTGGTCTGTCTCTCCCGAGGTGGACGCTCCTGTTTTGGGGCTGTCTAATACGGCAGCTGTTCATCTCCCTGACACTACTTTTCTCAAGGACGGCGAGGATCGCCGGATTGATCAGTTGGCCCGTCATGGGTTTGTCTGTGCGGGTTCGGTTTTGAGGCCTGCTTGTGCTTCTGCCTTTCTGTCATTGGCGGTTAGGTCTATGGTCAGGGACTTATGTGTGGATCTTGATCCTACCGGTGATGAGTTTCTAGCTCTTAAGCGTTGTGAATCCTTTTTGTCGTTTATTCTGGCCGCCCAGGAGGATGCTATGTTGATGTGTGGCAGGGCTACTGCTCTGTTGGTGGCTATTCGTCGTTCAGTTTGGCTGAGACAGTGGACGGCTGATTTTAATTCTAAAAGATCGCTTACGGCTCTCCCATTTTTGGGTTTGAGGCTTTTTGGTGAAAAGCTGGATTCTGTTGCCAAGGGAGGCAAGTTGCCTCAGCGCAAGAAAATTTGCCGTTCCTTTCGGGGGGCGGTCTCCTTTAATCCGTCCTTTCGGGGAGCCAGAGCCGGCAGGGGTGCGGGCTTCTCGGCTTCCAGGGGCGCCAGTTGGCCTAAAGGTAGAGGCCGTGGCCGTTCCGTTCACGCCTGGGGCGGCAAGCCCAAGCCTGCGGCCAAGCCCGCTCAGCAATGAGGGGGCGCCCTCACCCGTACGGGTGGGGGGACGGTTGCAACTCTTCTCCCGGGTATGGGACCAGGAGGTCTCGGACAGGTGGATCCGGGAGGTGGTGTCGGCCGGTTACAAGCTGGAGTTCGAGTCCCGCCCTCCTCTAAGGTTTTTCAGGTCTCGGGTGCCCTCGGATCCTTTGGCCGCACAGGGGCTCCTGGCGGCGGTAAGGAATCTTCTGGAATTGGCAGTCATCTGCCCGGTCCCTCCTTCAGAGGTGGGGCGCGGGTTTTATTCCAATCTCTTTACTGTACCCAAAAAGGACGGTTTGTTCCGTCCGATCCTGGATTTGAAGCTTCTCAACAGGTTTATTCGTCCACGGAAGTTCCGCATGGAAACCCTGCGGTCCGCGATCGGTGCGCTTCGGCAGGGGGACTTTATGACGTCCATAGACATCAAGGATGCTTACCTTCACATTCCGATCTTTCTGGCTCATCAGCGGTTCCTTCGCTTTGTGGTGGAGGATCGGCATTTTCAGTTTGTAGCTCTTCCGTTCGGCCTCACATCTGCGCCGAGAGTGTTCACCAAGGTGTTGGTGGGAGTGATGGCCCTGCTCAGAGCTCAGGGGATTCGCATTGTGCCTTACCTGGACGATCTTCTCATCATGGCACCTTCCTTCAGTCAAGCGGAAAGGGACACCAGCTTGGTGGTGTCTATGTTGGAGAGGTTCGGCTGGGTGCTCAATTACCCCAAGTCCTCTCTGGTCCCGGCGAGGGTGGTGACTTTTCTGGGGATGTCCTTGGACTCTTGCCAGCACAGAGTTTTTCTCCCTCAGGCCAAGGTCCTTTTGATTCAGGAATTGGCTCAGCTTCTTCTTTCCAATCCTCGCCCGTCCATTCGGCTAGGGATGAGACTGGTGGGGTTGATGGTGGCCTCGTTCGAGGCAGTTCCCTTCGCGCAGTTTCACACGCGGACGCTTCAGCTTCATCTTTTGGCTTCTTGGGATCGGCGACCGCGGTGGTTGGATCGGTCCTTCCGGATGTCCCCTCGGGTTCGGCAGTCTCTTCTGTGGTGGATGGTCTCGGACAATCTTCTGAAGGGCAGGTCGTTTCTGACCCCGCTTTGGGAGACTGTCACCACGGATGCCAGTTTGTCAGGATGGGGAGGTTTCTGGAAGGATCTTCAGTTTCGGGGGCAGTGGGACCCTCGGGAAGCTCACTTGCCCATCAATGTTCTGGAGTTGCGAGCCATCAGGTTGGTTCTGTCTCAATTGACACATCATTTGCAGGGCCTGCCGGTGCAGGTGCGGTCGGACAATCAATCAATCACCAGGGAGGGACTCGCAGTCTGGGTGCCCACAGAGAGGTGTCTCTGATTCTTCTTTGGGCAGAGACTCATGTCCCTTGCATCTCGGCAGTTTACATTCCAGGAGTGGAGAACACGGAGGCGGACTTTCTGAGCCGGTGTTCGTCCCGCCGGGGGGAATGGTCTCTCCATCCCCAGGTGTTTCGGTCCCTGTGTCTTCGGTGGGGGACGCCGGAGGTGGATCTTTTTGCCTCTCGTCAGAATCACAAGCTTCCGACGTTCGTGCCTCTGTCCCAGGACCCTCTGGCTCTGGCGGCGGACGCCATGGCCCTGAGCTGGAGGGAACTGGGGCTTCTTTATCTGTTTCCTCCGATTCCCATGCTGGGCAGGGTTCTGCGAATGCTGGTTCAGGAAGGAGTTCCCGCCATTCTCGTGGCTCCAAGGTGGCCAAGGCGGGTGTGGTTCGCGGACATCGTTCGTCTGGCAGTGGATCAGCTCGATCTGCCTCTTCGGCCAGATCTTCTCACTCAGGGTCAGTTGTGTTACCCCAGTTTACCAACGCTGGCTTTGACGGCTTGGCTGCTGAAACCTCCATCTTGAAGGAGGAAGGTCTTTCGGATTCGGTCGTTCGGACTCTTATTAGTGCTAGGAAGAGATCTTCTTCTTCCATCTATTATAGGGCTTGGAGATCGTATATTGATTGGTGTGAATCTAGATCTTTGCCCTGCCGGTTCTTTTCCGTTTCCAGGATTTTGGATTTTCTTCAGTCAGGGCTGGACTCTGGTCTTCAGCTGAGTACTTTGAAGGGGCAGGTTTCTGCCTTATCTATCTTTTTTCAGAGGTCTTTTGCAAGTCATTCTTTGGTCAAAACTTTTTTCCAGGGGGTTTCGCATTTGCGGCCTCCTAGGAAGCCGTTGCTCCCTGTTTGGGATTTGAATTTGGTTCTTTCTGCCTTTCAGGCTCCTCCCTTTGAGCCTTTGCGGGATATTGCCTTGTCTACTCTGACTCAGAAGGTTGCCTTTCTGGTGGCCATCACTTCTGTTCGGCGTGTTTCAGAGCTGGCGGCCCTGTCGATTCAGGCCCCTTATTTTGAGAAACATCAGGACAAGGTGATTTTCAGATTCAAGCCGGACTTTCTTCCTAAAGTGGTCTCTGCTTTCCATCTTAATCAGGACATTGTTCTTCCTTCTTTGTGTCCTAAGCCTAAGAATGACAAGGAGAGTGCGTTGCACTGCTTGGATGTGGTACGTTGTGTCAAGTTCTATCTGCGTACTACGGCTCCTTTTCGTAGGACGGATGCCTTCTTCGTGGTGCCCTGTGGGCCTAGGAAGGGTTTGGCTCCGGCCAAGTCTTCTATTAGTAAATGGATTCGTCAGGCGATTGTTGGAGCCTATTCTGCCAAGGGGAAGGCTCCCCCTTTTCGTGTTACTGCTCATTCTACTCGTGCTGTTGGTGCGTCCTGGGCTTTTCAGCACCAGGCTTCGGTTGAGCAGGTTTGTAAGGCTGCTACCTGGTCTTCGGTTCATACCTTTTCAAAGTTTTATAAGGTTGTTGTGCGGGCCTCAGCGGATGCTGTTTTTGGCCGCAAGGTTCTGCAGGCTGCAGTGGTTTGAGTGTGTCTGCATTATTGCCTGGTTGGATACCCTCCCCTTTTTGGACACTGCTGTTGGATGTCCCATGTTAATGACTTAATGTTTGAAGTGGGGTGTGTGACATACTTAGAATAATACCATTTTGTGATTACTCACCTGTAAAATGGGTATTATAAGTATGTCACACACCCCACTTCACCCGTCCTCTTTGGTATCCTGGTTCCTTATATGGTGAAGTTGTGTTTATTCACAGTTGAGGGTTACTTTTGTGTTTTGGTCTCCTGGTATCTTGCCTTTATTGCTGTTTGAATACTGGGGAATTGTTAGGAGATACCAGGTATGTATAGACCGGGAGGGGCTTGCTTTTTCTGGACTTCTCTGCAAAGCAGCGCCACCTAGCGGTGAGTACCCATGTTAATGACTTAATGTTTGAAGTGGGGTGTGTGACATACTTTACAGGTGAGTAATCACAAAATGGTATTTTTACAGATGCCCTGGGGGTTTCACACAGCGGGGACATCCCAATTTGGGTAAATCCGGGAAAAAGACAGCGGCTGGCCCTGGAATTTAAACATAACCTTTATTGACAAGTGATTATAAAATAAAGTTTAACCTCCTGTGTCCTCTGTGATGGGAGTGGCAGGGCTGAGTGATGCAAGCATGCTGTGTGCTTTGCATTAGATAGAGCTGGGATTAACTAACAGTGTGGAGGGCTCCTTTATATTGGTGATAAGGATCACAGGGGAAGGTGCTGGGGGCAGAGGAAGAGAGAAAGTTAATTCCTCTTCCCTTCAGTGACCAGAGCACAGAGACAGCATGGGACTGAGGGCCCTTTCAGGCTCCTCTCACACCCTTGTATTTTAATTTTGTTTCCTTTACACTTGTGCAGTGTTTAGCGTTCAATTGAGCTGCCTTTGTGTTGCGTTGCATTGGAAACGCTGCATGCAAGTCTTTTTCCAACTTAATGCAATGCAAATGGAATCACACCTCAGCGTTATGTTTGGAAAAGTCCAACACAACGCAACTGCAGCTCCATAGAAGCTAATGGGAACGCAACGAAAAATGCAAGTATAACAAAACACAAATTGCAGAAGTGTGAAACGAACCTGAAACTGCATCAGGTAAGCAGCCAGGCAAATCATTTTAAAGCACAACAAAACCTGGGTTTGTTTACTTTCCTGGGTTTTGTTCCACTTCCCTGGGCATCCCGAATCGAGATGCCCCGCTTTGTGAAACCCCCCAGATTGCCCAATCTGCCTACCTCTGCCCCAGGTCCAACGCCACATGTGTGGGCTCCTGTCCAATCAGAGCCACTTGCTGTGATGCCATTCGTCAAGTGGCTTTAATTGGGATGAATGGGGTTAAATCAACTATTTAAGGTTCTGCACTGCTCAAGTGTTAGTGGGTGCTGGCCTAAAAAGGGGCCCAGGCACAGTGTGTCAATACTACAACATTTGTGTACAGTGAGCCGCCAGTTCAGCTCAAACCGGTCTCAAAGAGAAGGCCACACAATCCAAAATAAACATTTTTAACTATGTGTTTAATGTCTGTTAAATAGTAATCATCAATTACATATACATAAAATTAATACACATGACAAAAAAACTCATTTAAAAAAACACATAAGACACTGCCAAATGATGTGGACCCCACTGACTCGCTCTAAAAACTATTGCACCATGCCCTAATAAATATATGAGAAAACTCTATATCAAACTGCTCAATAAATTGCTATTTAGTGCAAAATAATGTGCTAAGGGGTGTGCTAATGGTTATAACAAGAGATGAAGATTTAAAGGAGCAGTATCGCGAATTTTTCTTGGTGACTTATATTAAAATGGTACTTTGAATGTAGGTAAGTGTTGGAGTAACAATTACAAATGTAAAAAAAAATTGTGTGTGTTGAGCAGCTGGAGACTAATAGCTCATGTTTATGTCTGCTGAGTGTCGGAGCCCGACACTCTGGCCTGTTCCACGCTGAGGAGAGGGGAAACAATGTAACAAAGTATCAGCTGTTCAGTGCTGGCAGCCGTCCAGCATAAGATAACAACATTGCCTGGCCAGAACGTATATATCTAAAACAGAGAGAATAGCTCTAGAAGTCATTTAGCTGATTTTGACAGTTTTCCCTTCATGTTGGCTCTGCTGCAGAATCTTTGTTTACCATTTTCTCTTTCATATTCTTACAACACATTTTTCCTTATGATCTTTCTTTCAGCTTTGTGTGTTTTGAGCAAAGCCCAACTCAAGGATTTTTACTATCTGGAGTTTTGTTTTGTGCCCCTAGGGGCTTGCGATGCCCTGATATGTGAAATCCCCAAGTTCGCCTGTCTCATAACAAAAGCAGCACCTCACACACACACAGCCGTTACCACTGATTACAGTGTCAGCCTCTGAGGTAAAGTGTTGCTAGGAGACCAGTGGGCTAAATGAAGCAGCTCACTAAATACAACCCAGCAGATCCCCCTATTCAGCAAATGGACTAAGCCATTGTCATTATACAATTTAAAAGAAAGGCATATATTTTTTCTATCTCCAGATTATTTATACACATGTTAGAAGCTATTGTGTGGCTATTTAATTATTTATCTTTTTTAATGCAAATTTCGCGATACTGCTCCTTTAAGCTACATGTTATACATAATTATATAAATAAATAACTTAAAACCTTGTGCAAATAAGCCAATATATAAAGTGCAAAGTGCCAAATTAGTTATTATGTGAAAGAGAATTAAGTATGCAATAGATCAAAAGCAATATAATCATGTATTCAAAGTAAGCAGGGCAAGGTAAGAGTTAAATGATAAATTAAACTCATATCACCATAATAATGACAGGAGTCCAGGTCCACAGCAGGTTAGGCTGAAATCGCACCGACGCGTTGCGTGGGCGCCGCTAGTCCCACTTCATCAGGATGCTGATTTGAATGGGGAGTGCACGCTGCCACATCCCAGCCCGTGCCTGCTTCTTATTGTCAACAATCAGAGGCGTTTGCCAAATCACGTCATTTGAGCAAGTGGCTCTGATTCGACGGGATGGGGGCTGGTGCTTGCTGCTGTTTTCACTTACTGTGATGCCTTCTGCACTGCCCGCCTCAGCTGCTCCCCCTCTGCCTGCTTGGTGGTAAATCTAAAGTGCTGATTGGACGAGCACCTGTGCATGGGTTGTGGGAACAGAGGAAATGTTAGTTGAGTGGCCACCTTGGGTGGTCTGACACAGAAGGGAATCCTGAGTCAGAATGCCCCCCGGGCAAGGGCCAATCAGCAGAATAGTGAAAACCCTGATGACTGGTACACTTTAAAGCAACTCAAAAGCCGCAGTGGTCGCCCTGTAGTCTAAAATTTGGTCACTGGTAAACTCACCTTTGCTGGCAGCTCCTACAGCGCTGTCTCCGGCGGCGGCCGCATTCCCTGTGCCTGTGGAGTGGGACAGATGCACCCCCTCCTCTACTGGGAATCAAGGGATGCAGTCAAAGTGATGGGTCACGTCAGCCAGCATTTGTGAGATCAGCCAATTGGCAATCTTTAAAATGTAGCGTGGATGTGGCCTTGTGGTGTTAAAACCCCATTTATTTTAACACTGGGCCACTCGGTAGAGCCCTTTGTCTATTTCAAGCAAACCTCCGGTAATTACGTAATTTGAGGAGGTGCAGGGGGTGCAACCAGGGCCCAGAAGGTCGGGGGAGGGGGGGCATCATTGTTGGTCCTCCACCTTTCTTTATCAGATTTGAGCTCACTAGACATCATTTAGAAATGGAAGCGCAGCTGTTTCAGTCTGCAGCTGTCTAGTGATGTGTGATTTTTCAGAGGCTTAATCCCATGCAGATATCATGTAGATGCTGCGCTCCTGAACTGCATGGGAGCAGCCCTCTTGCTATACACCTGACAATCCTGCTTCTGAAAAACAGCCCCAAGGTCAAAATTGCAATCATCCCTTATCTCCAGCAAGATATAAAAATGTAATGACTCATCATTGTGCTGGAATCACAGTTTCAAATGCTTAAATGCTTTATCTCTACCCCATAGTGATACGTAGTTACATAGCTCCCCCCCCCCCCCCACATACACACATAGCATTCTTGTTCCAGCAGCTGCTGATTGATTGTGTGGGGGGGGGGGGGGGGGCAACATGACAGGGATGCTGCCCTGTTTTCTGAGGCATATATCTCAGTTTGGTGTGGGCTGCTGCTGGCACAACCATGCTCATCTATAAGTGGGGCTCTCAGGTGTTAGGCCCTCTCAAATAGCATATGTCACTGATCATTGGTGGGGGTTGTTTATAGGAGCAATTTACTCAAATGTATTTTTTTGACTGAGATCCACTTTAAAGAGGACCAAAACCCACATACTCGCTCCCCCCAAAATAAACTCAGTTTGCCCGGTCCAATGGCGCATGCGCCAGCCAGCGTGGCACCCCCGATCGGGTTGCCCCAGGGGCAAGTATCAAAACCCAGGATAGTCAAAATCCTCGGTTTTGGTCCACTTTAAGTGCAAAATCTTTGTTTCCAATATGAAAACTTTGTGTTGATCATCTGGCCTCATTTTAGGTAAGCTGCAATCTTCTCTGGCTGTTTTTGCAGGTTTGATATAGGCAAAATGATGAAGCCTTGCTTGGTTATGTCCTCCGACCTTGAACCTTCACCTGTGACCCCCAACCTCAGTTTGCCTGACTACACTTTTGTCTCGTCCCTCCAGTATCTGGCCTCTTCTTCTCTGATGGCTTCCAGCATTCTGGGGAATGGCCCTGATTGTGACTGCCGCGCAGCTTGTCTTTCCTTGTGGGGAGATCCAGGGCATTCCAGTATATCCTGGCCCCATCAGTTGGTCCCTCGCTCTTAGCTGGGCGTAGCCCACAACTGCAGCTCCATTTTGTACTGTTCTCCATCTCGGCTATCCTCTCCAGTTTGCGCAAACAGCCAGCCTGACAATAGTGTGTAACATGTTGATTAATTATTCAAATATATAGTTTATTATGATTATTATTATTTTTTTTGGCCTATTAATTTATAAAAATCACACTATTTTGCTAAGAAGGAGCAAGTGAGCTGAAATTACGGTACTCTTGTATTCTTAGTATACAGTACGTCTTGCTCCAGATAGATTACTTACACTTGGGTTATCCTCCGCCAGATGGCGCTGCATTGCAGAGACATGCAAAACAGGCTCCTCCCGGCCCCTCAAATACCCGGGGACCTCCCACAAATCCCCAGATTTCTCTGCAGTGCCGACTGCGAAGACATGAAGTATCACTCTCTCGCAGGCGAGCGGGGCTATTAAAGCCTGCGGCCCTGTTGGACTATTCCCACCCGTCCTCCCTGTGATGTGCCTCCCAGCCTGGGCTGCGCTGGTCGGGTGAAGGTAGATGGCACCATGCGTGCTTATGGAGCCATGCTCCACCACAGTCCCCCACCAAAGGGTAGGCTGATGGTGAGCCTCTAAGGGGATGCCCCTCCCGCATTATTGCCTCATGCCCCGTGTAGTGGTGGGCCCTGTGTAAAGGGTCGCCATCCTCCCTCGTTCCCCCCGTAGCTCGGGGGGAAAGAAAGGGGGGGGGTGTGGTGGTCTTAGTGTATTGGGACACGTTTATGGCCTTAGCACTGTCCTTGGACTTTTATAACTGGTGTCAGAGCCGCGTTTGCATTTTGTGTATCAGCCGCCGCCGCCGCGCGCGTCTCTTGCCCTTATTGGAGAGTGGAGGTGATAGCTTAGTGGTTGAGGTCCTGGGCTACTAATAACGGAAGCTGAGGACCAGGGTTCTATTCCTGAGCTTGCTTGGTGTTTTAAATGCGCCGGGCGGTGGCGGCGCCTCAGAGGCTGCGGCGTCTTCATTGGCAAATCATCTCTTCCAAGTGTGTGTCATACTCTCGCATTCTCCTGACAGCGTTGACTACTGTCTCAGAGCTTCGTGCTCTTCGGGGGGGCGGGGACCTGGCTTGGCGCGCTCTGCGTCACAGCCCGCTCTGGCCTGCCCTTCGAGGTTCGCTTGGCGCCATTTTGATGCTCATCGCGCACGCGCGTGGTAACGGTCCTCCTCCTCCCTCGGTCTGTAAGTGCCCTCGCGGGCGATTTTCATCATTCTTACTTACGATGCATGGCTCTGACACCCCTATTCCCATTATGTCTTTCAGATGGTTGAATCCAGTGGCTTCTGCCCGCTGTAACTGCCAGTTGGGCCTAGTATAATTGCTCCCACTTCCCTGCGGGTCTTTGGGGCATCCAGGGTAGCTTACAGCGTCAATCCCTACTGGCCTATTGTGCCTATTAATAACCATATGGAGGCATCCCAGGATATTGTGAACGGAGTTCCCTCGGGACAAGCCCGGCTGTGTGTAGCTTGTGGGGTCTCACCTATCAGCGGTGACGGGTCTGTGTTCCTTGTGCACAGCAGGCGCTAATGGTACTTCCAGCCCCCCCTGTGACTGGGCCTGCACCTCGCCTCACTTCACCTACTCTCCCAAGCCTGAGTCTAACCCCCAATACAAGTGGGGATTCTCATCCTGATGTGGCTACTAGACTAGCCAGTGTTGAAAAATTGCTTGCTAATACTCTAGCGCGTAAGGTCACCTCAAAAAAGCGGCACCTAATCTCTGACTTTGCGCTTTTTCCTACGGAGTCTGATGAGTTTTTGCAACTATATGGCCATACCCCCTCGGATGAAGGGGAGCTGTTTTCTGACTCAGGGTCTTCTGACGAGAAGTCTAGGGGTCATGACGATTCTGGTTCTGATCACTGGACCCCGGATGATACTGATAAACTGCTGGTTCAGATTTTTGAGGTTTTGTCCATCTCTCCCCCTGTTGCGGCTCCCAGGCAAAGGGGTGAGCTATTTCATACCTCTAAGACTCGATTGAATTTCCTGAGCAAACCCATTTCAATAATCTAGTGCTTAAGGAGTGGGAACATCCCAGTAGACTTCCCGGGATCCCTAAGAGTTTGGACAGGAAATATCCCTTTCCTGCTGATATGGTCAAGTGCTGGTCATCGCCCCCCGAGGTTGATGCTCCTATTCTAGGGCTGTCTAACACCTCTATTATGCACTCCCCTGACACTACTACGCTGCGGGATTCTGAGGACCGGCGCATTGACCAATTGGCATGCCATGCCTTTGCATTTGGAGGGGCGGCGCTGCGTCCGATTTACGCCTTGGCCATTACTGCCGTGGCGCTCAGGACCATGGTCAGGAATGCACTTGACGGCCCAGACGAGTTGCCTCCTGATACTATTAATGCGCTGTCTAACAGTGATGTGTTTGTGAACTTTATCCTGTCTGCATCGGATGATGCTATTAGGATGTGTGACCAAACCCAAAGCCCCTCCCAAGACCCCACAGGCATGATGGGGCGCCCTCGCCCGCCAGGGTGGGGGGACGGCTACATCACTTCGCGCACGTCTGGAGGCGCCAAGTCTCAGACCGATGGATTCAGGAGGTAGTTTCCTCTGGTTACAAGATAGAGTTTGCTGTGCGGCCCCCCACAAGATTCATCAGGTCCCGGATCCCCCAGGACCCTGTGTCAGCTCAAGTCCTGATGCAGGCCGTGCAAGGACTTCTGGATCTGGGAGTCATTTGCAGGGTCCCCTTGAGAGAATTGGGAGAGGGGTTCTATTCCAACCTTTTCACAGTGCCCAAAAAAGATGGGTCAGTCAGGCCCATTCTGGATTTAAAGATCCACAACAAATTTTCAAGAACCGGCGATTTCGCATGGAAACTCTGCGCTCAGCCATTGGCTCTCTGCGCCCAGGGGATTTTATGATGTCTGTGGACATCAAAGATGCTTACCTTCACATCCCTGTTTTCCCGGGACATCAAAGGTTTCTCAGATTCGCGTTGAAAGATCAACATTACCAATTTGTGGCCCTACCATTTGGCCTCACTTCAGCTCCCAGAGTGTTCACCAAGGTGCTGGCAGGAGTGATGTCCTTGATAAGGTCAGGGGGCATTCGAGTGCTGCCCTACCTGGACGACATCCTCATCACCTCACGGTCTCTACAGCAGGCGGAGCTGGACACTCATCTGGTGGTGACCACCTTGGAGTCTTTCGGCTGGGTGATCAATCATCCCAAGTCCTCTCTGTCCCCTTTGTTGGTGACCCCATTCCTGGGGATAATTCTGGATACGGTTCAGTCACGGATATTCCTTCCTCAACAGAAGGTGGAAGCTCTGACTGCACAGGTGAGGTTCCTGCTCTCGTGCTCCCAGCCCTCCCTCAGGCAGGTAATGCAGCTGGTGGGCCTGATGGTGGCGAGCTTCGAGACGGTGCCCTTTGCTCAGTTCCATTTGAGGCCTCTACAGCTTCACCTTCTATCAGTATGGGACAAGGACCCCACGTGTTTGGACGGGGTTTGTGTGCTTCCACCCTTGGTCAGAAGGTCCCTCTCGTGGTGGCTGGACCACAATAACTTTCTAAAGGGCAGGTCCTTTCTGGCCCCCTCCTGGGAGACGGTCACTATGGATGCCAGTCTGTCAGGTTGGGTGGGGGTTCTGGAAGTCCCTGAGGTTCCAGGGGAGGTGGGGCCCTCAGGAGGCCCATTTGCCCATCAACATCCTGGAACTACGGGCGGTCAGGTTGGTACTGGAGCAGTTGACCGATCACCTGCAGGGAATGTCTGTGCAGGTGCGCTCAGACAACAGGACGGCGGTTGCCTACATCAACCATCAGGGAGGGACCCGGAGCAAGGGTGCCCTCCTGGAAGTGTCGCGGATTCTGACATGGGCGGAGGCCAATGTTCAATGCATTTCGGCTGTGTATATCCCGGGGGTGGAGAATCTTCTGGCAGACTCTCTGAGCAGGGGGACTTCCCGTCAGGGGGAGTGGTGCCTCTGCAACAGGGTATTCCAGTCCCTGTGTCGCCGTTGGGGCCTACCGGATGTGGATCTGTTTGCATCCCCTCACAATTACAAGCTCCCGGTCTTTGTCTCCCTGTCTCAGGATCCTCTGGCCTTGGCCACGGATGCCCTGTCAATGTCATGGAAGGAATTTCGGCTCCTGTATGCCTTTCCCCCGTTCCCCCTGCTGGGCAGGGTTCTACGCAAGATTGCTCTGGAAAGGGTGCCAGTAATTCTGGTGGCCCCAAGGTGGCCAAGAAGAGTGTGGTTCGCAGACGTGGTACAAATGGCAGTAGACCAGTACGTCCTGCCAGGGGCGCCAGATCTGCTCACTCAGGGCTCCTTACGCCATCCCAATTTACAAACTCTGGCTTTGACGGCCTGGCTGTTGAAACCTCCATCTTGATGGAGAAGGGCTTATCTGCCTCGGTGGTGGATACCATGGTGCAGGCTAGGAAGAAAACTTCTTCTGCCATCTATTATAGGGTATGGCGTGCTTACATTGATTGGTGTGAGTCTAGGTCTCTTCCCTGTAGAGAGTTCCTAGTCTCTAGGGTTCTGGAGTTTTTACAGCATGGATTGGAATTGGGTCTAAAACTCAGTACTCTGAAGGGTCAGGTTTGTGCCCTGTCTGTCTTCTTTCAGAAGTCTTTTGCTCAGCATCCCTTGGTTAAGACCTTCTTTCAGGGGGTCACTCATGTGTGTCCCCCACGTAAACCTATGGTCCCTGTTTGGGATTTGATCTTGGTTTTGTCTGCCTTTGAGCCTATTCAGGATGCTGCTCTGGCTGTACTTGCCCTCAAGGTTGTCTTTCTGGTGGCTATTACTTCGGTCAGGCGTGTGTCTGAGCTGGCGGCTCTGTCTATTCAGGCCCCATACTATGAGAGGCACCAGGACAAGGTGGTGTTCCGCTTTAAGCCGGATTTTCTGCCTAAGGTGGTTTCTGCATTTCATTTGAATCAAGATATTGTTCTTCCCTCATTGTGTCCTAATCCTAGCAACGCTAAGGAAAGGGTTTTGCATTCCTTGGATGTGGTCAGGTGTCTGAAGTATTACCTGGTAGTCAATGCGGCTTTCAGGAAGACTGATGCTCTTTTTGTGGTCCCTTCTGGTCCTAGGAAGGGTTTGGCTCCTGCCAAGTGTACTATTAGCAAATGGATTCGTCAGGCTGTGATTCAGGCCTATTCTGCTAAGGGGAAGAGTCCTCCCTTCCGCCTTACTGCTCATTCTACTCGTGCTATTGGTGCCTCTTGGGCCTTTTAGCACCAGGCTTCTGTTGAACAAGTTTGCAAGGCCGCTACTTGGTCTTCTGTTCATACCTTTTCAAAGTTTTACAAGGTTGATGTTAGGGCCTCAGCTGATGCTGTTTTTGGCCGCAAGGTTTTGCAGGCGGCAGTGGTTTAAACTGCCTGCTGTTACCTTTTGTTGGGGATCCCACCCTGCTTATGGACACTGCTATTGGATGTCCCAAGTGTAAGTAATCTATCTGGAGCAGGACGTACTGTATACTAATTATTGTATAATAATACAATTCTGTGAAATACTCACCTGTAGAATTGATATTATTTGTATACAGTACATCCTGCTCCACCCCACCCTGGTTTTTGCATTATTCTGGATCCCCTGTATGGTGATTGTTATCATTGTTATCATTGCCAGTTGTTCTGGGTGTTTCAATTCTCCCGGCTTCTTGTTCACTGCTTTTCAATGCTGGGGATTTGCGGGAGGTCCCCGGGTATTTGAGGGGCCGGGAGGAGCCTGTTTTGCATGTCTCTGCAGTGCAGCGCCATCTGGCGGAGGATAACCCAAGTGTAAGTAATCTATCTGGAGCAGGACGTACTGTATACAAATAATATCAATTCTACAGGTGAGTATTTCACAGAATTGTATTTTTTGCTTTTTCTATTTTTATTCCTCTTGTTTTCTAAACATCAGTCACTCTGGTGAGCGAAAAGTAATTAATTAGGTTTGTAGCAGAATATCTGTAAAATAGATGCCAAAAGGGCTTATACGAAAGACAATGCAATGAAAAATGAAACAATAAGGCCTGAGGTCTATTACATTTATCATGTGGAGTTTCATTAGTCTTGTGAAGAGAAAAATTCAAATCAATTAGGAGTTTTAGAAACATTTACTATGGTGCTTAAAAGTTTGTGAATCCTTTAAATAATTTTCTTCATAAAAAGCCTACAACAGCACCACATTTTTAACTAGCCTTCCCTGAATTGTCACCCCCCCCCCCCCCCCCATGAGGAGCACCTTTTGGCAAATTTCCCTGTTCCTGCTTTATTCTGCTTCCCGCTAATGCTGTTTGTTTTAGCTATAAAGCCCCGCCTCCTCCATTTGTTGCCACTGTAGCGAGTGGCAATGATGTCATTGCCACACTTATGTAATGACTGATAGTCTGCAATCTTACATAGAGGGACAGCAAAAAGTTGGCGTTTCAGGACATTTCTGTAGGCAAAAATATAGGTCTACACACTAAAAAGAGAGCCTTGGCAGGGGCTTTGGCCAAATGTAATTCACAAGCTTGGTGTGTTTTGGTCCGCTAACCTATGAGACTTGGTCAGTTATTTTTGTTAAGAAAAATGACCCAATATTACATATCTGTGAATGGAACGTTATGTGAACCTTTGGTTTCTGTACTGTATCTGGTATGACCCCCTTGCAGCAATTACTGCATTAATAGTTTCTAGTAACTGTTGATGGGTGCGGCACATCAGCTTTCACATATAGTATGAGATGTTAATGCTAGAATTCAGTGTTTTCCTTTCTTGAAACATATTGCTACTCAAAACCAAAAGGCTGTATTGTGGCCCTATCTGTCCACATTACATTGTTCCAATAGCTTTCTGGCTTGTCCACCTGACCTTTAGCAAACTGCAAATGGGCAGCTGCTTTCTCCTTGCAATCCTGCCATGCACACCATTGCTGTTCAGCGTCCTGTTTATGGTGGACTCATAAACATTAGAACATAGTAGTGGTGAGGTGCACACCTTCAGGTATATAGGATATCGGACACTTTTTTACCTTCAAGAAAGGATAGTCAGGGTTCTGGCCATCAACCACCTTGCCAATGGTGTTAAGGTCAATCCAAGTAGAGAACTTATAAACATTAACATTAGCTTATGTGATAAAGGCCTTTGTATGCTTAAAGGATACATTCAGCTCCATTGCCACTGGCTAAATTATCTTACGCCCTGCTCTTGATGGGGTTAACCATTCCTGGGGAGAGTAATATTGGTCTTGATTTTTCTCCATTTGTACACAGTTTCGTCTGATTGTGGATTGGCCAGGCACTTTAGATATGTTTTTTAAACTTTTTTTCAGCATGATGAGCATCAACAACTCTCTTTCTGAGGTCCTCAGAAATCTGTGGTAATTTGTTTGTGCCATGATACACTTCCATTAATGTGTTGTGAAGATCAGACTTTTATTTAAAGAACCAGGATCTGTCAAAGTCTGATCTTCACAACACAATAATGGAAGTGTACCATGGCACAAGCAAATTAGATTTCTTAAATAATACAGATCAACCATTCATACCTGATTTTTAACCCACTGAATACAGACATCTGAATTAAAAGTGAAGCTTTATATGACATTCAGAGCACTGGATTCAATTTCTCTTACATATCTGATCTAATTTCATCTTCAAATTATCATTGGCATATTTTTGCCTTAATGGCACCCAGCAAAAGAATAACAGCACCAATGTGGCTACCAGCTAGTGTCTTATTTTACACTAGCTCCCAAAAGATCAGAGCCCTGGCGCTCTGGTTGAAGCAGCGTCAGTTGGAAGTCGCGCTGTAGGTCAAGATCCCATGGAGCACAATAGGCAGAACTGGAATGAAGTGTTTTATGCTTTTAACTATTATTAAACGCATGTATTTGTACAGAACTTGCATTATGACTTGTCAATAATGGAAATGCAGGGCCTATATGTCACCAAATGTAATTTTCTTTTTGTACCTTAAAAATCTCTTTCTTAGTAATGTGTAATTTGGACACCAACAAATAAAATAAAGCCTAAATGCACTGTAAAGTTTGTCCCTTTGTCCCCAGCAGTGATTTCTTGTAACTGTAATGTTGAAACACTGACCAGCGCTGGAAAAATACAGCACCAATGTCTTCAAGGAGGAAAAAAAGTACCGCTGTGCGTTCCTGAAAAGATGGCGGTACAAAATGGTTTCAGGTGTGAAACCCCAGGGATTGCCGGATATCTTACCCCACTCCACCCTCCTGTGGCACATGCACGGGTTTCCAGCCGATCAAATATTAATACCTGGCAATCTATTCTCAATGAATGGATGGCCATGTGCCTCCCACTGATCTCTGCCCTCAGGTTGTGTCTCTCTATTGAGCAAATTCAACAGGATTTTTTTCATTTTCCAAAACTGACATGTTTTAAAAACCATACTAATCAATACAGTCACCCTAGGGGCAAACCTAGAGACTTGTCATCCAATTATATGGAGAGTGATGGGGAACAGCTTTGATATGTCTCTCATGATCAGCAGGATGCTTTACTAAAAGTGCCTGTGTTCCTGACAGAATATGCATTAAATAGAGGCTGTTAATTACTAGTTCATTAACTGACTATTTATAGCCCTTTTGTAACACAGCAGTATGTTTCTTGAGACTTTTCAACTTTGCAAAGCATCGAATGTTTATTTTTTTTTCCTTTTTTCTAAACTGATATTCACTTTTTGCATTGTTTTCTAATAATGTGTTCAGTCTTGATATACTATATAGGCTTTATTTCTATTAAAATACAAGCTTGCTACATATGCATTTTGTCCAGCCATGGTTCAGAGAGGCAGGCATAAAGGAATGGTGTTCATCAACCAAATTTAAATAAAAAGTTTTTTTTTCGAAATGTTTTAAACCAGACCAACAGTCTGGAACAAAACTCCATTGCCCCATCTGCATGCATGATAATGACGCATTTTCAGCACTTACATTTGCTCCTGGATCCACTCAAAGCTGAAACGCCACTCCAACTATTTTCTAATGGTGGCAGCCATTGTGGAGCTTTCTCTCCCAGCATCTCAGCCATGCTGCTGCCTTATTTCAACTGACATAACTGACAATGCACAGTAACAGGAAACCCAGCAGCACTTCCTGTTTGCAGATGGCCTGTAAATGCATGAGCCGCCATTGTGTTTAAATATTTACCATAGCAGGAGTTAGAAAAAGGTAAATTAATATCTATGTGCAGCAATCGAAATTGCCCTGGTGAGGGATGCATATGAGCACTGTTTGTTGTGTTGGTCTGGTTTAACTCATTTTTGACTGCTGGCCCACTTTAAGTCAGTATGTATCTGGCTGAGAAAGACTCTCAGGAATTGAACTGATGCTTGAATTTTGTTATTTATTTGTTAAAATGTGTTAATTAGGGCATTTAAATGTGGGTGGCCTGATTGAAGATGTATGCATGTGGCTGTAGGGTCTGTGAGATGGGTATGGTTTGGGAGAACAGATATCTGCCCTTGAAATGGTTAAACTGTGAATGGTAAGCCTTGGGTGTGTCTCTGGTAACCAAAGGGTTAACACAGACACAGTATAAGCAGGATTGATAGTCTGTGTTGTCTATGTTGGCCATAGCTAACATAGACAGATTGTAAAATACGTACTGGGACCTGCTTGTTCTGGAGTGAGTGAGGTTGGTAGTGGGACGCTCACTCCACCCGGGGGGGTTCGGTCCGGGGCTTCCACAGCCCGCAGCTGTGGATCCTCGGGTCCTAATTTAAAGCTCACTGCAGATCTGAGGAGTGTGGCCATACCCGGAGAGCTGACTGCTGGACTAGAGGAGGTATTGAATGGGCCACACAACGCTTGTGATTTGTAACTGGGGGCCGGATAGCCAGTCCCACGTATAGCTAGGGATTGTTATATATTAGTGAGTTGCTTAGCCGAGCAGGATTTATGTTTGTTTAAGCCTGATGTTAAGGCCCTGTGGTTGTTGGAAGCTACAAGTGTGAAATAAAAACACTTGAATTGAACTGTATCCTGTCTGTGACCCTGCTTACTGCACAGCTACCAAGTATCTACCAGAGCGGTTCCCCACATATGGTGGAGAATGCGGGCACAGTGCAGTGAAACATACACTGGGTGCATGTCCTGGCCTTCAACAAGCAACAAGCCACAGCCATGGATGAGCTAATTAAACAGCTGGTTCAGTCCAACTTCCAGCAACAGAAGGCACACTCTGAGGCTATGCAGGCCCAGCAACAGGCCAACTTACAGCAGCAAGAAACTAACAGGCTGCTAGCACAGCAGATGACAGCACTGGCGGCTGCACAACAAAAGCTGGGTGCAGCGATACCGGAGCGGGATGCCAGGAGAGAAGTTCGGAAAGCCATGACAAAGATGACGTCAGAGGACGATGTAGAGGCCTTCCTAACAGGCTTTGAAAGAGTGGCCACCCGTGAAAGGCTGCCGCAGGAATACTGGGCAGAGGTTCTGGCACCCTTCCTCATAGCAGAACCACAGCAGGCCTATTTCGACCTAAGCGAGCAGGAAGCCCGGGATTATGCTACTGTAAAAGCGGAGATCCTAGCCCGTTTGGGAGTTGATGTATACCTACGTGCCCAAAGAGTCCATAGCTGGAGGTTCCAAGAGGCGTTACCACCAAGGGCCCAGATGCACCACCTCATCCACCTGGTTCGCAAGTGGCTTCAGCCGGAGACATCAACCCCAGCCAAGATGGTGGAGAAGGTTGTTCTGGACCGCTTTTTGAGGGCCTTGCCAGGTGAGATACAGCAGTGGGTAGGACATGGGGACCCAGCTGACGCTAATACTTTGGTGGGGATGGTGGAGAGGTACTCAGCCACCCAAGCTCTGAGGAAAAAGGCCTCTCCCACCCCAGCCAGCCCCAAGTCCAGAAGGCCTATGGTACCTGCTAACTCCCGGGCCAGTGTAAATCCCTATGTTCAGGTGATGCCCCAGGGGAGGAGGAGAGCGGAGGCTCCTATCTGTTGGACCTGCCAGGAACCTGGCCATATTGCAGCCAAGTGTCCCCATAAACCTGAGCCCATGGACTGCAGCTCTGCCAGGAGGGTTTCCCTTTATGCGGCCCCGGTTTATACTGCTGCTACTCCAGACTCTATGGATGAGCGCCACCTCTGCCAGGTGACAGTGGCAGGGCTCCAGGTGCTGACGCTGTTGGACTCTGGAAGTCGGGTGACTCTAATTAATGGATCCCATATTAACCCTGGGACTGTCACAGGCCACACAGTTGGGGTCCGGTGTATTCATGGGGACGTGAAAGACTATCCTACTGCCATTGTGACCATCCAGACCCCCTGTGGAGAAAGTCAACATGAGGTTGGGGTTGTCATGAACTTGCCCCATGACCTTATTTTGGGACGGGATTTCCCCTTGTTCTGGACTCTGTGGCGGGGAAATCAGAGGACGGGGAGACCACCCTTAAGAGTACAACCCCAACAGAAGAGTCAAGTCTTAGACCCGGAGCCCAATGACCCAGACTCTGGGGTCCCAGCTGTAGGGGTGACCAGTGATGAAAGTAATGTAAGCACTGTATTTCCCCTAAATGTGATGGCCGGTGAGACTGAAGAGTTAGTGACTGGGCCACAGTTTTCAGATTTGGAGGTATCCCATGACAACTTTGGCACAGCACAACTCCAGGACCCTACACTGGTCCGGGCTAGGGAAAATGTTGTGGTGGTGAATGGGGTGCCCCAGCACGCCAATGCTAATCAGATATTTCCCCACTTCATGGTTGACCAAGAACTTTTATATCGGGTTGACAAGATGCGGGGTGAGACCTGGGAGCAATTGCTGGTGCCCAAGCCTTATCGCCAAACCGTGCTGATGTTGGCTCATAAACATGTGCTTGGGGGACACCTAGGGGCCACAAAAACGTTGGATCGCATCCTGCAGCGGTTTTACTGGCCAGGGGTATATACTGAGGTTAAACGTTATTGTGAATCATGCCCCGAATGTCAGTTGCGTGCTCCTATGGGTCATTTTCGGAATCCATTAGTACCTCTTCCCATCATCGAGGTCCCATTTGAAAGGATTGCCTTGGACTTGGTAGGTCCGTTGGTTAAGTCTGCCCGGGGGCATCAGCATATACTTGTAGTGATGGACTACGCTACACGGTATCCTGAAGCCATTCCCCTACGGCACACATCGGCGAAGCTGATAGCTAAAGAGCTATTCGCCATGTTTTGCCGGGTGGGCCTGCCCAAGGAGATCCTCACGGACCAAGGTACCCCTTTCATGTCTAAAGTCACCAAGGAACTGTGTAAACTCTTTAACATAAAACAATTACGCACGTCGGTATACCATCCTCAGACGGACGGATTAGTGGAGAGATTCAACAGAACCTTAAAGAGTATGCTGAAAAAGGTGGTGGACAAAGATGGGAGGGACTGGGATGTTATGTTGCCCTCTTTAATGTTCGCAGTCCGGGAGGTACCCCAAGCTTCTACGGGGTTTTCTCCCTTTGAATTAGTCTATGGCAGACATCCCAGAGGCCTGCTGGACATTGCAAAGGAGACTTGGGAACAGGAGCCCACCCCCCACAAAAGTGTTATAGACCACATCGCCAGTATGCAGGACAGGGTGGAAGCCATTATGCCCATCGTTAAGGAGCACATGGAGGCTGCTCAGAGGGCTCAAAGCCGGGTTTATAACAGGTCAGCCACAGTAAGGACCTTTAAACCTGGTGACCGTGTTTTGGTTCTGGTTCCCACAGTGGAGAGCAAGTTTCTAGCCAAGTGGCAGGGGCCGTATGAGGTATTGGAGAAGGTGGGTGAAGTAAACTACAGGGTACATCAGCCTGGTAGGAGGAAGCCTAAGCAGGTGTACCATGTCAATTTACTCAAAGCATGGAAGGACAGGGAGAGTCTGCTTATAGAGAAGTCTCCGGTTAAACTCCCTTCTGTGCTACCCCCTCAGGCTACCGTTAAGCCTGCGGAGGTGGGGGCAGAAGTGACGATTGCAGATACCCTCACGAAAGGACAACGCCAAGAGGCTCTAGAATTTGTAGCTAGGAATACAGACGTGTTTTCAGAGTTACCAGGGTACACGTCCGTAATCAAGCATGACATTGTCACGGAGCCTGGGGTGAAGGTTCGGCTAAGACCATATCGAGTCCCTGAGGCTCGTCGTCAGGCCATTGCAGAGGAGGTTAAGAAAATGCTGCAGTTGGGAGTCATAGAGGAGTCCAAAAGTGAATGGGCCAGTCCCATTGTTCTGATTCCCAAGCCAGATGGTACCCTACGTTTCTGCAATGATTTCAGAAAATTAAATGAAGTTTCTAAATTTGACGCCTATCCCATGCCACGTATAGATGAGCTTATTGAGAGACTGGGAGGTGCTCGATATTTCACTACGCTCGACCTCACCAAGGGATACTGGCAAGTACCCCTGACAGAAAGCGCTAAAGAGAAGACAGCCTTCATCACCCCTGAGGGCCTATTCCACTATGTCGTGTTACCGTTCGGGCTTCACGGGGCCCCCGCGACGTTCCAACGCTTAATGGACGTAGTGCTAAAGCCTCACAGGAGATACGCCTCAGCATATTTGGATGATATTATCATCTTCAGCGATGACTGGGAGAGTCACTTGGCCAAAGTACAGGCTGTAGTGAACTCTTTAAGGGCAGCCGGCCTAACTGCAAACCCCAAGAAGTGTGCGGTCGGGATGGAGGAGACACGCTACTTGGGGTATGTGATTGGACGAGGCATAATTAAACCCCAGGTCAACAAGGTTGACGCTATCCAGGAATGGCCTCAACCTGTCAGCACCAAACAAGTCAGGGCATTCCTGGGCATTGTTGGGTATTACAGGCGGTTTATACCCAACTTTGCCACGCTGTCAGCTCCCCTGACTGACCTTTTGAAAGGAAAAGGGTCCGTCATGGTGCGGTGGAATGCACAAGCAGAAAGCGCTTTTCAGGCCTTGAAGTTGGCATTATGTGGATCCCCCATCCTCATTACGCCAAAGTTCAAGAAAAAATTTATTGTGCAGACCGATGCGTCAGATGTAGGGTTAGGAGCTGTCCTGTCTCAGGAGGTGAATGGAGAGGAGCACCCAGTTACCTACCTGAGCAGAAAACTCACACCAGCTGAGAAAAACTACAGCATTGTAGAAAAAGGGTGTCTGGCGATAAAGTGGGCCTTAGAAGCACTAAGATACTACTTGCTGGGAAGACGGTTCCGTCTGATAACTGACCACTCGCCCCTCACCTGGATGAGTAGGTCCAAGGAGAGGAATGCCAGAGTCACAAGGTGGTTTTTGTCGTTGCAAAATTTCAGTTTCTCAGTGGAGCACCGAGCTGGGAGACTGCAAAGTAACGCGGATGCCTTATCCCGGACCCATTGTTTGATGTCAGAAGTTCGCCCCAGTGGGTCTGAACTGAGGGGGAGGGAGTGTGAGATGGGTATGGTTTGGGAGAACAGATATCTGCCCTTGAAATGGTTAAACTGTGAATGGTAAGCCTTGGGTGTGTCTCTGGTAACCAAAGGGTTAACACAGACACAGTATAAGCAGGATTGATAGTCTGTGTTGTCTATGTTGGCCATAGCTAACATAGACAGATTGTAAAATACGTACTGGGACCTGCTTGTTCTGGAGTGAGTGAGGTTGGTAGTGGGACGCTCACTCCACCCGGGGGGGTTCGGTCCGGGGCTTCCACAGCCCGCAGCTGTGGATCCTCGGGTCCTAATTTAAAGCTCACTGCAGATCTGAGGAGTGTGGCCATACCCGGAGAGCTGACTGCTGGACTAGAGGAGGTATTGAATGGGCCACACAACGCTTGTGATTTGTAACTGGGGGCCGGATAGCCAGTCCCACGTATAGCTAGGGATTGTTATATATTAGTGAGTTGCTTAGCCGAGCAGGATTTATTTTTGTTTAAGCCTGATGTTAAGGCCCTGTGGTTGTTGGAAGCTACAAGTGTGAAATAAAAACACTTGAATTGAACTGTATCCTGTCTGTGACCCTGCTTACTGCACAGCTACCAAGTATCTACCAGAGCGGTTCCCCACAGGTCTTTATGGATTTATAAGGTATTTTTTTGGGCTGAGAAAGTTTTGATGTGAGTTAAAGAGAGATATAAGTGACTATAGGTTTATGTTAGTAACTTAAGCTACTGTAGTTGGTCTAAAAGACAGAAAATACAGATTAAAGGAGCAGTATCGCAAATTTTTCTTGGTGACTTATATTTAAATGGTACTTTGAATGTAGGTAGGTGTTGGAGTAAGAATTACAAATTTAGAAAAAAATGATGTGTGTGTTGTGCAGCTGGAGACTAATAGCTCATGTTTATGTCTTTTGAGTGTCAGTCCCGACACTCTGGCCTGTTCCATGCTGAGGAGAGGGAGAAACAATGTATCAGAAGTCTCAGCTGTTCAGTGATGGCAGCCGTCCAGCATAAGATAACAACATTGCAACATTGCCTGGCCAGAACTTATATATCTAAAACAGAGAGAAAAGCTCTAGAAGTCATTTAGCTGATTTTGACAGTTTTCCCTTCATGTTGGCTCTGCTGCAGAATCTTTCAGTTTACCATTTTCTCTCTTTTTTCCATATGATCTTTCTTTCAGCTTTGTGTTTTGAGCAAAGCCCAACCCAGGATTTTCACTATCTGGAGTTTTGTTTTGTGCCCCTAGGGGCATCCTGACTTGGGATGCCCTGATATGTGAAATCCCCAAGTTCGCCTGTAAAAACGTACCTTTCCCTGTCCCACAGCGCATGTGCGGGCTCTCATCCAATCAGCGCTGTTTGCACGCAGATGGGGAGCCTGAGCAGTAACCTTCCTGGCCGCCCCCGGCCAGTCTAAATGACTATCTGCGTGAGCGCGCCAGAAAAATGGGGGGATCTGTGGTTATCCAGGGGTCGTTGCACACAGTGGGAATCCTGATTTAGAATGCACAAGGGGCAAGGTCAATGGCCGGGTCTTATAGACTTCAGGGTCGGCCACTCAGGGTTTTGTTCCACTTTAATACCTTTAGATTTTCCTGCACAGTTATTCAAAGAAGAATTTCAGTTATTTTCAGTCAGTTTAGTTTATTTTGTATAGATTTTACACATTTGAGTCACCTGGTCTCGTAACAAAAGCAACACCTCACACACACACAGCCGTTACCACTGATTACAGTGTCAGCCTCTGAGGTAAAGTGTTGCTAGGAGACCAGTGGGCTAAATGAAGCAGCTCACTAAATACAACCCAGCAGATCCCCCTATTCAGCAAATGGACTGAGCCATTGGCATTATACAATTTAAAAGAAAGGCATACATTTTTTCTTTTTTCTATCGCCAGATTATTTATAAACATGTTAGAAGCTATTGTGTGGCTATTTAATTATTTATCTTTTTTAATGCAAATTTCGCGATACTGCTCCTTTAAGGCCTGGTTATAATAATAATAGGGGCAGGAGCTGCTAATTCCAAAACAAAAGCCTGAACAAGTCTGTCTGATATTTTTATACTAGAATCAGTGGCATGTGATCAATTAAATGGTCGGATCAAGCGATTATCTAAATAGTTTTCACCAAAATTAGGGTTTTTTTTAATATCAATGAACATTGAAATCACCCAATACACCCCTGGAATCATTACACTGTCCATGTTTCTATGAGAGAAGCAGCAGATAAACACAATTTGTTGAAAACCTATTTTCTTTGTAATAACTGCTATTGCACCCTTACTGCTTGCATGTATTTCTTAGAAATGACTGGAGGTCCAATTACTTGGGATGCCCATTCTTACTTCCCTGATGCCCTTGTCACCAATAGCATTTGTCAGACGGGTGTCTATGTTGTGTACAGCCACCTGGGGCAAGCCACTGGTTGCCAGCAGGGTGTATGAATGCAGAAGATGTTTTCTGTACTTTCTGTACACATGCTCCTGCCATTGGCTTTTCAGTAAATGAAATGCTGTAAATCACATTATTAGGCTTATACTTTAAAGTAGATTAAAACCCCACTGATGCTAAAAATCACAAAAAATATTACATTTTATTCCTGGATTTCTTTTCAAAGGTGACCATTATACATGCCCCATTGGTGGAGCTGTAGTTTCTGCACTTGTGTGCATATGTCAGTTGTAGCTACAGGAATAAAAGGTATGTATTTCCTTATTGCAGGTTTAGATAGGTGTGGGGTCCCTGTGTGAAACAATGGGTTTGATTCAGAGCCAGGTGAGATGTCTTACTTCTTTTCACTATATCCAGTCCAGGTTGTCCCAGAAATGATGACAGTTGGGTAGTCCGCCACCAGGTGGCGCAGTTACTGCAAGATCCAGAGCTGTAACTCCTCCCGGCCCCATATAAAATGAGCTGTCTCGTTAGAATTCCCAGAGTTCTTCTTGCAGTAAGCTGCTGCTAGGATCGTCTTGGATACTCTCTCTGGATACGACAGCTGAGCAGGGCATTTTAAGCCTGTCGGCCTCTGCACCCCTATTACCTCTGTTCGCGTGGACCCACTTATGCCTCCCAGCCTCAGCTGACAGGACAGGTGAAGATAGGGAGAACGCCGGGGTCAGGCGTTGACAGAGCTAGGCTCTGGGCCGCAGACCCTCCATAAAGGGTAGCCGGCCATAGGCGATGGTGAGCCTATGGGGGGGGGGGAGGAACCACCTAATGCCCAGGGTTATTCCCTCAAGCTTTATTACTTATGTGTGTTTGTCCTTTTTTCACTTGTCTGAGCTTCACTGGCATACTTACATCCCTCGCTCCCTCGGCTCCTCTCTTTCCCCTCCATCTTGTCAGCGCTGTGAGGGGGGGGGCGGGAGCGGCGCTCGGCGGGCTGACTTTTGGCTGAGGCCTTGTTGGTGTGTGCGGGCGCGCTGCGCTCCACGTGGGGGGGCATCCTTGGGCCTCCCTCCCTCCTCCTCGTCCTCGGCACTCTCTAATTCGCGCCACAGTGGGGGGGAGGCGGGGCCGCGCAGCCCCTCGAGGTTCACTGTGCCTGCTCTGGCGCCATTTTCTTCACGCTGCTCCTCTGCAAGCATCGGGGCGCCCGCCGGTCGGCTTCTGCCCGCCTGCCACTCCCTCCATTTGTGGTCCTCGGTCGCTCCGACGCTGGTCGGTCCATGAGTCCCTCTTCTTTTTTCCATAGTCTTATTGTGGTGCATGCGCTGTGGGATGTTCATGGCTTCTCCTTTGGTGTCTTCTAGGTGGGCTCCCCCTTGTCAGCTGTGGGTTGTGGTTCCTCAAGCTCTCCTACACCCCCCCATCCCCCGTCTCTCTCTCCGCGCCCTCTCCCTTAAGAGGGATCACAAAAAGAGGGACTAAATTGGGGATCTCAACTCAACAGCATAAGGATAAGGTGGTGTTTCGCTTTAAACCTGATTTTTTGCCTAAGGTCGTTTCTCCATGTTTTGCCCTTTCTGTGTCCAGAACCGTCTAATTTTAAGGAAAGGACCCTCCATGCTTTGGATGTGGTCAGAGCCATTAAGTACTACCTGGTTGCCACTGAATCTTTCAGGAAATTGGATTCGCTTTTTGTTCTCACTGAAGGTTCCAGAAAGGGTTTGACTCCGGCCAAGTCCACTCTCAGTAAGTGGATTAGACAGGCGGTGGTGCAAGCTTATTCTGCCAAGGGGAAGGAACCTCCTTTTCGTATTACAGCTCATTCTACTAGAGCTATTGGTGCTTCCTGGGCTTTTCAGCACCAGGCCTCTGTTGAACAAGTTTGTAAGCCCACTACTTGGTCTTCTGTTCATACCTTTACAAAGTTTTACAAGGTTGACGTTAGGGCCTCAGCTGATGCTGTCTTTGGCCGAAAGGTGCTTCAGGCGGTAGTAAAATGAACTACTTGCTGTTCCGCACTGGGGATCCCGCCCTAATGGACACTGCTTTTGGATGTCCCAACTGTCATCATTTCTGGGACGACCTGGACTGGATATAGTGAAAGATACAATTCTGTGAAACTCACCTGTAGAATTGTTTTTGAATCTATCCAGTCCAGGTCGTCCCACCCCGCCCTTGGGTTCATTATCTCTTGTTGGCCTTTTATGGTGATTTCTTTTTATAGTGGGCCGTTGTCCTTAGTCTTGTTGGAGAGAGTACATGCTGAAGCTATGTAATGTAACATGGTTTCTTGGCCTCCTGGCCTGTCTCCTTTATTACTGCTTTTTGATCACTGGGAATTCTACTGAGACAGCTCATTTTATAGGGGGCCCGGAGGAGTTACAGCTCTGGATCTTGCAGTAACTGCGCCACCTGATGGCGGACTACCCAACTGTCATCATTTCTGGGACGACCTGGACTGGATATATTCAAAAACAATTCTACAGGTGAGTTTCACAGAATTGTATTTTTTCAGCAGAGAAAACTGCCATTGACTTTTATTGTCTACCAGGTGTAAATTTTCACCTGGCTCTGAATCAGCTCCAAGGAAGACGATGGTTTTGATTCACTAACAGTTGAAAAAAAATGTACATGATAGTAAAAAATTCAATTCATGAAAAAAAAAAAATGAGAATTTCACTTGTAGTGAATAACCAGATAGAAAAACAATGAAAGTCAATGGCAATTTTTTACTCCTAAGAAAAGTATTAAACTTTTTACTCCTTTTTACACTGTAGTAAACCAGTGGCGTAGCGACCCGGGGGCGGGGGGGGCGGACCGCCCCGGGTGACACCAGACCTAGAGGGTGACACCTCTCGGCCGGTCACCCCTCGGTATAGAGACACTTACCTGCAGGTCCGGAGCGTGGAGGCCGGCGCCGCTCTCAGCTGTCATCTGAGGGCGCGTCATCAGAGGGCGCCTCTGATGACGCGCCCTCAGATGACAGCTGAGAGCGGCGCCGGCCTCCACGCTCCGGACCTGCAGGTAAGTGTTTGCTTTTTTTAAAAATGCCGGCATGGTGGGAGCGGGCCGGCCGGTTCCGCTGACAGCAGAGCGGGCCGGCCGGTTCCGCTGTCAGCGCGGAACCGGCCGGCCCGCTCCCACCATGCCGGCAAAAATGCTTTTTTTTTTGTTTTCTTTGGGGGGGGGTTGACACCATTGGGGGGGGGGGGTGACACCATTGGGGGGGGGGGGGGTGACACCATTTCCTACCGCCCCGGGTGACACCAGCCCTAGCAACGCCACTGTAGTAAACAAAAGCCATTTACTTTCATTGTCGTCCTATCTGGTGATTCGCTAACAGTGGAATTATCATGTATTTTTTTCATGTATTGAATTTTTTACTACCATGAGAATATTTTTGAACTATTAGTGAATCGAGGCCAATGAAAGTCATTGGCAGTTTTCTCTCCTAAAAAGGGAGTGAGAATTCTTACCCGGCTCTGAATCAACCCCAATACTGTCATGTAGGGTTTTGGTCCATTGAAGCTGCTGGGTTATAAAAACCTAGTCTGCAATACCTTTGATATCCCGATCCTATGCTGATATTTGACTTGATTCAGAGAAACAAAAAAAGACTTTCGTTTTTGTGCCGATCTGTTTATTTTTTGAAATTTTCCCGCTCTCGTATGAGTGTGCGAGCGATTCTATGCATGCATTGCTAACCTTCAGTAAAGTGTCCATCCGTTCGTATGCCAGAGTATGAGTACGAGGATGTCATTTTCCAGCGTGACTTTTCTGTTTCATTTTCTCATGTTACAACGTCGGCTTTCGATTTTGTCCTTTTTCCATCGTCTCCTTCCCCGAATCCTTTACGTTTCCCGATTCTGTTTTCCATTTTCCATAAATAATCGTCCGGACGTAAATCCTTACGATCTTGCGCCTGCGCACTACAAACTTAACTTATTACAGTGCTCGCCTACATATTTGGCTCACTCACTTATAATACAATGCTTAGCCAAATCATTTTGCGCTTTCCTCCATCTTCCATGTATCCCCCCCTAAAACTGACCCAAACCACTTCCCGGTTAGGTTCTTCTTCCATTTTAGCCCCCTAAAACTTACCCAAACCACTTCCCGGTTAGGTTCTTCTTCCATTTTAGGCCCCTAAAACTTACCCAAACCACTTCCCGGTTAGGTTCTTCTTCCATTTTAGGCCCCTAAAACTTACCCAAACCACTTCCCGTTTATCTGAATCTTCATCTCTAAATATGTATTTCACCCTTCGTTTGTTGTTAATACATTTGTGCAAAAAAATGACACTGAAACTTTTATTTTTTTTATTTATTTTTTTTTATTTCGAATGCCATTTTTTGGTGGCTTTTTTAAAATATTTCTTTTTTTATAAATGTAACAAACTTTTTTTTTCGGTTTAAAAACATTAAAAATTGTAAAAACTTAAAAATTGTACAACTATTTACAAATAAAAAAACAGTGACAGGACCCAGGACACTACTCTTCTTCTGTCACCAACAAGTCACGCAGAACCTGCATATCGGCCACCAACTCAAGGACCCTTCGATTCATTTCTTCCACTCCCATTAATCTAAGGAAGTGGTCAGAGGTCATTCTACTAAAGCCATTGACTATGGCTTGATGTATCTGGGGGATCATGTCAATTACCACATACTGCAAAGAATGACATTACAACTAACTTGGTTGGTGGCCGACGGATGCCTCGTTGGGGACAACCCTACGTCCTGGGCCTTGCCACTGCTGTGAAGTAGAGGCTGTAGAGACATGGCAAATACGGTCACTTATAATGTCTTAGTCAACAGTAATCAAATGTCTATTTCAATGTGTGTGTCACATCACTCACCTTCTCCCTGTGCCTCCTGGGCGAGATCTGCTGCATCCTCCACATCTTCACCCGCTCCAGAAGCATCTAGAAAAACAGATTAAGGGAATCAGCTTTGTTGTAAATAGCATGTATATGTGTGTGCGGTTACATGAAGAGTCACATACCAGAGGCTCCCGCCTGCGTCACTGGGTACGACTGCCTGCCCACACCGTGCCGCCCCTCCTCTGTGGAAAAGTCCAGGGGCTGGTCGGAGGACCCAACAGAGGAGGGGTAGGACCGTCACCCTGGAGATCCACCACCTTCACTTCCAGCTGCAGATTCATGCAGCACTGGTCAGCCTGTGCACCTCCGGGTGCGGCGGATTCGGTACTCCATTTCCAACACTAGAAAAGAAAAGCAATTATAAATAAAGGCCTACCTTCTGTATTAGTTACATCTTGCATGCAATCGCTATGTACTTACTAGGGAAATGGAGCCAGAAAAACCGCCACACCCGGGGCATGTGCAGCAGTTTCAGGTCCGACCAATGCTGCATGATCTGAGTGTGGGTGAAGGTGGTGTCCGTCTGATGGTGGATTTTGGAAATGATCTCCAGGGCGACGGTCCGCTTCTCAAATGAGTTGGGCAGGTAGTCGTACCTGCGCTCCAGCATCGTCTACAAAACAAAAAAAAACATAGGATTTAGATCAAACTGCATACAAATATATATCACCAATCGATCATTTGACTAAATGACATTAACAGACACATTTCTAGCCTAATACAATCCTTGAAGCTGGCATAAGTGTTGGTTCGCACGTGTGGGCCCTAGCTTCTTTTTGGCATGGAGTTTTAGACACTTTTAAAACAAACCGTTTCTTCCTGCGCTTCCTTAAGGGCTAGGCATGCATTTAGATGACAAATCAAAGACATTAAAAGACACTTACAAGCATGATGATCTCTTCTTGTTGGCGTGTGATTGTGGGCGCCATCTTGCCTCTTGTCTGCAGCAGATAAGTTATGCCCCAGTGGTTTCCGGGTTCCGCACGACCGGACGAACGGCCGTACGCACGCGAGCGCGTAAGCGTCAGACCCCGGCATTCTTATTTAAAGGGTCCTGGACACACAGCTCATTCTCTTTGAGAGTCCGTGAGTAATGGCACCCAAAAAAGCGCTAGCTAAAGCAGCAAAGGAGGGCAGCAGCAAACAGGCATCAAAGCGGCAGGAGCCTTCTACAGGCCCAACAACTCGCTCACAGATGCCCAAAACTAAGGTACAAAGAGGGTGCTAAGCCCCAGCCCCCCCAGGTCCCCATCACCCCACCCACGTGTCTCAAAATCAAAGGCTAAGAGCAGAAGAAGCCCCAGCAGGCCAAGAAGCCACAGCAGCCCAAGAAGGCCAAGAAGCCACAGCAGGCCAAGAAGCCACAGCAGCCCAAGAAGCCACAGTAGCCCAAGAAGCCCAAGGTCGCCATCCCCACCCGCAAGGGTCTCCAAATCCTCTGGCAAGAGTGCAAGGCACCGGGCAAGAAGCCAAAGCTCTGCATCACCCCAAGACCGGCCTACAACCTCCAAGGGGCATGCAACTTCTAAGGGTCCACAGAGGCACAGGGCCCCAAGCCCTAATTCATCAAGCACACCCTCTCCTCCTCGGCCACATTCTCCACCGGCACAGGTGGCAAGGCACTCACCATATGCCACATCTACACCTGCTACTTCAGTGGCCACCCAGCCACGAACACCCTGTCCCTTTCCAAGTCCTGTTCAATCTCCAGCCAGCCAGCAGTCAGTAATTTCACCCCAACGCAGCCAAGCCAGAATGTCCCCAGATTTTCCTGCAAACACTGAGGAGCCAGAACCGCAAGCAACAGGGCGCACATTGCACAGAGACCACTTGAGTGGCAGGTTTGGGGAGGTGCAAACTCTATCATTGGCTAGTGGGCTCACCTTGCATTATGATGAGCTATATGGGCGCAGATCAAAAGCTACCAGCAAACAGCGAAAAGCAGAAATTTTGGAGGAGCTCACCAGACAGGTCAGTGCAGCGGGGGAAGAACTAAAAGATGTTGAGCAGATTCAAAGGAAAATATCGGACCTCAAGTATGCAGCACGGAAGATAGAAAATAAACGGCATCATTACAGGTACATATATACTTTGTGGATTTGTAGTCTTCTTGTATTGTCAATATTTTGCTAAATTTGTCAAAATATCTTTTTCAGCATACAAACTGGCGGAGGATTCCCTACTAAACTTCAATTTTCCCAGGCTGAGGAGATGGTGCTGGGCCTGCTACATCCCGTGGCCTTAGAGGGACACTCGGGGCGACGGGACACGGATATCCCGACTATTCCTGCAGGTGACTAATGTTAGTGTGTATGTGAAAGGTTAGCTACGTGTAAAATGAGGCTCAAAGGCATATATTAACACATGCCCCTAGGGAGTGCCTTGTAGTGGCAGTAACAATTTTACTAGGGTGTGTCATGTCTGTGGACTGATCATTTTCTATTTTCCTTGCCCATACATGACCTTCGAGAGTATTTAGGAACATTATTAAAGTATTGAGATTAGCAAAGGAGTGCCTGTTATGTTCTTCTAGTCAATCAGATACAACACTTCCATCTTTATCTTTAGCCCACTTGGGTTGGAGCTGCGCTTTGGTCTGAAAGACTTGATCTGGGGGGATTGAAAGGTTTACCTAGAAAGAATGGCAGCATAATCTGATGCCAAATGCTATTTGCAAGCTGAGTGTGGACCCCTAATGGCCTTTTCGGGATGTGTCAAGCCTCATAACAGCCAGTACATGCATGTTTTGTTTGGTTAAGGTGGCCAATGTGTATGTACTTGTTGGACAACTTGGACCGTTGGGGGAGTTGCCATTCATGCTTGCCCACGTGTTTTAGTGAAGCATATGTATTATGACACATCAACAATGCATAGTTGTGTGTTGACATGCCTTTTTTTAAACAATGCAGCCCAGCCTCATCCCTCAGCTAGTGTGGAAGCCTCGGCCAGTTTGTCCATGCCGTCAACTTCCGTGCTGCCTAGGACCCAGGATCCGATATATACGGTAAGTGTCTTTTTCTGATTTTGCAGATGCATGTGACTTGCCATGTTTCTTTTTGCGGAATTACATATGTAGTGCCCAAACTAAACCTTTTTTTTTTTTTTTACATGTCCCAACAGACCCACACACTGATGGAGGAAATCCAGGAGCTGGAGGAGGATGGCACCTTCATGGGACCTTCTGTACAGCCCCCCCGGAACATAATCTGCAACTGTCCTAACATTTTTCTCAAACAAATCCTCAGCAGCAGAGTGAAGCTGGCCGCATGCTGCCAGCCCATCGTGGGCAGCATGCAGAGACTGAGCCTACAGTTTTAGCTCTGCTGCTGAGGATTTGCCATGCAGACCTGTGGCTGTTGGTGGAACTAGCGGACCATCATCTGCACGTTCCACAACCCGGGGAATTGGGAGGCGTAGTCAGCTACGTCGCCAAGTTTCCCAGGGGAGGAGCGCGCCGATGATGGAGTCAGCATGGCACCGTGAGAGGCGTTTATTTCGCCTACAAAATCAAAGAAACCACGAGCATCTTCATGGCCAATTAGAGACCTTAAATAATACCTTAAACAGCCTGCTGAATTTAGGTTCCCCAACAGCCACCTGGCCACCTTATCAAATAATTTCAGTGCCATGCTTGAGCAAGTACAAAATAGCAACAGCCACCTGGCCACCTTAACTACCAATTTCAGTGGCATGCTGTCTGAATTTAAAACTACCAATAGAAACATGTTGGAACAGCAGATCACGAATGCCACACAGGCCCAGGTGAGGGCCCACCTCCAAGGCCCACAACCTGGGTTTTATGGACATCCACCATTTTAAGGCCTATTTGGCCTGTATCTGCTCAACATCTTTGCTCTACATCCCCACTGTATTGACCTGTCTGATGAACCAGACCAATATACCCTTTTGGTATGGCTTGGCTTGTATGTTTTGCATTTGCGCCCATATAGCTCAGTAGAGTGCTGAGGTAGCCCACTAGCCAATGCCGGAGCTCAAGCCTTACTGAGCCTGCCACTCAAGCTGTTGCGCTGCAGGCTTGGGCCTAATTACATTGCTTCTGGCTCCTCCTGTTTGTAGGCATGATTGGGGGAAAACTACCTGGAAAACTACTACCTTGAACCCTGGAAGAGATTGAACTGGACTTGGATTGGGACTGGGGTTTCTTGTTTGGGTGGGCCACTGACTTAACAGGCGTAGATGTGGCCTAGGTATGGCTGCTTTCCACCTGTGCCTGTGGCAAATGTGGCCAAGCAGGAGAGGGTGTGTCTGTGGCCCTATTTGTTGGATCAAATAAATTGGCAAAAAAAGACATGAGTCTCAAATCAGTTTTTTTTTGCTTTAGTAATTACTTCATTACTATTTTTTTGATTAACAAACAAAAATACCAAAAATGAGCAAAATTACATAAAATAACAAGCAATACAGACACAACAAATTAAGAAAAACGGGTTGAAATCAAATGAGAGCAAACTGCTTGCCCAGACGCACTAGCTGGGCCATGGTAGTGGTCTTCTGGGTCATCGCTGGGTGGAGAGGGGGGCAACTCCATATACCGGGGGACACGCTGCAATATGGCATAATTATGCAACACAGCACCCACCATAATTATATCAATGACCTTTTTGGGGTCATACTGAAGTGCTCCCCTGGTATGATCCAAGCATCTAAAGCGGGTCTTTAATAGGCCAAACGCCCTCTCCACCACGGCCCTGGTCTTCCGGTGTGCCCGATTATATGCATCCTGGGTGGCATTCTGGGGCCGGCCCCTGCACTTTATCCCGCTCTCCTCTACTCAGTAAGTGTAATGCATCTAAGCAAAGATGGCGCAGACCCTATCATAAAATCAAGAACATAATTACAGCCGAGTGTGGGGAAGACTAATTATTAATTTACTATAAATTCCAATTTGGAATTTTGTCAATGCAGCACAAACATTTGCCAATGGTTTGTTGTTTGATAAATCTAATGGGTAAGGTCGTGTTTCACATGTAAACAAGGTGTTCAAATAGGCATAGTTTCATACATGGGTCAAAAAATAAATTCATATGCATACATTGAAAAGAAAATGACGTTATTGACGTCAACTTACCAAGGAGCCATTCACCGGAGAATTCCCCAGACTCAAACCGACTGTACAATCCAGATCTTCGAAGAATGTAGGCATCATGGGATGAGCCTGGGAACCCGGCGAGCATACTAAGGAACCGCATGTCCGGGGCCACCACTGCTTGGACATTCAGTGAGTGGCCCATTTTGCGGTTCCTGGGAAAAAAGAAAAAAAAAAAAAAACATTAGCAAAGCAAGGAAAACTAGTGAAACACTAACTAATAACACCCTAAGCAAAACCTGTGGGCCAATACAAATAACACTAACCAAGTACATAAGTATTTTGTTACCAAAAAACGAGATGTATGTTGGATCAAGTAAAGATTAACTGTCAGGGATTTTCCAGCGGAGAAATCCCAATTTTAAAAAGTGACCAGAAATTGAGACTGTGAGACAGAAATGGATATGGGGCAAACCGTGTTTAATAGTAAAAAAACAGTGGTAACTACACATCAAACACACTACAATCAAACTGTGTACAAATCACAAAGGGGAACATATATGTGTAAGGGAACTATACATATATACAAGTGAGATTAAAGTGGACCAACACCCAGGATTTTGACTATCCTGGGTTTTGGTCCACTTCGGCGGGGCACCCCGATCGGGGGTGCCCCGCTGTGTGAAACCCCCCAGAAACCCCAAAAAACTCACCTCTCAACGCTCCCACGTGAACGCCGCAGCCAATCCCCGCCAACGTCCAGGCGGGGATCAGGAACGTCCAAGCCGCTTCCGCCGCCGCCTCCCGCGCGTCACTCTCGGCGCGCGCGTGCCCCCGCCGGCCATTCACAGAGGGCCGGCGCGGGCGCGCGCACGTCTGGAGGGGCGCGCGGAAGGCGGCGGAAGCGGCGGCGGATCAGGTAAGATGTTTTTGGGGTTTCTGGGGGGTTTCACCCCACGGGACATCCCGATCTCGGATGTCCCGCGGGGTGGGAGGAGATCGGCCTGGGAATCTTATAGATTTCCGGGCCGATCACCCCTGGGTGTTGGTCCACTTTAACACGCTCTGGCTGAACAATACACATACAGGTGAAACCAACACGCTCTGGCTGTACATACACAAGATGGAGTCCGGCAACAAGCATTCATAAGGATCAAAGAAAAGTCCAAATTCTAAGGTGGAAACACGGCTGGGATAGGGGGAGCAAACACAAGAGCTGAGGCAGGAGTCCTGGGTGCAAGGTTCAGATTTCAGAGTACCTGGGATCTAGGTACAGCATTCTGGGATAAAGATGACATAACAAAATGCTAATCCACTGCCTGAATGGGCTGATCAGGAGTTACAGGTGCTGGATGATTGCCAGCAGCTCTGCAGGACAGAGCCATCTCCTGGTGGATCAGCACAATGCAGGGGAAGTTCCAGAGAAAGAGCCAGCCAGCAGTATTGACCAGCAGCACACTCAGAAGCCTAAGGAGGAACTCCAACCCTGACATTAACTTTGAAATGCCTATTTCGGGTCCACATTAAAATGTTTTCCTTTTGACCACATGAAAAAATTTGGGGAACCTAAATACGGTCCATTGTTTCACAGGGACTATTTACAAGGAGGGACTATTTACAAGGAGGGATTAACAGATTGACAATGTCAACTATTTCACAGGGACTATTTACAAGGACAGATTTTTAAATAATTTTCTTAAATTTATACTAAATTTAAACTAAATAAAAAAATGACAGATTGTACTTGCCTGTAGATATACTCGTCGGCTGCCGGAGGCACCAGGGCAACGTGGGTGCAGTCGATGGCACCCATGACGTTGGGCATGTCGGCGATGTTATAAAATGCCAGCTTAATCGCGTTCCTGGCTACCATATTGTCAGGAAAACAAATATATTTCTGAGTTATGGTAGCTATGCCTTCCAAAAACTTGAATAGCGCGTGGCTCAGCGTAGGCTGGGAGAACCCTACGGAGAGGGCACCCGGCCTCTGGAACGAGCCGTTCGCCAAAAATTGCAGGCAGCCAAGCATCTTGGTCATACCTGAAATTGCTTGCCCCTTCCTTGTGGTGCGGGCTAACCATGGCCGCAGCTCACTATACAATTTATGGGGGGAAGCGCGATTAAGTCTGGTGAGCTCGAACAGCTCAACGTCATGCATGCCATCGATGTGCATGCATCGCCGCTGGTGCAATCTGGTCTCAGCCCTCTGGACGATCTCAATGCCCATGAGCTGCAGATCTTCATGCTCCTCAAATTCACTTGAGCCGTCCATGGCTGCTAGCCTGCTAGTCTCAAAAGGTCAAAATGGTCCCGTAAGGGGATCGCAAAGGAAACGGTTTTAAAGGGTGGTGGCTGAATTAGTCGCAAGCCTATAGCAATAACATAAGTTGTCTAAACGAACGCAAAATTTCAGATTTTGATGGGAAAATGATCCGAACTTACGCTAATGTTCAGATTTGCTTTCGTTCACCGAACGAACAAGGTGGACTCCTTGAGCAGGGGATCCTCTCGCTGAGGGGGATGATCTTTCAACCACAAGGTATTCCGGTCCCTCTGACGCAAGTGGGGGACTCCGGAGGTGGATCTCTTTGCCTCACGTTGCAATCACAAGCTCCCAACGTTTGGGTTTCTGTCTCAGGTTCCTCTGACACTGGCAGTGGTCGCCATGTCTCTTGCCTGGAGGGATCTGGGGTTCCTGTACCTGTTTCCTTCCTTCTCCATGGTGGGCAAGGTGGTGCGCAAGCTGGCTCAAGAGGGTGCGCCAGCAATTCTGGTGGCTCCAGGGTGGCCAAGATAGGTTTGGTTCGTACTACAGTTTACAAACGCTGCCTTTGACGGCGTGGCTACTGCAACCTCCTCCATCTTAATAGAAGAAGGTTTGTCTGATGTTGTGCTTCAGACACTTGTCTGGGCTAGGAAGTGGTCTTCCTCTAACATCTTCTACAGGACTTGGAGGTCCTATATTGATGGGTGTGAGGCTAGGGCCTTGCCTTGCCTTTCGATCCCTAGGATTTTGGGCTTACACAAAAGATTGCCTTTTTGGTGGCTATTACCTCTGTTCGCTGTGTTTCTAGGTTGGCGGCCCTGTCTATTCAGGCCTCTTACTTTGAGAGACCCCGGGACAAGGTGGTTTTCCGCTTTAAGCCGGATTTCCTTCCTAAAATGGTATCTGTTTTTCCATCTCATTCAGGATGTGGTTCTCTCTTCCTTGTGTCCTTAGTCTAGCAATGACGAGGAGAGGGCCCTGCACTTTTTGGATGTTTGTGTGTGAAGTACTATTTCTTGGCTACTTCTCTTTTCTGTAGGATGGACGCCTTGTTTGTGGTGCCCTCTGGGCCCATGACGAGTTTGGTGCCTTCAAGTCTACCATTATTAAATGGATATGTCTGGTCATTGTTGGGGCCTATATTGCCAAGGGGAGGGTTCCTCCTTTCAGTTTACTGCTCTTTCTACTAGTACTGTTGGGGCTTCTTGGGCTTTTTAGCACCAGGCTTCTGTTGAACAAGTTTGTACAGCTGCTACTGTTCATAACTTTTCCAAGTTTTTATAAGGTTGGTGTGCGGGCCTTAGCGGATGCTGTTTTGTGGCTGCAATGTTTTACAAGCGGCAGGGGTTTCATTTGTGCACTTTTGCCTATTGGGATCCCCACCCTTTTTGGACACTGCTATTGGATGTCCCAAGTGTAATGAATACTTTCGAAGCAGGGTGTGAGACATACTTAGAATAGTACCATTTTGTGATTACTCACCTGTAAAATGGGTATTATAAGTATGTCACACACCCTGCTTCGCCCCGCCCTGAGTTGTATATTGGATCCTCTCTTTGGTGATACTGTTTTTTCTCATAGATTTTTTTTGCTCTTCCTGGTCCCCTTACTGCTTTCTTATACTGGGGAATGTGTGGGAGGTCCCAGGTATTTATAGGCCGGGAGGGGCTTCTTTTTTTCTATTCATCACTGCAGAAGTTCGCCCTCTACTGGACATATCCCAAGTGTAATGAATACTTTCGAAGCAGGGTGTGAGACATACTTATAATACCCATTTTACAGGTGAGTAATCACAAAATGGTGTTTTTATTTATTTAATTAATAAACATCACACTTTATATTGTGCACAATATGTGGCATCTCAATATGTCTATATATCTGAACGGTGGGCCCAGAATAATTTTCTCTGGAGGGCACTAAGATTGGTTTCCTCTGTAGGGCACCAAGAAGGATTTCCTCTGGTGAGCTCAAGGTACTCCAGGTCAGCAGCAGCTATGATCATGAAGACAGACACCTCACTCTAAAAGAAAAGCAGAAGAATAGGAAGAAAAAACTACTAGGTGACCTTTTTCCATAATGGAAATAGAAATAGAAATGTAACTTTTATCTTTACTGCTATGGATTCAGTCATTCATAGTTCAGACTTTAGTATCTTACTACAGAATTAATGCAGATCCTGACATATTTCACGAAAATATATTTTAAATGTGACATTTTATGTAACATATAAATTCCTGTATATGCAGGCATTTTATGTGGGTGACAGTTTCTATTTAATGTAGAATGTTATGGTTGTAACTGGAATAATATGCTGTTGCCAGTCTGACTCTGCTGTCAAGTTCTTTTAGTTAGCAATGAAGTAAAGAATCTCTTGTGTCATAAGGTTGTCAAAAGATGGTAATATATGAACAAATGATTCGATTAATAAAAAGTAACAGCAGTCATTTTAGTTGCCATGAGAACCTTAAAAGCCACATTCATGATTCATCTTTAGTTTGCTCTATATATAAAAAAGCTTCAGGTTCACTCTTTGGTTACTATTCTCTCTGCTCTTTTGGTTTAGTTTGGCAGCCTATAACTCAAATTCTGTTAAAGGGGTCAGATCCAGCAGCACCCAAGGCAAGGATGCAAAAGGTAGAAAAAAAAAGTACAACAATCTAGCCTGAAAGTTTTTTGGCGTGTACATCAAGGTTGAATCCCTACTGGAAACATGGGGTTAAAATCATGTCGAGAATGTCACCAATGCCAATGTTTTTATTTGGAACAGCAAGAGGTGAATCCCCACTATGGATGGGATTGGATAATCTCTTGTGAATTACTTTGGTCAACAGAATCAAAATACATATACAAAATCCATATACAAGTCAAGAAAATTAAATATTCAGGAAAATGTCTCCTCAGAGGATGGCTCAAGGATAGGAATCATGGGAAATCCAGGTGTATATCTGGGCTATTTTTTTCCAAGTTGTATTAAAGAATGTACAAATGCAAAGTAGAAAGTCTATTGTCTATTGTCTTACAACAACTCATTATGTCTATATTGCTGAAGGGTGGCCCCAGAATAATTCCCTCTGAAGGGCACTAAGATTGGTTTCCTCTGTAGGGCACCCAGAAGGATCTCCTTTAGTGAGCTCAAGGTACTCCAGGTCTATTGCAGATATTATCATGAAAACAGGCGCCTCACTATAAATGAAAAGCAGAAGAACAGGAAGAAAAAAAGAAAAACTACCAGGTGACCTTTTTCCATAATGGAAATAGAAATGTAACTTTACCGCTATGGATTCAGTCATTCACAGAACTCACCTGAAGTTAAAGATCCATGGTCCCAAACTTAGCATTATTCCTTCTTAGGGCTCACATTCTGTAAAAATCTATACAATGCCACCACATGGCGCGGTTGGATGGTCTTCACTGAGTCCGCTGAGGGGAAGAGCCTTTTGGGCATAGCCTAAGAGATCTTCCAGGCCCCCCCCCCTGCTGCTTTATCCCTCCCCAACCCCCCCCCCCCCCATTGCAATAAGACCAGAGATACACACGCTGAAATTGAAGTTTCTTTATTGATCTGCAATGCTTGAATTATTAAGGACACTCAGTTAGTATGTTTTATTTGCGCGTATAGTCTATCAAGCCGTTATGTCGGTGTGTATACTATTCTTGTTCCACTTGTTATATGTTTGTTTTATTTGTTAAAACTCTCAATAAATAAAGAATGTATAAAAAAAAAAATCTATACAAAGCTCTGCTAAACATTGTAGGAAACTTTAGGGCTTACAGTACTTCTCATGTGCACCAGTTAATAGCTCTGCACTACTGCTGCTTACTCACCTTTTCTTCCACAGAGTTGGCTCCAGACCTGCAATGCGAAGCTGGATGATTAATGGAGGGGATGTTTAATGACTCCCCCTCCTTCCCCATGAGTGCACTTGCTGCAGTGCTGTACTGTGACTGATCGAGGGAGCAAATGTTCATCATGGAAGCCGCTGGTGAGCTTCAGATTTGGGTCTAAGCTTGATCTGACCCAGGTCTTGCCTGTTTGGTTCAGTTTGTCCTATCCCGGAGATCCGTGTCAAATCATCTGTCATGCAACCTGCCGGGAGCCACAATTGCATCCTCTCAGCTTCGACATCTGTAGTGAAGGGGGGCCTGTGTTATCCTTCCCTACACATGCCGGCGGGGCCGCTGCAATACGGGCCTCTCGGCATAAGCAGACCAGTGCCCGTCAGACTAGGGACCCCCGGGGGACCTGAAAAGAGGATGCCATCTGGTATTTATGTATTTAACAGTTTGTGCGCTGGTAAGGGGTCCAAGGGCCCCCTATACCAGTCCATCTGTGGAGGCTGAAGCTTTTGTATCCGGTACAATAAGTAGGTCTAAAAGTGATTGCTAGAATACAGGTGCTTTTTCTTGTTAATTGCAAATATGGAAACCTGTAATAAATGTTTTTTTTTATTTTGTTGTAGTCCATGTATATCAAAAGTTATCAATGGGCTTAAATCATTCCCTGCAGTGTTAATCAGTGTTAATGCTGTGTGTCACTTCCTTACCATCCACACATTTCATTAATAAACTTGAATAAATGACTCAACCTTGGCAAGTGTTTAAAGAAAGTATTTTCTGGAATTTGTCAGATGACGAATCATAATGATGTTAGGTTTCCGCTAAATTCCCCATATGACTAAGACAAGTAATTGGAAGCAACTCTTATGTTTATATCAGATTATTAGGGACACAGGGATAAAAGTATATAAAGAATACAATTGTTATTTAACAATATTTCCAAATTACAACTATTTACTGTAGGACCAGCTAAAGCCTTCACTTATTTTAAAGATCTTTTCACTTTAAATTAACTGCATTTTCTCCAGTTACCTTTTTTATTCTTCAGAAGTTCATTTAGCCTCGGCAGTAAATAGCGTACACTAATTTAAATCATTTCATTTTGTAACTTCTAACCGTTCTATTATTTTATTTGCACATGTATAGACAGTTTGACCCATGAAAGATTTTGTATAGTATAGGTGTACTACTGCATATATTAACTATGAGTACAGAACCTAGGGCCCGCCCAAAGAAAATAATACTAGGGGCATATATCTAAGCTTTATAAAAATCATTCTGTACAATACATGTCAATACAACCATGTACTGATACATCATAACCAGAACACAAGGACCCCCACACTGAAGAAGCAAAAGAGCGAAACGCGTCTGTGAAAGAGGTCCACATCAACAGACCACAACAAGCCTTGCTACAGGCTGAGGGCAAATACTAGCCCCTAAATAATCAAGGACTTTTTACCAAACAAATGAACTTGCAGAAACAAGTATGAATATAATACTGTTTTTTGTATCGCATAAGTTGAACTAGCATTAAATGTAAAGTTTTCACAACTGGCTTATACCAAGCCCTTGCAATAATTGTCTATGTGCTACGCGTAACCTAACTTCCCCAGGAAGTGACTTAGAGGCCCCTTTTTCCCTCCCGAGATCTGGAGGTTTCCAAAAGACTCCACTTCCACACCAACACCTCGATTGGGTGTGAAAGTGGCCTGGAGGAATACTTCTGGACCACGGGAACAGAAGGAAAAAAACCCAAATTTTGTACCATTATATTGTCGCACAATCTGAAATGTAAATGTAAACAACAAAAGTAATGACAAATTCATTTAGGTAAACTAGAAACACTGTAGACTTGGATCCCCTGTACAGCCCTGCTGGTGGCCCTGGGTCAGTCTCTGGGGCCCAGCGGAGGATCCTCTGGCACTCTGGTGGGCCAGTGAGACACTGCATGAACTTAGGCCTGATTTTCAAACCCTTAGCATCCGCCAATATTAACCAGTGTAAGCCTGTTTCCTTGTGAATAATATGGACCAAAACTCATCTCATTGGGCCCTACTGTAAAGTCCAAAAGACTCTAGGGCCAGGTAAAAGCCCAAATTCAGATGCTCTGCAGTATGAAGCCCCTTTGTTTCAATGTAAACTTACCTCATTCCCCGATCCCACAATGCACTTACGGTCCCAATCCCATGTTGGCATCCCTTTTGGACACACATGGCAGGCATGTCTAAATGGCTGGTGACTGGTAGGCACAGCTGGAGGTGACCAGCAGGAGGCTGCACAGCGAAAAAAAAAATGCTGATTGTAGGAGAGTCTGCACATGCACCAAGACAACGAGAACTAAGAAAGATAACAGGCGAATCAGGATTCTACACACAGGGGCATCCCAAACTCATATAAAACCGACTAGAATCCAGAAGGGTGAAAATCTTCGGTTGGCTTTCGGTGAGCTTTAAGCCAACAACCATTAACCTGTTTGCTTACATCTCCTAGGATGTGCTTGCTGCCGTTCTGATTATGTTACAGGACGTTATCTATGCTGTTGATAAGCATTTTTAACCATCATCATTTTATGGTAAAAGTTCTTGTTTGTATATAGCAGAAAGACAACAGTGACGATGACAGCAGAAAATAATTTAACTTAAACTATGACACAGTTCTTAGCACTAATTCCTCGCTGTGGCTATTTATTTAACTGTTGTGTGTTCACATTACATTATGCATTTGCTGTTGAAAGAGCATCTCCACCGTCAGAATATTATTACTATATCTATTATATTTATTATTCACAACATAATAAGCTATATTGGAATGACATTTTCAGTCATCTGCCTTCTTTAGTATCATTTTTAGTTTTAAAATGGTGGTGGTGGGGGGGGTGCTGTAATTCCTGGAAACTTTCTTACTAGACTTTCTAGAAAAAAAAGCAGTATTCCCCATGATGCCTGATTTGGAGTAGGGGTGATTGTTTATAAAGACCTGAAGTAATTTTTAACTTTAGGTCTGCTTTAGGCATATGAGATATGAAGACTCTTTAATGAACTCTTGCTTGATCCTAGTGTCTTCTCATGCTTTCCCACCACAATGAGGAACTGTACTGATATAAGCCATACATATGTGGAACCCTGAGGATGGGCTTGTTAAAATGTTCTCAATATTTTAAAAAGAAAAATATCTCCAGCTAAGAAGCTTTGGGCCTTATTTATGATGTGGGCCATTTAGCACCTTTCTGGTGGCTATAGAGCCAGTTTCAGAGCGCTAGCATTTTTGTCTGTTCTGTCTCTGCGCTGTGGACAACAATGGTGTTAGAAGTCATAGTGCTGGATGCTGCCTAATTTGCTTTGATTGTTGCACTAGGTATTGAACTGCCTGTGTCAGCGACCGCTGGACCTGACTGACCATTATCCCTGCGCCAGTGAGCGCCACTTTGTACTGCCGTCTTTTTGGCCCTGCACAGCGCATTTATGAATTTTTTACTCCTTGAAAAGATTGGTGCTGTATTCTTCCACCGGCTAGTCAGTGTTTCATCATTACAATTTAAAGTTATCAGTGTCGGGGACAAAGGGGGCAAACTTTGTGTTTAGGCTGTGTTTTAATTGTTGTTGTCCAAATTACATTTGTTACAAAACGAAAAATATTTTTATATGAAAAAACATGACATTGCGTTTCCATTATTAACAAGTCACAATGCAAGTTCTGTAAGAATAAATGTGTGTAATATTAATTCTAAACATAAAACGCTTCAATCCAGTTCTGTCCATTCTGCTCTATGGGATCTTGAGCTACAGTGCCAGGCTTCAACTGGTGCTGCATTAACTAGAGAGCCCAGGACTTTTGAGTGCTAGTGTTAAATAAGATGCTAGCTGCATCTAGGCCGCATTGGCGCTACTGTTTTTTTCTTTCTTAGATCATACACTGAATGTCGCTGAGGCCAAAAAGGTAGCGCTGTTTGGCGTTGACGCTTCATAAATGAGGCTCTCACCCTGTATTTTAACTCTACCTATTTCTCAGGTTCCCACCACTAGTCTCCAAGATCTGTTTCTCAGCCCTGTTCCCCCAAGAAACAATCCAAATATTACACTATACTCAAGTATTTTATTGTCCACATCCATCCATATATAGCAAAATGGGAGAGGGACCTGAAGAATTTGTTACGATATAGAGGAGCATATGCTGTCAAATAATAAATTAAAGACATTATTTTATTTATCTGGCCCTTCATGGTAAATATGTTGTAAAGACAAACTCTGCTCTGTAGAGTGGGGAACTAGGATTAGGGAGTCCAGCTAAGAGGCTAACTTATTATTAAAGGTGTGGATGGCACTTGGGCCCTTATTTAACAAGGGATAGCGCCAGGTAGCGAATGGTGAGCGAACGGTAATGACGCTCACCGCCACGTGAACGCCGGCTCCCCTCCGCAATCACACATTTATCAAGCCAATCCTGCTTAGCGACTGACAGAGCGCCAGATAGCGAATCATTCATCATTATTCCAGCCTCACCACACAGCGCCAGCGAGCGACCTTGAACAGCGACAGGTATGACCTCTCGCTACCTGGCGCTCTCCAATGCATTTCAATGGAGCAATCTTTAAATATTCATAATTAATTGCTATTATTTATTTATTTTTTTTTTTTATGTCAAAAATTCTGTGACCACTTCTGCAATGTTAGATAATTTTTTTAAGCTTAAAAAAAAAAAAAAAAAAAATTGTGCAGAATTGATATTACAGGTCTGATATTAATGTATTCATATTACAAAATGTGTTGAAAAACATGTTTTTTTTTTTTTTTTTAAATATGTTTGTTTGGGGGTTAATCAGACTGATTATTTATATTTGTAGATGTTCATAGAAGAGTGCCCACAGCTTGTACATAAACCCTCAATAAATGGATTCAATGGTCATTGTTGAATTCATATAACTAAAGGCAAGCAGGTGCGCTTGTAAGCCACGACTCATTTCACAAACTCTGTTGACTCTCATTGGGTCTTCTGCATCAATTCTCTGTGGAGCAATATTGTACAGCTGCTATTGTTCTTGGTCTTTACCTTTACAATAATTTCTTTCTCTAGATCTACTGTTTTTTGCATTTGCATTAGTCAGTCAAGGGTTTTTAAATTTTTCTTCCCACCCTACTTATAACTGCTTGGGACATCCCATTGGTTTAGAATAATGAAGAAATGCTGTGTCATCCACATGCCCCAGAAGAAAAAAGAGGTTTAGTACTCACCGTATAGGTCTTTTCTTTTGGGAATGTGAAGGATTCCTATTCCACTGCTGTTTCTTTTCTGTTACTACTACTTACAAACTGGCTATGGTTGCTGGGGGAGGTGGTGTTAAGCCTAGGTTTGAGTAAACTTTAGGGTTGATTCAGAGCCTTCTATAATAGTTTTTGTGCGTAAGAGCGTTTATTACATGTAATTAACGTTGTTTGAAGGTGCATTCGCATGATTTAGATTCTCCGTTGAGAGTGCTTTGTTCTGTCCTCATTGTTGCATAAGTCATTGAAAGCGATGTGCGTACGGCTTTTGTGGCTTAGGTGATGGACAACATTTTCGTTTACATTGAAGTAAACGACTCGTCCTCCAGTATTTTTAGGGCATTTTTCAGCGTACCTTGCTACATAAAGTGTTAGTGTCCAGCAAAGTTCGCCTTTGGAAAAGAGCTGTTTTTTCCCTTAACTTAACTTCCCTTAGCTTAACTTCCCTTAACCCGTTTTTTTTGTACGTTTATCCGGAATGTATACGCATACCCAAGCTTGTACGCATATGCGAGCCTCTATTTTAGTGTTTACAATTCTTCATTTCCTGGTATTCAATGACTTACTTATTGCTGTCCAAGTCTCTGCTCTGCTCCAAAGTGCTTAGCTCTACCCATCCTTGATGGAATCCGAGGATGGGAGTCTCCCGGACCTCCTATGCCGTCTTGCCCCACAGTTGAGGGGTGGGTTGGTGTGGGGGGATTGGGAACCTATAGTTGGTAACTGTTATGGATGCAAAGATGTTCTTTTGCTTAGGTTAAAGTTCAATGTTGTTATTGATTTGTGAGGGTGCTTATCGGTGGCTTGGGACTTTGGAGAAGTGGACTCTCATAGCATGTGTATAAGGTAGAAGCAACTCCTCACCCGCGGCTATGGCTTTCCACTTCCCCCCCAGTAGGCCAGAACGCTCGTCTCTTATAGAGAGAACCAAGAGAGCATTACTGCTAACGCTAGCACTAGTACTTGTTTGTTTTCTTATTAATATCTGTTTTTGTCTTCTTACCCCCTCTTTTTAGAGACCCCTTGTGTCACAACCCCTCCGTTCTTTCCCCCTTCCCAGTCCATCTTTCCTACCCCCCAAGAGGCGCGTGGACAATGGCAGAGTTAGTGGTTGGCTCATTTAATGTTAAAGGGCTAAACGTCCCTGAGAAATGGTCACAAGTGTTGTACGATATGCATAAGCACAAGGTTGCCATTTTCCTTCTCCAGGAGACGCATTTTAAAGAACATTAGGAATAGATATTACCCTTCCTGGCATCGCGCACCTAATCCCAACATTAAAGCGACAGGGGTTTCGATTGCTATCCATCGATTGCTCCCACACAAGGTTGTAGATGTCAAGGCTGATCCCAATGGGCGATTCATATTCCTTAAAGTGGAGCTGTATACGAAAGTATACACTATAGCGAATATCTATGCCCCTAACGCTGACCAGGTGGGCTTCTGTGTAAGAGTTCTTAGGATGTTGGAGGGGTTCTCGGAAGGCACTTTTCTAGTGGGAGGGTCTTTAATATCTCTATGCAGCCTGAGCTGGATTCCTCCTCGGGTGTGTCGGCAGTGTCCCTGAGTAAATGAAATAGGCTGAAAAAAGGGCTGGCTGATATGCAATTGGTGGACTCGTGGCAGGCCCTGCATGGACGAGACAAGGACTTTACGTTGTTCTCTTCTGCTAGGAAATCTTATAGCAGAATAGATTATTTATATCTGAGTCATCACGCCATGGATTGGGCTCCGCAAGCGCGGATCGGCCAGATTGTATGGTCGGACCATGCTCCGATATTCCTTTCTGTGTGCTTACCCGGGCTTTACCCGAAGTGCTGGAACTGGAAGCTTAATAATAATCTGCTAGGGGACGCTGTCTGCATATCAGGGGTCAGAGAAACGATCAAGGAATTCCTGAGGAATCATGCGCAAGACCCTACACCCCTTCCATATCAGTGGGAGGCTTTAAAATGTGTAGTGCGGGGGGAGTTCATTAAACATGGGACCGGGCTAAAAAAGCAACAAGCCACTTCAATCCGGGACACTATACAGCTCATTCCATCCTTGGAACAGGACCATAAAAAGAACCCAACAAATGTTTTGCTCCTCGACTTGTTGAAGGCTAGGGAGAAGCTGCAGGGACTCTATAGTCAGGCGTACCTACGGTTTAGGGAACGGCAGAAGGCTCTCTTTTATGAATCAGCCGACAAAGGTGGGAGGCAATTAGCCAGGGCGTTACACCCTAGAATTGCGACCACCTATATACCCAATATCAGGGGACCGCAGGGGCACATGACTATGGTACCTTCCCAGATAGTGGACGCGTTCAGGGACTATTACCAATCCCTATATAATTTACGGCGGGATCAGACTGCCCCGATTTCTGCAGACCCCCCTGAAGATGTGGTTAGATATGTTCATGATACATCTCTTCCTTCCATTCCTAAGGAGGAGGCAGAGGCTTTGGAGGTGCCTTTTTCGGTGCACGAGGTGGCCAAGGCAATTAAAGAGACACCACAAGGTAAGAGCCCGGGGGCAGATGGCTATACTCCCAAATTTTATAAGCAGTTGGCTCCCGAGCTACTTCCCTTCCTGGTCAGAGTATTTAATTCTATAAGTCCTAAATGCGGGTTCCCGGGGCAGTCTTTAGAGGCCATTATTACGGTCCTCCCCAAGCCAGGGAAAGACCCCTCCTTATGTAGCAGCTACAGACCAATATCGTTAATAAATGTAGACATTAAACTATATGCTAAAATTATATCCTCTAGGCTTCAGCCGTTACTCCCAGATGTGATAAGCCTGGATCAGGTGGGGTTTGTGCCTGGGCGGGAGGCGCGGGACAACACCAATAAGGTATTTAATCTAATTGCATATGCAAACTCCAATAAGGTACCTGCTTGCCTATTATCGTGTGATGCGGAAAAGGCATTCGATAGAGTAGATTGGATGTTTCTTAAGGCCTCTCTTCAGCAGGTTGGTGTTGGTCCGTCCCTCCTGTCCAGGATATTGGCCCTATATTCCGGGCCCACGGCGAGGGTAAGGGTGAACGGTCTCCTCTCATCGGCCTTTAGGGTTAGTAACGGCACGCGGCAGGGTTGTCCGCTCTCTCCATTGCTGTATGTCATCACAATGGAGCACGTAGCGGTGGCCATACGGCGGAATCCTGATATCAGGGGTTTAGTAGTGGGGGACCGTGAATATAAAGCCTCCTTGTATGCCGATGATCTACTGATGCATTTGAGGGCCCCCCTGATCTCCTTTCCGGCGGCCCTCAAGGAATTTGAGACATTCGGGCGCGTGAGTAATTTTAAAATTAATTACTCGATTCGGAGGCTTTGAATGTTTCCAATTAGGCAATTGGAATCCGACTTTTCATTTAAATGGCAGCCCCATTCCATAAAATACCTCGGCGTACAGGTGCCTGCTCACTTGTCTCGCCTGTACGAACTCAACTATTCTCCTCTGCTCCTGAAGACGTTGAATGACCTGAATACTTACAGCAAAAGGCAATTCTCATGGTTCGGGAGGATTAATGTGTTAAAAATGGATATTCTCCCCAAATTTCTCTATTTTTTTCAAACGATTCCTATATATTTACCCAACGGCTTTTTTAGGAGGCTGAGGATGGCATTTTTGAGATTTGTATGGGGCACGGGGAAGCCCCGGATAAGATTTGGTACCCTGACTAGGCTTAAACCAAACGGTGGGGCGGGGCTTTCCCGATCTGAGAACATACCATGCAGCTGTTATGACTCTCCGCATTCTGGACTGGGCCGGGAGGGGGGAGGAAAAACAGTGGGTGGAACTGGAAAAGGTGTTGTCTCCTATTAACCCAATCTCTCTGTCGTGGGGAGCCCTCTCCCCAAGCGTCGGAGAGATTCCCTCCCATTTTTGGCGGGGCAATTCCTGAAGGTATGGGAAAAACTGACCAGGCGGGGGGAAGTGGTTCATAGGCCCGGCCCCTTGACTCCGCTCTTTGATAATTGCTCCTTCGCTCCAGGTGTACAAGCTAGGAGTTTCCTGACGTGGGAGGCGTCATCTAACGTCACCATGGAGGACATTTTGGCCTCGGGCAGGCTTCCCACGCTGGATGAGATGAGGCAGGGCACGCCGGGACAGCGTATTTCATGGCTCCTATATAATCAATTGAGTGCCTTTATAAAATCCCAAAACCTTGCGGACCGAGGTATTAGACCCTTAACGCAGTTGGAGTACGCGCTGATTCGAGCTCCTCCGGATAAACATGCGGTTGCAGTCCTGTATCGCACGATGTTAGGGATTAAACACAGCTCACCACCGGGATTTATTAGAAAATGGGAGGAGGAATTGGGTGTACAGATAGACAGTGAGGACCTAGATAAGATTTACTTATTCACCCATAAACTCTCGATCCCCTGTGCAGCGCAGGAACGGAATCACAAGGTTTTGGCTCATTGGTACAGGTGCCCGGCGGATATACATAAATATAATAAGTCCTGCTCTGATAGGTGTTGGCGGTGTTTGAGGGAGCCTGGTACCATGTTGCATGTTTGGTGGAGTTGTCCTGCTGTCAGGGATCTCTGGGAGAGGGTCTTGTCAACCTATAATTCTATTGTGGGGGAGTCAGTGCAGAACACCCCACAGCTGGCGTTGTTGTCTCTGCTTCCTCTGTCCATTTCTAGTAACAAAAAAGGAGTCTTGCGGCACTTCATAACAGCGATGAGAACAATTATTCCAAGGCATTGGAAGTCCGCGGTCTTGCCGACATTCATGGAATGGGCCCGGGAGGTTGAGGTTATACGCAGAATGGAGGAGATGATTATGGAGGCCAGGGGCATGCAGGAGACGCACACGATGACCTGGGCTGCGTGGATTGATTATAGAGACAATCGCTTGTCCTCCGAAGCACCATAGACAGTGATTGGCTGCGCACTTCTGCTTCCTTCCATCCTAAACCTCTTGTCCCCCCTTGTCCCTTCCCCCCCCCCGAGTCTCTCTAGTTCTTTCCTCAATTTCTTCTCTATTTCTATTTCTTCCTTTCGTCCTCATTGGAGGTCTGCAGGGGACTTAGTAGGCTCTGCCCGCTCCCGTTCGTATTATTTCTGTCCTGATGGGATCTGCTGAACCGTAATTGTTGCGGCCCACAGGACCCCCAGACTGGCCCCACATGTGGATCGTGGCTTTCAGTTGAAGGCTAAGGCTGGCAAGATTATTATTACCCACGGGGTCAGAGTATGGTTCAATTCACCACAATGTGAAGTTGAGGGTCGGGTGGGGGTGGCCGCGGTGGAACGGGGGGGGGTCGATTCGTTACTGTTTTTGATGTGCTTTAGCTGAACCTGCAGACCGACATGTCTATGTTGGTTATCATTCCTGTCATTGTTATCCTGCTATGTTTTGATGTTCACTGTTAACCTTGAAAATCTGAGTAAACTTATATTGCACTACAAAAGTATAAGACACAGACTTGCCTGACCCCTCGATCGGGTCTTCTCTTCACCTGGGGGCACATCTAATCCCCCTCCCTGCTTCTGCGATCCCTCCCGCCGGATCTCCTCTTCACTTGGGAGGCCTCTGATTCCCCCCGCCTTCAGCGAAATAGGGCCCCCCACCGCTACTGCCTATAGCCCCTGCCATTCTAGTCAAATAGAGCTGTTTGCCGAATGACATACTTCTGGCTGATGGGTCTTATTGGACAAGAGCAAATCCATGCAACCTTTGAACAAGGAAGAGGTTAGTGAATAACAGCGTTCTGGGGGGTATCACCCATTTCGGGATGCTCCAGGGGAACAGAACAATGCCCAATTCCCATATTTTGTTCCACTTTATTATGTAGCTCAGAGCTGCCTGATTTCTACATTTCAAATTCTACAGATCTCTTGGCTGGAAGGTCCGTTGTTCAGCAGCGATATTGTTGGAGATATTTGCTGCAAAGCTAAGCTGTATTCACATTTGGTTCATTGCAACTTTCCTGCTAGTTGTGGCAAACATTTTTCTTGGGCAACTTGATGTTGCTTGGTATTAACAGAATTTCTAATTTTTTACTACTTTATTTGAAGAGGACTGAAACCCTTCATTTATAGAAGCCCCCACGTGCCCCCCCCCCCGATCAGGGATGCCCCTGCTTTGTGACCTAGTATATGCACTTCGCTGGCGATCCCAGAGCACATGCATGGGCTGTCCTTTTAGTCAACATTCTATGATGTACATATGAATGAACTGAATTGAACACTGTTTACAGAGACATAGCACAGCGCTGAAAGCAGCCGGCAACCCATTAGCCACTCCCCTCCAGGCATACATCAGCCACTCAGAAAGGACTGGTGCAGGCGCACACAGAAGCCTGCGTTGTGGGTTCAATGGAGAGGTATGTTTTGTGACGACCCACTGTTGGGCATAACAAAATGGTATGTCACAGGGACATGGAATCTTTTAGACTCCAGGGCTGAGAACTAAGGGTTTTGGTCGACTTTAAAGTGCTATTGACAGTGATTCCTATAGAACATCCCGATTTGATATGCCCTATGGTTGGAATCACTGCCGAACAGAGCTTACCAAGCTGCAATCCAGTACTGTTTTGAAATGCAGCACAGGAAGTGCACACAGTGGCATCTCCTCCTCCCCACTGTGCCCACTTCATAGTCTGCAGTGCAGAGGTGTGCATAGTGGGGAAGCAGAGGATGCCTTTGCTGCATTGTGGCATCACAAATCAGCATGCCCCCTGGGAATCATCGTGACCAGGCCAAAAGTCAAATACGACGTATGTTCTTCTTTAAATATTAAATAACCAACTGAATATTGCACTACCAACATTTTTGTTACCAATAAAGATACTTCTCAACACAATTTAAAAATGTTCTAAAGAACACTGAGACTTCGGGCTCGATTCAACAAAGGTAGAAAATTGATTTTTCGTGTGTTTTGTGCTTAAAAAGTTGCGACTTTGCCATAGTTATTTTTACGAGTGATTCAGCAACCGGGAACCATTATAAAACACGAGTCACTCGAATTAAATTCGATTGCAATTGTAAAAGTGCGAAATAAATTAGTGGATCGAAAAATGTACTACTGCACTTTGCGATTCGAAAATTTTACTACTGATTCAGGTGGACTTGATGAGCCACACGCATGATATAAATTAGAGTGTTTCACACTAGTTTTTTGATGCAGCTTTCAGCAGGAGAAAACTCATTTTGCTCTTTCTCACAATGGAGCCCTTCTACTTTCTTTGCAATGGTAGTAAACTCTAATGGTAGTAAAAAATTCAATTCATAGGAAAAATGAGAATTCCACTGTTTGTGAATCACTAGTTAGGAAGACAATGAAAGCCAATGGCACTTTTTTACTCCTGAAAAAAATATTGAAATTTGTACCCCTATTTACTAGTAGTAAAAAGTTCCATAAGAACAGGGGAAGGTACATGGGAGTGGTCGACCTTTGGGTTTTTACACCAAAACCCAGAATAGTCAAAATCCTGGGTTTTGGTCCACGTTATAGTGTAAGCATAAGAATGTTGTACCATGAGGTTAAAGCTAGCAAAGAGCTGCACCCTGCACCCAAGGACAATGGCCATATTTCTGCATTAAAGGAAACAATTTTAATACAGGTCCCTAGCAATCCAACCAAACACCCCCCCCCCCCAAAAAAAAACAACATACATGCCTCTTACAAATATTTCTGTTTAATTAGTACTTCCACTACAGCATACCTTGCCTCTTTATTACATGTATCCACAATGTTACAAATATTACTGTTTAATTAGTACTTCCACTACAGCACTGTTACAAATATTACTAATGTTAGCCATGTACATACAGCTACACAGGCAACTTAAAAAGTTGAAAAAAATTATGCATTTACATTTACCCATTAAAAAACCTTACAACACCATGCAGCAGTTAGAAAACACTACTAAACAATAGAAAAGGGATTCAAGGACATTTTCCAATAATTTTCACTTGCGACAGCCTTTTTACGAGCATTTTGAAAATTTTACGATTGCCTTTTCGAGTGCACGTATTTAATTCAACCCCTTTTCTGAATCACTCAAAAAAATTAAAAATTTATGGATGCGATCCGATTTTTTGAGCGACACAAATTTATTTCTACCTTTGTTGAATCGAGCCCTTCATGTACAAAAAGTCCAAACTACACAAAGAAAAAAATACAATTCTGTAAATACTCACCTTGTAGAATTGGTATTATAGGTATGCAGCACGTCCTGCTCCAGATGATAATTCATAACAGATGGGATTACCCCTGCCAGATGGTGCTGGACTGCAGAGATGGCAAAAAGAGGCCCCTCCCGGTCCCATATATATCCGGGACCTCCCACAAATTCCCCAGTATTGAAAAGCAGTAAGGATAACCAGGAGGAGCAATGAACAGTAACAACCTAACAAAGATAACAATCACCATATTGAGGATCCAAGATAATGCAATCAGGGTAGGGTGGAGCAGGACATGCTGCACACTTATAATACCAATTCTACAAGGTGAGTAATCACAGAATTGTATTATTCTAAGTATGCAGCACGTCCTGCTCCAGATGATAATTCATAACAGATGGGACATCCAATAGCAGTGTCCAAAAAGTAGGGTGGGATCCCCAAAGGCAACAACGCGCAGTTCAAACACTGCCGCCTGCAGAACTTTGCGGCCAAAAACAGCATCAGCTGAGGCCCGAACATCAACCTTGTAGAACTTAGAGAAAGTATGAACAGAAGACCAAGTAGCAGCCTTACAAACTTGTTCAACAGAGCCTGGTGCTGGAAGGCCCAGGAAGCCCCCACAGCACGGGTAGAATGAGCAGTAACACGGAAAGGAGGATCCTTTCCTTTAGTAGAATAGGCCCTAAAGATAGTCTGACGGATCCACTTGCTAATAGTAGCCTTAGCAGGAGCCAAACCCTTCTTGGGACCCGAAGGAACCACAAACAAAGCATCAGTCTTTCTAAAAGGTGCAGTAGCCACCAAGTAGAACTTCAAGTTCCTGACCACATCCAGGGAATGTAAGGCCCTCTCCTTTGAATTACCAGGATTAGGGCACAAGGAAGGAAGAACAATGTCCTGATTGAAATGGAAAGCAGAAACCACCTTAGGTAAGAAATCTGGTTTAAAGTGGAAAACCACCTTGTTCTGGTGCCTCTCAAAGTAGGGGACCTGAATAGAAAGAGCCGCCAACTCCGAAACACGCCTGACAGAGGTGATAGCCACCAAAAAGGCAAACTTAAGAGTAAGAATGGACAGAGCAGCCTCCTGCACCGGTTCAAATTGAGGGCCCTGAAGGGCAGACAAGACCAAATTCAAGTCCCAGACTGATAAAAGAGGCTGAGAAGTGATGAGAAGGTCGTCCAGATAGGGAAGAATGCGAATGCCCTGAGGAGAGCCATGACACCCGCCAGTACCTTGGTGAAGACCCTGGGGGCCGAAGTGAGACCGAAGGGCAGGGCCACAAATTGGTAGTGCTGGTCCTCCAGTGGGAACCTGAGGAATCTCTGATGCCCCAGGAAGACTCGAACATGAAGGTAAGTATCCTTGATGTCTATGGAGGTCATGAAGTCCCCCGGGCGCAAGGAACTGATCGCGGAGCGTAGGGTCTCCATGCGAAAGTGCCTGGTCCTGATGAACTTGTTGAGCAGCTTTAACTCCAGGATGGGTCTGTTGGAACCATCCCTTTTGGGTACTGTGAACAGATTGAAATAAAAACCCCAACCTCTCTCTCCAGGAGGGACCTGACAGATGACCCCCATATCCAGGAGGTGTTGCACACAGATCTTGAGCTGCCAAGGGGTCTAGAGGAATCCGAGAAATTAGGAATCTTGGAGGCGGCCAGGCAGCGAACTCTAGCTTGTAGCAGGAGGAAACGACCTCCCGAATCCACCTGTCTGAGACCTGTTGTCCCCAGACATGAGCGAAGAGCCGCATGGGTGAGGGCGCCCCTTCATGGCTGAGGAGACTTGGCGACAGATTTGGACTTGGACCCCCAGGCAGATCCAAGCGATCACCAAATAGGCGCAACCCCTTAAAGGGGAGCCCGGTAAGGGCCTTCTTAGCAGCGTTATCAGCTGCCCACTGGCGCAGCCAAACAGAGCGGCGTATAGCAACCATCAAGGCAGAGGTTCTACTACACATTCTGATGGAGTCATCCAAGGCAGAAAGGACATAAGTAATGAACATCTCACACTGTGACAGGGCCCTGAACTCGGCACTTGAAATATCATCAGGGGCGCCATCCAGCAGACCCTTTAGGAGAGTCCTAATAGCCACAGCAGTAATAGCAGACGCACAGACACTGCGCAAAGCAGACCCTACACAGGCAAAGGCATGGAAAGCCAGCTGGTCAATGCACCGGTCCTCACCATCCTTCAGGGTAGTGGAATCAGGGGAATGAACCACAGAGGAGTTGGACAACCCGAACACTGGAGCGTCCACCTCTGGGGGGTTGACCAGCAGTTAACCACTTCAGCGGGAAAGGGATACCTTTTATCCCAGCCCTTAGGGATTCCGGGAAGCCGGCTGGAACGCTCCCATTCCTTGAGAACAAGATTATTGAAATGGGCCTGTTCTGGAAATTCCAAATGTGGCTTTGCAGTACCGAACAATTCCCCCTGTTTCTTGGGAGCCACAGCAGGACGGGAGATAGACAGCACCTCAAAGATCTGAGTTAAAATCTTACTGGTGTCATCAGCATCCCAGTGGTCAGGGCCAGAATCGGCACCACCGAAATGCTGATCGTCAGAAAACTCTGAATCCGAGAATAATTCCCCCTCCTCGAGTGGGGTATAGTCAGACAAATCAAGGAAATTCTCGGTCTCCATAGGAAAGGCAGGCACACCCGGCACCACATTCCGTCTCTTAGCCGGGGCTTTACGAGCCGCAGAGCTAGCAATCAATCTCTCAATGTTAGCCAACCTGGAAGACACATCGGGTTGAGAATCCCCACTAGTATTAAGCTCACTGGTAGTTAAGATCAAGCGAGGGGGAGTAGGTGAGGACATAGTGGGTGCAGGCCCAGTCCCAGGTAGCCCAGAATGCAGCGCAAGTGCCTGCTGGGCGCAGGGTACACAGACCCGCACATCTCACTTACAGGGGATGCCCCACACACCACACACAGCCGGGCTTGTCCCAAAGGGACTCCGAGCACAATATCCTGTGAAGCCTCCATATGGTGATTAAGGTGGCACAGCTGGCCAATAGGAATTACGCCGTACAAGCAACCCGGGATGCCCCAAATGTCCGCCAGGGAAGTGGGAGGATTTCACAGTGTAGGCCTCTAATAAAGTTAATATAACTAATAGAGGGGACAGGACCAGGAGAAACCTCTAAAAACAGTTATCCCACCTGAAAGACATAACAATGACACCCCATAAGCACACCGAAATGACAATTGAATAAAAGCCAAGCCCGCAGGGGCACTCACGGAGCGCGGTGGGGAGCAGGCAATCACACCAGAAGAGGACCAAAATGTCGCTGGGCCGCAGAAGGATACGATGCGGAGCGCGCCAACAGACAAGCCACGCCCCTCCAAGAAGCGCACAGACAGGCGGGACACAACAGCCAATGGGCGCGCAGGGATTCTTGATGATGCCGCTGCTGACCGCGGACGCCACAAGGTGCGCGTGTCAGTGGCGGCAGATTCAAAAATGACCTAGGTGAAGACAGGGCGCGGAGCCTTGAAAATTGAAGCGTAATCACACACACACACATGGCAATAAACACACATGCCCCCCCCCCCCGAACGGGACAACAAGAGAGGGGGGAGAGTGGATGTCAATTAAAGAAACCCACCGATGACCAGGGCAGGGAAGGGCAAGAGCGTACGGGGCATCACAAATCAGGTTCACCATAACCTGCCCCGCCTACCCTTTGGTGGGGGATTGCCAGGCTCCGTAAAGAGAGCACCTGTGATAGGTGCTGCCTACCATCACCCGACCAGCGCAGCCAAAGCTGGGAGGCATAAGTAATAAGTGGAACGGGTGGAAATAGCCCTACAGGGCCGCGGGCTGTTAAGCCCCGCTCACCTGCGATAAGAGAAGCCATCTTCTTGACCTTCACAGCCGACTGCAGAGAAGAAACTGGGGAATTTGTGGGAGGTCCCGGGAGGGGCCTCTTTTTGCCATCTCTGCAGTCCAGCGCCCTCTGGCGGAGGTAATCCCATCTGTTATGAATTATCATCTGGAGCAGGATGTGCTGCATACTTAGAATATATAGGCATGGGGCAAAGCAGTTAACTCTAGGTCCTCTTGAATAAATCCACCACTGGAAACGTCAGTGATTAGAAGACCACACTCATGTAATACCACCACTACCAAGACACAAATGTGCTTACCAGAGCTCCATAGCACTTTAAACAATGAAAGCAGATCTTTCTTGTATTCAGGTCTCCTTAATTTGGAGCATCAACAAAACCTATTTCATACAAAGGTCTCCTTTAACTGGCAAAAAAAATGCCATATCTCACATGCATTTTCTAACTAATTGGACTTCATTTTTTACTATCCTGGATTTTGTTCCCTCCCCTGGGGGTATCCCAATCTGTGTGAAACCTCCAGATCGGCCTGGTCAAATGATGCTATGACGCACGTCCAATCAGAGCTGTTTATGGCAATCTGGAGCACGAGCATCCACATCCCCTGCAGCTGGCACGCTCCTACCCCTAGCCTATTTTAAAGACTGTGGATAGGAGCGCGTTCACAGCCCAAAGATGTTGGGGATGCGGCCGCAGATATTTACATTGGCGAGGGAGCCAGGAAGGTGAGTTTTGCAGTGACCTGGTGAGGTTTCGCACAGTGGGACATCCCGATTTGGAGTAGGCCAGCGGATGGCACTGAAATCTTTTAGATTCCAGGGCCTTCCCCATAGGGTTTTGTTCGACTTATTTGAGTTGTCTTGGCTCCCATCTAGTATTTTTATATAACTCCTAATACAACTGAGGCATGTGCACTCATTTCCTGGGGCCGCATTGCAGGAGAAACTTGCTGGCCATGTTGGGGTTGAGTACAGGCCATTCACAAGGTGAAGTTTAGGTCAAACAGCCTGAATGAAACTGACTCCATGGCAACTGTGTGAACGCTCCTATAATTTTACCTCACTTAATTGCACGTATATTCAGTAAGTATCCAAAGAAATTCTGCTGCAGTCACCCTGTAATCCCAGATGTCAGTATCTCTGCCAGTTGCACTGCTAGTAAATACTGCACTTTAAAGATTGCTTGCAGCCTTTCAATAATATTTAATGTTACATGTTTGTGACAGTATAGTTTAATGTTGTGCTTGATATAATAAAACTCTCATCCATTATTTTTAAATGGCTGAATGTCTTTATTACAGTGCCTCAGATAAACAGAGCCAGTGTGATAAATCATGATGATTGCTGTATACTAATGCCTCTGGAAAATGGCTTTTAAAAATTGTTCTTTTTAATGGCTCATTAACCACATATAACTAAAAAGTAGCAAACACAAAGGGACATCATCGTATATAGCAATATGGACATGCAGAAAAATATGGTGAGTTTCACGCCAGACTGTTGCACTAAAGGTTATATGTCACTCCGGCCTGCAAGTGATTCAGAAAATCGTATACATTAAAGTGTCAACATAGTTTAAATGCCAGTTGTCTAATCCACTCAGGGAATAGATCCTAACAGACAGTCAGGGATAAAAAGGTTTTTTCTTCTAATTGACTTATACAGTTGCTTGGTAGATCATATATATATATTTTTTTTTACTATCAATCTGGTGAGCGCCTTTAACAGCGCCATGTAGCATCACATGTATAACTAGAGGCAGCTCAGCGTATAGCGCAGGCACTCTAGGTTCAAGAGCGCCAAGTACTTTTCGCTTAGTGTCGCTCTCCCATACATTTCAATGGGCTTTCATTAGTTTTTGTTTAAATAGGGTGTTTGGCAATTATTTTTTTTTCCAATTTTCTTTGCTCAAATCATTGCGTCATCCCATGTGTTTTCGCTTTGTTACTGGTGTATATGTGTTCAAAAACAGACTTTGATCACACAGCATCTGGCGCTCTATGCTACAGCGCCCAGCTTTAGAGCACCAGCGCTGTGTGTGTGTAGTTTTTTGTTAAATATGGTGTGGAGCGCCGAGTGCCGGACACACTGAGCTGGTGCTACCTCTCGCTCGCTGCAGCGCTATACTGTTGTTAGAGCGCCCAACACACATCATATTTATCAATGGCGGCCAGGTTACTACAGCGACCACAACGCTAGGTTACCGTACCTCAATACCCACTTACAGTGTCTACTAGCGGTCAGACGCTCATCTGGCAATACCTGCCGCTAGTAGTGAATCAGCCTCCATGTGTATTAGGGAGCAATGCCTAACCTCCTTGGCCACCACCACATCTTGGACACAAGACTCATTCCATATAAAGCCTGCCTAGCATGAAGTAGGCCTAATGTATCTATTTGGTCTAAATAAATCAGGCTTGATCTACAGTTTCCACTCAGTCCTCCTTATCTATGGGCCTTATGTAAGAAGTGCTAATGTCACATAGTACCACAAAGTGTCAGGTGAACACCAGGCACAGTGTTTGAAAACTACATATATGAAATTCGAACTGGTGAGTGCCTCTAATAGCGTCATGTAGTGTCATATGTTTCACTAGCAGTGGCTCAGTGCCGGCGCTGTATGTTAAGCAGCGGCATGTAGTACCTGTCGCTCAGTTGCGTTCTGTTTGTGTATAAATAGAGTTTGGTTCCATTTTTTCCCACTATTTTATCATATGATGATTGTTTTGGCTCTCCTGGCCAGCAACCAAAGACTTATGTTGTCAGATATTTAATTTGTTTTATTTTTGTTAGAATAGTAAGTGTTGGTCTGCCATTGCAGTGTCAGTGTTACAGTGTTGAAACAGAAGCCTGTTTAAGATTAGCGCCACGCATTGCTATTTGTGCGTCTATGTAGCAGCACTGAGAGCGTCCACACACCAGCGGGTGTCTGGCGTTATAATGTAGCTTTGATGCTGGACAAGTGATGCTGTACTATCCTGTATAGCATTGATAAATGTGATGTCTGGAGGGCGCTGTAGAAGCGCTCTCCTGGAACTAATGCATATGTAGCGCACCGAGGGAAAGCCGCCCAAGGCAACGCTACATATAAAAGGACAACACTGCGAACGATAGGTAGCGCCTGTTAAGTGCATCCGGCGCTCAGCGCTGAAGGCCATATGTAAGAAAAAAAATCACAAAGCCAGCGTTGGCACTATAAAACTGCGCCGGACACAACATAAAAGCGTCTGTTTCTGAACATATATACACCAGCAACAAAGGGAAACCACATGGAATGACATTGTTTCTACACTATAACACCGACACTGCAGTGGCAGACCAACACATAACATTTTGACAAAAATAAAAAAAATAATAATAAATGACAAAATAAGCCTTTGGTTGGTGGCCAGGACGGCCAAAACAATCATCATATAAAAAAATAGTGGGAAAAAGTGGATCCAAACTCTATTTATACACAAACAAACTAAAGACCATTGAATTGCATGGGAGAACGCTACTGAGCGACAGGTGTTACATGCCGAACATACAGCGCCGACGCTTTACACTGAGCCACCGCTAGTGATACATGGCGCTCACCAGTTTGACTTTCATATATATGGTTTTCACATACTGCGCCCAGGATTTACCTGACGCTACGTGGTACTATGTGGCGCTAAATCTTATGTAAAATCCAAAAGCCGAATCTCCTAGTTCTCTATTTGGAAGGAACACATGGGTTTCTGCAGCTGCTTTGTAACACTTGGTAATGCTCTGTATCGTTTCTGTCTGTAGTGGTGATAAGTGCCCAGATTCTTTGGCCCTGATTTATAAAGCACTTCTGCCAGATAGTGCCACATCGGTGCAAATTACATTAGTAAAGAAATAAAATATTTTTTGCACACTTGTGCATGTTGCTGCACTACAAGAAGCACATTTACTAAAACATTAGCAGTGCAGCAACATGCTGAAAATATAAATATTTTGCACTGAAATGGCATTATCTGGCAGAAGTGCTTGATAAATCAGGCCCCTAATTCTTATTTTTATTTTCCATATAAATTGACCATGGAACAAACACAATGGCAGCTATTATACATGTCACATATTGAGAAAGGTTTGGTCATTCACACAAATATACACAAAAAGGGTCGTTCATTAAAGTGGACCAACACCCACCCCTGATCGGCCCAAGAATCTATAAGATTCCCGGGCTGATCAGCTCCCTCCCCGTGGGGCTTCCGAAATCAGGATGCCCCGCTGTGTGAAACCCCCCAGAAAGCCCCTAAAAACGTACCTTATCGGCGACGGATAAGCCGCCGCCGCCGCCCCCCTCGCGTCCCCATCGGGGTGCCCCGCGGAAGTGGACCAACATTCAGGATAGTGAAAATCCTGGGTGTTGCTCCACTTTAACGATCAAAGCTTTGATAAACTTGTGGTGACAATGGACAGTTTGATCAGACTACAGTCAGATAGGTACAACAGTTCTGACTAAGGCCCTTATTCATCAAGCGATAGCGCCAGGTAGTGTCTGACGAGCGCCAGGTCCCGCCAGCTAACGGCGGCTAACGACTCAAGTACGCCCGGCGTCGGCCACAATGACGCATTTATCAAGCTAAATGAGGCTAGCGCCGGCGAGAGCGTCAGCTAGCGCGGGATTCATCATGTAGCCGACTGCAACGAACAGCGCCGCTGCTAATCCCATCACAGCGCCAGGTATGACCTGTCGCTCCCTGGCGATGTCCAATGCATTTCAATGGAGCAATCTTTAAATAATCATAATTAATTGCTATTAATGTTTTTTTTTTTTTTTTTTTTTTTTTTAATGTCAAAAATTCTGTGACCACTTCTGCAATGTTAGGAATTTTTTTTAAGGTAAAAAAAAAAAAAAAAATGATTTTGTGCAGAATTGATATTACAGGTCTGATATTAATGTATTCATATTTCAAAATGTTTAGAAAAACTTGTATAATTTTACAATCAAAAAATATGGTTGTTTGGGGGTTAAAAACTATTTTAAATCCATTGCCGCCAGCGCTCTGGGGTATAAACAAGGAATTCTCAGCGCGAAAAAATTCGGAGCGTGATTTGTTAATGAATCCGCAGCAAGCCGTTCGCTCTGGCCATTCGTTGTCAGGCGCACCCATACAACGCTGAACCTGTGAAACAGCGACCCCTAAGCCCGTATTCAACATTACCGCACACCGACTGAGTCGCTGTCAACAAGCAAACCCCGGCCAAGCACAGCGAATACCAGCTGGCACTGTGAAAATCACGCTACTGGCGCTCATCTGTCGCTACCTGGCGCTATTAATGAATCGGCCTCCCCGTGGGCTTTGCTAATAATTAGGTGAAGCCAGTGTGACTTGCAATGTGCATTGCGGTGTGGATTGCAACCTGCATCTCGGTGAGATTTTTAGACACAAAAAAGTGCAAAAAATAGTTTTTTCTACCTTATCCCCCCCAAAATGACCTGTACTTGTGATGGGGCATTTTTACAGGTTAGGTACAATTTGTCTCCAATGAGGTAAGGATATTTGCTTTTATGTTTGGAAACAATAGAACTCTGTGGGCTATGCAGAGAAAACTGGTGAAATCTTAGCCCATAGGGTGCTGTTATTTCCAAACTTTAAAAATATATCCTTCCACCACTGGAGAAATAATGTACCTATAATAATGTACCTAAACTGTAAAAATGTGCCCTCAATTCCCAGACACTGGCGCTCCTCTGCTGTTCCTTCTATGTTGGAGTGGTACGGGGAGGTCGAGTCCATTAAGAGGATGGAGGAGCTGTTCTTGGAGGGGGTGGAGGGGGGTGCCCGGCGGTTCCTTAGGACATGGACTCTCTGGGAGGTTTCTCGGGAGTCCCTTGCTTTTCGGGCGCTGCTGGAGCGGGACTGAGCCCCTGGGGGAGTTGGAGAGCGGATGGGTTGGCTGGGAGCCGGCCTGCTGGGGCCCTTGGGGGGGGATGGAGTGGGGATGTGTTGTGTTGTAAATGTAACTGTCCCTCCCATGTTTGTCTTCTCTGTTTGTCTGTTGTGTCTTCCCTCCTTATTGTCTCTGATCCACTTTTTCTCTCTTTCCCTGTTTTCTGTTCTTGCACTCTCTTTCCCTATTCTTCCTATTCCCCTTTCCCTTTCTCTACACTCTCTCTTATTTCTCGGGGTTGCGGGGGGGACGGGGGCGGTCGCAATGTTCTGGTTATGCCGGAGGATGGCATCCATGGCAATGATTCTAGGGTGGCCTTAATTCTAGGGGGGCCCTAACCCCCGGGACTTGGCAGGGGCCGCGGGCTACGGTATTCGGGCCTGCGCTTATGTCACCCCCTATTCCTCGAGTGTTTATTATGCCTGACCTCTTTAATCCGGTTGAGGTTGTATCATCTGGTGGCGGCTGTTCCGTCCTATTCCCGCGATTCTCTCTGTGTGTCTAATACTGTTTATCTGTACTGTTCTCCATTTCTATGCAAAATTCAATAAAGATATATTGAAACAAAAATGTGCCCTCAAATGTACAGGTGATTTTTTGGGAGGAAAATGTAGGGCAAACTTTTTTTTGCACTTTTTTGTGTGTTATCGCTAAAAAAAAATCAATGGGATGCAGGTTGCAATCCACACGACAATGCACACTGCAAGTCACACTGGCTTCACCAAATATTTTGCATGACCCCCACTAACTATCACAACAGGTACATTTTTGTATGTGTTTTGTCTGGAAAAGTATAGCAGGCAATAGACATTCCAGGCAAAGGGTTAAATTACCCTGCTTCCTGCTTGGCTTTCATCTACCAGCACTTTGCATTCCCTGATAAACTCTGTTGAATGGGGAGGCCGATTCATTAATAGCGGCAGGTAGCGACGACTGTAGCAGTATTTTCACAGCGCCCGCTAGTAGTCGCTGTGCTTGGCCGTTGTTCGGTTGTTGACAGCGACTCAGTCGGTGTGCAGTAATGTTGAATATTGGGTGAGGAGTCGCTATTTGAAAGGTTCCGCGCTGTATGGGAGCGCATGATAGCGACTGGCCATAGCGACCGGCTCCCACCATATTCATTAACAAATCACGCTCAAAAAATTCTCGCGCTGTGAAATGCATGTTTAAACCCCAGAGCGCTGGTGGCGATGGGTTAAAAGTAGTTTTTTAACCCCAAAACAACCATATTTTTGGAAACCAAAAAAAACAAGTTTTTAATAACATTTTGTAATATTAATACATTAATATCAAACCTGTAATATCAATTCTGCACAATGTTTTTTTTTTTTTTTACCTTAAAAAAAAATATAACATGGCAGAAGTGGTCACAGAATTTTTCACATTTAAAAAAAAAAAAAAAAAAAAAAAAAACATTAATATGAATTAATTATGAATATTTAAAGATTGTTCCATTGAAATGCATTGGAGAGCGCCAGGTAGCGAGAGGTCATACCTGTCGCTGTTCAAGGTCGGACGCTGGCGCTGTGGGCTGAGGCTGGAATAATGATGAATGAGTCGCTATATGGCGCTATCTCAGTCGCTAAGCAGGATTGGCTTGATAAATGTGTGATTGTGGTGGGGAGCCGGCGTTCTTGTTGCGGTGCCCGTCGTTACCGGTCGCTCACCAGGCGCTACCTGTCGCTATCCCTTGTTAAATAAGGGCCTTGGTTCCTTTTGCTGACTCCCAGTCCCCAAAATGAACTCAAATTTTGAGAGTGCTGTCACAATGAAACATGCTGTGCTGCTGAGGAGGCCCTGCAGAATGGAGGGAGTTCCCTAGGACATATTTAGAAGGATAAAGCAGGCTAAGTGATGGCTGAATGAAAGATGTAGCCCCTGACAGCCTGCATATAGAGAGCTGAAAGCAGGCTAATTTAAACCCCTGCTCCCCATATCAGCTGCTGGTAATGCCCATTTCCTTTACTGCAACATGGGGTCATGCCAGGTCTCTTCACGGTACTGACTAGCAGCACTAGTTGTTCATCATGAAGCCGCAGGGGAGGGAGAATGCTGCAGGGCTCAATCTCTGGACCTGGTTTTATTCAACCGGACAAGGATAGAAAGGCAGAGGGGGAAAAAAGATGAGTATTAATGTTTGATTATGCAAAATTGCATATAATAGTGACAGCAGGTGAAGGGAAAGGGTTTCAAGATGCATAATGTATGGAGGTGAAGTGGCTCCAGAGGTCCAATCTCTTCCAACTTGTGAGCACAAAGTTTTGGCCATTTATTCCTTGCCTGTTATAACCTGTGAGCCTATAACATTCAGGCCTGTTTCTGGGGAGGGCAGTCACCCTGGGCGCCAAGGCTTTTGGGGCGCCTGTTTCCCAGCCTTCCTGTTTTCTGCAGATGAGTCAGGGCTACTTTTACTGGTGGCAGCCATAAGACAGGCTCAGACATGGGGTGGGGGCACTGCCTGCTACTAAAATAGAGGCACAGCATGGCACATACCTGTATGGGATAGCAGCAACACCATACTGTAGTATTTTTCCTTTCCGCACTGAGCTCTAATTTGCCTAGAGACTGACCTGACATAGATTTGTGAGCACACTGCTCTGTAGTATCTTGCACCTCGTATGTCTTTCTCTCTTATACCAACGTTTCGTGTCATTTGGGCCTCTCCTAGTTTGTAATGAATTCATATCCTAGTAGGTTTTTTATTTTCCATCCATTTCATAAGTGTGCATTGTATTATTTTATTATTGCTGAGTGGCCCGTCTTGGCATCCTTTGCATAAAACTGTTCATCTCAAACCTGTCAGCCAGGAGCTTTCACTTTGTATATTTTGTTCTTGCTGGGATGCTGGCATCCACAGACATTCAATCACAGAAATATTTTCCAGTGTTCCAGAACGGGGTTGCATATTTGTTCTCCCATAGCTGAGTCATACTGCCAGACTACAAACACACAAGACTGTGTGCAGAACCATAATACATGTACACATTGGAAGGTAGCTTTTTTTAAACCATTGCCTATCAGCATGTAGCCACTAAGACCCCGGAATTGGCCTCAGGGCATGTTCAATAGCAACACTTTAAAGCCACAATAGAATTTTGGATCGCTAGTACTGCCCAGACCAAAGACTTCCTCACTTTGGCTTGCTAATCATCTGATTGGCTAAGGCAGGGATGACAGGTTCAACCCCTTCTGCTGTAATCCAGCTTCAGATAGGGGTATCACAATCGTGTGTGCCAGTAGCTAAAGGGTTACTGGCAGCATTCTAACCTGAGGATGTAATTACTGCTGCTTGACCTAGCCAAAGCTGCTGATTAGCTCACCTGTTCCAGTGTAAGGATTCTTGTAGTCAGTAGTTTTTACTCAAGGCCTGGAAAACCACTCCCACTGTAGCAAAACAGAACCACAGAAATAAATGAAACTTGGAAACAGAATGCTGAAGTAAATCGCAGGACTGGGGACACAAATCTAACACAAATGTTTATTTTACATTCCAGAACAGGAAAACAATAAGGCAGAACACCAAACACCTGACGAAAAGGGAGTTTTCCTTTAGAGTGGACCTTAAAGTGGACCAACACCCTGCTGGATCGGCCCAGGAATCTATAAGATTCCCAGGCCGATCCGATCCCTCCCCGCGGGGCATCCAACCTTACCTTACTCCCGGTCCAACGGCGCATGTGTGGGCCGCGGCCACATCTCGCGCTTCTCTCTAGCAGGGCGCGTGCCTGCGCCGGCCGTTTGTGAATATAATGAAAAGCCCAAACCCTTAAAAACTATTCCCCAGCATCTAAAATTAATATATTTTACGTTTTTTGTCACTTATTTTCTTACCCCCACCGGGCTGAAACTCTATTCAGGACTCTAGGATACAGGTGCCGCCATGCAGAAGCATCACACATACTGAGGAGAGGAAAGCAGATAAAGTAAAGGGGGTGTGGTTATAGCTGTACTTTGCACAGACAGAGCAGAGCTGGGGTCAGGGAAAGGATAGTAATCCCAGAATGCAGAGCAGCACAGTCAGGCAGGCTGCCTGATGTTCCATGAGCCACCATCTTGGATGTTTAAAGGCTCATAACATGCAGTAGATGCAGATAGAATGATTTTTAATGTGAGCAATCTGTATGTATAGTAACATTGCATGTAAGGCTGAATAAAGACTTTAGTCCATCCAGTTCAGTCTGTTTATCTCCTTCCAGTGGTCTAGTAGCCATAGCTGGAAATGTTATTACATGCCAGGAGGGCATCAAGGCCACTTTTGAACGTTTTTACTGTATCGATCATTACTACCTCCTCTGGCAGCGAGTTCCATAGTCTCACTGCTCTTAAAGAGAAGAATCCCCTCCTATGTTGGTGGAAAAAGAACCTTTCCTCTAACCTTAGTGGATGCCCTCGGGTTATAGTTACACTCCGGGGTATAAATAGATTGTGGGACAGATGTTTGTATTGTCCCCGAATATATTTATACATAGTTATTAGATCACCCCTCAAGCATCTTTTTTCTAAACTAAATAAATCTAACTCTGACAATCTTTCAGGGTACTTTAGTCCCCACACTCCTTTTATTAACTTTGTTGCCCTTCTTTGAACGCGCTCCAGTTCTGATATGTCCTTTTTAAGCACAGGTGCCCAAAACTGTACACAGTACTCCATATGGGGTCTGACCAGTGACTTGTACAGGGGTAAAATGATTGTCTGGTCATGAGCACCTATGCCCCTCCTGATGCACCCCATGATCCTATTTGCTTTGGCAGCAGCTACCTGACATTGATTACTACAGTTGAGCTTATTGTTAACTAAAACCCCTAGGTCCTTTTCCATTGTTGTTTTCCCAAGTGTTTCTTTATTTAGTGTGTAATCATGATACAGATTTCTCCTTCTCATGTGCATAACCTTACATTTATCAGTGTTAAACTTCATTTGCCATTCAACTGCCCATGCTTCCAATTTATCTAAATCTGTTTGTAGCTGCCTGCTGTCCTCTTTTGTTTTAATTACTTTACACAGCTTAGTATCATCTGCAAAGATTGAGACTTTACTGTTTAATCCATACCCAATGTCATTTATATGTACATTGGAGAGAATTGGTCCCCAAACTCACCCTTGTGGTACTCCTCTAGTAACAGTGACCCAATCTGAGTGTGTACCATTGATAACCACCCTCTGCTTCCGATCATTAAGCCAGTTTCTCAACCATCTGCACACGTTTTCCCCCAGTCCAAGCATTCTCATCTTTTGTACCAGCCTTTTATATGGAACAGTATCAAATGCTTTAGAAAAGTCAAGATATATGATATCCAATGACTCCCCCTGATCCAATCTTGAACTTACCTCATCATAAAAGCTGATTAGGTTTGTCTGGCAGGATAGTATCCCTTAAGAAACCTTCAAACAGCTTACCCACCACAGATGTTAAGCTTACTGGTCTGTAGTTCCCAGGTTCCCCCCTAGATCCCTTTTTGAATATTGGCACCACATTTGCCAAGAGCCAATCCCTCAGAACAGCCCCTGTAGTTATTGAGTGCACAAATATTAGAAATAACGGCTTGTCTATTACTGTACATAACTCCCTTAAAACACGCGGATGTATGTCATCTGGTCCCGGTGATTTATCGATTTTTATCTGCTTGAGACGGTTCTGGACTTCTTCCTTGGTTAGACCAGTGACATTTAATGAACGGTTTCAGTTATTCCCCTGCATTTCACTCGGCATGTCACATTCTTTTGTGAATATAGAAGCAAAGAAGTTGTTTAGTAAATTTGCTTTCTCCTCATTTCCCTCTATAGGTGTCCCCCTTTTTTTTGCTGTTTTGATGTGCAAATGGCCCTGTCCCATGCACTTTTGGCTAGGCCCTTAACCGGTCCCGATGGCCCCTTTCTTTACTATTTCTCTATTGCGATTTTGTCTCTCCAGATTTTGTTTATGTAGGCGTAATTTATCTATAGGTGCTTTATTCGCCTACTTTTTAGGGGATATCCAGATTCCAGGTCACCTCCAGTGTTGTTTTTCCCAATGTTTAGCCCCAGATGTTTTCTTTACCTCTCCCTCCCTGCTCTGTTTTGCGTATTAGTGCTTAATAATTGTGTTTCTAATCTTTTTTCCCTTTTTTTTTTTGAGGCGCAATGTGCCTTTTAAAGGTGTTTTTATCATTAAACATTTTGAGATTTGTCAATCTGACAACTTTGAACCATTTTTTGTTTCGCACCAAAAAGTGAAAAATTACAAAAAAAAATATTGTGGCTGACACTTTCATTGTGAAAAAACATGCCAGATGTTGTTTTAGGAATGAAGTAAGCTTGTTAGTCAGTGAAGTCGGCAGTTTACTCCAACTTTTTGCTGGAGAAAAACACACTGAAATTGAAACATTTGCGTCCCCTTCTCTGCCCTCTAAACACCCCATAAATCAGTTACCAATTTGCACTTGCGGAAAATTACAGACGCAAGTCTCCGCATTGTCGCCTGCTTGACGCATATTTCTGCTCAATGCACTTCAAATTTAGACGACCATGAATCAGGAGGAAGCCAGAGCACAACTTGGCACTCAAAAAAACGCTCGTAAATACACAGGTTCGTGACCACGAATCGAGCCTTATGTTATTTAAGCCGTTAGCGTGAAGGTAGTTACACTGGAATAACACCCTGGATAGTGCACCTGTGCTATCTAGATTGCTGCTAGAATGCTGCCCATAACACAATGCTCACCTTTTTTATTCTCTTTAAAAACCCTTTCTTTATACAGCAATCTCCTGGGGACGGGGCCACCAGCACAGCGGAAGCCTGTTGTGCTGGAAAACCAGAAATGTCACTAAGCTTCCAAGCTATGAACGTGCTGGTTGCACATGCCCAGTTGGAAGAGGGGCGAGCCATGGCTCACCAGATTCACTTTCATAAATGTGGTTTTGCATACATCGCCCGGCATTCCCCAGACGCTGCCTGTCGCTACGAGGCACTACCTGGCGCTATCCCTTCTTAAATAACCCCTATAGGCTCTGTTCACACCTCTCAGTTGCGTTGAGAACAAGCGTTTGGTAAATATGCTAGAGGGGCATTGTATCAAAACAAACACTGCACTTTTGATGCATTAGAAAAAGAGGTGTGTACAGAGCCTTATACCACCATTTGAAGTCCACCGTGCAGCACCAAGCAAAATTAAGATGCTGGCACTGCAAAACTGGCACTTAAGCCATAAAAAAAGATGCTAAACAGTGCACATCATGTCATGCCTGGCGCAGGCACGTGCCCTGCTAGAGGAACAGTGGGGATGCGGCCGCGGCTCTTGCATGCGCCGTTGGACCAGGAAACAAGGTAAGTGTACAGGATGGCCTGGCGGGTTTCACACATGGATGCCCCAGGAGGAGGGAGTTGGGGCATATAGACAGCCCCTGGTAGGTGTTGGAGTGGAGCATCCCCGCCACCCATTCCTCAGCATGGGAAAATTGGAGCATGGGAGTCTTGGGGAGGCCCCCAGCAGTTTTCAACCTAGATTCAAACAAAGGAAAGTTTGGATTTAAAGAGTTGGTCTCTGTTTCAGGCACAAACATCCCTGGGGGGTAGGGGGAACCCTGGGGATAGGGCCGGAGACCCCCAATATCATCTGTACGCCTCCACCAGCTGCTGGCACCAGGGACACTGGGTATCACCACTACTCCCAGCATCAAGATCTTCCTTCTGCCAACCAGGTTGCCACACAAAGCCTGGACAGGCTGGAGGCACAGCGAGCAGCCAACTGAGAAAGCCAGGCAACATCACCCTAAAGGGTCATGCTGTACTTTGGGATGTGTGGGGGGTCCACTAATTTTTGGAAAACCGGACAGGCACCAATTTTATGTTTACCTGCATCCAGAGTTGTGTCGTAACACAACAACTTTTGACCCTTATAAATTACACCAAATTAATCGGTTAATCATGCCTAGATCTAGACTAATTAGAAAATAACATAAGGGCAAAAGATAACAACAAATTATGAGAAAGAGGTGTCCACCAAATGCTGACGAATGCCTTGGGCAGCACTGCTTTGGGTTCCCGAATAAGGCTGGCCTGGAATCTCCGGAACAGAAGCAGGGGTTGCCGCCTCCACATATTCTGCCACCCTCTCTGTCAAGGCAAAACTGTGGCGGACGATGTAGTCCAAGATGATTTTGTTGAACTTCTCTAGCTTATATTTGGGGGCACCCCCAGTGTGGTCCAGACATCGAAATCTGGCCTTCAAGAGGCTGAAGGCACGTTCCACTACTGTCATCGTTGGGCCCGATTATAAGCATCCTGGCCAGCAGCCTGGAGCCTTAAAAAATCAACAGGAGCCAGCAAAGCAAAGAATAACTAGAGTCCCCTAAAAGTCAAAAGAAACAGGTTATTAACATCCTCACAGGTAACACAACAGCAAGACAGGCAAAAAATAGTATATATTTGGACAGAGTTGGCAAATAAAGCTCAAGATAAGGCAGGAGGCTTGGACCAAGGGAGAGCAAGGAGATATATTACCCAAAAGCCAGCCGCCAGTCATCTCACCACTCTCAAAACGGGTATACAAACTGGTACTCCTCAAGATGAATGCATTGCCGGCCAACACACTGAGAAAATGGAGATCTGGTCCCACAACGCATTGGACGTTAAGAGAGTGGCCCATCTTGCGGTTGCTGAAATTAACAAAAAAAGGGGCACCAAATTTCCAACACAAAATACACAGGCAAAATAAAATGAAACAAAGGCCAATGGGGACACAGAGAAGCTGATTTAGGGTAGCTGAAGCTAGGCTAGCCTAAAGAGAGGAGAGTGGGCAAGAAGGAGGAGTAATGTGGACCTAAACATACCGAAGTATATGCTCCTTAGAATCTGGGGGAACCAGGGCCGCATGCGTGCAGTCAATGGCGCCCATGACACTTGGCATATTCGCTATTCGAAAAAAGCCCAACCTTACTGTGTTCCAGACTGCCATGCTGTCAGTGAAAGAGATGTATTTCTCCTGCAGGACAGCCATGCCATCGAGAAATTTAGTCAGGGTGCAACTCCGCAAAGGCTGGGACATGCCAACTGACAGCTTCCCTAGCGCCTCGATGGAGCGATTCGCTAAATATTGGAGGCAGCCAACCAATTTGGTCACACCACCAATTGCATACCCCTTTCTTGTGGTGGGGGCCAACCATGGCTGCAACTCTGAGTAAAGCGTCTTGAGAGAAGGGTAGTTCCGCCGGGTCAATTGGAACACCTGCTGATCGGTCATGTGATTGATATACAGACAGGTATGCCCAAACTCTGGAAGGTACATGGTTAACAGCTCCCCCTGCTGCACATGCTCGGACTCTTCACAGAACTCATCAAGGGGCTCCATCATAGGTGTGCCGGCCGGTTCCCACTAGCAAATAGGAGGGCATAATTTTGAACCAGAAACCTATGGATTTTATAGGCCCGAAAACAACCAAATCAGGGCTTAGAATCACACTCAAGTGCAGGTTACACCCACAATTTACAGACGACCGTATGCCTTCAGTCGTAACAATATGGCTAATACTCAGTCTGGCGTACGCACCAATTGCCCGCACACTGCCTGTAATTGGGATGCCATGCATACAGCTTGTAATTAGGATAGTGCTCACTGCCTGTAATGTGGGATAGTGCTCAATGGCTGTAATGTGGGATGCCTCCCTGCCGGTAATGTGGAATGCTCCTCCCTGCCGGTAATGTGGAATGCTGCTCACTGCCTGTATTATGGGCTACCACTCACTGCCTGTAATGTGGAATGCCCCTCACTGCTTATAATGTGGGATACTGCTCACTGCCTGGAATGTGGGGTCTGTTATAGGGTGATGATGGGATTCTGTACAGTGTCTGTAATGGGGTGATTGGGGGGTATTTTAGCACACCATTTTTTTCAGAATATTTTTTTCTTATTTTTCTCCAAATCCTGAATTTGTGCAAGCACATGGTGTGTGGGGTCTAGGCTGTATTGCAAGGTCTTTGACCCTTTCACCCCATGGCTTGCACTTGAGAGGTTTAGGTCAAGGTAAGCCTGCTCCCAATTTATCTATTGCACTGTATGTCCCAGATGGGCTCTCAGAGATTAGAGTTAGGACTGCACCCCACAGAGGCACTTTGGCGTAGTGGTGCAGCTTAAGCATACTTCTGCAGATGTGTGTGACCGAGTCCTCTGTTTTTAACCAAGTTTAGAGACAGATTATAGGCTGGCCTGCAAGCTGACAGGGTTGAGTGCTGTGGCTCCTTTAAGACTTGTGTGTACTAATTGCCCTGCTAACGTGCACCTCCCAGGTTAGTTATAAAATGGTCTGAGCGGCTGCCACCCCCCCTTTGTTTCTCCAAATCCTGGGTGCATCTTATGGACAGGAGCAACTTATAGGGCGAAAAATACAGTATATAACTGACTTATAAAGCTGTCTAATTATATATGATTTTGTGTAACCTTGCCATCTATTCTCATTATCTGTGGTTCTGATTAACCCCAGATGATAAAAAAAAAAACATATCCTCTAGCTGCTGATGCCCCTCCTCCATACTTTTCTTCTGTCCTTAAACCTCCTGCTCTGCACAGGGTGCACAACCCCACAGCAAAGGCTGAGCACTGTAGTCTCAGCCTCTGGATTCAAGCTGCTACTGAGAATAGCAGGGATTTGTTATTCATTCATTCAGCCATGTCTGGCTGGCTCAGGGGAGGTGGTGGTGCTTGCAGACTCCTGCCCATGGTCCAGGGTCCCGGAGGTGGGATGCGGGCCGGGCTCTGGTGTGGCGGCACTTGGTGGTGGAATCTGCACCACATTCTGACTGACCTGCGCACTCTCCTGTGTGGGTGTGTCCTCCAGGTCATGGATCTGTTCCAGGAGAGGTGCGGTCTGTGTGGGTAAAGAAAAACAATAACGTTTGTTATTGGGAAAGGTCCCACAAGAAATGCCCCCTGGGCCAATCTTCATTTTGCAGGCAACTCTTACCAAATGATGCCGATCCTGCACCCCGACACCCTGGTAGATATTGGGGTGCAGAATCTCCACCGCCTCCTCTGCATGGGTGAACTGCAGGCTCTTGGGCAGCCCACCACCAGTTTGCAACTTAAAAACAAACACAAATAGAAAATGTTAAGAGTGGTCCAGTGTGATGGCCAAACATACCTCTGGTCCAACACCACTTACCCGTCAGCCTGTCTGGCACTGACTGTCTGCCAGATCACAGTTTTGAGATCGCTCTACTTGTTTTTGGCCTGACTACCATGCTTGGGCTCCAGCCCCGCACCCGTCACGTTGCTGGCAGTGTAGGCCCAGATCTCGTTTTGCAATGATTTGGGGGTAGAGTGGGGCTGACCTGATGGTCGTAACTGTCCCACATACCTTCCATACCATCCAACCTCCAGTTGGGCATCATTAAACCACCCCCTGCTTCCCCCTGGTGAGCTTGCGCCCAGTCTGGGGGGGCCAATGCTGAGTTCTACTGGGTTGCATGTGGGGGGGGGGGGGGGGCGAGACACTGTGCCCACTCCCAAAAGGGATGGATGGCAGGCTACTGGATGGGGATTGAGCTTCCATGGCTGTAGCTCTGCTACTCCACCTTGCAATAAGCAGACAACAAGGAACACCATTGCACCAACCGTATACAACTGTCAACAGCAAGAATACATCATGATGTTAAGTACACATGTTATTCAATTCGCCTACGAATGCTTGCCACTTTACAAGCAGGCAAATGTGCAGACAGGTGACAGACTGGCCACTGAAGCACAGGCATACGAACAAAGGCACATGGTGTGATGCACAGTAATGGCAGAGGCCTGCTATTCAAAGAAAACACGGTTTGGGTTGACTTGAGTGTGCAAAATAGCCCTGACCCAGACCCTGGTTGCCTGTTAAAGGACCAGACATTGAATGGGTCAACACCATTAGTATGCCAACCCACATGTGCCAAAGTGAATATGCCGTCAGGCAGACGCTCCGCCCACTGTTGCATGTCCCACTCTTGCCTGTTTGGAGTGGATGCTGGGGGCATGAAGATATGTGTAGGGAGAGGGGAATGGAAAATGGGGAATGATAAGACAGGAGACAGCACCGAGGCCAGTAATGGCGGACAGGAGAGCTGGGTGCGCCACTTGGCCTAGGTGTGTCAGTGACTCCTATCCACCAGTACTGTCGGCTTGAAGAGCTGTGTCAGTTAGCACAATCCGACAGTGCTAGCGGATGGGACAGCTGGGTGCGCCACTTGGCCAAGGTGTGTCAGTGACTCCTATCCACCAGTACTGTTGGCTTGGAGAGCTGGGACCTCCTGGTTGCAGAGCTGTGTCAGGGAGCACAATCCAACAGTACTAGCGGATGGGACAGCTGGGTGCGCCTGTTGGCCAAGGTGTGTCAGTGACTCCTATCTGTCAGTACTGTTGGCTTGGAGAGCTGTGAGCTTTTTGGAGATGTCTAGGCACATGCTGGTTAGGAGTCACGTCATGTGCCTACTCAGTGGTGCATATGCACACACAGGCGTGGTCACTTGCCAGGACAAAGGGGACATGCATTTGCCAGCTACACAGAAGGGAAATGTAGAAAACAGAAATTTAAATGGGAAGGTGAGTGTGCATGTGGACCTAAACTAGGCCAATCTAGGGCATGCTGGAAAGTAACATTTGGATTGTCTTTTGTCTTTCGCAGACTTTCATAACAGACCGCTACAACTTCAAGCTCAACACCCACGCAAGGAGGGCATTGGCATTGGAGGTGGCAGCACATTAGAGCAGGCAGGGGACATCGGCTTACACCCCACACACACAAATAACGCAGCACTGGTTGGACCTCAAATAGCGTAAGTGACCCCTGTTGTGCCAGTTCTACAGCCAGAACTTCCCAGGTAAGTGGATGCCCAAGAGAGAAGATGAGCACAGAACTGTGTAAGTGAATGGTCTTTTTTTTCTTCTAGCTGGGGTTTTTTGGCTACAAATTACGGCCACCCAGTGGAGAGGGGTCCGATCAGTGAGGCAAGCCAAACAGGGTGTGGGCATAAGACATTGGCCCCAATAGCTGCCAATGTCCTCATCCTCCTTTTCAGCCTCCCCACCAACACCCCTGGAACCCACTGAAGAGCAGGAGGTCCAGGTGTTGGGCTTGGAGTCACCCACAGCCCTGGAGCAGTCAAGTAGGACATTAGGCAGAATAAACAATAGTTGGGGGAAGGGAATAACAAATGACATGCATGCTAAGTGCTGGTGTCTTGTGCTTCTCTTTCTCTAGAGTCTCGTCATAACTGGGGGAAGTATGCAGCGATGGGGCCACCCAAGACAGGCACAGCACCAGACTCAGGTGGGTGCAAAACAATTCAAGCAGACCACTAGCAGAGCACACACCACATATGTGCCAACTTAATATCTGTTTGCATGTCATTACAAACCCAGAGGAAGTGATGGCGCCCAGGCAGAAGGTTCCTCTCAGGGGGAGCATTTCGAACGTGGATGCCCTGCTGTGTGTGTCCCCTCAGGTCGCCCAATTCACTCACCTTTCTGTCATTTCCATGCCGCAGGCTCATCCAAAACCAAGCATACTTATTGGCTGAGTGGCCCGCTCAGCCAATCAGTGCTCTCGATTTCACTGAGCTCCCTGGCTCTGTGAGCGGCTAAGCCACCTGAGAGATTAAGCAGCCGAGCAGAGCCACAGCTTCTAGCTGTGGTGTGCCTGTGATGCTCTGGCGTGGGTGCATGCACAGCTAGAGGTGAGCAAGGATGTGTCCGTGGCACAGAGACACCTATCAAGAGCTCTGGGAGAAGGTAAGTGTAACATAGGGTTTCTGGTGGGGGGTTTCATACAGGTGAGCATCCCAATTCGGGATACCCCAAGGAGTGGAACTCAGATGGCCCTAGAACCTGAACCTGTCCAGCTTATCTTGAAAGCTTAACCTAAATATACTCTGCTGCAATAGCCTTAAAAGGTATTGCCCTATCTCTTCACTTTCTACTTAACTCTGCGCAAACAGCAGTAAATGTGTACACAGTTTAAGGGTTAGATATTATTCAATAATTCCTAAGTATTACTTTATTTGCATTACACTTCATTCAGTAAGGATGTCAAAGCAAAATTCTGCAGCACTCAACAAAAAAAATCTAAGACAATAAATTCCTCTTGATGATGCAAGTAGAAAAAAAAATCATCCTGCCTGGACTAAAAGTCTCAATACTGCTACCTAACTACAAAATAAAACTATAAGCAAAGACGTCATTTTTCAAGGTTTACCCCTGTACTTATCTGTAGCGTTCTGTTGGCATTCACATATAAGTAAACCCCAAGGTTTAACCCCTGACCTTCTTTGCCTTTGTAACTGTATTTGGATTGAAGTTAACTGAAAACATCTGTCTGCAAAGACAGTTGCAGAAAGTGGATTCTGGACAGCTTCCCAGTTTGAAAAAGGGGAAGGGTGGTGTTGTTGGGGGAGAGATGTGATTAATACGCTCAGCAAAGTTCTCTTAGACGTGTGGTTGAGATGGGTGTGGGGTGGGAGGATATAGGTCTCCTCAAATTTTGGAGAAGGGAGGAGCCCCTTACTGCAAACAACTTCATGTAAAGTCCCGCTCGAGACACACTTGTGAGTTAACAGAGAGCTACAGAGAGCTCCGGCATCCTATTGAAAAGGACTATTTATTCATCTGTTACTGCTTAACGGTACGTTATTTTATTCTTTACTCTCTGCACATTGATCCTTTTTATTTCTTTACCGTAAACAGACACAGCAAAGAAACAAAACTCCTAGAGAGCCAGCTCGGGCATTTTTGCCATGTGGCTGTTACATGTCTTAAAACCATCCAAAGGCACAGTGCAGAACTACAATACCCAGCAATTCACAGAACTAGATAGTGAAGTGCTTTAGCTGCTGCAGGCTATCTAATGCCTATATAATAAGTGCTAACAATGTTTCATTGTATGATTCTGTATGTTTTTCTCTACATTGTGTACATTTGTACAGCAAATTAAATGGGAACAACACCCAAGATTGACTCTCTCTGGCATTGTTCCTCTCCAGTGGGGCATCCCGATCTGTGAAACTGCAGGGATCGCCATACAAGCTTAACACTCCGGTGATCCCACAGCGCATGCTCTGGCCAACAGCCAATCAGCAGCTCGTGCCCTATTCACCAAGATGAATGGAGCGTGAGCTGCTCCCCCTAGTACCCGCGCCAGCCATTTAAAAATGCCTGCCGCAGGTACACGAATCAGCTAAGAAAAGCCAGGCAAACATACCACACATGTGCTGTGGGATCAGAACTGTGATTTCACACAATGTGGCATCCCAAGTTGGGGATAGGGAAATCAGCCTGTTTGGAGTCTTTAAGATGTTTTTCTTTAAAGCGGACTGACATTAACATGTTGAGCTGCAATTTTCAAGGTGTTTGATTGCTCTGTGATTGGCAAGTGATTGTGGTTCAATGAATGTAAATCCAAACCTCTCTGTTCCAAAATCAATGCATGCAAGAAATTGTCTGAATGCAGTGCAATCACGATTGTCTGCAGGAAAGGATCAAAATACTTACCTTGGTGTGATCAAGCTCTTAAAGAAAACTTAAACCCATGAATATGACATCCCTTGTTTGCATAACCCCTCCACAGGCCTCCTGATTTGGGATTCCCCGCAGTATGAAACAACCGTTCGTCCCTGCATGCTCAATTTCTCCACCCTACACACACATGCCAGTGCCTAAGCTAGAGGAGTAGCTAGGCTTTCTGACACCCAGGGCAAAGATTCAAAATGGCGCCCCCGACCTGTTCTCAGGCTCTCCTTTGGTACCCCCCTGACCTGCTGCACCAGGGGCAAGTGCCCCCCTGCTCCGCCCTAAGCCCCCCCTGGCCTAAGCGGCTTGTAGTCCACTTTAAAAAATGGTCAAAGAAAAAATAACAAGGTATATACAATATACTATATATACACCATTACTGGTCCTGATACACATTCCTCTTTTACTAAACTTGCAAACTCACATGTCTATGTCATCTTTATCATTTAAGACTGCAGGAATTTTGCAGACATCATAGCATAGCAATGAAAATAGTAAAAAGAAAAGAGTAAATTAGATTAGAATTGTTATTTGTGTTGAATTCAGTTCCATCTAAAGCATGCAGCTAGAAATGCTGGTTACAGAGCAGCCTCCTCTCCAGGAGTAAAGAGAGGCAGATGTTGGACATATTTTAGGCTGAGGGGCCCTGGCATGCAGGGGGAAATAGACTCTACAGCATTACATGCGGCCTGCAGTCCAGAAGTAAATGCTCTCATTCATTACACCGCCAATGCTTGTGTTCCATGTACACATTTTTTCCAACGTGTGTACAAATAACTGCTAGGCTAAAATATCTACTTAAAACGGACCTTCACTCTGAATAAGAGTCTATCTTATATGTTTCCCACACCTTGTACATACAGATTGCTCACATCAAAAATCATCCTACCTGCATCTACTGCATGTTATGAGCCTTTAAACATCCAAGATGGCGGCTCATGGTACATCAGGCAGCCTGCAAACAGGAAGTGTCATCTGACTGTGCCGCTCTGCATTCTGGGATTGCTGACCTTCTCCTGACCCCAGCTCTGCTCTGTCTGAGCAAAGCACAGCTATAACCCCACCCCCTGCACTTTTGCCCCCTCTCCTCTCCCCAATATGTGATACTTCTGAGGCAAGATGGCGGAGCCCGTATCCTAGAGTCCTTAACAGAGTTGCAGCCCAGTGGGGGAAACAATAATAAGTACTGGACTAAAAACTTAAAATATATTAATTTTAGATGCTAGGGAATTGTTTTTTTAAGGGTTTGGGCTTTTCAATAAATCATGGTGAAGGTCCGGTTTAAGCGGGCGTTTCCCATATGCCTGAAAATCCATTAGAAAGAGATTCACTTTGGCCATACACGGGTAATGAAAGTTTACGAACAAATTCATTTAACCCATCTAATGTATAGTTTGTCAGCCTCTACACCATACTCATGCAACTGACTAGTGTTAACTAATAGTAACATTCAGTTACCGGAAGAGGAAAAGATGTTTCCTGTCTTTCTAGCAATGTGATAAATATTTACATAAAGCCAACACATAGCTCATTAAAAAAGGGGGAGACCTGTCTCTGCTGACAGGCTTTACTGTCTACACTACAACCCACCTCCCTATGCCTCAACACTTCTGAAACTCATCTCGGTTCCCCCTGGGGATCGGTAGCGGCTGCACAGACCTCAGCAGAGTGTAGATCAGTTTTGGGTGCCCCCAGGGGTGAGGAGCACTGGATGAGATGAACCAGTAAAGGGGGGCAGTTTCCAGAGCTGAATAGAACGCTGTCCGGCAGAGACAGACTTCCATTCATGGGTGTAGGTCCATGTTAACCATAGTAACTGATGCTTTGCTGGGTGTATTTGAACACAGTTTCCATGGTCATTTAGTAACACATGCCACTTAAAGGGCATCTTTAGTCTTCTAAAATATTAAAAAAATACTAACCTTAAATATACTATATAGTCTCATTCTGTCATATATTTCATTAAGCATGATTAAAGCAACACTGTGTAAAACTGACAACTATAGTATAGTGTAAGAACAGCTAGTGCCTACTGGAAAAAGTACTTTCACATGTTTGTACCTTGTACATCGCAATAGAAGATAATGACACTTAAACAGTAATAGCAGTTTCAATAATAATAAGCATGTTTAAAACGACACTCAAATATCAAAATGTAATTGTCAAGTTAAAGTATAAAAACAGCAAGGTGTTTACAGAGGTAAACCATAAAAAGGCGACCCCCCTCCCACCACAGGACATGTCGCACCTGCTCCTTCCTATGATGGGAACCTCGCCGACTTACTCAGTGGGTAAGGCAAGGGGCCTAAAGCATGTGGCAGCCCCCCCGCCCCATTTATGCTGAACCACTAATAAGATAAGTAAAAATATATAATAAAAAAAGTAGCCACCCCCTCACATGGTCTCACATTACAGGTGCACCTGATATATTTCTATACCTACTGCACCTCCAGGTCTTATGCACGGGGAGGCCGATTCATCAATAGCGCCAGGTAGCGACAGATGAGCGACTGTAGCGTGATTTTTTCAGCGCCAGCCAGTATTCGCTGTGCTTGGCCGGCATTAGCTTGATGACAGCGACTCAGTCGGTGTGCGGTAATGTTGAATACGGGCTGGGGTGTCGCTGTTTCACAGGTCCAGCGTTGTATGTGAGCGCCTGACAACGAATGGCCAGAGCGAACGGCTAGCTTCATATTCATCAAAAAATGACGCTCCGAATGTGCTGTCGCTGTCCATTCCTTGTTTAAACCCCAGAGCGCTGGCGGCGATCTGTATTAACTAGTTTTTAACCCCTAAACAACCATATTTTTTGAATGTAACATTATACATGTTTTTAGAATCATTTTGTTATATGAATACATTAATCTCAGACCTGTTGGATCAATTCTGCACAATTTTTTTTTAAATATTTTTTTTACTTAAAAATAAATCCTAACATTGCAGAAGTGTTCTCCGATTTTTTGACATTAAAAAAATTAAAAAAAAAATTATTACCAATTAATCATGAATTATTATAGATTGCTCCATTGAAATGCATTGGACATCGCCAGGGAGCGACAGCTCATACCTGGCGCTGTGAGGGAATTTGCAGCGGCGCTGTTCGGTCCAGGCGGCTTCATGATGAATGCCGCGCTAGCCGTCGCTCTCGCCGGCGCTAGCCTCATTTTGCTTGATAAATGCGTCATTGTGACCGCCGCCGGGCGTACTTGAGTCGGTAGTCGCCGTTAGCTGCCGCTACCTGGCGCTCGTCGGACACTACCTGGCGCTATCGCTTGATGAATAAGGGCCTAAGTGGTGCACTATTCACTAAACAGCGTGTTCACTTCTCTCCCTCACGGTCATGTCGGCCTTGCCAGCAAATAGGGAGAACCTTGCAGACAAGGTTGGCTATCAGTCCAAACATAAGCTGTATTCGTCAAACAGGAAGTTGGGGCACACTGTAAGGTGCCTGAATCAAGCGGCTAGTGGCTACCAATCCTCGCCTTAAACTCTCCTCACCAGTGATGCCCTAGGAGGTGAGTAAAAAAAAAAAAGAACCTAACTTGGCCCTGGCTTGTTGCCTGCTCCCACAGCAGAAGCAGGGATGTGTGTTCCAACTTGCTTATTCCTCTGTCCAACTAATGGCTTCTAGGCTAGATGAGCCCTGCGGCTGCTTGTATGAGACCGCCAACCTTCATCTCTTAGCAACTTGGCAACTGGGCGTGAGCGGCCAGCTCCCAAACTAAATCCAGGACCCAGTTAAGGTTTTTTAATGTTTTACTCACCTCACTGATGAGGCAGGGTGCAAGGGTTATTGAGGGAGTCATTTTTAGTCTTCACCTTCCCCTTCCAGGGCCTGTAATACCAAGTTTAGTAGAGGCTATCCTTTCCCTCATAGAATTCATTTCTGTGAATTGAGTTCTTATGGGTGGTAGGAGGTGGTGTGTAAGCATCTACACAGACCATTACTCCACCTGGCACAGAGTTGGCAGAAATGGTTTGAGGTTGATTTTAAAAATATTTCTGGGTTCCCAGACACAGGCCTTTCGCCACCCACCCTGGGCTGTGCCTGACTTGAATGTTAAAAATTAAAACAGGGCTCATCTGAACAGGGCCTTGGTGGCCATTGACCCACATTCCGCGGTGCTACTTCACTTCTTGGGTGACTAAGCAGTCACTTACATTTGGGGCAGCTGCTTGAAATGGCAAGGTGCTGCTCCCACCTCCTGGAATGACCAATCCAAACAGAGCATTTTTTATTCTAACAGCCAAATTGACCTCACTACAACGTGGGGGTGCATGGCAAGCCTGTGTCCGGGAGCCTGGATATATTCAGTATATTTTGAATAAAGACCTCCCCCTCTTACAGTGCCACTATCCAGGGCAGTACAGTCAGGACTTCTGTTTGAGTCCCAACTACAAAGCAGGCCACAATGGCAGCAACTTCAGTTTAACATTGTGCAGCCCTCTGTGAGCTACTCACTCATCCATCTCCCAGATCCACACCCTCGCCCAAGGCAACTCACCAACCCCCCTCTCAGTGCCACTCCAGCTCTACTCACCCACCCCAGCTCTACTCATGCACATGACCCTTTCAGCTCTACTTATCCATCCCCCTCTCAGCTTCACTCACACTCCGCACCCAGGTCCACTTATTAATTCCCAATTCAGCTTCATTCACCCACCCACCCTACCTGGTCTGTGCACACACCCTCTACCACCACCAGAGGCCAGAATTTACAAGATTTCCACTCTTTTCCACTTTCCACTCTGAGCTTTGTCTTACACAGGACCCCAAAATGGCTCAAGAGTTACCAATAGAAGTGTGTCACCCATCCCTAATTATTGATATTGTACTTCTGATGTCAGCCCTGCTACCAGCTGCTGCAGTGGACTAGATAGGTCTGGAGTCCTCTTAGGGCCTTATTTATGATGTGCAGAATCTTTAGCATCTTTCTGGTGGCTATTTTTGGAGTGTCAGCATTTTTGTCTTTTCTGGCACTGCGCTGTGGACTACAATGGCATTAGAAGTCGTTGCTAACTAATTAGCTTTGTTGCATTAGGTATGGGGTGGCCTGTGTCAGTGCCTGTTGGACCCAACTGCTGATTATCCCAGCGCCAGTGAGCGCTACTTTGTACTGCCTTCTTTTCAGCGCAGTTCTGCCCATTGTGCTCTATGGGATTTTGGCCCACAGCACCAGATGCTAGCTGGCGGCCGCATTGGCGCAGCTTGTTTTTTGTATCTCAAATTGCACGCTGAGGCAAAAAAAGTGGGGCTCCTTATGTCTAGAAACCCAGAAGGGTTGGATCACTTTAATTTTACTTGTTTGATCAGAATCCCCAGCAATCCTGAAGTCTGTATAGCCAAGATGGTATAAAGGACTTACTGAACATAGAGTGTTTCCAAAGTGTTAAACCTTACAACACCCTTACAAGAAACAGTGCTCATATGCATCCCTCCCCAGGAAAATTGCGGCACATAAAAATTAATTTACCTTTTGTAAATCCTGCTGTAGTTAACTTTAAAAACAAAATGCCACGGAGCTGCAGTTTGCTGCCGCTGTGCATTGTGTGGTAATATCAGTTAATCTCAGGCAGCAGCCTGGTTGGGATGCTGGGAAAGAAAGCTCCAAAATGGCTGCTACCAGGAGAAAATCTGCAAGGTGGGGTTTCAGCTTTGAGTGGATGCAGGAAAAAATTTAAATGCTGACAATGATTCAGTATCATGCATGCAGATGGGGCAACAGATTTTTGTGGCGTTTTTTTTCCAAAAGTGCAAGGCTATTTGTCCCGTTTATTATTATTGTTTATTTAAAAGGGCAATCGTATTCCATGGTGCTGTACAAAGTGTATTTAAGTATTATGCTCACTTCACTCCTAGCTAACAATCTCTATATAATCTGAGCAAAGCATTTCCAATATATTTACACCATTACTACAATGTTATGTTATGACTAGATTAGATCATGCAGAGATTGTACAATCAGATGACCCTGATGGATATTTTTGAAGAACCAGCCCTGACCTTCTTTGGATCCAGTTGTATAAACATTACCGCATTTGCGTTCAGGGAAATTGTACAACTGTTTCTAGGTCTAACCCTAAAATACCTCACTGGAAGGCTTGAGGTCAAGGAATCTCACCCAGAAAACTATTTAAAGAACTAAAGGACTTTGAGGAGCGATGCTGAATTCCACATACCACAGAGGAATACATTTATCAAATTAATGTAGAAAAAATAAAGTATAATTATTTTATTACTATTAATGTTTTTTTTTTCTTTTTTTTTTAATTGAATGCATAGATGGCCATTGTATGGTTGCGCACACATAGGAATTCATCCTCCACATTTAACCCATCCGTGCAGTGAGTGTACACATGCCCGGAGCGGTGGGCTGCCCTAATTATTATTATTGTTATTATTATTATTATTATTAATAATACTATTTATTTACATCACGCCTTCTTCTTGATGTGCAACAAAACACAATAATTCTATACAGCAGTAAGAATTCAAGCATATAAAGTAAACTGTAACTGAAATTAATGAAATGTGTGAAAATAAATAGATCTCTGACATGAATCACAAGGTAAGAAGCCAAAAGATAATGCTAATAATAATAATAATAAGTTACCGTATATACTCGAGTATAAGCCGAGTTTTTCAGCCCACTTTTTGGGCTGAAAAAAGCCACCTCGGCTTATACTCGAGTCAATACGGTAATTGAGCTGCACTTCCAGGCTGCTGCGTGCAGGTCGTCGGTGGGCGTGCCCCATATGGCCGGCGTCCAATGAAAACATTGGACGCCGGCCATATGGGGCACGCCCACCGACGACCAGCGCGCAACAGCCAGGAAGTGCTGGCGGCGGCGGGAGCGGCTGGCGGCGGCGGGAGCGGCAGACGACGGCGACGGCGGAGGGAGCGGCTGACGGCGACGGCGGCGGAGGCGGATGACGGCCGGGGGAGCGGCGGCGCTGAATGGAGAGAGCGACCGGCTGGAGGAGGAGGTTGGTGGCGGCAGCAGCAGCAGGTACTGTTTGTGTGTGTGTGTGTGTGAGTGTGTGTGTGCGCGCGCGCTGGTTCATGCTGACCTCTCTCTCATCTCTATGCCCAGTCCTTTAGAGCAGGGGCAGGGCCAAAAAATGTGGCATGGTGCAAGATGCCTTTCCTGTCCACAGTAGCATTAACCCTGCCTGTCCCTGCTTTCCCCCCAAGAATGTTTAATGCCTCGGCTTATACTCGAGTCAATAGCTTGTTCCACTTTTTTGGGGTAAAATTAGGTGCCTCGGCTTATACACGGATCGGCCTATACTCGAGTATATACGGTATTCCCCTTATTGATTTGACAAACTGTACATAAACCATCACTAGCACATACAATTTTTTTAATTATACCACTAAAATTCAAGTGCATGCCCTGATCATCTCTCGACCAGTGTTTGCCAAACCCATAGAAGTTTGGGTTCAGAAGGTTTAGCTGAACTTTGAATGAAAGTTCGGTTCAGGTACTCGAACTTGACCCTAACCCAAACCCAACCCCATTAAAATCAATGGGGACCCAAACTTTGGGGTGTGATTCTGCCTTTGGGAGGCCCTTGACAGAGGGGCCTGCCTGTGAACAGGCCCCCAGAGGCAGGATTGGACAGTCAGTCAAAAAATATTGCAGCTGAAGGAACGTAGTGTTGGCGAGGGAGGGGTTTACTTACACCTAATGCCGAGTCTGCAGCACATGAGAAACTGTTGTACACCTACTTGAGCCGGCAATCGCGTTGGAGTTTTTTTTCCTCTGATCAACTGTCCACGGCCAGGGCTTCAAAAAGATGGCCCCCCCCCATGAGTGAGGACTTATGGGGGGCAGCTATTATGGGCTAAAAGCTGGTTGATGGGCTGCTCAGATGAACGCACAACTCGAACACAAAATCCTAACTGAAGTCCATGTTCAGGTTCAGGAACCCGAACTCGCACTACTCCTGACTAAACTTTTGCAACACTCCCCACTGTGGTCTACTGGCTAACAGACAAGCACACCTGTAATTTTTCTTCAACTTTGCTGCTCTCCTCATCTATATATCCTCTTGTTTTTCCTCTGTTGCTTTACTTGGTCAGCTACTCCACTGGCTCTCATTATCTGAAAAAATTCAGTAAAAACTCCTAGAACTCAGCTACAATGCTCTCTACAGCAAAGTCCCGGTGTAACAGGCCAGAATAACCCTGTCCCAGATTAACCTCGGGTATAATTTGGCCTAGGCCAGAGTAGACCCCGGGGTGTAAACTGGCCTAGGCCAAACTATACCCAGGTATAAAATGGCCTAGGCCAAACTATACCCCGGGGTGTAAAATAGCCTAGGCCAAACTATACCCCTCCAGGCCAGATTATACCTTTCTATCATGGAACCTGGGGGTAAAGTGGTCTAGGCCAATTTATACCTTTCAGGTCATATTATACCCCAATGAAATCATTGAGTGATATACACAAGAATTATACATTTCATCACTAGTACACAGATACCAATTCAGACGTAGTTTCTGCTCTGCCTATTGTCTCCTTCTGTCCTCAACCTTAATAACCTCCTCCCAACTCTCAGCTACAGGATTTCACATGCATTGCTCCACTCCTCTGGAATGCCCCTATCGTACTCATTACCACTCCACAACCTTCTCAACCTTCTAAAGTTCCCTAAAACCCACCCCTCAAAACACTGGGCACCATGCTTAGTACATACTCTTTGTGACCTCTTGTCTCCTCTTTTACTTTAGAATGTAATTTTGCAAGGGCAGGCCCCTCCCTCCTAATGTACTCCTACATCTGAGGGCCTAATTTATGATGTGCGTCTGTAAGCATAATTTTTGTGGCTATAGCGCCAGCTTCGGAGTGTTTTCTGGCCCTGTGCACTACATTGGTGCTAGCAGGCGTTTCAATGAATGCTTACTAATTAGCTTTGTTGCACTGAGGTACTGGCCGGCCTATGTCAGCGCTGTTGAACCCGGCTGCCGATTATCCCAGCGCCTGTGAGCGCCACTTTGTACTGCCATTTTTTACTCTCCAGCAAATTTATGAATATTTTCCCTCTTGAAATCTTTGGTGCTGTATTTTTCAGGCGCTAACCAGCGCTTCTTCATTACAGTTAGAAGAAATCACTGCTGGGGACAAAGGGAACAAACTTCACTGTGCGTTTTGGCTGCTTTTTAGTTGTTCAAATTACACTTTGTTAAGCAAAAGAAGGCATTAAAATCAATTTAATTACCCCTCCCCAAACAAAATATTTTTTTTGGCCCATCTAGTTCCAGCTTTTCAATTATTGACAAGCCACAATGCAAGTTCTGTACAAATAAATGTGTTTAATATTAATTCTAAGCATTAAACACTTCAATTCAGTTCTGTCTATTGTGCTCTATGAGATCTTGAGATACAGTACTGCGCCAGGTTTTATCTGGCGCTGCTTCAACATGAGCACTTGGCACAGCATTATTTTTGGCGCTAGTGTTAAATAAGACGCTAGCCGGCAGCCACATTGGCATCAACATTTTTTTGTAGTTGGTAAATCAGATCAGTGCCGTTGAGGCCATAATGTGTCGCTGTGTGGCGCTGACGCTTCTTAAATAAGGCTCAAAGTAAATAGGTTCATAATAATATTATATGTATAGTATTATATGCATTGTTGTAGAAGTGTATTACTTGTCTTTCCCTCCTGTAATTCTACCTCGTACAGCACCACAAACTATGATGGTGCTCCATAAATAAACAGTAATTCTAAAAATAATACATTCAGATCTCATATTTGTAGTTTCAACAGATGTACTATAAATATGCATGTTGCTGGAGGATCCTGCTCTTTGGTAGATAGATAGATAGATAGATAGATAGATAGATAGATAGATAGATAGATGATAGAAGATAAAAACACTTCATGAAAAGGTGATTGATAAACAGGGAACATATATGGCTATTAGATAACTTTGGCCAAACATACACTGTTACTATCAATGAGGAGCATGGTGGGGGCAGCATCATGCATCATGCTACTGGTGAATTTCTTGTCAGAAGACCCGTACATTCTGCTAAAGCTAGTGCCCTGGCCTTGCAGCAACAAGGCCTTGGGATCTATATGTGTTTGTATATTGTCTAAATAAATACTGGTAGGCTAACGGGTGTCTGACTAAACTGGCCAGTATGTGTGTACACTAGGATAAATAAAGGCAGTGAGCCTTGGGAGAGGATTTATCTTCCAGTAAGGCAATGACCCCGAGATTGTGTTAACTTACTCGCCTCTTCCCCGTGCCAGCACAGCTGTAAAATGTGGCGTTTCACAAAGCAGCTGCACCTCTGCATCCCTTTAGTCATGCCTGGAGATTCTGATTGGTTTGCAGTGGTCAGAAGCAGAGAGAACACACATGGATAGAAGCATAAATGACGCTACTGTGACATTATACAACCATTCTGGAACATAGACGTGGTGTGTATGTTAACAAGAACCAGTACTCTCTCTTCAGCCTCAAACAGTAGGGTATCCCAAATCAGATGCCCCCCTAGGGACGATGCATGCCAGACTGAAAGTCTTAAAGCAGGCCTACACTCACTAAGGGGACTCCAGACCTAAAGGCAAAATACAATACAGCAGCTTCCACCTGGGGACAACTGCTTCCTATAACCTATATACCTCTCCGGGATCCCCTGCAGTTGAATATGGAACCAGAACTGTGAACGGATTATTGCTTCAGTGTTATTTACCCTCCTATCCATGCTACTTCAGATGAGACAGCGTTGCATCTCCTCTTTAATAGGGGACTAGAAAACAGAGCACATACTGTTTCTGCCAACATTGCTTCAGTATGAGGGCCTCCATGTTCAGCTGAGATGCATCACAGAAATAGAAAAGCTATCTGAAGGGCTGTGGGTTTTATTTACGAGGGTAAAGGTACTGTATTTGTGAAAAAAATTGGCATTTTGCAAGAGGGGGGAAAACTTGGAATGAGACTTGAAATTATATATGGTTTGTTAGATAGTAGTATACAAGTAGTACAGATGGCTCTACTAATCCTGCATTCTTTGGACACTCTAGAAGTCTGTGCTCCCTGCTGATTTGTGTTTATTCAGTAAAAGCATAGTGGGTGATAGAGTAGGATGTGGTCTAACGTTTGGAGACCTTTTACAACTTTCAACTTGCATTGTGTTGGAGTAGCAGATCTCTAACACAACAAAAGCAGCAAGATAATTCAGGCCATTGCATCAAAAAGGCTATTTCACAGCTCTGCATTGGTGGTGGTCTATGAGTAATAAGGTGAAGCACATGTATTGCTTTACTTGTGCTCTCTTGCGGTGCAGTTTTTAACACAACGCCATCTCCCAGGACATCTCTAATGGCCTCCAGTCCCCCCTGGTTGCCCCACCCTCAGTGGGGTCACTGGATCCTTATTCTGGTGTCTGCTCCTGCAATCCTGCTTTAGCTGGGTCCTCATCTTCCTGCACATTCACACATCTGGGCGTGGCCACTGCAGGGTGGCTTTGAGATCACCGCCTCTTTCATGACACAAACATAGGCAGAACTCTAAACAAAAGTGTACTGTCACATTTTTTTAGTCCGTTTGAACTCATCACTAGCTATGTAAAAGGCTTATGCATTGTATTAGGACAGAATATTTTAAAGTGGACCAACACCCACGGGTGATCGGCCCGGGAATCTATAAGATTCCCGGGCCGATCACCCCCCACCCCGCGGGACATCCGAGATCGGGATGTCCCGCGGGGTGTAACCCCCCCAAAACCCCCGAAAAACCCTACCTGATCTTCGGCGGCGGCCGGCCGCCGCCGCCTCCCTCGCGCCCCTGCAGGCGTGCGCGCGCCCGCGCCGGCCGTCTGCGAATGGCCGGCGCGGGCGCGCGCACGTCAAAAGGGACGCGCGGGAGGCGGCGGCGGCGGCAGCGGCTTAGACGTCCTGGAATAGAGCTTGTACGTTGGCGCTGGGAGCGCGGAGAGGTGAGTTTTTCGGGGGGTTGGGGGGGGTTTCACACAGCGGGGCACCCCGATCGGGGGTGCCCCATCGAAGTGGACCAAGACCCAGGATAGTCAAAATCCTGGGTGTTGGTCCACTTTAAAGACCGAATTCATTTAAAGACCCTGTCTGCTAACTTTCTCCCCCTGAATCCCCCATGGGAACAGTGTAACAGATAACTTTTCAAGGCATTGCAATATCTCTGATTATATATAAATGCATATTCTTTCTTTGCTGTCATGTCTGAGCTGTGGATGAGCTGTGGGATTTCTGTGGCTTGTTCTGCTCACTCCAAGGGTCAGACCACATTTTTGTGTTTTGCTGGAGAAGAAATGGAATTGAAGGGAGGGCAACATTTTTCTACCTGGTGCTGCAGAAAATAAAGGAGAGGCACATGGGACAGGCATCAGGTGAGATGCTTGCTGCCCTATTATTGCTGTTGGGTTTGCAGTCCCTTGACTATTTTGGTAGTTGTGTATGGGGGTTATTTAAAAAGGATAGCGCCAGGTAGTGCCTCGTAGTACACAAAACCACATTTATGAAAGCGAATCTGGTGAGCAACTCTAACAGCGCCATGTAGCCTCCAATGTATTATTACAGGCAGCTCAGCGTATAGCGCCGGTGCTCTAGCTTCCAGAGCGCCATGTATTACCTTTCACTCAGTGTCACTCTCCCATACATTTCAATGGCCGTTCATTTGCTTGTGCTTAAACAGCGTGTTTGACATTTATTTATTTATTTATTTTTTTGCTCAAATCATTGTGTGACCTCTCCTGGCTGCAAAAAACACTTTTAGAAACTTTTTAATATTTTTATGCAGAATTGTCATTACAGGTCTGGCACTAAAGTTTTAATGTCACAGTGTTAAAGCAATGTCATTCCATGTGTTTTCGCTTTGTTACAGGTGTATGTGTGTTCAAAAACAGACTTTAATCACACAGCATCTGATGCTCTATGCTATAGCGACCAGATTCAGAGCACCAACGCTGTGTGTGTGTCCTTTGATAAGTATGGTGTGGAGCGCTGATAGTCGGTCGCACTGAGCTGGCGCTACCTTTCGCTGGCTGCAGCGCTGTACTGGTGTTAGAGCCCCCAACATACATCACAATGATCTATGCGGGCCCGGTTACTACAGCGACTGAGGCGCTCTGTTACAGTGCCTGATACCCACTTACAGCATCTACTTGCAGTCGCTCTAAGCTAGCGATTCCTAAATCTTAAACCTCTGGAATAACATGACCACCAAGTGAATAGATTCAGGAGATCAGTAAAGCCACCACATTTCTATTATAACAGTTATCTGTTAATAATGACTTCTGGGTGAAGTATGCAAAAAATCAGTGAAGCATAAGTTTAATTTTAAAACCTTTACAGAAATTGAAGGTGGAGTTATAATATCCAGCAACAGACAGGAGCTTACACTTCAGCCTACGTGTGTTGTCTTTGTTTTGTTAGTATTAGGTTCCTATATGTTATAGGCCTAAACCAGAAGTGGTCAGTTCAGGATGATGGGTGACCAGAGCTAGCCACATAGGAAACATGGCACCTTGGCAAGGTTTTCCATATATAGTTTTATATTAGTATATGTATATCTTGTTTATGTCAGTAGTCCCAATTATAAAGGGTCCTCTTAACTGGAATGTTCATCGTTTGACATGTGTGGCTTTCTTTGGTGCTTTTTAGATATTCCTGTATGTGATCTGACATTTACTTGCCCAGGAATAATACATTATTTTTCAAAACTCTCAATATCTGTGGCACACAGTATTCCTTCTTGCTCCTACACGTCTCAACAAAAACCACAGACTGCATCCTGAAAGATAATGTACCATATGTTAGATACTACATCCAACACACATAATTAATGCCATAAACTAGAAACACTATGCTTATACATGCAAGCATGATCTGGCCATGTAAACATGAACAAATAGAGCTACTTAAATGAGGTGAAAGGAAAGTTCAGAACCGGTTGGTTTATATTTGTGGGCTCTTATGCAACAAATTATAGAAACAATAGATTAAACTTAAGCAACCTTGCAACCGAGCAGTTTTAAAGACAAAGCACTACCAGTGCTCTCTGCTTCGGAGTACTCACTCATATCCAGGTTCATCCAGAGGGGGTCACTTTGCTCTAAACATGGTAAATGATTAATCTTGTAATTGATTAATAACAACAATAAGCAAAGAAGGTAGAATTAGAAGGGCGTGTGTTTCAAACTATGACAGCAGGATTCCTTACATATTTGGAGGCATCTGGAGACCATAGCAGTTTTACAGAGAGGCAATTTTCTTTCCCATGGTTACTGCACAGAGGTAGATCAGCCTAATGCCAATGTCATCCAATCTCCAAGGGTAGACATTTGAGCTTCTCCTTTGGCCTATTTAGATAGTGGTGGACTGTTCATAAATGTAAGGTTATGCACATGGGAGGGAGAAATCTGTGTCATGATTACACACTAAATAAAGAAACACTTGGTAAAACAACAATGGAAAAGGACCTAGGGGTTTTAGTTGACAATAAGCTCAACTGTAGTAATCAATGCCAGGCAGCTGCTGCCAAGGCAAATAGGACCATGGGGTGCATCAGGAGGGGCATAGGTGCTCATGACCAGATCATCATTTTACCCCTGTACAAGTCACTGGTCAGACCCCATATGGAATACTGTGTACAGTTCTGGGAACCTGTGCTTAAAAAGGACATATCAGAACTGGAGCGCGTTCAAAGAAGGAGTGCGGGGGGCTAGAGTACCCGGAAAGATTGCCCAAGTTAGGTTTATTTAGTCTAGAAAAAAGACGATTGAGGGGTGATCAAATAACTATGTATAAATATATTCGGGGTCAATACAAAGATCTGTCCCACAATCTATTTATACCCCGGAGTGTAACCATAACCCGAGGGCATCCACTAAGGTTAGAGGAAAGGTGCTTTTTCCACCGACATAGGAGGGGATTCTTCTCTGTAAGAGCAGTGAGACTATGGAACTCGCTGCCAGAGGAGGTAGTTATGAAGGATACAGTAAAAAAGTGGCCTTGATGCCTTCCTGGCATGTAATAACATGTCCAGCTATGGCTACTAGACCACTGGAAGGAGTTAAACAGGCTGAACTGGATGAACTAAAGTCTTTATTCAGCCTTACATACTATGTTACTAGCATACCCAGTGGCCTGCGCTGCTGTGGGGATGACTGGGCTGGGCAGTGGCGTTGCTAGGGCTGGTGTCACCCGGGGCGGTAGGAAATGGTGTCACCCCCCCCCCCCCCCAAAGAAAAAGCTGGCAGGGGCCAGATGCTGGGGGGGGGGGGCAGAATAAGGGTCACGTGTTTTAGAGCCCTATGGCAAGTGAAGCCAGGCACACCCAGGAAGCTGAACATTAGGGTGAAATAAGAGGGTGGTAATAATAGGAGTCATCTTGTGTTAGTGTGAGCTGACATGTCTTCTTTCTCCTATTTAGCACTGTGTACCCCGGTGCATCATGGTCTCGGGCTTCCCCTCTATCACCCTCATTTCAACTACTTGCCATGTTATAATGTTTCCTGATATTCAGCAAGTCCCCCCATATTACACACACCAAACACCTCACCCGTCTCGTTCATGGCGGCTCCCTCCAGGCGGGGCGCTGGGCTGAGGGGTTCCCCTGTTAACAGATGTGTCACTGAGGCGAGCAGATGTCACCCGGCAACAAACGGGTTACAGCAACAGCATGGCGGCGCGACGCTTTCTCCTCCCTGCTCATGACGTCATCGGCACGGGACGGAAGCATGGTCACATCGGTGTGCAGCAGCAGAGGCTTAGGCTATGGCTTTGGGTGAGTGGAGACGAGCGCAGCTGCGCGGGGAGGCGGGCACGGGTGCGCGGCCGCGCAGCTTAGCGGGAACACTGCCCACCAGGTCCCATGGTAGGGCCGGCCCTGGGTGTGCGGTGTCACCCTCTAGGTCTGGTGTCACCCGGGGCGGTCCGCCCCCCCCGCCCCCGGGTCGCTACGCCACTGGGTGTAGCCCTCAGCAAGCAGCCCACCTCTCCCACACCCTGTGCCAGATTTTGTGTATTCCTCTTATAATCTCCCTCCACTCTTGGCCCCCTCCCATATCTGGCCCCTGCAATTCTGTAGCCTCAGCCTCATAGCTGGGGGGGGGGGCATTCCCTACTTTACAATACTAATTTATCAGCTGATAAGCACTTTCTTTGTTGGGAATCACATTGGGGACACAGCTCAGGAGCTGGGGCCAGAGCAAGTAAAATTTCACTGCTTTTCGGCAACAGTCCACCTCTGAATAAGGTTTCGATCATGGGCAAACTGACAGTGGTCTAGGACCAAATTGACTTGACCTTCTAAACTTTCACCAGAATTCAATAATTTTGTCCTTTTATCTTATACACTCTCTCCTTTTATCTGGAACCACTTGGGTATCATTAGCACAGGAACCACATACATCATGCTTTAGTGATCACAGTTTAGCTTTCTGTTTCTGATAACGAAAAATAAAGTGAGAGTGAATTTCGAAGAGGGGAGTCTTCTTAGAAAGCTGATCGTGGGGGGTGGTGAGTGAGTGTATCATATAGAGCTAAACAGATGCCACAGTGGCATATAAAGTGGATGGTGTCTAATCTACAGTAAAACAGGCAGCTGCTAGAATATGTAGAATATGTCAAATACTGAGGCTACAAGAGATCAGTCTACAGGAATTATTTAAAAAATAACATATTTCAGATTAATTCAATAAAGCAGGGAATGGATAGCACCACTATAATATTCTTCTTGCTGTCTCTAAACCACTCTGGAGAGGAAGCTCTAACACACAGGTCAAGTGTATTACTGTAACCAGTGTGGTATCATTAGCACAGGAATTTCACATTTTTGCTAGTCACAGTTACATTTACTGTTTCTGAAAACCAAACAGGTTGCCCAGTTAAGAGACATTTTGATGAACTCAAGGACTGAGGATGCCTGAATAGCCATTACCATCCAAATGGGATGCTAATATGTTTGATTTCTGTGTCAGTAATATTCATGCCATCTGTAGCTTTTCTATAAATAATAAGGCTAAACATCCTTGAACTGCACAAAAAAATCAGATAATGCTTTCTTATTATTAAAGAAACCAAAGGTTTACCAGTTGTTTTTTTTTTATAACTCTAGAGGAGTGGGATAATGACCTCAATAGCCAAATACCTCACAAAGCCATAACAGTGGGGCTATTCTCACTGCTAAAGTTAAACCCATGTCATGTTTAGCTCAAATAATGCAAAAATGACAAAAGGTTGTTGCCCTGATTGGTAGATTAAAGCAGTGCTAGTAATGGGTATGCATGCTGTTCCATGTTACCCCTTGTAATTAACTTATACAATTCAACTTACAAAGAAGTGCACAGTATAAATATACCCAAATGTCTGTAAATGAAGGATGCCACACAGCTTTATGTGCACATTGCAGTGCAGCTCAGCACTTTCTGATCTGAATTTTCAAAGGACTCAGGATGTATGAGTATAGAACCTGGTGAACCAACAATTAAGCCATTTAGGCCCTTATTTAACAAGGGATAGCGCCAGGTAGCGACTGGTGAGCGAACGGTAATGACGGTCACCGCCACGAGAACGCCGGCTCCCCACCACAATCACACATTTATCAAGCCGATCCTGCTTAGCGACTGAAATAGCGCCAGATAGCGACTCATTCATCATTATTCCAGCCTCACCCCACAGCGCCAGCGTCCGACCTTGAACAGCGATAGGTATGACCTCTCGCTACCTGGCGCTCTCCAATGCATTTCAATGGAGCAATCTTTAAATATTAATAATTCATTGTTAATAATTTTTTTTTTTTTTTTTTTTTTTTAATGTGAAAATTTCTGTTACCACTTCTGCCATGTTAGATATTTTTTTTAAGGTAAAAAAAAAAAAAAAAAAAAAATGTGTGCAGAATTGATATTACAGGTCTGATATTAATGTATTCATATTCCAAAATGTTTTTATAAACTTGTTTTTTTTGGTTTACCAAAATATTGCTGTTTGTGGGTTAAAAAACTACTTTTAACCCATCGCCGCCAGCGCTCTGGGGTTTAAACATGCATTTCACAGCGCGAGAATTTTTGTAGCGTGATTTGTTAATGAATATGGTGGGAGCCGGTCGCTATGGCCATTCGCTATCATGCGCTCCCATACAGCGCGGAACCTGTCAAATAGCGACTCATCACCTTGTATTCAACATTACTGCACACCGACTGGGTCGCTATCAACAACTGAACAACGGCCAAGCACAGCGACTACTAGCGGGCGCTGTGAAAATACCGCTACAGTCGCTCAACTGTCGCTACCTGGCGCTATTAATAAATCAGCCTCTTAGAGTTTGGTGAAGTGGATGTTAACCAGCATACGTAGTGTTCCAAAAGTAGAGGCCTGCTTTTCATCCACTAAGGATCAATATTTCAGCCTCTCAGATGCTTTTGCAGCTTGGTGATTGATTTGATTTGTTGTCAGGGATTTTATTTTAGCAGTACAAGAGTATAGTGTCATCTGAGTATATAATGTGGCAAAAGGAAACTATTTTTAGCTAAATTACTTTACTTTAGCATTCCTGTCATGCCAAGGGTGTGTTTATATTTTGTCTTCTCACAGGAGAAGGGCACCGCCCATTGCTCTTTGCACAGACCCACTAAGCTTCAAGGCTGAGTCTTCACTGGCGTCAGGCTGCAGTATAAGGAACATGGCCAAGCCATGTTTCTAAAGCCCACCAGATGCTCTCTCTGCCTTTTGCTGGATGGCCTTCATTAACTATTTATAGTGCTTTTCAGTGGCGGTGCTGCATTGCAAAGCTCCCTGTATGTTATTTACAACATTCCAGCTTTTCACTTTTATTGTCCCCCACAAGAAGAAAGCATTCACAGATCAGACACTCCACAAGGTTGGCTTCCCTGACAGCAGAATCTGCCACTGGAGGTTCAGTCGGGGAGGCCGATTCATTAATAGCGCCAGGTAGCGACAGATGAGCGACAGTAGCGGTATTTTCACAGCGCCTGCTAGTATTCGCTGTGCTTGGCCGTTGTTCGGTTGTTGACAGCGACTCAGTCGGTGTGCGGTAATGTTAAATACGGGGTTAGGAGTCGCTGTTTGACAGGTTCCGCGCTGTATGGGAGCGCATGACAGCGAATGGCCATAGCGAACGGCTCCCAGCATATTCATTAACAAATCACGCTCAAAAAATTATTGCGCTGTGAAATGCTTGTTTAAACCCCAGAGCGCTGGCGGCGATGGGTTAAAAGTAGTTTTTTAACCCCCAAACAACCATATTTTTGGAAAAAAAAAAACATGTTTTTCAAAACATTTTGTAATATGAATACATTAATATCAGACCTGTAATATCAATTCTGCACAAATTTTTTTTTTATTTTTTTTACCTTAAAAAAAATATCTAACATTGCAGAAGTGGTCACAGAATTTTTGACATTTAAAAAAAAAAAAAAAAAAAAAACAGTAATAGCAATTAATTATGAATATTTAAAGATTGCTCCATTGAAATGCATTGGACCACGCCAGGGAGCACCAGGTCATACCTGTCGCTGTGATGGGATTATCAGCGGCGCTGTTCGTTGCAGTCGGCTACATGATGAATCCCGCGCTAGCTGACGCTCTCGCCGGCGCTAGCCTCATTTAGCGTGATAAATGCGTCATTGTGACCGCCGCCGGGCGTACTTGATTCGGTAGCCGCCGATAGCTGGCGGTACCTGGCGCTCGTCAGACACTACCTGGCGCTAGCCCTTGATAAATAAGGCCGTAAGGAAGGATATTGGATCCTCAATGGATGCTACAAGTGTTGTTCGTTGGCAGGCCAAACATGATGATGGTGTTATGGCATGCAGCAAAGTGCAGCTATAGGTTTCCAAGGGATACAGGCAGCAATGTTGTATTCAGCCTGGCCCTAACTCAAACATCGAGGGTTTATTGCCCACCTTCAATTTATAAAAACTGATTGCTGAACCACAATGGTACCGCTTGCCCTAATTTAACTTATGCTGTATGTCATCAATGCTATTAAAATGTTTTGTTTTGTTAGTTATTAGTTATTTTGTGCTGCTATAAGAACAGCTGCAAGCTCTTTGTAAATGTATTTTATCCATATTAGCTGCAGACTCATCATTCAAGATGGTATTGGCACTTTTTATTTTGGCTCCAGTAATAATCCAACAAGCTTCTGGAAGCATTTCCTCTTTTAGATTGCAGTTACACAATATAAACATGGACGCTAATCTCAATTACTCTAACTTATACGCTGTGTAACTGTGACCTGATGTAGGCAGAAAGTGCTCCTGAAAGCTTGTTGGCTCATTACTGGACCAAGAATACAATGCCATAATGAATGTTAACTCTGCAGCTGGTATAAAACCCAAGATGTCCCTGCTGCCTGAGGGATCCAGGTTTGGGATGCCCTTCTGTTTGTATCCCCGTAGATTGCCTGTAAACTCACATTTCCTTTGTTCCCACAGTACGTGCATGGGCCACCAGTCAATCCCCGGAGCACATTCCATTCAGTTTTAGCTTTGCTACTCTGGGCTCTAAGGAGAAAGCAAAGCAAAGTGGAGAGCTGGCTGCACACCCCAATCCTCAGCACGTACTCCTGACAATTGGGGATGTCCCACAAAGAGGGAGATCACTGGCCCTGCTGGTCTTATAGGGGTTGATTCAGAGCCTAGTGAGAAAACCTACTTCCTTTTTAGGAGAGAAAACTGCCATTCACTTACAGTGTCTGCCGGGTGTTTTCACCTGGCTCTTAATCAGCCCCAAATGAAATTGAATGGCAATTTTCTCTCCTAAAAAAGATGTGAGCTTTCTCACCAGGCTCTAAATCGACCCCAAATACTCTGGGCCAGTGATTGCTCCTCTTTAAAATACATTTCCAAGCAAATAAAAAAAAAAGCTATACTCACCTTTTCTCCCACACAGACCATCGCTCCTAGTCCGGGTCAGGAGCGCTCACCTGAAAGACTGGATGCAGGTCCCTTGCCATCCGGCACCTCGTGCAGCACCACTTTCTCATTGGACTTCTCTTCCTGGCTTGCTCCAACATGGCGACACCGCAGCTATCAGTCGACTGATCAGTTGACCATCAGAGCGAGACGGGGAGAGAAGCCCGACGAGAGAGTGATGAGAGAGCGGTGCCGGGCTGAGGGCCCTACATCCAGCCATTCAGGTAAGTACAATTAAAATGTTTTATTTGTGTGATTTTTTTTTTTTTACTTTTTTTACTACTTGTGTTGTAGATGGTCCAAGAGACCCTATACTAGTTAAACAGCTGGAAATGGGGGGTGGTAAGCCATCTGCCTGACATGCTGGCAAGTGGATTGCCAATTCCCCCCCCTCCTGATTACCAGCACACCCACTGGCCAGGGGCTTGGTACCTTCCTCTAGGGGTGCCCCAGCTGCTTGTCTTCTGAGCTCTGGGTTACCAGCCCTCATACCATGGAGTTGGTAATCTTGAGGGGAGGTCACACTTTTTCTTATTTTTTGCACAAACACTGAGCAAGCGCCAAGCAAATGCATTTGAAGGGAAGCACATTTTTTTAATACAGTGCTGCTTAAATCCATAATCAGATGCGCTTAGCGCAACTGAAAGCGGTCCTTCACTCTGAATAAGAGTCTATCTTAAATGTTTCCCACGCCCTGCACATAAAGATTGCTCACATTAAAAATCATCCTACCTGCATCTATTGCATGTCATGAGCCTTTAAACATCCAAGATGGCAGCTCATGGAACAGCAGGCAGCCTGCAAACAGGAAGTGGCTTTTGACTGTGCTGCTCTGCATTCTGGGACGGCTGACCTTTTCTGTCTGAGCAAAGCACAGCTATAACCCGCCTCCTGTACTTTATCCCACTCCCCTCTCCTCAGTTTGTGTGATGCTTCTGAGTCAAGATGGCGGCGCCCGTATCCTAAAGTCCTTAACAGAGTTGCAGCCCAGTGGGGGAAAGAATAATAAGTAAGTGACTAAAAACTTAAAATATATTAATTTTTTAAGGGTTTGGGCTTTTCAATAAATCATGGTGAAGGTCCGGTTGACGTGCGATGGATAGGTGTGAAAAGAGCCTAATAATTCTGTAGTCCGCATAGTTATAAGTATTCAATAATCAGTGTTCTAATTTCAGCGATAGTTTAGGGAATGGCATGAAATTGTACTGAGCAATAGTCATACTTTATTTATTGCTATACATGTAACTGTTTCCATACCGCTATAATAAAAAGTAATCAGGGTATCATTCTCTGGAGGTTGATACAGACTTCTGCATAAGGGTGTTGACTGGCATGGAATGAGTCAGAAAGTTGCCCAATGTGTATAGCTTGACAGTGTCCCTTTAAATTCTTTAAATTTCCTTCCCACAAACTTCTCTGGTATCAGAAGAATGTCCTCAAAATATTTCCCCCTGTTTTTTTTAAGTGATGTTTATGTTGTTGGTGTGGTTTTTCTGGATGAGTATAGTGGGAATAGCATTTTATAGTACAGAAGGAATGTCATGCTGTGCTCTGTCATAAATGCTCAAGTTAAATGGAAACTTTTATTATCCCAGGATAAAAAAGAATCTAAAGGGCAAATCTGCAGAAAGCACATGGCAAAGGATGAGATACTAACTGTGGTCAGATGATTCACATCTGCTTTTCATCTTAGTGAAGACACAAGGACATTTTTGTTTAAGTCGCAGAACAGAAGAAAATAAGATCATGTGTTTCCTTCTGTGGCTCCATGTGTGAGTCCTTCATTACAGCACTCAGCACAAGCTTTAAATTAGTGCAAATGAAAGTAATCTTGAGCGTTATAGTCATAAACTATGCAGGAGTCTTGAGTGTTGTTCTGTGTACCAGTAACACCCTAATCACATTCTTATTAGCAGTGTTGTGGTTAAAGTGGACCCAAAGTGGCCAAGTAAGCTCACCTTCATCCAACGGCACATGTGCGAACTGCAGCCGTCGTCTATGTCTTTAGCAGGGAGCGCGCCTGAGCCAGGCATTTCTGAATGCCACGCACCCTGTTAGAGAGCAGCAGGTATGCATCCGCCGGCACGCTCGGCTCTTCTCTGTCAGACTCGGCCCTTACCCAAATTTGACGTGAGCACAGCACATTGCACTGATTGGATGAGATGCCACGCATGCACCATAGGATCAGGGAAACGGTGAGTTTCCTGGGGGAGATCTTTTACACAGTGGGACATCCTGAATTATGGTGCTCCGGGACAAGGACCAAAACCCGCGATAGTCAAAATCCCAGTATTTGGTCCACTTTGAGATGTGGTGCATGGTGTAATCTACCACCCTATTGTAAAAAGCTTTCTACACCCTAAACTATATAAGTATATATAAAGTATGTGTCTGCAGATCACTGTCAATGGCAGGGCCACCTTGGACATATGTGGCCCAGTAAGCATAATCAAAGATTCTACATACCCATAATGAGACAGAAGGTGAATTTAATGGGGTGGAGGTTGAACAGCAAGTAGCAAGATGTTCACCATTTTTGGTACCACTAAACGTTTCAGGATTTGTCTATCTCTGTTCCTGCACATCTCTCTATACTCCTCCTTTACATTGTCCACAACAATATCCATACCTATCGGGAGCAACGTGCCATAGAGTGATGCACATTTAAAATGCTTTTGTGCTGTGCTGAGATGTATCTGCCTAGGCCGGTGCAGCAACACAGTCCTAGAGCTTCTGAGTGCTCATCAGACCTAAGCTGATACCACTCACAAGCTCCACACAGAAACAGTACCTGCCGGCAGACCTCATGTCTCAGATACCTGACACATCTATCTTGCATGACCCACATAATGAATCTGGTTGTTCAACATTTTATAACACAAAATGCACTTGAGTGGGTTGACTGCCTTGCTGCAAGCCATAAAGGTAGCTTGGTCCATCGTGGGAGGGTTGGCAACTGACAAATGTACTTGCCTATCCACAGGCTATTCGTAATGCCTGACATGGCTTGGATTTCAGATTATTTCTATGTGCGTCTGGAGAATTCCACCTGGTAGCTGCAGCCTGCTGCCAATGTAAATGATGTAACGTAACGTAATTTACAAAATTGCCAACTAAAATCTAATTTTATGTCAGGATTTCTGGTCTGTACTGTAAGACCTAAGCGTTAAACCAGACCAACAGCCTGGCATAGTTGAAAAAGAAAGGCAGCGCTCATTTTTGAGCTTCCTCTTCCAGCATCTCAGCCATGCTGCTGCCTGTATTCAACTGACATAACTGACAATGCACAGTAACAGGAAGCCCAGCCAGCAGCACTTCCTGTTTTTAAGCAGCCTGCAAATGCATGAGCTGCCATTTTGTATCTAAAATTTACTACAGCAGGAGTTAGAAAAAGGGGAAAAAAATGTATGTGCAGCAATCTAAATTGCCCTGGGGAGGGATGCGTATGAACACTGTTTGTTGTGTTGGTCTGGTTTAAGTCATTTTTGACTGTTGGTCTGCTTTACATTTTCAAGAGCCACCAGCGCCTTTTTTTAAGACTTGACTATTTATTTGTAAAAAAAAAAAATGTAGGATACTTGTGTCTGTACTGTACATGTCTATTATTTTGTAACATGAGGAGATGGAGAAAGGGGGAGGGAAAGCACAAGTATTAGAAACATTAGAATACATATTATTGTGAATTTTAAAAGCTATACACGCATTGCATTGCACACTTGAGATAGCATCAGCGGAAAATAGATTATTTCCATGGCTCTATTTTTACAATAAGAATAAAGGCGTAGCCCTAAAAAGCAGCTGATTGGTGTTTATTTTTCTGTGAGCTCCGCTGTCAAACAGTAACCAGGTATCAAGTATATATAGTTTATATTTTTACTGTTAATGTAAAAAAACATAAGAACCTTGCAGAGACACAAACAGGTGTTATTTGGTCTACTTCTCTCTATTCTACAACCTTCTTCACCATAGAGTCTCTTGATATCTTGGCAATGGCATTGCTCAGTGGTGGACAGGAGCCAAAAATCAGCTGTGGATTTTACCAGCCCCTGTCTGGCCCGAGACATCTCTGCTGAGGCCCCTCAACCTTGATACCGGAGCTATAGCATTAGGGCTGGGTTTTCTTGGCTTGTGGGTACAGTGGGGCTACAAGGGGCTGAGAGGGAGACTTAGGGGGCAGGCATTGAATGTGAGTGTTAAAGTGGACCAACACCCAGGATTTTGACTATCCTGGGTTTTGGTCCACTTCGGTGGGGCACAGACCCGCTGTGTGAAAACCCCCAGAAAGCCCCGAAAACTCACCTGACCCCGCTCCCACATGACCGCTCCAGCGAATCACCGCCGACGGACAAGCGGCATCCGTCGGCGGACAAGCGAGCGCGCCCGCCGCCGCCTCCCGCGCGTCACTCTTACAGGGAGCGCGCCCTGCTAGAGGGACGCGCAGGAGGCGGCGGCGGCCCGCGCTGGAACGGGAAGAAGGTAAGGCTTGTGGGCTTCCTGGCGGGTTTCACCCCGCGGGACATCCCGATTTCGGATGCCCCGCGGGGAGGGATCTGATTCCCGGGCCGATCCCCCCTGGGTGTTGGTCCACTTTAAAAGCAACTGGCCCTAAAGCAGCGCGGCCCCTGAGCATTGTTCCTGGTCTCCCTATGGCTGGTCCGCCCCTGGCATTACTGCTGCTGATGGGTTCTGGCTTACCCTGCTTCTCTGCACCATTATGTGAAAGTGGACTGGGTCCCATCAGCAAAGCATTTAGGCTGTGCCCCATACAGAACTCTCACCTGGGCTGCCCTGACCATGTTTGGGTATGCTATTTATTTTCGTTACTGCAGTCAGGGATGTCAGTAGTTAAGTGTGTAGCACAAATGTGTTTATGAAATCATAGAACACCCTCCCGGGTCCGAACACTGTGTCACTTGTAGAAAAGTTGGCATTAGAAATTCTGCAGAAGTCATACTTAGTTGGCAGAAATGTGGCTTTTTTCGCACAAAAGAATGAAAACTAGCTACAACAGCTTTTTAAAAAGTCTATGTTTTTTGCTTTATGGGTCACACATTTCTTTCCAATTCTGTCTAAGCATTGAGACATTTATCTACACAACATAAAACCAGCACACATCAAATGCCTCCTTATGGTTCTATCGTATAACATCATGTCTGACGAAGAGAACTAGGTATTCTCAAAAGCTCACTTTAAGATATATTTAGTTAGCGTAAAAAGTATATCACCTTATTTATTCACAGTGGCCAACATGGTACAACACAATGATCAACCCCGTAAGTTAAGAGTTGATTATAGTAGTACAGATTTAACCGGGGCATAGCTATGAGGGGCGATTGGTTAAAGAGGAATATGGGGTAAAAGACAAGTGTGGCTGATCCCCTCTCCATTGTGCTTACATTTTAGATGTCGCCACTGCTTGATGCGGCGACATCCTGCTGCTTCAGGGCCGATCCTCTTCCCCCCATCTTAGCCATCTGTAAATGACACCACGGTTTTAGCCATGCTCTTCAAAGTCCCGCGCCGCTCAGCGAAGTTTCGCAGCTTTTCGCCACCTCCCCTTGCATCCCATTCATGTGCACTGCGCAGGTGCGAGATTGGGGGATAAACGCATTGCCCGATGGGATGCAAGCTGGCGCAGCCTGTCGGGAAGTTGCCTAAATCTGAGGGACCCAGAAGGTGGATGCCCTGGTGAGGTGAGTAAAAACTGGCCAAATGTAAAACCGGAGGGGGGGCAGCAGTCTGGTGAGGTTTGAGGGGGTTTTAACCTCCCCCAATGTTCCTCTTTTTTCATGGTAACCCCCCCACCCCACCCTGCCTTAGTGCCAGGGGAGGGTTACATTTAGACTGGATATCTATCCTAAGTAAATATCTCTCTTTAGATTAAACCACATTCTGTTATTCTCTTACCCATGAAAGCTGATAAATAAAAGTCAGTGAAACATTGCATTGATATTTACTACAGATGAATTCCATAGTATAGTCACATGGGACTTTTGTAGTACAAAGCGTGGTCTATTTTACCCACAATAAGGGCCTTATAATGTTTTGTTTCTTTAGTTAAATTGATATTTATTACAGTTTGCATTCCACTCTCATTCACATTTCTCTTGTCAATCATAAAATAGCTGGTTTATGCTCTAATAACCATTAGTTCTGATGTTCGTCGTTGCGTTAAATTGGCCAGAAATGTACTGATCCAGTTGGGTTTGACGCAAACAAAATATTGTAAAGGCATATTCAATATTGAGGCATATTCAAGCAGTAATGATGCTCCTTTATATTAAACCACATGTTCCCACCCATGATAGTGTAACCGGATACTCTGGGCGGCACCTGGGAGGGGGATCCTCTGAGAATATGTTAGAACTAATGAGATGTGGTAAATGTAGTGTAGCTGCAATTACTTAAGCAGGCCACTAGATGCCCCCATAGGCTAAGAAATAGAAAGAAATAGATAGTTTAGGAGAAATGCTTCCTTACACACAGGGGTTCATTGGAGTAAAGCACAACCCTCTGCTTGGTTAGTTTTCAGAGGGTATAAGTGGGACCCAGGGGAATGGGGCTAAGAGACTTGCAGCCAGCCTGAGTTGAGTGGTTGAGAGAAGGATCCCTGACATCTGGGCGTGGAAAGTGGGCCCTGGTGAGAGCAGCCTGATGTAGAGGGGCGAGTAAGAGGAGCTGAGTACCTAAAGAGGGGGTATCAGGTCAATAAGAGGCCAGCGCAGGTGTGGACCTGGCCACCCACCCCTGAGTAGGGACCTAAAGCATAAACTGAGGACGGTTGTGAAGCAAGGATGAAGTGTTTGACTATGCCGGAATAAAGTTGAAACTGCACTTGGTCTGTGTCTGAGTTCCTTCCCCTGCCTACCAGAGTCAAGAGTGACCGCCTACTGCTACAACCAGTGTGGGTATTTTTGCCCTATCCCTGGCTAACCCCCTGAGCCCACTTTGTAGGACTTTGGCTTTATTCAGCCCGGCATCCCCAAGTGCATGCACCATCCCCTGTGTGATATTTACAATAGCAGCTGACAAAACAGTTTAAGAGGAAATCCAACTACAACTGCAATAACCCAACCTACCCCCTGTGCTAAGCCCGGTTCTGGCATGAACAAAATCACAGAACTCACCTGGTCACGGCAATCCTCCTCAGATCCTGTTGGGGGGGGGGGAGCGGCACTCTGCTCAGCAGCTTTGGACTTGGCTGTCAGGAATTCACCTAATTCCCCCCCGAACAGTACTGCTCCAGGGATTGGGTGACTGACCAGTCAATCAGTCTCCATGCAGGTCACCGGCCAGGATCAGTGGAGGATCACTGCAGTAAGGTGAGTTGTTTCATTATTTTGATGCCTGAGTCTGCCTGGGTCTAGCACAGGGTGAGAAAGGGATGGGTGGGGACTTGCAATGTGGTTGGCCTTTCTCTTTTAAGCCAGTAAAGCATGGAGAGTTTTAAAGCAGTATTTTTGTTTAGATTTTCTACTTCCAACCCCTAGTTATTGTTTGTATTGTATTGTTAAATGTCATTCTGCACAAACACAATGCATTTTATTATCAACTGCCAGTCATATCATTAAACAAGGAAATGCTATAGATTGCAGAATTGTCAGTGAGGTGTTGTCAGTTGAAAATATGAGGGTTTCACAAATAGAAACACTAGTAGAGTATGTAGGGTTTTCCAGTGGGTAGCCATCAGGTCCACTAAGGCACCAAGATCTATAGAAATAATAAATATCTACCACTACTACTGTATTACAGGCACATAACAGAGCTAAGGCTCAAAATCAGGGCGTGATCCTTAGGTATTTCTGCCACTGAGCTGCTCTCTTCTGAATAACGTCCCTTTTGGATCTGTTTCCTGGGTGCCTAATGTAAACTATACCGTAGTAGACTTAAATTCTCCTTGTCCTCTGAATAGGGTTGCCATCTGGCCATTTTTTGGATTCTTACTTTACTGACCACTGGCCTGTCGGTGTCTGGATTTTTCTTTCTATTTTTTTTAGTGGTAATTGTAATAGCCCTACACTTTACCCATCCTCAGCAGGCAACAAAAATAATACTGGCACCAATAGGCCAGTGGCCAGTAAAGGGGGAGGCCGATTCATTAATAGCGGCAGGTAGCGACAGTTGAGCGACTGTAGCGGCATTTTCAGAGCGCCCGCTAGTAGTCGCTGTGCTTGCCCGTTGTTCGGTAGTTGATAGCGACTCAGTCGGTTTGCCGTAATGTTGAATATTGGGTGAGGAGTCGCTATTTGACAGGTTCCGCGCTGTATGGGAGCGCATGATAGCGACTGGCCCTAGCGACCGACTTCCACCATATTCATTAAAAAATCACGCTCAAAAAATTCTCACGCTGTAAAATGCATGTTTAAACCCCAGAGCGCTGGCAGCGATGGGTTAAAAGTAGTTTTTTAACCCCCAAACAACCATATTTTTGGAAACAAAAAAAACAAGTTTTTTTAAATAATTTTGTAATATGAATACATTAATATCAGACCTGTTATATCAATTCTGTACATTTTTTTTTTACCTTAAAAAAATTATCTAAAATGGCAGAAGTGGTCACAGAATTTTTCACATTTAAAAAAAAAAAAATAAATAATTACAATTAATTATGAATATTTAAAGATTGTTCCATTGAAATGCATTGGAGAGCGGCAGGTAGCGAGAGGTCATACCTGTTGCTGTTCAAGGTCGGACGCTGGCGCTGTGGGCTGAGGCTGGAATAATGATGAATGAGTGGCTATATGGCGCTATCTCAGTCGCTAAGCAGGATTGGCTTGATAAATGTGTGATTGTGGTGGGGAGCCGGCGTTCTCGTGGCGGGGCCCGTCATTACCGGCCGCTCACCAGTCGCTATCCCTTGTTAAATAAGGGCCTAAGAAAACTTATACCGGCCCTGCGGCAACTATACCTGAGGCTTTGAACCTGTGGAAGCCATAAATGTCTAGCACTGCTTTTCCATGACAGACAACCACTGAACTGCCTTCTGGGTCCTGTCTCCTAGGCTCGGTTGTTTGAGTACCTGAAAAGAATTATAGTGGTTTATAAAACTCACTTTTCCTCTGATCCTTCACCATGCTGTGCCAAGCTTGCAAATTCAATGCAAATGCTATGACAGCTCAACACAAATGTCAGTGGTCTTTTCTCCTCAAGCTCTTATTTATTGTGCATACTTAAATGCATCACATGCACAAATGAAAAAGCAAAGTACAGTGTTTCAAATGGATGTGGCAGATTTTTGCATTTATATTATGCAGATAGCAATGTCAAACCTTCTGCCCATTGCAAATGTACAGTAAGTTAGAAGACCAAAAAGTGTTATCCAGCTATGCATAAAGAACACTACTGGTTTTAGGGCCCTGATAGGAAATTGAAGGTTGAGTTCAGAGTTCTAAACTGCAATTTCTATGGTGTGTACTTGTCACATCTGGGACAATAATTATTAGTAACTAACAATAGTAACATGCAGGGCCGGATTAAGTGTGGTGGAGGCCCTGGGCACAAAATCTGGTGGAGGCCCCAGATCGTCAGATCGAGTCCCTTGTGCCACCCTTGTGTGTGTGCGTGCTGCTTGGGAACTCCTGCTTTGCCATTCTGGGTGGGGGGGGTAGTGTAGTCGCCCGGCTGGTCCAGCAGAAAACAGTTCCCTGCATTGAGCTGCCAGCGGCTGTGCTTGGTGGCTTATGTGCAGTGACATCTCTGCACCCATCACTGTAACGTTGCTGGCGGCGGCTTTGCTGCTCTAGACTCTCTATCCCGCCCTGTGGTGGATTTGGCTGCAGGTTTGCAAAAACAAAAAAAAGGCTTGCTCAGGCGCAGGGGGCCCCCACTGCCGCCGATAGCTTTGTTGCTGGCCCTGTGACCTGTCAGACCAAAGACTGAAAGGTCTCCTGGACCAGACCATAACCCAAAGGTTGGTGAGGCCCCCTTTGTAGGGAAAGTGGTGGAGGCCCCCGGGGCTCGCGCCCCTCTCATAATCCGGCTCTGGTAACATACAGGCTTGTGGGGGGTCTAAGGGGGTTATTTAAGAAACGCTAGCGCCAGGTAATGCTACAGCACCTACCATCGGGTGAACACTGGGAACTGTATGTGAAACCACATTTTAGAAAGCAAATATGGTGATCACGTAACAGCATCACGTAGCGTCACATGTATTACTAGAGGCAGCTCAGTGTATAGCGCCGACGCTTCGGAGCGCCACGTATTACTTTTCACTCAGTGTCGCCCTGCCATGCATTTCAATAGAGTTTCATTTGGTTGTATTTAAATAGCATTTTGGGCAATTAAAATTTAAATTTTCTTGCTCAAATCAATGTGTGGCCTCTCCTGGCTGCAAACAGTTTTATAATTTTTTTTTTAGATATATATTTTTATGCAGAATTGCATGTGCAGGTCTGGCACTAAAGTGTCATTGTCACAGTGGCTTTGTTACTGGTGGATATATGTTCAAAAACAGTCTGGCGCCGACGCTGGGTGTGTGTAGTTTTTTCTTAAATATGGTGTGAAGCAGCGAGTGCCGGACGCACTGAGCTGGCGCTACATGTCGCTCGCTGCAGCGTTGACCTGTTGTTAGATGTAGCGTAGTGTTGGGTGCTTTGACATTAGGTTATTAGAGATTGGTTGTCGCACACTGTAAAGAACTCAGGAGGTGTTTCCTTTTCCTGCGGTCAGCCTGTAAGCTAATCTATGTGCTCTATGCTTTTTTATACCTGCTATGCTTATGGAATCTCATATCAAAGGGGCATTGCTGTTATCTATATATTTTTTATTATGGACTTTGCATATGTTCAATGTAACTCTTTTGCGTTCGCTGTATTAGCTGTATTTATATGCCCCGTCTGATGTGCTGCATATCTCTATGCCTGAACCTAGGTTATCATTGCTACATCATAGAACCAGAATTTATACACTGTAAATATCTTGCACTTTGCTTGTATACCTTAAAGTGGACCAACACCCACCGGTGATCGGCCCGGGAATCTATAAGATTCCCGGGCCGATCACCTCCCTCCCCGCGGGACATCCGAGATCGGGATGTCCCATGGAGTGAAACCCCCCCAAACCCCCTTACCTTATCTTCAGCGGCGGCCGGCTGCCGCCGCCTCACTCGCGCCCCTCTAGGCGTGCGCGCGCCCGCGCCAGCCGTCTGTGAATGGCCGGCGCGGGCACGCGCGCGTCAAGGGGGACGCACGGGAGGCGGCGGCGGAGGAGCCGCTTGTCCGCGGCTTGTCCGTCGGCGCGGGGAGAGGTGAGTTCGGGGGGTTCGGGGGGGTTTCACACAGCGGGGCACCCCGATCGGGGGTGCCCCACCAAAGTGGACCAAGACCCAGGATAGTCAAAATCCTGGGTGTTGGTCCACTTTAACCTATGGGCATCAAAAATATGACTTTAATAGCATAACTTTGTATGGTGTTCATTCTCCCACAATCTTTGCTATATATGTGCTTTGACATTAAAACATCACCTAGCGTTCTCCATTGGCTCTGCAGTGATTCAGGGAGAGTGCTTCTACAGCGCCCACCACATATCACATTTATCAATGCCGGCCAGGATACTACAGTGACCGCTATGCTAGTTTACAGCACCCGACACTCGCTTACAGCATCTACTAGCGGTTGCTCTAAGCTCCACTATACTTGGCGCTAGTAATAAATCAGCCTCTAAGAATGGTTGTAACCACAAGTATGTCTCTATTATTATTCAGGGAGTTATATACATTATGTATGCATGAAGAGATTATCTGCATGATATCATTATATTCCAAATTTTATTGGGAGGCCGATTCATTAATAGCGGCAGGTAGCGACAGTTGAGCGAGGTTCCGCGCTGTATGGGAGCGCATGATAGCGACTGGCCCTAGCGACCAGCTCCCACCATATTCATTAAAAAATCACGCTCAAAAAATTCTCGCGCTGTAAAATGCATGTTTAAACCCCAGAGCGCTGGCGGCGATGGGTTAAAAGTAGTTTTTTAACCCCCAAACAACCATATTTTTGGAAACCAAAAAAAACAAGTTTTTTAAATAATTTTGTAATATGAATACATTAATATCAGACCTGTAATATCAATTCTGTACAATTTTTTTTTAATTTTTTTTTTACCTTAAAAAAATTACCTAATTACCTAATGATGAATGAGTGGCTATATGGCGCTATCTCAGTCGCTAAGCAGGATTGGCTTGATAAATGTGTGATTGTGGTGGGGAGCCGGCATTCTCGTGGCGGTGCCCGTCATTACCGGCCGCTCACCAGTCGCTACCTGTTGCTATTCCATCATAAATAAGGGCCTAAATCTTTATTATTAAAGCTCATCCAGGCATTGTGAGAACTTCTTGCCTCTAAAGCCGAATGCTCGACACCCCACCAAATGGCCCAAAAATGCACCTTTTCTGAGGCTCCCACAGCTTTTTTGCTGCCCGCTTCCCTTTGCTGAAGCGCTCTCCAGCGCCCAGGCATTTAGATAGTCATGGAGGCAAGCAGCAAGCCGGTTTGACACATTTGTGATCTAAAATCTGCTGGGTGGGTGTGGCAACGAAACCAAAGGTCACCATCGCAGGTACATTTTCTACAGCAGATGAGGCATATACAACATAGAAAAATAATCAGTGTTGGAAAGAAGTAAGCTGAACCTTTCTACTTCTACCTTCTAAGTATGTCACACACCCCGCTTCAAGAAATTCATAACGTGTGGGTAATACTGACCTGTAGAGGGCGATATGCAGAGATGCCTGGAAAAGATAGAGCCCCTCCCAGTCCATAAATACCTGGGACCTCCCACTCATTACCCAGTCTTCATCTCTGCAGTCGGCGAGCAAGTCAGAAGATGTGGTCTCCTCCTTGCACAGGGGGATTTCAGGTAGCCGGGATGACTCCCGGCCCTTTAGTTATCTATTTCCGCCTGGATCTTTTTTTTTTTTCTGTTACCTCATGCCTCCCAGCCTAGGCTGATGGTCCGGGTGAGGGTAGAAAAGCACCCTTGGTGCTTAAGAGCAAATGCTCTCCCGTGAGACCCTATATAAGAGGGTAGGCGGTCATCCGGGACGGTGACCCCAGTTTGGGATGCCCCGTCCCTTGGCCTTACACTTTGGGTGGTCCCCCCCTTTGGGTAATGCCCCTCTCTCTAGCGGGATAGCGGAGGGTAGGAGCAGGGCCCCTTATTCAGTGTTAGGTCCAAATTTTGAAATCATTAATTCTTAATAATGTTTTAATGTATTAATATTAACTTATTTATTACTTCATAACAGCGTGTATTTCTCTGTCAAAACGGCGCTGTGGCCGCCAATTTTTTTGCAGGCTTTCTCCCTGAGGTAAAAGGGGCAGGGCCGGGCGTCAGGGTCAAAGCCACGGCCCGCTCCCCTCCTTCTGTCTCTTCTGAGACCGGCGCCGCGGCCGCACATGGCTGCGGTGCCGGCCTTTTTGCATTGTCATGGCGGAGGGGAGCTTCTCCCCTCACGCTTTCACTCTTGGGGGCGGGGCCGGGCTTTCCAGCGCTGCGGCCCGCCCCTGTGTCACAGGCACTGCTGAGGTGCTTTTCTCTGTGCCTGTTTCCTCAGAGGGAGCTGGCCACGCCCCCCTTCTCTCCTCAGAGCTTCTCTTTAGCTCACGGAGAGAGGAAGCTGTCTTCAGGACCACAGTGAGTGGCCCGGTGGGCCCCCCTTCTGTCCCATCACCTATAATTATATATTTTTATGTCAGATATAACCTACAGTGGTGTTAGGGGGTTTCTCCCGGTCCTAGGGTCCCTGGGTTCTTAATTGGCTTATTGCAAATCCTCCCACTTGGGACATTAAAGGGGCATCCCGGATTGCTTATATGCGTAATTCCCTCGGTCATTGCAACCAACTATAAGTTCACCTTATGGAGGCATCCCCGGATACTGGGCTCGGGCTCCCCTCGGGGCAATCCCGGAAGTGTATGGGGTGTGGGGCATCCCTTACTGGCGATTATGTATTTCTGTGTATACCATGCGCACAGCAGACTATTACGCGGCAGTCCGGACCCCAGTCGTCTGGTTCAGCGCCGCCGGTCTCTCCTCCCCCCCCCTCCCAGTTTGATCCGTGCCCAGTCTGACGTTGTCGGGGCGGGCAGTTGCAATCGGAGATGTGTGCCCGATTGGCCAATCTTGAAAAATTATTCTCCAGCACGGTCACCAGAAAGGCTCCGGCTAAGAGAAAGCACTTGTCGCCGTCTTCACCGGCGGCCGACTTGGATGATCTTGATAATCTGGACTGGTCTGATTACTCCCAACTTGAGGAAGGGGAGGTATATGAAGAATCAGATAATTCAGACGATCAGCAGTTTGTGGGTGCTGATACTGAGCGGGGCTTGGGGAGGTCTTCGGATACTCCTAATGTTCTGGCTCAGATGTTTGAGGTTTTGGCTATTTCTTTTCCTGAGGCGGTTCCACAGCAAAAGGGGGAATTTTTCGAAGAATCCAGGCCGCGCTTGGAATTTCGTAACCAAAAGCATTTTGATGGGATTATTGCTAAGGAATGGGAGAGGCCTGCCCGGCTCCCAGGTGTCCCTCGGGGTTGGGACAAAAAATATCCCTTTCCCTTGGATACGGTTAAGCGTTGGGCGTCCCCTCCCGAGGTGGATGCACAGATTCTGGGTTTATCCAACACTACTGTTTTAAATTCTCCTGATTGCTCCACGCTTAAAGATGGTGAGGATAAACGCATTGACCAAATGGCTTGTCATGGGTCAGCCATGAGGCCGGTTTGTGCTTCAGCGCTGCTGGTGGTGGCTACCAGGTCGGTGGTCAGGGACCTGTTGACTTCTTCCGTGTTAGATCCGGATAGTGACGAGTTCCTTGGCCTTAAAAGGTGTGAATTGTTTTTGTCATTTGTACTAGCCGCCTTGGATCACACATTGATGATGTGTGGCAGAACATCGGCTCTATTGGTGACTATTCGGCGCTCGGTTTGTTTGCGCCAGTGGGCGGCTGATTTTGTGTGTAAAGAGTGGGATTATGGCTCTTTGGTGAGAAGTTGGATTCAGTTGCCAAGGGTGGTAAGTTACCTCAACGCAAAAAACAGCGCCGTCCCTTTCGGGGGGCAGGTTCCTTTGCTCCTTCTTTCGTGGGGCTAGAGCTGGCAGAGGAATTGTTTTCCCCGCAGCCAGAGGAGATTCCTGGAACAGGGGCAGAGGACGTGCCCGCCCAGGATACAGCTGGGGCTCTAAGCCCAAACCCGCTGCCAAGCCAGCTCAGCAATGAGGGCGCGCCCTCACCCATGTGGGTGGGGGGACGGCTGCAACACTTCTCCCAGGTCTGGGACCGGGAGGTCTCGGACAGATGGATCCGGGAAGTGGTGACTTCCGGCTACAAGCTGGAGTTCGAGCTCCGGCCCCCTCCCAGATTCATCAGGTCTCGGGTGCCTTCGGACCTTCTGGACGCGCAGGAGCTCCAGGCGGCAGTAAAGAGTCTGTTGGATATGGCAGTTATTTGCCCAGTGCCCCCCTCAGACAGGGGTCGGGGCTTTTATTCCAATCTGTTCACGGGGCCCAAGACGGACGGCTCGGTTCGACCCATTCTGGATCTAAAGATCCTCAACAGGTTCGTCCGTCCGCGGAAATTTCGCATGGAAACGCTGCGTTCAGCTATCCATTCTCTTCGGCAGGGGGACTTTCTGACGTCCGTAGACATCAAGGACGCCTATCTGCATGTGCCGATTTTTCCAGCGCACCAGAGATTTCTCAGGTTCGTGGTGGAGGTTCGGCATTTTCAGTTTGTGGCACTTCCTTTCGGTCTTACCTCGGCTCCAAGGGTTTTCACAAAGGTGCTGGCCGGGGTGATGGCTCTCCTCAGAGCCCAGGGTATTCGCATTGTCCCTTATCTGGACGACCTTCTCATTATGGCATCTTCCTTCAGCCAAGCGGTATTGGACACCAGAACTGCTCAGTTCCACACAAGGGCACTCCAGCTCCATCTGTTGGCGGCCTGGGACGGGTCACCACTGTCGTTGGATCAGTCCTTCCTGATGACCCCCCGAGTTCGGTGCTCCCTTCAGTGGTGGCTGGATCCAATCAATCTGTCGAGGGGCAGATCCTTTCCGTCCCCTTGTTGGGAGACGGTCACCACGGATGCCAGTCTATCAGGATGGGGGGGGGGTTCTGGAAGGATCGTCAGTTTCAGGGACTGTGGGGGCCTCAGGAGGCTCACAAGTCCATCAATGTTCTGGAATTGAGGGCCATCAGGATGGTTCTGTTTCGCTTGACTCATCAGTTGCAAGGATTGCCGGTTCAAGTCCGGTCGGACAATCGGACGGCGGTTGCCTACATCAATCACCAGGGAAGGACTCGCAGCAGGAGTGCCCTCAAGGAAGTGTCTTTGATTCTGGCCTGGGCGGAGACCCACGTCCCGTGCATTTCAGCAGTTTACATTCCGGGAGTGGAGAACACGGAGGCGGACTCTCTGAGCAGGTTCTCAGCTCGCCGGGGGGAATGGTCTCTCAGCCCCAAAGTGTTTCGCTTGATTTGTCTCAGGTGGGGGTCCCCGGTGGTGGACCTCTTTGCCTCTCGTCACAATCACAAACTTCCGACATTTGTGTCTCTCTCACGGGATCCACTGGCTCTGGCAGTGGATGCCATGTCTCTGAACTGGAGGGATCTGGGGTTTCTGTATCTGTTCCCTCCGTTTTCCTTGGTGGCCAGAGTGGTGCGCAAGCTGGCCCTGGAGGGTGCATCAGCAATTCTGGTGGCTCCAAGGTGGCCAAGACAGGTTTGGTTCGCAGATGTGGTAAGGTTAGCAGAGGATCAGTTCGTTCTGCCCCTGCTGCCGGATCTGCTCACCCAGGGTCAACTACGTTATCCCAATTTACCAACGCTGGCTTTGACGGTGTGGCTGCTGAAACCTCCATCTTGAAGGAGGAAGGTATTTCCGATGCTATGATTCGAACTCTCATTAGTGCTAGGAAGCGGTCTTCCTCTAATATCTACTATAGGACTTGGAGGTCTTATATTGATTGGTGTGAGATCAGGGCATTGCCTTGTAGGGAATTGTCCATCTCCAGAATCCTGGAGTTTCTTCAACATGGTCTGGACCTGGGGCTCCAGCTTAGTACTCTGAAGGGGCAGGTTTCTGCCCTGGCGGTGTTCTTTCAAAGGTCATTTGCCCTACATCCTTTGGTTAACACTTTTTTCCAGGGAGTCACGCACGTGCGGCCTCCTAGAAAACCTTTGCTCCCTGTTTGGGATTTGAATTTGGCTCTTTCTGCTCTTCAGGATTCTCCCTTTGAGCCCTTGAATTATATTGCCTTGTCTTCACTTACGCAGAAGGTGGCCTTTTTGGTAGCCATCACTTCGGTTAGGCGTGTCTCTGAGTTGGCGGCTTTGTCCATTCAAGCCCCGTACTTTGAGGGGCATCAGGACAAGGTGGTTTTTCGTTTCAAGTCCGATTTCCTTCCTAAGGTTGTTTCTGCCTTTCACCTAAACCAAGACATTGTTCTGCCCTCTCTGTGTCCTAATCCCAGAAATGACAAGGAAAGGGCCCTGCATTCTTTGGATGTGGTTCGTGTTGTGAAGTATTATTTGGAGGTAACGTCTTCCTTTCGTAAGACGGATGCCTTTTTTTGTGGTGCCCTCCGGGCCCCGAAAAGGCTTGGCACCTGTCAAGTCTTCCATTAGTAAATGGATCCGTCAGACCATAGTTGGGGCCTATTCTGCCAAAGAGAAGGTACCCCCTTTTCGTGTTACTGCTCATTCTACTCGTGCGGTTGGGGCGTCCTGGGCTTTTCAGCACCAGGCCTCTGTTGAGCAAGTTTGTAAGGCTGCTACTTGGTCTTCTGTTCACACTTTTTCCAAGTTTTACAAGGTTAATGTTCGGGCCTCAGCTGATGCTGTGTTTGGCCGCAAAGTTCTGCAAGCTGCAGTGGTTTAAGTTGTGCCTTGTTGCCTTGTTTTGGATCCCCGCCCTTTATGGACACTGCTGTTGGATGTCCCACACGTTATGAATTTCTTGAAGCGGGGTGTGTGACATACTTAGAATAATACCATTTTGTGAATACTCACCTGTAAAATGGGTATTATAAGTATGTCACACACCCCGCTTCACCCAGCCCTTTTGTATTCTGGATCCTTTATATGGTGAACTTTGCGTTGCTATGCTTTGTGTTGGGCTCTTCCTGGTCCCTTACCTTACTGCTGTTCTTATACTGGGTAATGAGTGGGAGGTCCCAGGTATTTATGGACTGGGAGGGGCTCTATTTTTTCCTGGCATCTCTGCATATCGCCCTCTACAGGTCAGTATTACCCACACGTTATGAATTTCTTGAAGCGGGGTGTGTGACATACTTATAATACCCATTTTACAGGTGAGTATTCACAAAATGGTATTTTTTTTTTGCATTACATATTCTCTTCTATTCAGTATAGCTAATTAAAAAAGCTACGGGGCCTCCTCATGTCAAAAGAAAATCTTGCAGTTATGGACATTTTGAGCATTTGATAATTCATCTATGAAGGCCTATTCTAAATTGTTTTTACATTTACACCTTAGCATTTTCATTCCTTAATCCTGGTAGGTGCTGGATTTTAATATACCTTCATACAGTTTCTCATAAGGTTTCGGCTCACACTTTATTAAAACTTCACGAACAGAAAAGAACAGAAACACAAAGTCCCAGCTCTCTGGCTATGATGTGCTGCTGGCCAGGATGAAATTTGCTGTATACTATTCTGCTCCAGCCAACTGGAACGTTTGGGTGCAGGAGCATTGTGACCACTGCGTCACATGTAATGAAATTCGTTTTTTGCAGGAGACGGATTATGTCTTTGGTCATTTATGCTGAGCATAAACTGTAGCAGATTCATTGGCTCCCATGCTTTCTAGCAATGCACTCCATAAAACCTAAATGTATGCTGTTAAAAGAGATAATGACACTTGGGTGAGTAAATCTAACCATCCCGAGCCTGCATACATTACACCTTACACTACTAAGGCTAAAATAGTTATTGATGTCATTAACTGCTCCATGTGTATCTGGAGCCTGATTTATTAAAGACACACTAACTTAATCCCACCTTAAACAACTTGGCAACAGCGTAAAATAAAAAATCACTAAATCTCTGATTATATGAAAATACCATATGCATTCTAAGCAAAGCCACTTTAATTGTCTCGATTTCTAGATTTAAGATTCCAGGGTCGCTTGATTTCTTGCCCCCATTGCATCCAGATTCAGGATGCCCTGCTAAGTGAAATACCCTAGGTCGCTTGGTAACCTCACCTTCTCCCCGGATCCAACAGCACGAGCAGCGGATGCCACCTGCTATACCTTTAGCAGGGTGTAGGACTCGCTCCAGACATTTGTGAATGGCCACCATGGGCACTCTCCCTATTAGATGGTAGCAGGGATGCGGCTGCCGGCACGCTCTGCTCTGCTCAGATAGACTAGGCTGGAATTTGAGTCTTAGGGTCTTATTCATGAAGGGATAGCGACAGGTAGTGCCTTGTAAGTGGCAGGTAGAGTCAGGTAGCGGCATGTGAACGCCGGACATGGCAGGCAATTACACATTCATGAAGCCGAATCTGGTGAGCGACTAGAACAACGACATGTAGTGTACGATTCATCATTATCCCAGGCTCAGCGTACAGCACCAGCGTTCAGCTTGCAGAGCGCCACGTCTTACCTGTCGCTACCTGGCACTCTCCCATGCATTTCAATTGACGTTCTTTATAACTGCTTTCCTGATCCCATTTTTTTTTAAATATGGTGTGAGTCGGTCGCACTGAGCTGGCACTACCATTCGCTCCCATACAGCGCTGTGCTGGTGTTAGAGCGACTCACACAATATATTCGTCAATGCCGGCCAGCGACTGAGACACTCTGGAACAGCGAACCATGGCTTAGCACAGCAATTACTAGCGGTCGCTCTCAATACCTCGCTACAAATGCTCATCTGTCGGTACCTGGCGCTAGTAAAGAATCAGCCTGCCTGACGATTCTTAGATGAGTTGAGGTGAGCAGATCCGAGCATGCTGATTGGACAAGAGACTGCGCATACACCGTAGGACTAGGGAAAGGTGAGTTAGACTGGCCAACCTGGGGGGGTTTCACACAGCAGGGCATGCTGGATCTGGGTGCCTCAAGGGCAAGGACCAAATCCCAGGATAGTTAAAATCCTGGGTTTTGGTCCACTTTAAATCTGCCAACATATGCAGCTGGCTAAAGTTTAGCTCAGGCATAGTGAGATGCATTCCACAAGAATTTCTGGTGGGCCTCACTGTACTGGAATGTACTCTCTCCTGTCGGTGCACTGCTGCTTTATTTTAGTTGCCTGGACTGTCCCATTAACTCTTTATATTCTTTTAGCTGGGAACGTACCTGTGCTAAGCATTTGTGAATGTCTGGTGTGGGTACGTCCCCCAGATAGAGGGGAGCAGGTATACGGCCAATGGCAAGCTTGGCTACATTCGGCTCCCTAGCCACTCTGACATCACGGCGGCTAGTAGAGCTAGATGGAGCTGAGCGCACTGATTGGCCGGTGATCTGCACCATGAGAAAGCCAGAAAGTTGCATTTTCTCGGCGATCCATGAAATTTCACACAATGGGGAATCCTGAATCTGGAGAGGAACAAAACCTGGGAGAATGAAAATATTGGGTGTTGATCTCTTTAAGCTTCAACTTTGTGGGTTGTGATTGTACTCTTTCGGCATGTAAAATCAAATCTGTTTGAATACCCCATAAGGGGACAGAGTTCAAGGTTCTGTCTGACCAAGTTAAAAAATAGACTAGAAATTCCCCAGCAGATCACTGAATGCCACACCCCTACAGTGAACTGAGTGGGAGTGCTAGCATCAAATGTGACTGATGGCAGGGAGAGACTGTTCATTGCAGCTGGACTGGTGACTCAAAATCAGCCTGGACAGCGCAGACAATCAATCTCGCAATCTGCCGAGAGTAACCCCGATCACTTGTGATGGACAAATGGTGAGCATCAAGTTTAGTCAGTCAGAATATCTGACCACTTAATTTCGTAAAATGAATAACAGAAATAAACTCTTTCATTTCAAAGTGATTTATTATTTCAAATATTTGAGAAAAACTGACAAAACTTCCTTCCATTCATTATTTAGTAATGCGCATTTGGCATTGATTACAGGCAGCCTTGAGTCTGTGGGAATAGTTTAGCTTTGCACATTTAAAGGGACATTCCAGCCAAAGAGTTAAATTATCCTACTTCACCCACTCTCACTCACTCTCATCCACTTCACCTATTTTCATGTCCAGGACTTTACACATGTCACTACTCTGGTATGTCCTTCCCCCTAAAATTCAACACTCTCCAGCCTTTAAAACCTTCAAAAGCACCCTCAAAAATGTTCTTACCATCTGGCCTAACCAAGCTACTTCAAGCACCCTTCAAAGCACTTGCTACCATGCTTAGTACATCCTCTTTGCGTCCCATCCTCTTGTCTCCACCCTCCTTTAGGTTGCAAGCGTGCAAGGGCAGGGCTCTCTCCTAATGTACTTCTGTATTAATGTTTTTGTTTGCATTTGACTCATGTGTGTGTTATATGCATTCATCATATATATGTTATATATAACTCGTAATGCCCTGTGTAATATACATCCCTATATACAAGTATACATCCCTCTGTAATTCATACTTTGTACTTTGTTTCCTGATCCTATAGATCTGAAGATGAGTTATTTATTGTTTGGAGTAACTGCACTACACATCGTCATCTTGATCATCCTCTTTGTTGCCACCCTTGACAATGTAAGTAAAAAAAAAATATTATATATTTATAGCTTTAATGATGGCGGAGCAATCTTGCCCTCTGATATGACTACTTTCTGTTGACATAAAACAACAGGCACCCTTATTTATTATTAAAATGTGTGGTCAGCACTTGAGCGTTTCTTGCGAGATGCTCAGGCCACCCACACTGCAGAGCCGCCTGCATAGAGCCAGAGCTATTTCCGCGCACTCTGCTGAATGGCGCCAAGCACTAACGCAGGGCTTGTATAAGCCTATATGCTAGTGACTGCTGGCGCCGGCTGGGAGCGCTCGTATGGGGATTGCAGGCATACAGTGGCTGTTGCTATCCCCATTTTCTTTTTGTTTTGGGGGAACTTGCAGCACATGGAAATAACAATGGTAACTGACTTCCAGTCAGTTTGACTGTGTTGTATTCCTGGGTAGGAGCTCTTCAGCTTTCTTGGGCTTTACTTTTCTTGGTATTAAAAAAAAGTCATACTCATCTAGTCCATCCTGCTCTGGTTTGATAGTATGACTCCTCTAGTGTTCCTATTCACCAGCAATCCTCGGCCACCATGACTTGAGCATGCCCACCGCATTGTATTGAATGGAGTAATCATGTTGGTAGGCACTGGGACTGACACATGGGTGATAAACATTAGTTCCCTATTTTTGTTGACAATCTAGGAACCCTAAAATGGTGTTAACTATTTTCTAATAAGTGTATATTTAAAAATGGAAAAAATATTTGTTTGTCTGCAAGAAACCAAAAAAAAGCTTTTTACAGTATGCCAGTTAGTTATTGCTGGAAAAGGAAATTGAAACTCTGTGACCTTAATAAAATGATTCAGCCTGCAGCCCTTATGTTTTATTTGATTATATGTCTGCAACTTTTGTCAGATTTAATTTTTATTTTACAGGAAACACAATACTGGCAAAGCAGTTTAAGTTACACAATCTATATTTAATGGTATGATCAATTGAGCACAGATAAACTGCATTTTGGCAACAAGAAAAAAGAAATGCTTGGGACACTTTTAGAATGTATAACATGTATATGTTTGATATAAAAGTTTGATTCCAGACTTTGTTCTGTGCCTGTTTTCTGGTTGCATAATTCTGTCTCTTCTTCTGTATCTTCTCTATCCACCAAATGCAACAATGTGTTGCTTGACATTGGGGGTCATGCTAAATATTTGGTGAAGCCAGTGTGACTTGCGGTGTGCATTTACATTAAAAAGTGCAAAAAAAATGTATTTGTCCTACATTTTCCCCCAAAAATCAACTGTATATGTGATGGCACATTTTTACAGTTTTGGTACATACATTTCCCAGTAATGTAAGGATATATTTTTAAAGTTTCAAAAATAACAGCACCCTATGGGCTATGCTAAAAATTTCACAATTTTATCTGCATAGCCCATAGGGTTCTGTTGTTTCCAAACTGAATTTTGTGTGTTATTACTAAAAAGCTCACCGGCTGCAATCCACATCGCAATTCACACAGGAAGTCACACTGGCTTCACCAAATATTTAGCATGAATTTCATAGGCTGTCAGGAACATGCAGCCTACTCAGCCAAGCCAATGTAGTGTACACACAATACCTTATATACCCCCCCCTCCCCCCCCATTCTAATGTGAGCACTATAGTCCTTAGTTTGTGGACACCTCCCAGGAGTTTTTTAAATACAGCACAAAGAAAAAGTTTGTTTTCTCAGCGTTGGGGGCTCCATTTTTAAAAGTAAACAGGTAACATTATGAGCTTTCGGATAAATCATCTATTTAAACCGCACCAACACCCTTACAAGCATCCCTCCCCAAGGCAATTCAGATTACTGCACATAAAAAATGATGTAGCTTTTTACAATGCCCATTTTACCCTTAAAATGGTGTCCTATGGATCTGCAGGCCAGGAGCAAAAAGGAAGTGCTGCTGGGTTTCCTGCCACTATGCATTGTGGGTTATGTTTCTAAGTAAGCGCTGACAATGATTCAGTATCATGCATGCAGATGGGGCAAGTGAGTCTTGGGGAGTTTCTTTCAAATGTACAAGGCTCTTGGTCCGGTTTAATTTATTTACCTGCCTGGAAAATGCAACTACTAAGAAAAGGAATAGAGCTGGCACCAGTAGAATATGATTATTGGTGAATGTGGTGCAATGCTCTGTTTATGACTCCATACAATCAATGGCTAAAAAGTGGGAGGTGCCTCACTAAAGAAACTCCCCATACAGAACTCAACAGAGTCTTATAACTGCACAACACCAAATATATGGTAGATGAATAATTTTATTAATTTGTAAATTCTAAAACATAGCTAATTTACATCAAAGGCACATAATTAAAAAACATGAAAGATATGCTAAAATCTCATCTGCCAGGAGGGGGCGCTGCTGAGATTTTAGCATGTCTTTCATGTTTTTTAATTATGTGCCTTTGATGTAAATTAGCTATGTTTTAGAATTTACTAATTAATAAAATTATTCATCTACCATATATTTGGTGTTGTGCAGTTATAAGACTCTGTTGAGTTCTGTATGGGGAGTTTCTTTAGTGAGGCACCTCCCACTTTTCTGCCTGGAAAATGACGTAAAGAAATTATGAAATTGTTGTTCAACTGTGAAAGCCTTCAGAAAACTCATAATCAGATCGCTGTAACCTTTTACCTGATTTCCAATCTAGTCTTGGTGGGTGCTGTCAGAAGATGAAACGCTGAACCTGTGGCATGACTGTATATATAATAACAACTCCGAAAGCTGGCTGTGTTCGTCAGTGTCTACAAATGGTAAGCTGTTACCATATCACGTGAAAGATAACCAGTGTTTCTTATTGCTGCGCTTGAAATGTGTCATAGAATAGTAAAGAGATCTTGCATGTAGTACCTAATGGATTGCTGGTGAGATTTTTCTACTGCATTCCCACGGGTCACCAATGGTTTAGTGGAAAGACATTACTACTGACTTGTAGAATGTCCTGAATACATTTATGCAAACAATTTTTTATTTTAGTAATTAACCCTACTCAGTCTATTCCATCAGATCAGCACCCTGCTCGCCACCTACAGGGTTTGAATTAGTGGCTTGGCTGGAAGATATTTTAAAATATTTAAAAAGTCCCCAATAGGCTCTAGATGAAAACAAGTCTGATTTGGAAGACTGGTCATTTCCTTCTATGACATTCCAAAAATCAATTACTGTTTTAAGCTGGAGTTCTATTTAGAATTGTGGTATGTCTGCTAACACACAGCAGTCTCTTCAGTGATGGAGCAGTGGATTTGGTAACATGCCACGTGCCATCAATTGTTTGAATATACCAAGAACATAAAAAGAAAAAAAATCGGAAAGCTAATTGCTAGCCCTGGCAACACTTTTCCTTAGATCACCTTTTACATACACGTTTACTGAACTGTTCAATAGCTTTTGAAAATAATATGCATTAGATAACAAAACATTTGCATTCATGTGGAAGTCAACTTTTTGAAAATACAGGTGGTGATCGCTTACCCCAGTGCGCCACCATTTTTTAATGCCATGGTGCATTGTAATTAATTCAACCCCCTTCATAATCTTCATTTGCAAAATCATTTCAAGAGAGAATCCTGATCTAAGGGAATGCTGACTGCTGCAATGAAAAAACTCTGAAGTCAAGGAAGAGTTCAGGCGATTTCTTATGTACTGCTGTAGACAGAGCTGACGCCAGATCTATGAGGCCCAAGGGCGTACATACCATACAGCCAGTTCAGGCACATGCTTCCAAGGCCCGTGGAACGGTCCGGTGCAAGATGCCTCCACCACCTCTGTAGTATGTACTCCCTGCGCATACTTACCCAGCCATGGCACCCCATTCCTCCATGCTGGCCTCACTGTAGGACGTGTGACTCCGAGCGTGTGTGTCTACCCCACAGTGTGCGCCTTAAGCTCTGCCGTGGGCACTCCGCACGTCTACCTCACTGCAGTCACATGCCTTGCAACTCCCGCGCCTCTGTCAGAAGCGAACCTGGCTGGGGCTGGTTAATGTCTGTCTCGGGGGGGGGGGGGTTCTGATGTGGGCACGTGATGAGGGCCCTGCTATGGCGCTCCATCAGGGCTATGTATGCCCCTGATGTGGCCTCTTTGTGGTTTGTCACGTCACAGGTCATTTTACATCATGTCACCCTTAGCTCCATTAGCACTGACAGATCCTCTTGTGCTTGTTCTCCAGTCCTCACTGTCTTCTTCAATGCAAATCAACCTTTAGTCCTTGCCACCTTTTCCACTGCCACTGATCGTCCTCTGGTCCTTATTGCGTTTTCTGCTGCTGTTGATGTTCCAATCCTCACTGCCTTTTCTGCTGCATTTGCTTAAAGTGAATGGAAACCCTTTGTCCTCCATCTGGATCCCCCCCCACACCACCCTAGTAGCTGAGTGATGCTGCTGGCTTGGCGGTGGCCCTTTTTCTTTTAGAAGAAAACAGGCTTTTCTTCCCCTAAGGCTACGTCTGCTAAGGGTTCTTGGACTTTATTGAGCTTTTTAACTATATATATTTTACTTAGTTCATGGGTTGATCCTATATTGAATAAATATACAGCATTTTAAAAAAAAATAATTTTGGTGCCATAGCTGCAAGTGTATATTACAGCCATAGATCTTACAGCAAGGATAACAAGATCATTTGATATCAGTCAAAGTTGCTCAGGATTTTATTATCAATATTAGTTTCATGTATAAGGAATTCCATAAGGGTCTGCACAGCAGATGTTCTGCTAAACAAGGCATTGAAAATGATTCATTCCTGCAAGAAAATAAAACACTCTGTGCCCAGAATTTGTTCTAAATCTAGAGCCCCTTGGCATCTTCATCCAGCCTTTGTTTTTGAAATGTATGTTCTCTTTAGAACAAACATTTTATCTTAATTTATGACTGCAGAAATATAACTGTCAGGGTTTCATGATCAATCAACTATAACACAAGTTATCAAATTTTTGTTATGTTATCAATTTTAGTTATCAAGTCAAAGATGTCAGAGTTACGTCTAAAATTAAAATGACTAGTCTGTCTGCAATTCTCAAAATGTTTTGTTTATAGTAACCATGTTACTATAAACTGTTTCTAGGCAAAAATGATATAGTTACAATGCAAGAGAAGAAAACAGGAACAGTACAACTATTACAGCAATAGATTTTAATTTCCCTGCCCCGCTGCAAGCTGTTGCTGAGCAGGAAACTCATTCGGCTGAGCCTGGTGCTTCTTCTCACTGCAGTAGGTCAAGCCAAAGAAAAAATAACATAAAGCCCTCCTGGCTTGACCTATTGCTGTGCAAAAAGAACACAATCAAGGGCACCAAATTCCACAGCTATGTGCAAAACCTTTTAGAAGCAGGTTCCTGGGCCTAACAACTGTAGTAAAGTATTTCTCCCTGGGGATGAGGACTTTCAAAGGATCTGCTCCATACACTATAATGGCACTAGAATGCCAGCTGCCATTTGACTGACTCATTCCAACATATTTTGACAACTGATCATCATCCCAACAAATTAGCTTTATGAAGGTCTGCACACATCTGCAAACATTGCTAATGTAAGAAAGCAATTATAATTATACCAATTATACATATGTATGTGTAGGCATGATCATTGTAAGCAAATGAACCCTAAATAATGTATCTAGGTTGTGTGCAAATCTGGTTGCCGGGCTTGAGAATCTGTTCGAAATAATTTTATATGCTAGTAATTTGAAATGTTTTGTGTGTTACAATCTCAGTCAAGTCTTTAATGAATTAAACATTTATTTTAGTTAGTAGAGGTAGCAATAATGGACATATGCATCCCCTTTTTAACTCATCCTGTCTTTTCTAGAATGGTTCCATGCTGTCCAAGCTCTTATGGTCCTCTCAGTCCTGTTCTCCAGCATTTCCTTTATGTTGTTTATGTGTCAGCTTTACACCATGGAGAAAGGAGGCCTCTTTTATGCCACAGGTGCCTTCCAGATTCTTGCAAGTAAGTAAGAGGTTGTATTTATTTCTACAATATGTTATGCATCTTAATTTATAGTTCAACAACCCTTCAAAGGGATGTTGTACAGCACATGTTGCATTTCAAGTTAGTCAAAAACCTTTTTTTAATTTAAAAGTTTGAAAAGGTTTGTCTAATGCTGTTTGTCAGCCATGAGTTCATCTCATCACAAGGGCATTCGTGTTACTGAAAAAGATATTGATGGCACAGCAATTGAGATGCTCTTGCCTTTCTTTCCTGAAGGAACGCTTGGCTCTGCTGCAAGATGAACTTATCTGTTGTAAAGCATTTTCAAGCTCAACAACAAATGTGAGCATGTCAGTAGACCACAATCCAAACTTGCAATATATACATGAGATCCTTCTTGATCCTCAATTGTTTAGGTTCTTAGACTTCAGACTGCCCTTTGCCATCTTGTGAAATATAAAGGGCAGGCAAAATATCTTTTTTATAACTCCCTCATAGTCTCACCCCTCTGCTGTCCCCTAATCCCAGTCTAATGACAATGTAATTTACAGAGCCAAGCAGTAACTAGGAGTAACCATTTCCTAGGGCCACTTATTTTTGGCCCAAACAGCAGTCACATATCACACTGTGTGACTTCGGACTGCTTAAATGAACGCACCTAATGCAGAGTGGGCAGGGCCGGGGTCAGCACCCGGCAAGGCGGGGCAGCTACCGTGGGCCCCTACATTCTGGGGGGGGGGGGGGCACTGACAGGGCCGGCCTTTGGGGTGTGCAACGGCGCTTGACCGGTGGCGGACTGGGAGGGCACCACCGCAGCTGGTGCCCACATCGCCTCAAATGGCGGGGGTTCCACACAATGGGGCAGTCCGATTTAAATTCCAGGGGAGGAAGTGCTGGGTTTTGTTCTGTTTTTAAGTCTGCCTCCCCAGCTGATTTCCTATCCCTGGAGCATCCCAATCTGTGATACCCTACTGTGTGAAACCCCCGGGGATCGCTGGCATACCCACTATGCAAGCAATTCCACCTCTGAGTTTTGGTCCGCTTTACAGGGGGGAACAAAGGGGGAGGGGTCACACACAGGGGCCTCCAAAATCAGGAAAATCTAGATTTGCTTAGACTCCGAGGTCAGGTTTAAACGGGTTTGGTGTGCTTCAAAGTAGACCAAAACTAGAGTTTTAGTCCAAATAGCATGATCCTTGGGGGGCATCCAGATTTGGGACGTCCCTCGGAGATGTGGCGTGACTCTTCACCGCAAAGGGGCCCACTGAGACCATACCGCCCAAGGGCCAACATAAACCTGGAGCCGGCCATGAGAGTGGGTCAGCAACAAGTTAGCAGATTTATAAAACAAAAATTGCTTGAAATTCTGCTGAAAAGCAAAGGTCTTGCATTTTTATCCGCATAAAGCTTTAAAGGGTCAGAGCCACTATATGTTCACTATGTTCCTTTTCCTGACTCCCATTAGAGAGTTTGTACTTCCCATTTGCACCGACTGAAAAGAAAGTACTGTACATTTAAAAAAAATACAGTAGGTGTCACCTGGACTGACTAGAACAGGAACCTAATATCTTGTTACTAGCTTTAGGCTTCAGTGAAAGCCATTGATTTGCATGTACGCCCACAGACTAATTAGTCACCAGCTAAGGGACCTGTGAGATGTGGTTTCTGCAGCCCAGGATTGTGGAGAGGGTGAGTAATTCTGCTCAATTCTGGGTCTGTGGACCAAAACACAGGATTTTGACAATCTTTGGTTTTGGTCCTTGCCCCCAGGGCACCCCAATCGGGGATTCCTTGCTGTGTGAAACCCCAGAGGTTTTCCAATCTCACTCACCCTTTCCTGGACCTACGGCGCATGTGCAGCCCTCTCGTCCAATCAGCGCGCTCAGATATGCTCCCGCCCCTTCATCTAATAGCTCGTCGAGTGGATCTGAGCACGATGGCGGCCAAATCCCTTGCTACCCTGTAACAGGAAGCATGCCTGCACTGCCATTTACAAATGCCTGATGCGGGTAGGCGCCCTGCTGAGGGGATAGCTGGGATGCGGCCACAGCTTGCGCATGTGCCATCTAACCAGGAAAGAAGGTGAGTTTCTGGGCGAAATCTTTTAGATTTCAGGCCTGTTGGGGTGTGGGTTTTGGTCCATTTTAACAGGAAGGGCATGTGGAGGATTGAAGCAACCTATAACCATTTTTGACTATAGATGTGCTTTAACATTCATTCAAAAAGGGAATGAGGCTGATCTCCTCAGCGGATTTTAAACAGAAGAATGTCCATTAATTATGATATGTTGCTTCCTCACTCAGATCCAATACATAAAGTGTGACAAATACATGAGGCGTGACATCAAAAAGACTTTACATCCCCTTACCCCTGTTGCATGGGGGCATGCTCCATTGTGTCCCACCTCCCTGCAAGCCAGGGACTGGGCAGCCCATACATAACACTTTTGCATTCCCTCAGATTTCAGTCCGCTGTGCCATGTGACCAATGGCGAACCAATGGATTTACGGGGTGGGTGTGTGGGTGTAATGCCCCCTTATGGCCCAACACATCCTATTAGTTGGGAATACTTGCTATCTATCTATTATTAAGGAGAGATAAAGTAATATATATATATATATATATATATATATATAACGTTATCTCTCCTTTAGAATCAGCTTCTTATTTTCCCAATGCTCGCAGCAGAGCTGTCGGTTGATGAAGTACAGCCAAACTTTATTGTACTGCATAATCCTTTGAGCTTTACCTTTTATTCATCCTACTTATAAAAGAGGGAAAATGCAGCCTTGTGATTTTCTAACTAGGATTATGTGATACGCTATTTACTAAGCTAATGGAAACTAGGAAGCTGCTAAATAGAATAGTGGGCGTTACAGTGCTAGCTGTGGCACGGCCAAGGTGTGAATAACAAACGTGTCTCAATGGAATTACAAATATTTTGGCAGTTACAGTGAGTTGCCATATATGTATTTAAGCAGTGAATTCAGCTTTTATGAGCTGCAGGCTACAAATTACAGCAACCTACTCTGCAATAAAGTAATTACATTCTTGAATAAACTATTTAACCTCACCACAATGCAGTGTAACGGGGAACCCAAAGGCAGGAAATCTAGGGCTAGAATTAAACAGTGATGAGTTTTATCTATGGTCTGATGAAGCTTTACCATAAATAGGGTGTCCTTTAAAAACTTTTCATTTTTTAGCAGTAATGTGTTTTACATTTGGGGGAATTCATAGAATAGTCCACTTTCAATCGGGATGACCCGCTGTGTGAAATCCCACAGGAAGCCCCAAAAAACTCACCTCACCAAGCTCCAACGGCGCATGCATGGGCTCTCGTTCAAAGAGAACCTCCTGCTATGACAACGTTATTCAGCAGGTGTCTCTCATTGTTCACAATAGGGAGCACGTGCATGACACTGGGGATGCGGAGTTTGGGGCAATCCCCATTGAGTGCACATGGCCAGGATTGCAGGGCCTTTCGGCAGGGCGTGCTCCCCATTGATTAGAATGAAAGCCGCCTGCCGAATGATGTTGTCATAACAGGCAACTCTCATTGGATGAGAGCCTGCGCATGCATCGTTGGAGAGTGGCAAGGTGAGTTTTTTGGGGGGTTTCACACAGCGGGTCATCCCAATTCAGGAAAACTGAACAAAACCTGGGAAAGTCAAATTCCCGGGTTTTTTTTCCATCATTTCCAGCCAAAATGATGTCCTCAAAGGATTCTCCACATTCCTGAGCTAACCCAACTGCTCTAAGTCAACCTCTTCAGATGAGTTCATCACAATCTTGTGTTCCAAAAGCTACTGGCAGTGTTCTCATCTGGGGTGGTCACTAATGCTTCTTGATTTTTCCAAAGCTGCTGATGATTTCGCCTGTTACAGTTGAAGGATTTTGAGGGAGGATTCTGGGATTTGTAGGCCAAACCATTCTAAGGGCTTTACTCAAGGCCAAGAATACCACTTCAACTTTAGCAACAAAGAGCAAGAGAAATATAAGAAACTTGGAAACATCATTTTACACTGCAAAAGAGGAAAACAATAAGGCAGAACACCAAAAACCTGACAAAAGTTTTTCTTTAAGGAATCAATCTTGTGACCAGAGGCCAGGACATGATGGAAGTACTTCTGAGTAAAGCATCTAGCTCCCCAACCACTCCCTGGGCACCATGGTTAGGGCAGCCCACCAGTCCAGACATGTGTGTACTTAAACCGGACCTTCACCGTGATTTAATGAAAAGCCCAAACTCTTAAAAAACAATTCCTCAGCATCTAAAATTAATATATTTTACATGTTTAGTCACTAATTTATTATACTTTCCCCCACTGGGCTGCAACTCTGTTCGGGAATTTAGGATACGGGCGCCGCCATCTTGACTCAGAAGCATCACACTTACTGAGGAGAGGAGAGTGGGATAAGGTACAAGGGGGCGGGTTATAGCTGTGCTTTGCTCAGACAGAGCAGAGCTGGGGTCAGGGAAAGGTCAGCAGTCCCAGAATGCAGAGCAGCACAGTCACTTCCTGTTTGCAGGCACTTCCTGTTTGCAGGCTGCCTGCAAAAATGGCAGCTTCCATAAGCCGCCATCTTGGATGTTTAAAGGCTTATAAAATGCAGTAGATGCAGGTAGGATGATTTTTAATGTGAGCAATCTGTATGTACAGGGTGTGGGAAACATATAAGATAGACTCTTATTTAGAGTGAAGGTCCGCTTTAAAGCTTGTGTTTGTCTCACTGCACGGATAGATTAAACGTGGAAGCAAAATTCCCATGTGTGTGCAGAATACAATAGCCAAATATGAGGAAATAATACTTGTAGGCTAACTTGAGTATATTAGAGGGTGTACTTTCAAAGATACTTACAGGCTGATTCATTACTAGCACCAGCTATTGGCAGATGAGCATCTGTACAGAGGCGCTAAGAGCGACCGATAGTATACGCTGTGATCGGCTATCGAGTGCTGTAACAGAGCGCCTCAGTCGCTGTAGTAACCTGGCCGGCATTGATGAATGTGTTGTATGTTGGGCGTTCTAACACCAGTACAGCATTGCAGGGAGCGAAAGGTAGCACCAGTTCATTGCAACCGACTCTCAGCGACTCACAATAAAAATAAATATTAAAAAACATATTCTACAAAAAAACAGACGCACAGAGCGTCGGCGCTCTAAAGCTGGGCGCTATAGCATAGAGCGGCAGATGCTGTGTAATTAAAGTCATGACAATTCTGCTTAAAAAATATTAAAAAATCAAAAAAGTTTTCAAAAATGACTCTTTCTAGGCCAGGAGAGGTGACACAATTATTTTATTCTGTTTAAACAGAAGAAAAGGAACGTCCATTGAAATGTATGAGAGAGTGACAGGTAGCGACAGGTAATACCTGGCGCTCTAGAAGCTAGAGCGCCGGTGCTATACGCTGAGCCACCTGTGATGATGAATAGGACGCTACATGGCGTTGTTAGAGTCGCTCACCAGAATCGCCTTTATAAATGTGATATTGTGTACAGCACCCAGCGTTCACCAGACGCTGCTTGCCGCTACGAGGCACTACCCGGCAGTAGACCTTGATGAATAAACCCCAAAGTCCTCTTCATCAGACATGATATTACATCTTGTCTGACATAAAGGACCACGTATCCTCGAAAGTTCACTCCTAAAGCAGACCAAGACCCACATTTCTAACTAATCCCCTGAATTGCCCCCCCATGAAGAATACCTGTCAGCAATTTTTGCTACTTCTGCTTCACTCAGATAAAGCCACATGTTATTGTTGCAACCCATGTAGCGTGATTGCCTGCCATTTACAGAGAAGGACAGAAAAAAAATCAGGGTTCCAGGACAATTCGGTAATCAAAAATATCCATTTCTAGCTCTACATCCTAAGAAGGGAGTATCAGCAGGGGCTTTGGTCCAAATGTATTTCACAAGTTCAGTGGGTTTTGGTCCACTTTACTTAACTCAAGATACCTTCAAGAGGTATCACCTTATTTCTTCACTTTCTACTTTAAATCCTTTGAAAATGATTTGGTTTGGTTGTCATGTTGTTGAGTTGCATATGTTAAACTATCCATAACTGACCTGTTTAATTACCTGTTTAGGTCTTTCCGTGTTCTCTGGGGCAGTCATCTATGCTAGCCATGTGACGGAGTTTCACCAAGACAAACCTGAAGGAGGACATTTTGGTCACTGCTTTATATTGGCCTGGGTGGCTTTTCCCCTCAGCTTGCTGAGTGGTATTATGTACATCCACCTGCGGAAACGAGAGTAGCCACAGAAACACATATTCTTGATTTTTGTATTTGAAGAATATCTTAACACATAGAAATATATGAACTGTATGGGATGGAATGCCGCCCCATGCTTCATCAGGACCAGTCTGCCTTGAAAACCTGTTGTCTACTAAATCTGAAGTATTATTATCAATAACCATCAACATCATCTCCCGTCTTATTCTCTGTTGTCCTTGGACTTTTACATTTTTTTTAAGACCTGCTTCTAAATACATCATATTAACATTCCACACAGGCCAAACCACCTTAGAATAAAAATCATACAGTATACGTATAGTTTACTAAATGCAAAGAATATGTATGTTTTGGCGTGTTCTCTTTTCATGCCAAGACTCAGGGAACAACCTAATGTAACAGTACATTCATTATGTCCAAATCAATACAGCAGCATCCTCACCACAAATATATAGAAGTAGCAAGGAAAGTTGTTAGGCACTATTTTCTTCTCTCTGAAGTAAATCTAAATAATCTTAAAGGGTCAGTCTAGGCAATGGCAGCAAGGAGCTCACATGAAGCCTGTCCCATGTGCCCCTCCTCTATTTCCTGTAGCATGATATAGATGCTGTAGCAGGACTTCAAAGTTTGTCTGTCTTTTCCTTTCAAATGTATACAACCACAATCCAAATGTGGTCATGGAGCCATCCCTGTCTCCCTGTGTGGACAAGCCCAGCAAGCCATGGTGGTACTTTGCCAGCTCGCTGAGATGAGGGACAGGGCTGGCCTGCGACCACATTTGTGCGTGGTCGTGGAAGAATCGAATTGAAAGGAAGGGTAAAATCGAAACGAAGGCTTTAGGTGAGCTACTTGCGGTCTAATTATTGCCATTATCTGTACTGACCCTTTAATTCTATCAGAAAAGAAACATTTTGTTCAAAGTTATATATCATACAGAACCTAATTGTTTGACTAGGTCTAGATAACTCTGTATTACTGTTAAAATGTATATATATATATATAACTGATCTCTTTGGTTTAATGAAAATATTTTTCACTCAAACTATTCCAGTTTTATTGCAAAGTTGTATATTACTGGTAAGAAAAAAAAGAGCATTTGCCTTTATCACTTAATAAAATAAGTGATACAAATATTTTGTCATATTGTTTGTTGTTGCCAAATGAGATATCTGTGTTTCATGTATTGGAATAGTGGACAAGCCACTTAGAGAGGGACTCATGTTATGCCTAAAAGGCTTGTCCCCTCACCCTCCCTACCACATAGCTATCACTTCCAGCCTTTTGCTGGACCATTACCCCAAACAAGTGTCCACAAATAGAAATGGAAAGCTGTGCCAATATTAGAAGATATATATATATATATATATATATATATATATATATATATATGGATTGCTCTTTCTTGTTTCCCCCCTCTAAGTGCATACTCTGTTCAGTGATCACCTCCCATTGGGACAATTTTGTCATAAGGGAAGAACAACATTTCCTCCCCATTTTCTCTTTCTGTTTGTTGTCTTCCCTATCATGTGTGGAGTGGTCAACTGTTTTGAGTGGTCAGTTCAACTAGTTCGCTCTCCCAACAAATCCCATTCCAATCTCCACCCCCCACCTCCCGGTCTCTTCCCAAGTTGAATGTCTAATGTCTCTAACCTATGAGTGCAGATTTCCTTTAGGAATAGAAAACTAGAATAGTTTACCTGCTTCTAGTAGTCAAAGCCCATCAGTGGCATAACTAAATGTTACGGGGTCCTGGTAAGAACATTAAATGGAACCCTTTCAAGTCTCATACAGTAAACATTTTTTTATGTCTTTTAACTTAAAGTGGACCGACACCCAGGATTTTGACTATCCTGGGTTTTGGTCCACTTCGGTGGGGCACCCCGATCGAGGGTGCCCCGCTGTGTGAAACCCCCCAGAACGCCCGTAAACACTCACCTCCCCACGCTCCTATGCGGGCGCTCGTCCAATCAGAGCGCTCAGAGCCCTGTGGTATGCACGTACAAGCGGCGTCCAACCACAGAGGCTCTGAGCGCTGGAGGCCGCGTCTCGCGCTTCCTTCTAACAGGGAGCGCGCCCGCGCCGGCCATTCACAAACGGCCGGCGCGGGTGCGAGCCCTGCTAGAGGGAAGCGCGAGACGCGGCCGGCGCATGCGCCGTTGGAACGGGGTTAAGGTGAGGTTTGTGGGCGTCCTGGGGGGTTTCACCCCGCAGGACATCCCGATTTCGGATGCCCCGCGGGGAGGGATCTTATAGATTCCCGGGCCGATCCCCCCTGGGTGTTGGTCCACTTTAATCGGATGCAGCTAACTAACAATTAAAACAACAGAGATAAATGATGCTTCCTTTCTCTAAATGATGCCAAGCTAGGTCGCACCCCCTGGTTAGGAATTTAGTTGTAGATTGAAAAAAAGATTTGTTAAACTGGACCTTCACCATGATTTATCGAAAAGCCCAAACTCTTAAAAAACGATTCCCCAGCATCTAAAATTAATATAAGTTTTTAGTCACTTATTTTTCTTTCCCCCACTGGGCTGCAACTCTGTTCAGGACTTTAGGACACGGGCGCCGCCATCTTGACTCAGAAGCATCACAGGAGAAGAGAGTGGGATAAAGTACAAGGGGGCTGGTTATAGCTGTGCTTTGCTCAGACAGAGTAGAGCTGGGGTCAGGAAAAGGTCAGCAGTCCCAGAATGCAGAGCGACAGTCAGAAGACACTTCCTGTTTGCAGGCTGCCTGATGTTCCATAAGCCGCCATCTTGGATGTTTAAAGGCTCATAACATGCAGTAGATGCAGATAGGATGATTTTTAATGTGAGCAATCAGTTTGTACAGGGTGTGGGAAACATATAAGATAGGCTCTTATTCAGAGTCTTTAAGTTGTGTTTATCTAAGAATGTAATTATGTCATGCCAAAGAGATTGGACATATTCACACACCCACCAAATATGTGGGCAGGTTGCCTCTGGCTCCATATATCGGGCTGGGACCTTTTAATCCCACCTTTATAATACTCAAAGCTGGGGACTGTATGCAGGAAAACGATTTGTGGATAGTCTACTATTGTGAGACTAATGTTTAGGTCTTGTGGCCCTTTACTTATTTGGGGGTTGGTGTGTTGAAGTTGAGGTTAAATCAGGGTTTTAAAGTATCTTGGTCTGCTCTTTCTGGGTGCTTGGGATATCACAAAGGCAATAAGAGCTTATCTGCATGGCTCCATATACTGCTAAGAATCATGGTAAATCCTTATCTGTATGCAGGGCCAGATTAAGAGGGGGAAGCACACCGGGGGGGGGGGGCAGCACTTGCCCTGCAAATGGGGCCTTCACCAACCTTTATGTTATGGTCTGGTCCAAGGGGCTTTTCAGTCTTTTGTCTGACGGGCCAGCAACAAAGCAGTGGCAGTGGGGGGCCTCCTGCACCTCGGCAAGCCTTTTTTTTTTTTTGCAAACCTGCAGCCAAAGCCCTCACGGGCAGGGTAGAGTCTAGAGCAGCAAAGCCGCTGTCAACAATGCTACAGTGATGGATGTGTGCAGAGCTGTCACTGCACATAAGCCACCAAGCACAGCCGCTGGCAGCTCAACGCAGGGAAGTGTTCTCTGCTGGACCAGCCGGGTGACTACACTACCCCCCACCCAGAATAGCAAAGCAGGTGTTCCCGAGCAGCACGCACCTGCACAAGGGGGACACAAAGGACTCGATCTAACGTTCCAGTAAGTGGGGGGGGGGGGGGTGTCAGACAACATCCAATCAGTTACTTGGCTGAACTATTATTTTAGTGAAATTTTAGTGAATTAGGGAAAAAATACTGTATCTGGGGCCTCCAGATTTTGTGCCCAGGGGCCTCCACCACACTTAATCTGGCCCTGTCATGTGCCATGTAAATACATTCCGTTTTAAGAGAGTGCTCTTTTGTAATAGGGACGGGACAGCTTGAACATGTGGAAGGAAAATCTACATTTAGTCCTTGCCAGGACTATTAGCTAAAACTAGGTACAAAGGTTTGGATGAAAGACAAACATTCCCAATTCGATTGCTGAATTATCTTTTACAAACAAAGTAATGACTGTTCCTGACTGCCAACATCCAAACAAAACGTGACCAAAAATATGATAAAATAGACTGTATTTTCTTGTCCAATTATCTGTCACCCTCCATCTTGGAGGTATTCCAATAGCAGAGAGCGTGGATAAAATACCTGGAATATCTGCAATTGTGTATTTGCAATGGACATTGATGTGAGCATGATCTGATCTTTGTTGCATTGCTGTACTCAGCTTATGACTTCTAGGCCCTTATTTAACAAGGGATAGCGCCAGGTAGCGAATGGTGAGCGAACGGTAATGACGCTCACCGCCACGAGTACGCCGGCTCCCCTCCGCAATCACACATTTATCAAGCCGATCCTGCTTAGCGACTGACAGAGCGCCAGATAGCGAATCATTCATCATTATTCCAGCCTCACCCCACAGCGCCAGCGAGCGACCTTGAACAGCGACAGGTATGACCTCTCGCTACCTGGCGCTCTCCAATGCATTTCAATGGAGCAATCTTTAAATATTCATAATTAATTGCTATTAATTTTTTTTTTTTTTTAAATGTCAAAAGTTCTGTGACCACTTCTGCAATGTTATATCTTTTTTTTAAGTTAAAAAAAAAAAAAAAAAAATTTGTGCAGAATTGATATTACAGGTCTGGTCTTAATGTATTCATATTACAAAATGTTTTGAAAAACATAATTTTTTTTTTTCAAAAAATATGGTTGTTTGGGGATTAAAAAACTACTTTTAACCCATCGCCGCCTGCGCTCTGGGGTTTAAACAAGCATTTCACAGCGCGAGAATTTTTGGAGCGTGATTTGTTAATGAATATGCTGGGAGCCGTTCGCTATGGCCGTTCGCTGTCATGCGCTCCCATACAGCGCGGAACCTGTCAAACAGCGACTCCTAACCCCGTATTCAACATTACCACACACCGACTGAGTCGCTGTCAACAGCCGCTCATCTTTCGCTACCTGGCGCTATTAATGAATCGGCCTGCTAGTCTCAGGAACAAGCTTTACACACAGGATTAAAGGGGACTTGCCCCCTACAATGTCCTCTGTATCTCCCAGCCAAAAATAGGAATACTAGTCTGAAGTCACCTCATTGAAGAGCCTAAACATGGCCATACTTTTTTTAGGCAGTTCCCAATGAGGTACATGACCAGAACGCACACGGCTCCCTGAGCACCTGACCACCAAATCCTAGTAGCTGTCAGTTTGGAGGTTTGTGAGTCAATTGACTATTCTATGTGTAGGAGATGCAGTGGAGGCTTTGGACCACTGTGGAATACAAGGGAGTGGGTCCAAAAGGTAAGGAAAACCTTTAGTGATGATATTGACAAAGAGGAAGAGGGGCTCTTTGCTTTACCAATATACTTCTCTATTGTCCATTTGAGTGATATGAATCCCTGTCCAGACACATGTGAACCTCCTCCCACCTTATCACCCCTTCAATGCATCTAAAAATCTCTGATTGTAATGACTTTATGTATTTTAAGCCAAGCTACTCTGTTTGCTTCAATTTCTGGGTCATGGCTGAGCTGTGAAAGTCATGTAATGGTGTAGCTTTAAAGCGGACCAAAGCCTGCGTTTTTAATTAGCATTCCCTGAATTGCTTGGCTTCATGAACAGTAACGTTTGGCAAATTTCACCACTCCTGCTTTACTCTGTTCCCAGGTAATGTCACTTGTTTTAGCTGGAAGCCCCGCCTCCTCCGTTCATTGCCACTGTTGTGAATGGCAGTGATGTCATTACCACACCAATACAATGACTTGTCTCCTGACATCTTACTGGGAGGAACAGAAAAAAATGTGAAGTGCTTTGCCACAGCTGCCAATCAAGATTTGAAGGGGTTTTACGGGGCACTCAAACTTTGACTGACAGCTGCGCCATAGCACCCCGCATTTTTTAAAGGGTTTTTACACTGCAGAGCCATCCAAAATCAGGCCTCCCCTAGGGAATTGGCAAAGCAGACCAAAACCCTGGCAGCAATCTCAAATCTACTTGCCGGGCATCACCACAGTGTATGTAAATCGGGCCACCGCTGAGGTAGCATCATCGCCAGAGGCAGGAAGGGAGGATGCGAGTTTGGGGGCGGAGGGTTTTAGTCCATTTAAGTCATGTGCATGCTCTGCTGTGGTCAGAGACAACTGTGACTTGTGTATGACTTACATTGAGAACACCTTGGGACAGAATAGCTTGGTCCTAAAGGGATAACATTCCTGTAGTCTGCTCTGCTGCCTTTTTCTGCAGCTTGATACGGCTGTACGGCAATCTAACAACCTTATTTACTGTATTCAGTATGTACTACATACCATAGCTGCCTGGTGGGAAAGAGTTGAATAATGAGTTTTTTGAGCTGAAACAGTGGTTTTATATAAGAAATGTAACTAGCCATATACCCATAGATTACAATAGGGACAGTTATATCATGAAAAGGTCAGTAGTCTGTGAAGGGAAAACAGTTAGAACAGGAAACAAGATAGCAACTCACATGAAGGACTGGTTAGACTTTGCTGTATTCAAACCTATTATGACGTTTGCACGCATTAAAGTGCTTGGCAAGTCAAAAGTAAAAAAATAAATATCGGTAGCTTACCTTTCATTGAGGCTTCAGCGCTCTGCTTCCTCCTCTGTTGGTCTCCTTAGTGAGAAAAATACCATTTTGTGAATACTCACCTGTAAAATGGGTATTATAAGTATGTCACACACCCCGCTTCAACTTTAATAATTACACTTGGGTTAATCCACCTGCAGGTGGCGATGTTGCAGAGAAGTCTTGAAAAACGAGCCCCTCCTGGTCTATAATACCTGGGACCGCCCACTTATCTCCCAGTTTTCAAACAGCAGTAAAGACAAGGTACCAGGAAAAAAACATTGGTAACCCTCACTGTAAACAAAGCTTCACCCTATAAAGAATCCAGGATACCAAAAAGGGCGGGTGAAGCGGGGTGTGTGACATACTTATAATACCCATTTTACAGGTGAGTATTCACAAAATGGTATTATTCTAAGTATGTCACACACCCCGCTTCAACTTTAATAATTACACTTGGGACATCCAAAAGCAGTGTCCACAAAGGGTGGGTATCCAACAATGCAATAATGCATAACTCAAACTACTGCAGTCTGCAGAACTTTGCGGCCAAAAACAGCATCCGCTGAAAGCCCGCACAACAACCCTGTAAAACTTCGAAAAGGTGTGAACAGAAGACCAAGAAGCAGCCTTACAAACTTGTTCAACAAAAGCCTGGTTCTGAAAAGCCCAAGACGCTCTAACAGCACAAGTAGAATGAGCAGTGATACGAAAAAGAGGAACATTCCCCTTGGCAGAATAGGCCCCAACAACAGCCTGACGAATCCATTTGCTAATGGAAGACTTAGCCGGAGCCAAACCCTTCCTAGGCCCACAGGGCAACACGAAAAATGGCATCAGTCTTACGAAAAGGAGATGTAGTAAGCAAATAGTACTTCACACAGCGTACCATGACCAAACAATGCAAAACCCTCTCCTTGTCATTCCTAGGCTTAGGACACAAGGAAGGAAGAACACTGTCCTGGTCAAGATAAAAAGCAGAGACCACCTTAGAAAGAAAGTCCGGTTTGAAGCGGAAAACTTTTTCCTGATGCCTGAATCAACAAGGCCGCCAACTCTGAAATACGCCGAACAGAAGTGATGGCCACCAAAAAGGCAACCTTCCGAGTCAAAGTAGAAAGAGCAATATCCTGCAAGGGCTCAAACGGAGGAGCCTGAAAGAACCAAATTCAAAACCCAAACAGGGAGCAAAGGCTTCCTAGGAGGCCGCACATGCGAAAACCCCCTGGAAAAAAGTCTTGACCAAAGGAAGAAGCGCAAAAGCCTTTTGAAAAAAGACAGACAAGGCAGAAACCTGCCCCTTCAAGGTACTCGGCTGGAGACCAGAGTCCAGCCCCGATTGAAGAAAAACCAAAATCGTGGAAACAGAAAAGACCCGACAGGGTAAAGATCTAGCCTCACACCAATCAATATAAGATCTCCAAGTCCTATAGTAGATGGTAGAAGAAGACCTCTTCCTGACGCTAATAAGAGTCTGAATAACAGAAACCGAAAAACCTTCCTCCCTTAAGGTGGAGGATTCAGCAGCCAGGCAGGCAAAGCCAGCGTTGGCAAATTGGGGTAAAGCAGTTGACCCCGTGTGAGAAGATCCATCCAAAGAGGCAGATCGAACTGATCCACCGCCAGACGAACGATGTCTGCGAACCACACCCGCCTTGGCCACCTTGGAGCCACGAGAACGGCAGGAACCCCTTCCAGGGCCAGCTCTCGCAACACCTTGCCTAGCATGAGAATCAGAGGAAACAGATAAAGGAACCCCAGGTCCCCCCAGCTCAGAGACATGGCATCCACCGCCAGAGCCAGAGGATCCTGAGAGAGCGACACGAATGTCGGAAGCTTGTAATTGTGACGAGAGGCAAACAAGTCCACCTCCGGTGTCCCCCACCAGAGACAAAGAGACCGAAACACCTTGGGATCGAGAGACCATTCCCCCCGGCGGGAAGAGCACCTGTTAGCTACCCCTGCTCCAGCTTGCACCCCTGGAGGCTGAAAAGACTGCACCTCTGCCAGCTCTAGCTCCCCGAAAGGAGGGATTAAAAGAAGCCGCTGAGGTAACTTACCTCCCTTGGCAACCGAATCCAATTTCTCACCAAACAGGCGCAAACCCAAAAAAGGAAGAGCCGTAAGCGACTTCTGAGAATTAAAGACAGCAGTCCATTGCCGCAACCACACCGACCGTCGGATAGCCACCAACAAAGCCGTGGTCCCACATGGAATGCATACAATGACATCATCCCCTGGGAGCGGAGCCCCACAACCCCCACATAGCCTGGATTGCCCCGAAGGGCCGTTTCCGGTATCGCTGGAAGCCTCCATATGGTGAAATCGTGGTATTCGCAACAACCCAGGGATTTATGCAGTATGCGACCCAGGATGCCCCTATAAATGTCCCTATAGTGGGAGGAATTTAATGTAAATAATTAAGGGACAACTAAGACCCCACTAGCCAGGTATCTAAGACCGAGAGACCCCTTCAGCATGGGATCCCAGGATCTGCAATGGAAAATGACAACAGTCAATCCAGGAATAAAAGACAACATGCAGCCGCACAATATAAAATTGCAAATACAAGCACAGTCAAGGATAGACTAGCACAAGGGCACCCATGTATTCCCATTCATTGAGGGGGTACTTTTAGGCGCGCCCCTCATTCAGCACGCAACCACAAGGTAGTGACAACCACACAACCAGTAGAAACCGAGAAGTGTATAAATATATATACATACACACAATAGCACCGATAATCTATATAACATCCATAGAGTACAGCCCATGCCGGAACTTGAACTACAGCTTGTATATACACACATGGCACAGTCATAAAATGAGCTATACATGTCGCTTTCCCAAGAAAAAAAAAAAAAAAAAGGAAACAATAAAACTTACAATGGCGGCGCAGGGAACCTCCGCCGAGATCGGCAACCCGTAACGAGGAGGAAGAGAGAAGGAGAAGAAGGGCGGGCCGGCCTAAGCGCGCGAAGCGCTCTGGCCCCGCCCCCGCCAGACACTAGCACAGCGCGGCCCCGCCCCCTCTCCCTAACTACCGCCACCTGACAGACAAAAAAAGGCGGGTGCCGGACGGACATGGCGCCCGGCCCCGCATCCCAACAAGGGCCACAACAGGTCCATGTAAACGGCGGGCAAGCGGGACGGTGCCACGCGCGCCGACCGGCCCCGCCCCCAGCCAAGGCAGCCCCACTCACCCAGGCCGGCGCACACAACCACCGAAGGCCTGAGGTGAAGAGGCTCACCTAACAGTAACAGTAAAAAACCAGCCATACACGCGCCAACAACAACATCCCATAGGAGACACTAAGCTAGCACAAATACGCCCCCCCCCCTCCTCGTAGCGCAGGGAGAAGGGACCAAGCGGGGAAGAAGGGCATTACCATAGGGAGAAACTGGACGGGGCATCCCAAATCCGGATCACCAGGTCGGACAACCGCGTTGCCCCATATTATGGGGTCGAGCGGAGGAGTTCAGCTCCTGAGCACCCTGTGGTGCCGTCTACCCTCGCCCGGCCGGCAGCCTAGGCTGGGAGGCTTCCATTACAATAAGGGGCATATAAAAAAGGCCGAGCAGAAATAGACCAAAAGGGGGGCCGGGGTGCTACCCCGGCTACCTGCAAGCAGGAGACTTCATTCTTCTGTCTTGTCGCCATCTTGCAGAGAAGAACACTGGGAGATAACTGGGAGGTCCCAGGTATTATAGACCAGGAGGGGCTCGTTTTTCAAGACTTCTCTGCAACATCGCCACCTGCAGGTGGATTAACCCAAGTGTAATTATTAAAGTTGAAGCGGGGTGTGTGACATACTTAGAATAATCACTTCCTTATTCAGCTTTAAATCCCCACCCCACTGACCTGGTCCATCAATCAACCTTCAGTGGACCAAGAACGGAAACAACCCCATTCGTCTGCCCAGATGTCCTGGTTGGCTGCCTCTCTCTGCAGCTCTGAAACCCCGCCCTCCTCTCATCATAGTATGCTTTCATCACTTCGCTGTTGCCACACCTACTGTTTCTATTCATTTTTTCTATGCACCTCCAATGCTTTAATACTTTAAAACACACTTAAGGAACTACAGGGTGTGATGATTGCACGGGTTGATCAGACCTCTTGATCGTTCACCTGATCAGATCAGCTAATCGCACCCCACATGTGTTGCTGCAACGTTAGTTGGCTTTCAATTGGCAACACGCGTGGCTATACAAGGCTGCCACCAGAACACGAAACAGTGGCGTGTGCTCCCCTATCTAAGCCACACACAACACACTCAGATCGAACAAATTGATGGACCCACGACCAGGCATGGGGCGATCTAGTGTATCCAGGCTCATCAGAACTAGCGTGACCTTTTTTAGAATTAACAGCATCAGTGACCCTTTACTATATTTTCAGAATTTATAGGAAATTAAAAAAAAACAGAAAAACACAAAGACAATGAGAAAAGCAGTGTCAGACAAACAGAATAAACTATAGAACGCAGTACAAATAAGTAGATAGCAATACCAATAAGTAGAACAAATTAAAATGACTGTCTGTCTAGGCTGCAGTTCAATCGAATCAATTGTCTGGCAGTCCTCACACTTTTTCCAATAACCAATGGTTCCTGGTCTCCTCCTGTTTAGATGTTAAAATGGAGCGTGTGTCACCATTGATAGTAAGAATCGAGTGTCCCCTCATCTCTCTCCAGCCGACCTCCCAAAGGCATACACTTTGGAGTTTGGTCCATAAAGATGCCCCAACTTCCATGGGAAGGAGGACGGAGACATGAGCAGGAGAGGAACCGTGCTCTCTGGAATTGGGATCTGTTGATGCAATTTGTTTATTTTGCTTTCCAACCACTCCGGAGGTTTTATTACTAGGTCAGTCACCATTGACCCTGCATGTAGGTCTATGAGGGTGAGATGAAGGTGAAACCCAAGTGGGAAGAGGTGACAAGAAATGAGGGGTTTACACCAAGCAGTCAGGTCAGCCAAGGTCTATATAGACACCCCTCCTACACCCAGCCATTCAGGTGCACAGGGCATACACTCCACAGGGGAACAGGGGATGCAGCCAGTCAATCGACAATCTCAAAACTGCTGAGCGGTGTGGAAAAAATGTTTTTCCCCAAACAACCCCGAGCCTAGATAATTGTCTGAGGTACTCATGTGGGGAGGGCCGGGGGCCCAAAAATGGGTTTCCATCAGCTTAAATCCTAGCTCCTTTTCATTTTTCATTAAAGCACCAGAAAATCTACGAATAGAAGGAATACACGCAATATTTAAGCAATTGGCACCATTACACTGGCAGCTTGAATCCAGTGGCAAAGGATGTTGGTGCACTTTACATTACTTTATATGGTACAATATGAAGTTTAATTATATGTTTTTCCTGGGTTTTTACTACCGCAGAATTCTCTGCCCCCAAAAACATTTCAACAGCTATGTGAAGGAAAGCTTTGTTTTATATTTTGGTGTTGTTTCATACACAGGTATTTCTTTATACACATAAATAACTGATCTTCCGCTTGCTTAATTCCTAGCCTGGATTATTACCTTCAAGGAGCAGTTTTGAAGCCAATTTTTTAATTAAAATGTTGCTATGTACAAGTAGACACTTGTGCGAATACAACACTATGACCAGTATGCTGTTATTTACCATAGTGACAATGCCTCCGCTAAAATGTACACTGTGGTAAAAATAGGTTCCTAGTAATAGTCCAGTGGTTCTCAACCTTGTTATGCCAAGTTCTCCTTAACGACAAGCAGTTACAACCAAGTACACCCAAGGGGGAGATCAGTTACTAATGTTACAAAAGTAAGGGGGTAATTCGTTTTGTAGCACTTTTGGAAGCAAGAGAGAATATTGTTTTACTGTTTAAAAATATACCAAACCTGTCATACCATACTTGTTGATGCGCCCCTCTTGGGGTACCCACCTATAGCCAAGACAGTCACAGTGGCAGTTCATATGTATAGAAGTGCAGTGGGGACAGAGCCGGTTTTGGACAGACTGTGACCCCTCCTCTTTCTCACCTATTCCCCACATAACAACTTTAAATCATATTAAAATAAATAATTCAAAATACAACAAAGCTAAAAAGTGGGATCTTTTAGAAGTGAGGCCCTGGGCAGTTGTCAATGCCTGCTCTGAGTGGGGGTGCAGTACTTTGACAACAAAGGCAATAACTAGCTTTGTCTGATACAATACACTATATTAAAAAATTCAGATGTCTCAAACATTAAAATATGTTAGTCACATGATTATGACTTAACGTCCATAACAAAGATCTGATTAAATGCGAAGGCTATAAAAGAGATAAAAGGGGGAGGTTTAGTTTATCTAATAAATCTTGTTTCAATTTGTCCCTGAAAAAAGAACTTGGTGTAGATGGCAGCGTGGAATCAGTATTGTTAACATATCTAGCAAATCACATGTGTTGATTGCCCTGTCGAATTTGCAAATGATCTGACCTTTGATTGTTTGTTGTTTCAAACAACTGCATACAGTTGATCAGGCAGAGCAATTTCACCACACGCGTGTCAGCAATCCAACTGTTCAACATTAGACATTAAGGTTGATTCACAGCCTTCTATATTAGTTTCGCTTTTGTGCGTAAGCCTGTCAGTTAAACGTATCTTTCATTGTTTATACGAGAGTTTGCATGATTCAAAGCCTACAACAGGACTGCTTCGTTCTGCCTCCGTTGTTGTGTAAACATTACATGTACAGCCTTTGCGGCTCACACAATGGACACAATTTACATGGAGCAAACAGTCCTCCAGCATATTTTTGGCGTTTTTACACATACCCATGCAAAGTCCTACTAGTTCCCTTCGGAAAAGAGCAGTTTTCTCCCTCAATTTGGCGCTTTAATTACTTCTTTGTACACATTTCTGTAATGTGTACGCATACGTTGGCTTGTACACATATGCGTTCTCTTCTTCAGGACCATATGCATTTCTCTTCTTCAGGCCCTGACCCTGGCATTCGATTACTTATTGCTGTGTCAAGTGTCCTCTGCTCCTAAGTGCTTACCTTTACCGATCCTTCTCTCCAGTGTTGCTCCTTCTCCTTTCTTGGTCTTAGTTTAGGATTTTCAGGAAGAGAGCCCAACAGGCTCTTGCCCTCCTTTCCGAAGGGCGCCCCCACCTTTACGAGTAGAACCCTGCGGTTCAGATGTGGTGACCGCTGGGCAGAGGAGGAGGTAGCAGGAGATCCTCCGATCCCCTGCCTCCCCCTTCTGGTGATCACCACATCTGTCATCGGATCAGTGAGGGACACAGGAGCTGACAATCGTAGGTGAGTAAAGTAAAAAAAGTTTAAAAAGTCATTTTTTCTTATGTGTGTGGTCGTTTTTTCTTTACTTTTTCTTTGTGAACTGGTAAGGGGTCCATGAAACCCCCACCTCCTCCAAAGTATTTTCTCTGCTGAAGGAGCAGCAGAACTTCAACACCCCTGGGGTGTTGGGCCTGGGATGTGGTTGAATTGTAGCCTCCATATATGAAAGAGCAGTTGGGGAGACTGTGTCTGAGGTGGTAGCCAGGATTTGGTGATGAACAAATCATGGACAGATGAATTTGTTAGGTACTGACCTAGCGTTCCATGGAGCACAGGTAGCAGAGGTCAGGGAGTGTGTTATGTTTATGAGAATATTAGGGTTATGGCTGTGAGGTGTGCAGTGGAGGAATATAGTAGTGCTTCTGGAGATCCAGAGGCCTGGATTAGGCAAGATGTCCCATGCGGCTAGAAGGAGCAGAGAGGGAAAGAAGAGGTGGCTGTGGAAAGAAAAAGAGGCAGTGCATTTAATGTGCAATGTTGGTGACAAATTTAGTGAGAAATTGAGAGGAGATATACAGGGAGCATAGAAGTGAGAGGGGGGATGAAGAGGGTCTCACCAATGGCAGGGGGATGCATTGCCTGTGTGGTTCTGAGGATGATTGGTAGCACAATATTCAGGTAGAAGATTAACGTTGTGAATAGTGGGTGAATCTTATACCTAGTTACTTCAGTTCACTTTGGGTATAATTCTTCTTAGCACAGAATATTGTAATTTATTTCCAAGCCATCTTTTTGTTAGCTGACCTGCACTGGTACCAGCAATGTTTAGGTGCTACAGCAAGAGAGGAATGTTCTATGCCATCAGATGTAGACAAAGGGGTGGAAGTTTTCCTACCTAGTTAAAATATACTCATTCTGTTTGTGTACATATGGACCACTCTATCAGTTGGTCCGGTGGGCTTGCAAAATTACTTGGGGGCATGTTAAACTAAAGAGAAATCCAGAGACTGAGCTAAAATACTCACATGCTGTGTTCAGCGCAGCTTTAAAATGCAGCATTGTAAAATCAGCCCTGCTTCCCACAGTGAGGAAATAGCAGGGATGCATGAATATTAAACACCATGGGGCATCACAGTTGCAGATGAACCTAGATACCTTTCTTGTTGGACTGATCTCTGGACAAGTTATTAGTGAATTATTTAATAAATCCCAGTCCCACTGATCGTTCCTTGCAAAGGTACAGCTGGTCCATTTTTTGATTAGCAAAAGACTTCCAAGCCTAGCAGTATAAGGAATCTTGAAAGATGGCTAGTTGGAAAACGCAGATATTTTCAATAAATCTAAGCTTAGTATTGTAGTTAGATGCCTGCTATGTCCCTCTAGTCTCTCCAACACATCCTCCCTTTATTTGGGTTTTGCCTGTGTTATTTAAATTCAGTTAGCCAAAATGCAGTGAGCCTCTAGTTGAGGTAAGGCGGGTGGGATGGATGGATGGAGACTGTAAAAAATGCTTCAGTATTCTCTTGAACAGAAAGATTTGTTTTTCTTAAAGAACTTTCACAAAGAAATGTCTAATAAAAATGAATCCACAGAATTATGCTAAATAGCATGAGAAGGGTTTACTTAAACACTTATACACCCTGCATAAAAAATGTCCAACCAAAAATGGTTTCTATTTTTTAGCGTACGCGTTAGCCTGTTTGTGAATGTACCATTTAGCCTTTACAGGGGAAGACTGTTACTACTTAATACCGTCTCCTGAGCCAGCATTTGCTGCAATAGGGTTCTTGTTATTGCAATTGTTCTAATGTGTCTACTTCCTTTTACCAATTTTGTATTGCCCATTCCGGTAAAGAAATTAAAACGCTTGGTGATTTTTTTTTTTTTTTTACACAGGGTGTAGAAGTAACCCCTCCTTGTGCTATTTAGCTTGTTTATACACATTTTTATATTAGACTATTTTTGTATTAGAACTTCCTTTAAAAAATCGATATATATAACATACCGCTCTGGCTTTCGGCGCCGCCACTGCCTCTAGGGTGTCAGCGTGCTCTGACACAAACACTCAGGTGTCAACGCACGCTGACCTGAGAGCCGGGGGCGGCGCTATGTCCATTATAGTTAGTAGGTCTGGTTAGAGTGGTAACTTCCAAAGTTTATCCCTGGACATATTCCATAGAGGTGCAAACCAACTTCTCTTTGGCCAGGTGGGTGCGATCAGGATTACTGTTGTTCTTTCTTCTGTGATCTTTCTTATCACCTAGGAAGAACTCGGAAGGGTGGAAAGGCATAGGCCACGGAAAAAGTGTGCTAGCGCATCCACCCCTAGGGCCCCGTCCCTCCAACACAGAGAAAAGAAGGGGCTGTGGCAAATAGATCTATTTTAGGAACCCCCCATTTTAAGGTTATCTGTCAAAATACTCCCTGATTTAGAATCCACTCGAATTGAGAGATTACTGTTCTGCTCAGGAAGTCCGTGACTACATTCAGGGCCTCTTTAGGTGGACCGCTGAAAGAGATTTTAGTTGGTATTGAAGGGGCAGCAAGAAAGTTCCCTGAAGTTTGATTATCTTTCTTGAATTTTTGTTAACCAGTGTCCCTGGGTAAGCCAGGAGTCTTGATACGCTCCCTATCCCCAGGTACTGCCACCCATCGTTATGACAACTGGCTGTACTTGTCTCCAAGCCTTGCCCTCCTGCAGATTTCGAAAATCCCCCCACCAGGCCAGACTATCTGTGACTGACTGCAGAAAATGCACCAGGACATCTAGGGACTCAGGGATGGGTTCCCAAACCTGAAGAAGGAGAGTCTGAAGAGGTCTGGAATGCAGCTGTGCTCCTAATGTAGCGGGCGCATGCCTGGCCAATGGCGCTGTGAGGAGTGAGGGGGGTTCTTGGACCTAGGGTAGGGCAACTCAGGTTGGTGTGACATGTGTGGGGTGAGGTGCACTTACTGATTTAGCTGTCGCTGGTCTCCAATTATGACACTCCTTGTAGCAAACAACAGGGTCTTAATTTGAGGGCTTCCATCCATTTCAACAGCATATCTCAGTACAGGCAACGTTCCTTAGCAGTTACAGCAAACAGTCTTTACAGCTTCTAGTTACTTTAGATGGGCTTCTTCCCTCAATGTTACTCTGCTCCTCCACTACATTTACAGTCTTCCCCTCTTCTCTAGAACAGAACCTAGAAGGGTTGGGTCCTCCCTTATATAACCTCTGAAATGTTGCCTTTACCAACTATGTAACTAATCTCAAACAATAGCAGGGCAGGTGATGTTGCCAATGCCACCTGTCTGGGTCTCTATTTACCTACTTTAAGGGGTACGCTAGACTAATTAATATTATCTATGTTTATTCCTTAGGCAACACTGCCATCATGTGGATTCATGACACAGTGGTACCTAAGTCCCATATTTAACTATTATTTATTATTATTTATTAAAGTTCCTACCTCTATCAGGGCCTACCCCACTGACAGGGCTCTAATTTTTTCTAACTGTAGTGTTGACCACTGTATCCACTCGTCACACTAAAACTCTCAATTTCCCATATGGAGATGAAATCTGAATTTTCTGGAAGGAGTCAGGCTCGATTTCCCCAGATTTACAATCTATCCCAATTTTCGTAACAAGGCTAGAGTCACAGAAAGACTGTTTAAGAGAGATGTCTCTGTGTTTCTTGTTAAAAGGAAATATGGAGATTCCCTAAAGTCCTTGAACACTCATGACTTCCACCAGGATCTTTGTGAATATCCTGGGAGCCGAGGAGATTCCAAATGGCCAGGCCCTGTACTGAAAGTGAAGTGCTTCCAAATTTAGGAATATTGCAAATCTTTGAAAAAGATGGTGTGCCTAAAATATAGGTGTGTACAGGTAGGCATCCTGTAAATCGATACCATAAGCTCCCCCGCTATAGGTAGGTTCCTTATAGTGAAAATCGATTCCATCTGGAATCTCTTGTAGATAATGAATAGGTTCAGGATTTTCAGGTTTAGAATTGGTCTGAGGACACCTAACGGTTTTTATTCCAGGAATATATGGGAGTAAAAACTTTTCCCTGGTAAATCCTGGGAAATGGTTTGAATACTCTCTTGTTGAGTAATTCCTGGATGACTTGTGGAAAGGCTTCTCTTTCCTGGGATCCCGTGGCAAGTATGTTATCTGGAACCAAAGTTTTGACCAAAGTTCCAGTTGATATCTCTTTTAACACAAAAGGGTTTGAGGATTGCCACACTGCCCAGAAAAAAGCTAGTCTTCCCCCTACCTGATGCTCAGCGTCATTTTTTCAGGGAACCGCCATTCCCTTTTGATTAAGTTGAAATGGGATAAATAGAATAGTTAGGAAGAAAGGATTTCTCCTTACACTTCATAAGCTTATGATAAACCTCTTCATCATTTACTATTTTCATAGTTGTCTAGAAGAAGGGCCACAGTCTCTTTACCATCTTCTTTTGTAAGCCTCTAGAAGTTCCTTCATCCTCTGACCCCTCTCCCCCAAAACCCTTGTTCAAGGAATCCTCTGCAGAAGAGACTAATCCCTCACTCTCATCTGTTCCCTGAAACTGACTAGCAGTAAGATGAGGAGTTTGAGAAATAACGAGCTGAGAGGGTACTGGCGAAGAGACAGGACGAGATGAGGATGTCTGGCGGTAACACATTAGAGAAAGTCTGTGTCAGTGGAAATTTGGGAATAGGAGGGGATACCCTTGCCAGGAGTGTGGCTTTGCAGATCTCAAGAGTTGAAGTCATATTTATTTTCATGGAATCTACTGTTTGCAGGCCCAAACAGGTCTAGTTTAATGCAGGCCCAAAAAGGTCTAGTCTAAGACTCTAATAGAAGTGGCTGACAACTTAAGCAGAGTTTTGCCAGTCTTGGCTCCTGATACTTAATTCTGGAGCCTGCCTCCTTGTCTTTATCTTTATCCTTCTCCTTAGGCTTAGGAGCAGAAGAGACAGGCTGACAAAAAGTGGCAGAGTAAAGCTTAGTTAACATTCCTGCTGTTACTAAGGGGTAAACTAGTATAATAGGCCAGAGAAAAAACACTTTCTCGTGAGGCATATCAATGCTGTGCTGCTCTCCTCCTGCTGGCATCCCACAAGCCTGCTGCACTGTGGTTCCACCGAACAGGCCTTCTTTCCGGGTTTCCCTCAGAATGTTCTCTTGACCTGGAGGTAGGGGGTCGGGTTGGAGGACCAGCTTGGCCACCTCCCCTGGCACCGCCAGAAAATGAGGCGAACGGATGCATGTCTGCGCACTCGCCTTCGGTCCGGCGAGACACGGAAGCCCTGGGTGCCAACTCACCGCAGGATACTCACTGCTGTGGCCCAATAACAGCATGCCTGAACTCCGGTTCAACTAGCCGCTGCTCCAACCACCACTGACACCAGCACCCATCCCTTCCATAATGCAGCATAGGTGGGAAGTGGTGCTGCCAAAGGCCCCCCCTGCGTCTGCAGGAAGACTAACCTGAAAAGGTAAAGCCTGGGGTCGGTGAGCACCCCTGGGGACTCCTGGGTTTAAAAATAAAAAATAACATAAACAATGTGATGATGTCTGTGTCCCAGCCATTTCCTGGAGAGGAAACACAATAACCTGGTGGTCCCCCCCCGAGGCCTGGTGGTTCAGCCAATGACAGAATGAACAAATGTAGCAACCAGAGGCCCAAGTTGTCTGTGACAAGAACAATTTGAAAACTGGACTGGCAGCAGCAGGACTCATATTGAACCATTCCCCCACACACTGGTGCTCCCTCCCTCTTGTTTCAACGTATTCCAGAGGTATTCCCTGCAGATCCCCTGGACTTCTTGTGGCCTTCCATTTACCTTGCAGGGGCATTATATAGATTGTCCTCCACTTCATTATTGAATGAAAGTCTCTCATAATTCAACCTCTTCAATTATTCTAAAGCCTCTCACAGATCATAAAAGTCACATATAAACTCACCGTTACCTAATCTGTAGCCATTAGCATAGAATTTTCCACAACATTTTATCTAACAGTGAGAAAAGAATCTTAAAAATCAAATAGAAGTGTAAATTTACTTGAGCTCTTGCCTGAAGCTCAACTCGAGCCATAAAGCAACATAAAATTGGTTATTCAGCAGAGCACAAAGATACGCTTTCCATCACAGACCAGCCATTACAGGTCATCTTCCTTGTTTGTGATTTTCTCCAACACAACTTGAATAGTCCATAATACCTTGCAACTTACCAGCAAGTTCAGTAAATCACATTTCCACCCAGTTGCCATAGTGATTGCTAATAGTTGTGATTTTTCCTGCAATTTCAAATGATTGGGAAGCCAAATCTCTCTCTATTACTAAGCTAGAATAGTGATGGGACAGTCAAAGAGGAAAGAATATGTTCTTTTATACCCCTGGCTTCATTTTAACTTTGCTCTCCTAACTCTTTAAAAGTGCTCATTTAAAATAACTTGACAGCATCATTAATCCATATTTTACAATGGAAACATGCAACAAATGGGCATTAAGCTATATAAAACTAGACTGACTGACTCACTGTAGTTTGTATGTTGTTGTCAAACTGACAACCAGGTTAAAAAGCAGACTGGGTGCCCTTAGTGATACTTACCTTCTCCTTTAGCATGTGATGCTAAAGGGAGACGAGTATTTAGCTACTTTTTACCCCAGTCCTCACCTTTGCAGCCATCTTACTACTTTAGCTTTGCATTAACTATTTGACTCCCTCTCACAATAGATACTCCTCATTCTGTCAGACCTCAAGTTAGCTAAAAATAAGCCCCTCTCAAGGCATTCAAAATGTTTTTTAAAAGATAATGGTTGCAATAGCAGTCATTACATTTTTAAATAGCCAGCCTGCCATTTTAGTAAATTACTTCTAAAACATGATAGCGGTGCTGAAGATCAGCGACGGAGAGAAAAAAAAAAAGCCAACAATTTGCAGAGTGTAATACTTGAGTCAATCAGCAATCCCTGCAGGGAGACTTTGGTACAATTTGCCACATTTTTGACAGTCAGCAGGTGACAAAAGTTATCGAAACTCTGTGTTTGTGTGTGTGAGAGAGAGAGGAATAGTTTTAGCATATTAATCAAAGGACTTTAATTAACGCATTTATTAATGAATACATGTATTTGATTTGTTTTTTGTATAATAGAAATACTTTCTATTTTATTTGTACTGAAAAACGTGCTGCATCATCTGCAGTTTTTGTGTGCATTTAACCTAGCTAATGATTGCTGCTAATCCAAATAGTACTATTAGACAGATATGACATGTTTCACAATTGAAAAGTTGGCATAAAGTGGACCAATCACCCCCTGCGACTGGCCCCCTGGGGTATCCTTTACCGGATGCCCCACTGTGTGAGACCCTCCATAATATTACTTGAAGCTCCAGAGATGCAGTCTTCACTGGGGCCGCATCCCTGGGTTCTTTGCAGCTGTGCTTGCTCCCCCCGCCCAGCCATTCAGTTAGCCTGGACGCATGCCCGCCAGCGCGCCTATGCCGGTGCAAGGTTCAATTCAGTGGCTTTATGTTGCGCATCAGTATGACCACCTGTGCATGCACCGGGAAATGGGAAAAGGTGAGTAAAAGTGGGTGATTTGGGGGGCTTCACACAGGGGGGCATCTTACATCAGCATGCCCCCAGGGCAAGGACCAATTACCAGTATAATCCTGGTAATTGGTCCACTTTAAGTGATCAGAAATATACATTACTGCTAAAGATGAAGTTGAAGGGCTCTATGTCTGTGCCAGGTGAAGGCAATTACTTCCCTGCATTGCAGTGCATTTATTGTGCATTAGAGGGTGGTAAGAGCAAAGATAACATCCAGCACCTGCAATTGATTTAATTCCTAAATTACTGTAACATAGTAACATAGTAACATAGTATGTAAGGCTGAATAAAGACTTTAGTCCATCCAGTTCAGCCTGTTTAACTCCTTCCAGTGGTCTAGTAGCCATAGCCGGAAATGTTATTACATGCCAGGAAGGCATCAAGGCCACTTTTGAACATTCTGTATGAAAGTATTTTTATGCTCTAAAAGTTGAAGCCAATTTGTGTGTGTGTATATATATATATATATATATATATATATATATATATATATACACTTTATGCTACGCTTTTGCAACAGTACACCTAAGGAAACTGGGGAGCCTTACAGTTTTTCCCGATAAGATGGGACATCTTCCCACTTCTACAATGGGTCTGTTTAGTCAAGAGGAAGACAAATAGCTTGATGCAGACACAAGGGATCAGGTCTCCTTAATCCCCCCCCCATTCCATCATTTTGCACAAGTTACCAGAAGTGGCCCTTTTAAAGGCATCTACAGGTTTTACAGGCTTCCTTCAGGGGCAACTATTACCTGAAGAGAATCCTGTCGCCTTGACACCAAACGTATTTTTATTTTTTGAAAAAAATGCCATGCAGCACCTGGTAGGCTTTCTCTGCCAGTCTCCTAGCAGACAGGCATTCAGATGTTTCCGGTTTAAAAAAAAGACTATGGGCCTGATGCAGAGCCTCCCCGTTCAGCTATCCCGTACGTTTTCCCGTTGGTTTTGGGCTGTGATCGGGGCATGAAAGGGTGCTACGTTGGTTTTTGTGTGCGTTTATGCGCTCAGGTGTTTCGGCATGCGCCATTATGATTGACGGCTCGCAAGAGGCTGTACTCCGTAAAAACGGAGTTGTCGTTCATTGGTCCGTTTTTTTAACTGATGCAAAGCCTTGATTTCCAATTTAAATCAGCCCAATAAAACAAGGGTGTTGTCGGGCAACTTACGGCCACTATTAGCAGCCGTATTTGTGTTCCATGTCATGCATTGTTCTGTGCGCGAGCATCAAAGGCGTCAGCTACGTGGCCTGGTTCTTTTGAGCATGGCAGAAACCAGGCTGCACCGAACACGTTTGGACATCGATGGCAGGCATGACCTTGAGCTATTCAAGCTCACCCGCCTTAACCGTGTTTCTCTCCAGGACTTGTATAGCCAGCTGTGGCCATGGTTAGCCCGCACCACAAGGAAGGGGCATGCAATTGCAGGTATGAACAAATTGGTTGGATGCCTGCAGTTTTTGGCAAATGACTTGTTCCAGAGACTGGGTGCCTTCAACATGGGGATGTCCCAGTCTATGCTGAGCCGCAGCCTTACCAAGTTTTTGGATGGCATGGCTACCCTGGCACCCAAATTTATTTTTTTGCCCGACACAGCGGAAGCCTGGAATGCGGTTAAGCTGGGCTTTTTATAACATAGCCGACATGCCCAACGTCATGGGTGCCATTGATTGTACACACGTCTCGTTAATTCCGCCTGCTGACCAGGAATATCTGTTCAGGTATGTGGTTTAGGTCAGCATGTGTCTGCAATGTTGGCATAAAATGTTTTTTTTTTTTTTGTTTTGTTTTTTAGGATAAAAGGAGACCTACACCCTGTGTATCCCAAACATCCATTCTTTTTAAATGTTGGTTATGTGAAAGAATATTTTTAAGTATGTTTACACTTTTGTTCCCACTAATTCATGTAATCTTTTGCTTTGGCAGGAACATTCTATTAATGTGCAGGCAGTGTCAGGCCCAGATCTGCAATTTTTAAGTTTATTTGCAGCCTTCCCTGGTTCCACCCATGAATCCCACATTTTGAGGAACTCCAGCCTCTTTCATTGTTTTCAATCAGGAGATCTGTCTGGCGGATGGCTTCTGGGTATGTGTTTTAAATTTGTGGTTGTTGTCCAGCATGATTTTTGTGATTGGTCTGTGCCTGTACCCCACTAATCTGTTAGAGACTCCAATGATTCTGTACAAGTTTACCATCAATTACTTACCAGTATTTGTTGCTATGCTTTTTTTACTTAATCTCCACTATTCCTTCCTGTCCTGGCCCTCTTAGCTATGTTGCATACCAGAGTCATTGTACAGGAGTGTACTGGGTGGATGTGCATGTTGCCTCATCCCAACTGTGCTTTGCTCGGACACTGCACAGCTCACCTATTGTCCCTGTTCAATAATGCTTGAATGTTAAGCAGCACATTATTAATGCTCTTCCCCTTAGGCCTCTGTCTGTTGTTCCCTGTTGTTGGCATTTTTAAGTCACATAACATGCCCTATTTGTAATTATCATGTAAGTTACTTTTGTTTTTGTTTTTTTTTAGGGAAAAACATTATAGTTTTGTCGCAACTATGTATGGGGCCTGCCACTACATATGTTGCAAAGAGGCACATTTGTCATGTTTATTTTGGATTCGGGTGTTTGCTAAAATGTTTTTTCTTTTTGACAGGTGATTCGGGATATCCTTTGCTCCCGTGGTTACTTACCCCCATCCTTCACCCAACCTCGCAGGCCCAGGAGCGTTTTAACACAGCGCATAGGAGGACTCGCTCAGTGGTTGAACGTGCCTTTGGATTACTGAAGATGCGCTTCCGATGTCTTGACCAGACTGGGGATGCTCTGCAGTATGAGCCCGCCAAGGTCATCAAGATTATTATTGCTTGTGGGGTCCTGCACAACCTCGCCATACAACGCCGTGTGCAAAGATACAGTGAGCTGCCTGAGGAGGGTTTAATGATTTCTGATGAAGTTACACCTCCCTACTCAGGATCACAAAGTGGCACAGCACAGGCGATCCGTTCACAACTTGTTGAAAATGTATTTCGTTAAATTACATTCCTTGTTTGTTTTTTGTTTCATTTTATTTTGTGTCATAAACAAAAAATTTTTTCCCAAACATTTTGTTGGATTTGTCTTCAAATTAACGTGGGGTTGTGGAAGAGCAAGTTTATTTTGAAATGTTTCGAGGTGGGTCCTGCTCCCCATAAACAATATATCCACACATCCATTCAGTGGTATGTAGGGTAGGAGGTTGAAGTTGATGTATGGGGTGTGTGCATGTTGGAGGCAATATGAGCCAGGCTCTCATTCATTAGTTGCCAATGTTGGACCATTTCACCCATATGCCTGTTTAGTTGTCTGGTTTCTGCAAGCAGCCCTGAGACATTTTGATTTAAACCCTCTATTTGCTGGGCCATAGAGGTAGTTTGGGTACACACTGTCTCATTAAAGTGGACCAACACCCAGGATTTTGACTATCCTGGGTGTTGGTCCACTCAGGTGGGGCACCCCGATCGGGGGTGCCCCGCTGTGTGAAACCCCCCCGATCGCCGCAAAAACTCACCTCTCCCCGCTCCCACGTGACCTCGTCCGGCCAATGACAGCGCTCAGAGCCGCTCTGGTATGCGCGTCCAAAGCCGCTTGGACGCGCATACCAGAGCGCTGTCATTGGCTGCGTCTCTCGCTTCCCTCTAACAGGGAGCGCGCCTGCGCCGGCCATTCACAAAACGGCCGGCGCAGGAGCGCGCCCTGCTAGAGGGAAGCGAGAGACGCGGCCGCGTCTCGCGCATGCGCCGTTGGATCGCCGGTAAGGTAAGGATTGTGGGCCTCCTGGGGGGTTCCTCTCCGCGGGACATCCCGATTTCGGATGCCCCGCGGGGAGGGATCTGATCGGTCCGGGAATCTTATAGATTCCCGGGCCGATCCCCCCTGGGTGTTGGTCCACTTTAAACCTCTGTGTGTTAGCATAAAATTCCCGATTCTCCTGGTGCCATGCTTCCTCCATTATCTGTAGCTATCTCCTCTGGCTGATATGGCGACGTGGATGTGTTGCACCTCGGCCACGGGTGGGTGTGTCTGCTACAGATTGAGTGGCTGCTGGTGGCTGGGTTAGCGCAGAGGCTGCAGTGTGGACAATGTCCATGGCAGAAGAGGTTTCTTCCACAGATGTTTGGTTATTGGAGACCAGGGGCTGCACTAGCTGGGCCTGTTGGGTATGATGTTGTCCCACTGGTTCAGGTTGGCTTACCTGCAGCAGAATTGGGTCCTCCTTCTCCAAATCACGAATGATTTCGATAATGGGTGGACTGGTTAGGGTCTGCAAAGAAAGGTAGCAGGTAGTGAGACACCTTTTTTTCATTCAATGTATGCAAGTTCTAATTAATAATTCTACACAGTGGAGCATTGACATACCTCATCCGTACACTCAGGTTGGTTGGTGTGGACACAAGGCTCTTGTTGCGTGCTCCTCCGGGACAATGCAGGGGTAACTTGGCCTAGTGTTGTGTCTTGAGTACGTTCTTGTACAAGAGAATGAACTTTTAGTGTTTTTTCAAAGACCAGTGTGTAGGCCCCCTTGCAGGCCATGAAGTGTTGCTGGGTGTTAAACACATGTTCTTCCGCTGGTGTTAGGCTGATTTTCGTTGGGAGACCACCCCCTGTCTGCATGCTGGTGAAGATTAAAGCACACCTAATAAGTGTTACATCTAGTTAGAAAGCAGCCTATACATGCATTTCCACTCTAAATGTCATTTACCTCTGCTGGCGGCGCATGTCCATTTTTTTTTCCCATAATATTTTAGGTCCCCAAATTTTCGCTTAATTTGCTCAACATCCCTCCTCACAAAACCAACACTATTCACTTGGCGGCAAATCTTATCCCAAAGCTCCTGCTTGGTTGTGGATTTGGAATAACGCCCAAATAGGGCATCATAGTACTCACAAACACCAGTGGCTAAAGCCATGCTTTGGACATCACAGAAACGGGCTGTAAGTGATCCACGGCGCAGCTGGCGTCCACATGGGTGTGTGGTGTCCCCAGCAACAGACGACATTGATGGCTGGCTGTCTGGGGAGTAGTTTAGGTTGCTTGGGCTAATGGGTGACTGTGATGGAGTGTGGGGGGTGCTAGGTGATAATGGCTGGGTGCCTGTCGAGCTGTCACCTGTGGAGCTCTCTGTTGACTCTGTGGTTGTGGTACTTGAGGAGACAGAGTGGCCAGAAGGAGGGGTGGTTGGCATGGGTGGGCTAGTTGTTTTGGTCCTACGCTTACCCTTGGTGGTGTGCCTAGATTTTGCCACATGCTTTGTGGGTGGAGGAGGTGGAGGCTGCAGGGTTGTCTTCGATTTTTTTGCCTTGGGGGGTCTGGATGATTTAGCAGGTGTGGGAGACTGTGTCAAGGGCTCCTTGCTCCTGCGTTTTTGCCTTGAAGCCTGTGTGGCTGGCTTATCCACCCTTTCACTATGGCCATGTCCCTCCCGGCTCTTGTGCCTGCTCTTGTGTGTGTGTTTGCGATGTGTATCTGTGCGGCTAGTATGTGCCTCTGGGCTTTTGGGGGTTTTGCGGCTCCCTTTTGGTCTGGCCATAGTGATATGGTAACCAACACAGAGCTGAGTGCATTGTCCTTTAAGTATTTGTCCCGTGTGGGTGTGTTCTGCATCGTGTGTGCATGCGTGCGCGCGCACGCACGCACGTCACCGCGGGGGAACGTTATAGCCATACCCGGAAGCTCAACCAAGATGTCGCCAGCGCTATATACTGAGGAGCAGGACAACCTAATCATGGATGTGAGTAGGCAAGCATGCGTTTATGTGCACGCACAAGCCGCTAAATAAAAAATAGCTATGGCAGGGCAAGATTAGTGAGGAACAACTGACTTGTTAAAGTAAACTACTAGACCAGCTTAGTTTTAAACATGTGCGCAGCAGCACACTAGCCTAGAGGCAGATTGAATAAGTAGGCCCATGTGAGTAAGAATGAGGGCCATAAACTGCCTTTAGATAGGGCATGAGACTTTGACATGTATTTGTGTGACTAATGCTGTACCATTGTGTTTTGGGCAAACAGATGATGCTGAGGAACCGCTACGATTTCCTGCCGTGCGATTTTGACAAAAGGACATTGGCACTGGCGGTGGTGGACGCGATTGGCCGGATTTCGGGAACCACCTATACCTTCACACAGATTGCCCAACATTGGTCTGACTTGAAGAGGAGGCATAGGCCCCGGGTGAGGGGGTACTTTGCCAAACACTTTCCAGGTAAGTCTTGCTACTTGACATGCACTAATCACACTGCCCTTGCCTGGGCCTGTTTTTATGATTGTATTTATATTGCAGCGCATGAATGGAATATGCGTTGCCGCCCCACCCGGAGAAGAGCCCGCAGCCCAGTGTTGGGAGAAACTGGTGAAGGTATAGGTGGTACACCGCCAGTGGCAACGCCCACCCCCTCCTCTGCCAGTGAATTGGATGAGCCAGTAGACCTCAGTATGCGGGGGGGGGAAATCGCACGGCAGGGAGTCGAGCCTTATTCCACCACAACCTGACTCCGGCAAGACTATAGAACTTACATATGTCCTGATACATGCAATAAAGACATATACTAATGTGCACTATTGTTATTTGTAGATTCTGACGTCGCAGGCCCATCACAAGGGATAGCCCAGGAAGCTGGACAAGAAGAAGAGGTGCCTGGGGAAGGTGAGTGATTTGATGCATAGAAGCCTAACCTAATCTAACATTCAGAAGCCACAAACAGACAAAAATATCCTTGTGTTTATGATCCCAACAGCTTCACAGCAGCAACAGATGGTGGAAGAAGGGAGGCCATGTTGGCCACAAGCCTTGTAAGTTTTGTAGATATATCCAAAATGCAGTTTAAAAGCATGCACAAAAATTAAAAAAACATGGTCCAAGAAACATTAAGGAAATAACTTAGGCAAAAAAAAATCCTAAAAATGGACCAAAAAAAAAAAGCCCTAGATAAGCACAACATACTTACAAGGCAAAACTGATGATGGTTTTCATTCACAGATCAAAGAAAAGGCCATCAAGAATATTGAAGATCCGGCTTCAACTTTTCAGAGATTTTAAAACCAAAAACAATTTTTTATTAGTTTTAAAAAATAAGGTTCATAAAAAAAACAAAAAACAAAAATGGTGTGGTGTGTTCTTTTTCCTGGCACTGTGTATTCTCAGGACATAATCATACAGTTACATGTCCCAAAAGGTACGTATATGGGACAAGGAATAGGAAGAAGAAGGAGAAGAAGACAAAGAAGAAGGAGAACAGATTAAGGTATGCATTAAACAAAGGGAAGAAGAAAAAGAAGAACAGATTAAGGTATACATTAAACAAAGGGAGGAGGAGGAGGAGGAAGAAGAAGGAGAAGAGATTAAGGTAAGCATTAAACACAGGGAAGAAGATAAAGAAGAAGAAGGTAAGCATTAAACACAGGGAGGAGGAAGAAGAAGAAGAAGGATAGTAGTTTAAGGTAAGTTTGAGTGTTGGTAAAAGTGTCAGTTTGATGTATGAGGGAAGCTTGAGGGAGGACTAGGGATGTGCGCTTGCGTGGACACAGATTGTCCACAGGAAATCCATGGAAATGTAAGTATACATGGAAAAACAATCGGAATCGGGGTGAAAACGGAAATAGATGGCAAGAAGGTACGTTTGGAAACGCATTAAAAAGGAGGCAAAAACGGATCGTCCGCGTGAACGGCAACGGAACCCACGACCACACGGAAAGCACTCCAGAGGGGAAAAAACACTCCCTGAATGAAGACACATAAACGGATCAGTAACGGAGCTCTCCCGACGGCGGCTCTGAATCACATTTGAACCCCGAGACAAACGGAAGGAAACGGGCCATAGGAAAAACGGAACAAAATAAGGTCAGTTCTGGGGAGGCTCTGCATCAGGCCATATGTGCTCCCATGCAGCCTCCACCCCAAATCCCAACATTTTCCTTTACAGTAGACTGCATTAACATATGAATTGTGAGCAATATTTTAGTCTATATAAAGTCAGCAGGTGGCTCCAACCACCATCTGGACACGACAAATATACACTGCTAGCAGCCCCTGTTTTAATTACCTTCACCCCTTTCCATCTGTGAAAAGAGCTTTCATTATATTTGCATCTGGGTATGGAGTTTGAGGAGTGAACTGCCCGGGAGTATATGTACTCTCAGTACCACAGGAACCCTGTGGTGGTTGTGCATGCCTGGCAGTAGTGGGCAAGCCCTCAAAAAATTGTCCCACTTGTAAAGGGGGTGGCAGCAGGTTTGGCATCCTGCCAATTTAGTTGAAGAAGATGCAAGCCTTAAAAAATGTGCCCATTTTGGGCATCACAGGGTTGACCTGCATGTGTGTTGGCCTGGCAGTTGCAGAGGGTGGCAGGCTGGCAGCCTATTATTGAACAAGAAAACTTGTACACCATATTCTCAAGAGTGAGCATTCTGCAGCATTCTGCTGCCGCCTGTTGGGGAGGTAGCGCATTGACTCTGTGGGGAGTGGACACCTGGTCAGACATGCTTGTGGTGGGTGCCTGCCATTTGAAAGCTATGGCTAATTGGCTGCATGTCTTCTCTCGGTAATAAGCCATTTTTGCCTACCTCTTGAAAGGTGTAAAAAATCCCCTTATTATGGCTTCATACCGAGGGTCTAAAAAGGATCTAGTACTCTTTGCTTCATGTTAACAATGCGGCTCTCAACGTGCAAGCACCCCTGCATACAGCTAGCCATCCTTGCCAGCATTTCCGAGGGCCCGATTGTTTCCACCTCCGCTCCATACTGCCATTTTTGTTCATCATCATCATCGTCCACCTCCTGGGGTCTGATTTCCTCCTCCTCACACTCTTCCACCTCTTGTAGATTCAAAGAGCTAGGAGACAGATGGGATCCTTCCTCCATCCCTTGCTTAATCTTGTCTCTGATCATTTGCCAATGCCAGGGCTGAAAATCACACTGGCTGGAAAAGCTGGTCGTTTGCTGCATAAAGAAATTATTAAAGTGGACCATCACCCTCGGGTGATCGGCTCGGGAATCTATAAGATTCCCAGGCCGATCACCTCCCTCCCCGCGGGACATCCGAGATCGGGATGTCCCGCGGGGTGAAACCCCCCCAAACCCCCTTACCTTAGCTTCGCGCCCCTCTAGGTGTGCCCGCGCCCGCCGTCTGTGAATGGGACGCGCGGGAGGCGGCGGCGGAGAAGCCGCTTGTCCACGGCTGTCAAATCCCTTGTCCGTCGGCGCTGGGAGAGGTGAGTTTTTAGGGTGATCGGGGGGTTTCACACAGCGGGGCACCCCGATCGGGGGTGCCCCACCGAAGTGGACCAAGACCCAGGATAGTCAAAATCCTGGGTGTTGGTCCACTTTAACCTCTTTTCACTGGTGGTAGGGGCGGTCCAGCCTATGCAGGGTGGAATGTCAGTGCGTGGGGACATTGCAGATCAAGCGATGTTTGGGAAGACCATTTTGGCGCTGCAAGTCTAGGAAAGCGTGTTTGAAGTGCACACATACCCTCCAGAACTGTCAGACCAACATATGTTTTTAAAAAGTGTTTGGCGACCAGATTAATCATGTGCGCCAGACATAGGGAATGCGACCTAGACGCAGAGCAGCCACAATGTTAGTCTCATTATCTGCAACCACATTGCCCAATCTAAGTTGAGGGGAAGACAGCCAGTGGGTAATTTTCTAATGCATGCATGGCAGCTATTCCTCGGCAGTATGGCTTTTCTCACCCAGGCTCGGTATGTGTAATAAAGTGTGGCAGTGCTGCGCCTTTAGTGATGAAAGGATGGAGGGGGAGGAAGGTAAGCTAAGCGCTGCTGTCTCCCATCTGTTGAGGAGGAGGATAGGCACCTGCTGTGCAAAGCTGAAGTAGATGCCTGACCTGGTTGCGGGGGGAACATTGTGCTGCACAAGGTTGACCCAGTGGGCCGTGACACACATGTATTGCCCTTGGCTGTAGATACTGCTTCAAGTATCTACTGTTGCATGCACTGTGCTGCACACTGACAATTGCATAGACAGCCACACTTTCTCTTCCACGTAACTGTGCAAGGCGGGGATGTCCTTATTGGAGAAGAATTGGCGACTGGGGACACACGGCCAGGGCTGGACACACCCCATTAGTTGCCTAAAAGCAGTGGTCTCAACCATGTGGTATGGCAGCAACTGCACCCCTAACAACTTGGCCAGATGTGAGTTCAGCCGCACGACAACCAGATGACTGAGAGCATATTGTTGTCTGGTGGATATAGATTCTATTATGAATAATTGACAGAATGGAGGATGACGATGACAAGACTTCGACTGTACTGCCTGTGGCTGAGGCCCAGCTACTAGACAGATGACAGGTTATAGAAGCAGCACCATCAGCCGAAGCAGCAGCATCAGCAAGGGCAAAAAGGTTTTAATGGGGCATTTGTGAGGCATTTTGAATGTACCAGGCATCCTTGTGATGCCGCTCCAAGTGCTTACGTAGAGCCGTAAGTCCTAGATTTCTGCTTGCAGATCTGGCACTGTGCCAGGAGTAACATACAGAGCTAGCTTTCCCAACACTACCACCAGACTCCTTCTCTAGCAGACTAGCAGAGTCTGCAAAAGCAGCATCAGTGTCACTGTCAGTGGACTATACCAGCAGACCTAGCCCTGTGCTGTTTTGCAGATGATATGGCTCTACCTTGGCTTGGTTCTTTATCGCTGCCAGTGCCAGAAGTACCCTCCTACTTTGATATTGTTCCTTCCTTGTTGCCTGGTCCCAGGTCCAAAACTACATCATCATACTTCTCCTCCTGATCCCTGCTACCTCACTGTTCTGATGTTTCATCATGGTCTACGTGCCTCCCCACACCGCCTTCATAACCAGTATATCCATGTCTACCACCACCCGCACTGCACACTTAAACGTTAGCTGCCTCCCCAAAAAAATTCCTTGTCAGGTGAAAAAGATAGATTTTTTTTAAAACTGTATTAAACACTGAGGCACTGCGTACCCAGTTCCCCACAGCAGTTACAGGGCCAGCTAAACCAGACAGATGTGGCCAAAAAAATAAAAAAAAACCCTCACTGACATTTTCATATCTCACAGGGTGGACTACAATAACCAGCAGATCCCAGCGCAGGCAGATGCAGTTTTTCTGTGCAGCACACATCCCCTTAAGCATCCCACTGTGCCTACTTCCTTTTCTGTCCCTTTTTTATCCTATGCTGTTGTTTAAAATGCCCTAAATTGTCCCTGCTCTAAGAGCAATGCACTCTCTGCAACAGCCAGCTCGATAATAGTGGATAGACAGCGCATCACGTGACTATCTCCTATAATAGCACCTCCTGATTGACCCAGCTACCCTGACCTCTTAAGCTCCGACCAGGTGACTTTGTCTTTCTGCTTCTCCTTGACTGGCTGTGACCTGTGGGGTGGTGGCAGTGAAATCCTGCCAGGTTCATCTTCCACCGTGAACCATGTGATATTTGGGTACACGGCGAACCAAACTTTTCCTGGTTCCTTTCCTAATTCAGGTCGAAACCATGTTCTTCCAGTTCAGTTTTTTCATCTCTATTCACAACCCAGATAGCCCCATACATCTTCCAGAAGGTTCTCAAGGGCCTGTTGTTTTCTTTAGAGCGATTTGACCCATTTAGAGACAGGATCCAGCTTCTCCTCCACAGCAGCAATTCTGCCTCAGAAGTCTAATCACCCAGCTGTCTGTAGATTATACCTAGAGAAACTGAGATCAGTTTTGATTTAATCAAAGAGAGGCATAGGCATAGGCAAGAATCAGACACTGCCAAATTCAATATGAGGAGGAAGATCTTCACTTACCAGTGGCCACTGGAAGTAATATCAATCCTTTCAATCCTGATGAAGGGGCATCCCAAATTTGCCCCAATGATTTACCAGAGTGGATGGAAAATATAGGTGACATTTCTGGTGCTGTTGGAGGGGCATCCCAAACTTGTCCATATGGTTTTTCATTTCAGGACACTTGTTTAGAATTATTGATGGACAATCTGTCGGATGAAGGCCCTTGGTGGGTTTTTCTTCCCCCATATCCTCAAATGACGTATAAATTCTATTCCATTCAGTCGAGGTCCCCCTTACTGGACATTTTTCAAGAATTAGTTGAGGCGGACTTGACTAAATTGTCTACCTCTGTGAATAAGTTTAAAAGCAAGTCTTATCTTACTAGATCCCAACAAGCTGCTTTGGTGAAGTTGTCAAAATATGATTTAATTACTATACGAGCTGCGGACAAGGGTGGAAGTGTAGTAATCCTGGACACGGCTGATTATGAGCAGGAGGCTTTAAGGCAATTGAGGGATCCACATACTTACCAGAAATTATCTGTGGCTCTAACTCTGGGGTTCCAACTGGAATTGAAACAATTGTTGAAGGAGGCCTTAGGGATACTCCGGGATACGAATGTTGAATCTTTAATTGTGGACTCCCCCATTGTCCCAGTCTTTCATCATCTCTCCAAAATCCACAAGCCCAAGAGGCCCCCTATGGGTTGCCCTATCGTGGAAGGTATTGGGGGGATGAATGAGAGGCTGGGACAATGGGTAGATTCTTATTTACAACCTTTGGTTCGCAGACTCCCGGGATTCCTTCAGGATTCTTAGCACCTAATGGATTTTCAGTGGCAAGGATATAGGTGGCTTACCTATGTGATGTCTCATCATTATATTGCATTTCCCACATTATCTTGCTCTTCAAGCGATTGATTTTCATTTAGTCAATTAATCCACCTATTGTAAAGAGTTACTTTTTACATTTTTTTGAAGCACAATTATTTTATATTTTCTCGTGAATATTTTTGCAGAGATGTGGGGCCTCAACAGGTGCTCCATTTTCGCCACCAACATGGGTTGGTGGGAGGGTGTGAATTTTTGGACAGGATAATTCATTTTTGGCCAGTATTACATTTTTCGGCAGATATATTGATGATGTTGTGTTTGTGTGGAATGGGAATGAGCAATCGATTAACAGCTTTGTGGAGTATTTGAATCAGAATGACTTGAATTTAACATTTACCTTGGCTAGTGATCCAGGGGGACATTCCATTACTTGACTTATATTTAGAGGGGTCCCTCTAACAGCGAGCAACACCACCTTGAGAGCAGATAGTTGCCACCCCAAACATACCATTAAAGCAATACCAGTAGGCGAAATGGTCCACCAAAACTGCTCAGAAGACAGGCAGATTGAGGATGAGATTACACACATCTCAGAAAGACTTCATGACAGGGGTTATTCTCTGGATCTTATACATAGAGCAAAAAATATAGCTAGGTCTAGATCCAGAAGAGAGATGTTCCAGGACGCTGTTGGAAAGAAAACTAAAAGAAACGGAGGCCATAAAAATAATCTAACTCTGGTTACTACATATAGTATGGAATTCAACAGCAAGATTAGCTGATTATTCAAAGACATCTGCCATTGTTGAGGTGTGATTCTGACAAATAAAATCCTCAGTGGTGGGCTACAAATAGTCAGTCGCAGAGCTCCTACTTTGGCCCAAAAATGATCACCGAGCTTACACCGCATTCATAGTATTCCATCCAGGACTTGGCTCACTTCTAGAGGATTTTATAGATGTGGTGGCCCACCCTGTGGGATGTGTAAAATCGTGACTCCAGGGGATGATTTTCATTCAACTGCCACAGGGTTCCATGTAATATATTTAATTACTTGTGGGATATGTCAGCTACAATATGTGGGATGTACCATTAGATGAAACAAAGGATTGGGGAACATATATCGGATACAAAAAGTGACAAATCAACAACTATAATAAACTTATCTCTGCATTTTTGACTGAAACACGCAGGTGATCTAACCCACCTCAGCTGTACAGCTATAGAGAAAGTAAGGCTGGGACCAAGAGGGACTGGCCTTCATGCAAAATTGTTGATGCGGGAGAGGTTTTGGATTTTTAAATTGGGTACCCGCATTCCTAGGGGTTTAAATTATCTTTGGGATGTGAACCTGTTTTTGAGATAATTATTGAGGGTTGGGTTCCTGATTTTGAGTGTCAAGTGAATTCTCCCCGGACAATAATTGGATTGTTATCCAGATTATTAACCAATGGGAAGTTGTTATTGATTATGAATATCCCTGTAAAATCTGAGTTTCAGTTTCTGAAATATTCGTATTTTATATACTTGCATTTGAGGTATGCATTTGGATTTTATTACCTTTACCTGGATTTATATAGCCTCTAATAATTTTGAAATTTTAGAGAGTTGACAGTATCTCGTGAGGTTTATGAATTATGATTTATAATTGTATAATAAATAATCTTTAAGATGATAATTCTATTTACTGAATTACATTGTTGTCTATATTAGCATATTTCATGTGTTTATAAACTATGGTTCCTTTGACAAAATTTATATTGATGTTGGTCTGCGCAGCAGAATTACAGTGCTATTTATGTATGTTCATATGCCTCCATTGGAACTGAGAGAGTGATGGGCGGGTGATCACTTCCGCCCTCACAGCTCGTGTCAGGCTTATGACGCGGCTTCCGCCTTTCAATGGCTTCTGCTCTTGCAGCTTGAGGAAGCGGATGACGTGGCTTCCGTCCTTTGTGAGTTTTTGCTCTCACAGTCTGTGGAAGGCATGTGACCCGGTTTCCGCCCTTTGCATGTGTCAGTTTCTTTTGGTTTGCCGAGCTATGTTGCAGTGCGGGTGGATGCGCTGCATACGTAACAACAGGTGCTCTTATTTTATTTAATGACATAGATTTGACTGTTTGATTTAGTCTCAATTGTCTGCCACCTGCTCATAATCAATTAATTTAAGATTCTGTGCAATCATTAAGAGGGATGGAGATTGAAATCTAAAGTGTGTATGTATATATAGGCTTTGTGTATGTGTATACTTTATGTCATGAGTAAGGACTAGTAAGTCTGAAACTTGTAGATGGAAACTATACTTTTTTGCCTATTTTATGAGACTATCTATACTGGAGTACAAATTTTTGACCTATTTGGAATAAAAGTTTGATGTTTTGGGGAGCTGGGATCAGAACCGCAAGTATTTCAGGTAGAGCTGACTTTTCCAGTTAACTCATAGATGTAATTGATGGCACACAACACCTTGGATATGGAGGGCACATTGTCAACCAGCTCTCCCTGTGTGTAACATCCTAGGGTGCCATAGAACAATTTCTTACAAGGGGACTGGCATGTGCTTGATCTTTTTTATAGGAGAGTGATATGCATTAGATACAGTTGCCATTGAAATTATGTTTTAATTATTTTTAATCTTAAAAACCACCACTGTAATGGTGTAAATGTAATGTCTTAGTTCCCATAATTTATATGCAAGGCTGATTCCATCTTTGAAATGTGAAAACACTTCATGATATCTAATGTGTAGTGGTTCAGCTGCCATCACAATGCCTCTAGTATGATTGATGGGATCATCTTTTAGGAAAGAAAAATTCTTCTCAGTAGGGTAATAGGTTCAAAATTTGTTCTGCAAAGCTTGAAAGAAGAAGAAGCAGTGAAGTATTTCAGCTTCAGCATTTAGTAACAGCAGCTGAACCATAAAATACATCTTTATTAAATTTTCAATGGTACAGAAAAATACAAGAAAGTAGCATGCAAGGCAAACGAGACAGCATGATAGTCTACTATAACCATCCTGGGGATCGTTTGACTATATAATCCACCAACCTAGACCCAGATGTGAATCTATAGCGATGGCGGCTGAACCTGGATGACCAAAAAGAGTACTGTAAATGGCACGGGATCTCGGACAAATTTTTGGGTCTTCCTGTTAACCCTGAACCGTCCCAATTATAAAGTTCTGCGGTGCATGCAATGCTACGTCTGCCCTACATCCCCCTCCTATTAAAGGGGAGGAAAAGAGGATTCCCCGTTAGACCTCCCACAGGGCCCATGTTTTGGAGTACTTTTGGGCCCGCCCTTGACCCTCTCCGGGGCCAACTCCTCCATCCTCCTGATGTTTTCCACCTCTCATAGCCATTCCAGTATGGAAGGGGTGTCACTAGTACACCAGTGTCGGGGAATCACTGATCTAGCAGCTGTGATGAGATGTCCAAGCAGGCCCCCCTACCTGATGCAACTGACCCTGGGATCATAGAGAGAAGGGTTACCTGTGCGTATTAGGGATGCTTTCAAGAGTCAGATATTCAAAGATTCCCAACACTTCACAGCTGGGCATTCTCACCAGATGTGAGTGATAGTTCCCATAGCTCTATTGCACCTCCAGCATTCCCCTGGTCCATCCCCCCCGTACTTCACTAGGTCCGCCGGGTATTTTTACCATCTGGTGAGGATTTTATAATTCCTCCCCTGTGCATGCCATAAAGAGTTTGTGGGCTAGCTCAAAAGATTTCCCCCATTCTTTTTGCTTCAAACTTTTTTCCTAACCCCTCCTCCCATCGATGAAGTGCGGTAGCTCACCAACCCTCCCTCCCCCACCCAACGCAGTTCTGGAGAATCTTGTACAAAGCAGAGATTGTGTGCGTAGGAGGTGTGGGGTCTTAGAGGATATTCTCAAAGGCTGTTAGAAGGAGGGACAGGTCAGATCTGGGGGAAAGAATTGGGCATGCGTGTCTGGAGAGAAGGTGGGCTGAGTCCCGATAAGACATCGCCCAATCTTATGTCTTGGGAGGCATCCCATATAAGGAATGTTCCGGGACCCACACCGGGGCGGATGGACGGATTATCAAATAATAGGGTAAGAGGTCAGGGTCTATGGGAAACTTGCCTTTGTTTCAGGATCCTGTCCCAGAGGGTCAGTAAGTATGTAAGTAAGTATGTAGGTCAGTAAGTATGTAAGTAAGTAAGTAAGTATGTCAAGTAGGGGAGCTCATGCTTCCTAGGTTGACGGAGAGGGTCGATCCATGGCAAGGCTGTCAGACTTCCTAAGAGTGACCCGGTGTTTATTTTCTTTTTGGTTAAACCAGTCCATAAGCCATACCAAGACTGCCGCAGCATGGTATGCTTTGAGGTCGGGGATCCCCAGTCCTCCTTCCCCCTTAGGTCTGCACAGAATCGCCCTTCTAACCCTTGGTTTCTTGCTGTCCCAAATAAATTTAGAAAAGGCATCCTGTAATGACTTAAAGAACCCTAGATCTGGGATTATTGGGAGTGCTTGATACACATATAGAAATTGGTGTAATACGTCCATTTTCAGTATGTTAATGCGTCCCAGCCAAGAGTACTGTTTTTACCGTAAGATTTTAAGTTAGATATAGTATTGTTAAGGAGCGGGGCATAGTTAAGTTTATATAGCTTTCCCAAGTCAGAGGGGAGCTGGACACCCAGATATTTGATGGATTATTTTTGCTATTTGAAAGGGAAGTTAGCCTGCAGCAATTGCTGTGTTTGCACATTTAATTTCTGTTTTAGAGAGGTTTACTCCTTAAAATTGCTGAGTTTGCTGAATCAGTCATATTCTGCCACAATAGAGGGCAGGGAGGTGTGTGGTGAAGTTATATACAGTATAAGATCATCAGCGAAGAGAGAGAGCTTATACTCCCCCCCCCCCCCCCCCACAAGTGACGTCTTTTATAGATGGGTTAAGCCCCAGGGCATTGGCGTTGAAACCCCTACCGGGTACCGTTTCTGCAGTTAAATGAGCCTGAGAGGGTATATTATTCCAAAAACACAGAGCAATCAATGATAAAACAACACACTTTAGGTCAGCTTTAACTCTTAAAACATTATATAAAAAAGTCCAAGCTTCTGGGCTGGTTCCCCAATCTGAGAGTATCCTCTAAGGCCAAGGATTTTAGTGACCTTCTATCTGAACCACCCCAGAAGCTTGGACTTTTTTATATAATGTTTTAAGAGTTAAAGCTGACCTAAAGTGTGTTGTTTTATCATTGATTGCTCTGTGTTTTTGGAATAATATGTGCACTTAGGATCCATAGGGGTAAAGGATTAACACAGGTTGAGCAATAATAATTCAATAATTTAATAATTTTAAGAAATATCAGCTCGGTTATATTTAATCTTTAAAAGAGCCTGAGAGGGTGCCATTCATTTTTACCCTTGCGGTAGGGCCGTGGTACAAGATCATAATTCTCTCAAGCATAGATGGCCCTATCCTAGCCTGTTTCAGCGTGGCTTTCAGGATGCTCCAGTGCACCCTATTGAAGGTCTTTTCTGTATCTACTGCCAGTAGGCACAAGGGGATTGAGTGGGTCTGGGCATAGTGCATCAAAGAAATAGTTTTTAACATATTATCCCTCACTTCCCTCCCCATGACATTATCAGGTTTCGGGATAACCAATACTTGCGCCTCTACAGCTTGGCTAGGAAAGGGGCACCGACTAGATATCGTATTGAACACCTTTGTCAGGAAGGGTGCAATTTGGGCCCCCAGTGTTTTTTAAAAGCTGGGGGTAGATCCGTCCCAGGCTTTTCCCTGCAGGGGTCCCTCCTATGGCCCTGGTCACTTCCTCTAGCTTAAAAGAATCCTCCAAAGAGTCCCTCTCCTCTGGGGGTATGGGTGATAGGGCCTCCATATATTTATCTAAGATGTCATCTATAACCTGTGGCCCTTAATGTTATATAATTTAGCATAGAAGGTCTGAAACGTATTCGCTATAAGCAGAGTTTTGTGTACCTTACCTCCAGTGTCCCTAATCATGGGAATATAGAGACTTGGCTAGAAGCCTACCACATTTGTCCGAGAACTCATGGAAACAAGCCCTGCATCTGTTTCTAAATCTGAGGAAGCATTGATTGTAAAGGCCTCTTAATTTCTGCTTGGCTTCCAACAGTTCTCTCAAATCTGTGTGGGAAGGGGAAGCCTTATGTGCAAGTTCCAGCCCATGTATTTGTTCCAGCATACTTTTGATCTGTAGAGACCGCTGTTTTTTGAGCTTAGCCCCATGCTTGATAAAGATCCCCTGCAACACGCATTTAAGCACCTCCCATTGGGGTTTTGTCAGCTGGCTTAGATGAAAATTACCCATAGTTGTTTTGATCTCAGTCAAGCACGAGATATATTTTAGCAAGTTATCATTAAGCCGCCAGTTGCACTGTCTAGGAACAGAGTCTGGGATCGGGAGGGTCAAAAAGGCCGGTGAGTGACCCGACCATAGTAGCTGCCCTATGGAGGTATGGGGTTCCTCCACTGCTTGACTTTCTCCTGCTATAAGCCGTTCCATCAGCAGATGGCTCTGTCCTGCAGAGGTGTTTGTAATCAGCCAGCACCTGTGTGACTTCCTGCTCTATATAAGCTGGTCCACACATAGAGCCAGTGGATCAGCATTGAATTGTCTCTCTGTACCCAAAACCCTGTATCTTGAATCCTGTACCTAGACCTGGATCCTGACTCTGGACTTTTGAACCTTGTACCTTGAAATCCTGGAATCTTGAGCCCTGAACCTTGAAATCTGGACTCCTGCCATAGCCCTTGTGATTTCATCTGTTCCTGCTCTGTATCTGCCTTTGGACTTTCCTTGGATTCCTATGTATGTATGTACTCTGACTCCATATATATATATATCTATGTATATCTATATATATATGTACATCAGCCTGGTTGATGTGTGTTCTATTCACTGTTAGTCACCATTAAACATGGTTTGCCACATATCTGTCTCTGTTTCGCAGCCTCATTACTGGTCATTCTATAATAAGGAATCTCCTAGCTGAGAGATTTATGACAAAATGCTGATCCCATAAAAAGACCAGGAGACTGTGAGACTGATCTGGCTTGTTGTGCAGGGTCCCGTTGCCAGCCCTGGACTTTGCTTTTCTTAGTGCCTGCATTCCTGTCCATGCTGTCTGTTTGTGTTTGCAAGTCAGGTCTAAGCCCCAAGATTTCCACAAGGACACCCAGTGCTACAGTCTGACCATTCCACAGTTCCCACAGATAGGTATTTTTGCGTTCCCCCTTCTCGCTATTAAGAGCTCACCTTGGCCACTTTTCCCCAGTTTCTTCAGGCTGCCTTGAAGTTAGTGCAGGAGCCTTTCTTTCAGCAGTCTCCCAGGACAACCTGGAGTCATCTGGTGATTTATTTTATTTTTGAAGGTGATTTGTTTTTCTGGGCCAAAGCATGGCTGAATCTTAGCAATCCCCTCAATGAGAATTTATTTGAATTCCTTAAATTCTTAGCTACATACTATTTAGATATTCCTGAGGTGGACTTTAATATGTCTACAGTTTGTTCAGCCCTGCAATCAGAAACTTCAGTTGGGCCTGTAACCCTAGTAACTCAACCTGAACCTGTTAGTGAGCCTGTTTCCATGCCAGTCTGTGAGCCTGACCTAATGCCTGTCTGCAGACCTGACTCAATATCTGCCTTTGATCCTGGCTCAATGTCTGTCTGTGACCCTGACCCTGTATCTGTTTGTTTGCCTGCTTTAATGTCTGTTTGTCAGCCCAAACCTTTTGTCGAGTCTGATTTTCCTGTCAAGTCAGATTTTCCTGAATTCTCTGCCGAGTCTGATTTTCCTGCATTCTCTGTCAAATCTGATTTTCCTGCATTCTCTGCCGAGTCTGATCGCCGTGCCGAGTCTGATCATTACCATTTCTCTGGTATTACTAAAGAAGGCATTTAAGTTCCCATATGTGCCCGTGGTTCTAAAACACCTCGGTTCGCAGATGGGATTTCTTCCTGCTGGCTCAAGGAGACCTTGAGGGGTTTCCTAGAGTCATAGATAGGCCTGATTCTGGTTACCTAGGCTCTGATTCTAAAGGATTCAGTGGCTTAGGGCGCTGCCGTGTAGTTTCCTATCCCCTCGGCCATTGTTTCCTGGACTTTGACCCTGGAGGGACTTCCGCATCAGCCTGAAACAGGCTCTGCCTGGATTTCTGCCTGGATCGCCCCTGCCTGGATTTCTGCCTGCATCGTTCTTTTTTTTTTTTTAAATTGTACATTTTTTATTGCAGAAGCAGGGAACAAAGCAGAACACATTCAGCATAGTTATACATCAGCTAACATAGAAATTGCATCAGTTTACATAGAAATTACAAGAAGGCACGTCGGACGGGCTGTGAATCAACCCCGAGCAGCACCCAGCACGCAAATCCCGACACGTCAAGGTCTAACTTACGGAGGCTGACCGCGGGGGCCAAGGGATGAGAGAAGCTTTTTTCTTTAGAAAGAAAATTAAGACACTCATGTGAAACATAAGGGGGGAAGACAGGACGACATATAGACACAAGGGGGGAGGCAGGGTAGATGGGGGGGAAAGATAGGGAGGAAGGGCGAAAGGGGGGGGGGAGGAAAAGGGGAAGAGAATGGGAAAAGGGAAGGATAAACTGTGCGCTCCTCTACTCCTGCAAAAAGTCCAAGTAGTCTGCCGAAAGGGTGAAACGATCCCACTCACGCCACTTCTCCCTGTGTACATCGGCCTTCCCTTTCATGGAAGCTGTCATCTCCTCCATCCTACTAATGTCGACAACCCTGGCGAGCCACATAGCCGTTGTGGGAAGCGACTTCCAACAGGATGGGGTGCATGACCTGGCTGCATTCAGGAGGTGGCCAAGAGGGACCTGGTCCTCTTCCTGATAGACGTGGGAGCTAACCCAAGGAGATAGCACGCCAGGTCTTCGCCCAGGTGTATGTCCGTCAGCATCTGAACTATTTTCCTGACATTTTTCCAGAACCCAACCAAGGCATTACACTCCCAGAAGATGTGAATAATTGTGCCCCTGGCCCTAGAACATCTCCAGCACATGGGGGAAGAGGAGGGGAATATTCTCGCCAATCTGGACGGTACCAGGTACCAGCATGAGAGAACTTTATATGAGGCTTCTTGGTATCTGCAAGACATTGACGACTTGCGAGCAACCTGTAGCATGGCCTGCGTTTGCTCCTTTGTGAACTTCCTATTCAGTTCCCTCTCCCATCCCTTCACGAACGGGGGCGTGTAAGAGTCTGGGGGGGGGGTGATCAGTAAAGAGTATGCGTAAGACAGAGCCCCTCTGAAATGGCCACTCCCCACACGCTCGAAGGGGGTCAGGGGTCCTAAGGCTTCCGCTACCCTGGCCAGGGAACTTTGATAATGTGCTAACTGCATGGTCTGCCATATATACAGGGGGGCCAGGGAGTATCTCGCCGCCAAGTCATCAGGCCTAAGCCATCCCGACCCCTCCCGTAAATGCATGACCCTGAAACGATCCCATTTTACCCACGATTGGAACGTGCCGTCAGAAAGGCCTGTCGGGAAGTCCGGATGTCCCAGAACAGGGGTCATTGGCCATTGTAGGGTGCTTGTTCATGGCGGGAGCGTCTACACCAATTCAGCACACATGACAGGTGAGCTGCTGCGTGGTATGCCCTCCAATCCGGGAGGCCCAGTCCTCCCCTCCCCTTGGGGAGGGCGAGGAGGGGGGCCGCCAGCCGATGCGGTCTCCCTGCCCGTACAAACCTAGAGCATAACCCCAACAATCGTCTAAAAAATGTGTGGGGGACATCGATCGGAAGGGCCTGAAAGAGATACAACACTCTTGGTAGGACGTTCATTTTAATAATGTTGGACCTACCAAACCAAGAAAATGCACTTTTGTTCCATTTCTGCAGGTCCTCCTCCACCCTCCTCAGCAATGGGGGGGAAATTCATATTATATAATTTTTGGGGGTGGGCCGATGTCCCCAGGTAAGTTATAGCCTCCTGTTCCCACTTAAAAGGAAAATGTTCTGAGATCTGCCTCAGTCTCCTAGGGGGGATGCTGATGTTGAGAGCGGAAGATTTTTGATAGTTTATTTTATAATTGGACACAGCTTGGAAGGCCTTGAGTTCCGCTAGGAGGATGGGGAGGGACGTTTCAGGTCTAGAGATAAAAAATATCAGGTTGGCGGCGTAAGCCGCGACCTTATGTTCTCCTCGCCCAACCCAGATACCAGCAATGTCACAATTTTTTCTCAGACAGCGCAGGAAAGGTTCCAGTGTCAATGTGAATATCAGGGGAGAAAGGGGGCACCCCTGGCGAGTCCCATTGGCCAGATTGAATGATTCTGACGTCATCCCGTTCACCACGACGGAGGCCGAGGGGCATGAGTAGGAGGCCATGATCCAGCGGGTCATGTTCTCTCCCAGGCCAACCTGTTGGAGGGTAGCAGAGAGAAAATCCCAGCTCACCCTATCAAAAGCCTTCTCGGCGTCCGTCGAGAGAAGCATCGCCGCCGGACCCCCCAAACATGCCTGGTGAATCAGGTTGATAACCCTAGTGGTGTTGTCTCTTCCCTCTCGCGTGGGGACAAAACCTACCTGATCCCAATGTATGAGGGACGGGACAAGTGGGGCCAACCTGTCCGCTAATATTTTATTGAACAGCTTAATATCGCAGTTCAACAAGGAGATAGGTCTATAGCTACCGAACTGCGCCGGGTCTTTCCCAGGCTTAGGGATGACGGTAATGTTTGCCCTCAGGGTGTCCCTAGGCGGAGGCAGACCATCTTTTAAGGAGCCAAACAATGCGATAAATTGGGGGCAGAGGATCTCTGCAAACTCTTTATAATAATCTAAGCTAAACCCATCTGGGCCCGGTGCCCTTCCCGGCTTGGTGTTCTTTATGGCTCTCATGAATTCCTCCATCTCTATGTCCCTCTCGAGGGCCTCTACCACCTCGAGCTTTAGGCGGGGGAATCCAGATTCCCGGATACATCTCTCTATGTTACTCGTGGAGGGGGCCGGGTGTCCCACCGGTAGGTTATAGAGCCTTTCATAAAACTCTCTAAACGACCTTGCTATATCCACCGTCAGATGAAACCTTCCGCCTCCCTGATCTTGAATGTAAGGGATGAAATTTCTGGCTCGCTGTGCTTTCAAAGCTCTAGCCAGGGCCTTTCCGCATTTGTTGCTGTATTCATAAAAAAAACGCCGACATCTAATCGCCAGGCTTTTGGCTTCGGTAAAGCAGATGTCTCTGAGGGACCCCCGGAGGCTCACCAGTTTGGTGCCTAGCGCTGCATCGAGGGTACGCTTATGCATGACCTCCGTCTCAAAAATCTCTCGGGTCAAGAGATCGATTTGCTTGTTCCTTTCTTTCTTGAGACGGGCCCCATGTTTGATCAACAGGCCCTGAACCACGCATTTGTGGGCCTCCCACAGAGACATCCGCGAAACCTCACTTGTGTCGTTTGTTGCAAAATATTCCGAAATAGCCTTGTGGATGTCCGCCTTTACCCCCGGGTCCTGTAAGAGGGAGCTGTTCAACCTCCATTGGCCCCTCAAGGGAGCTGTGTCAGGGATGGAGATGGCTATGGAGATTGGGGCATGGTCCGAGACAGTTATCTGACCGATGTCCATATCGACAATGAGGTGCAGAAACTTGTGGGGGACTAAGAACCAGTCGATGCGCGAGTAGGAATTATGAGGTGCAGAGAAAAATGTATAGTCCCTCCCCCTGGGATTCAAAATCCACCATGCATCTATCAGCTGGTTTTTGAAAAATAAGTTTTTTCAGGGAGGAGAAGGGGGTGTGGGAGGACCCGTGGGTAGTGTCCAGAGCTGGGTCGAGAACCGTATCAAAATCACCCCCCAGCAGGAGAACCCCCTCCGCAAAGCCATCAAGTTTGCTGAAAGTGGAGCGTAAGAATTTGAATTGATTAGTGTTGGGGCAGTAGCATGTCGCCAGCGTCACTTTCAAGGAGAAGAGGGTGCCCGAACAAACAGGAACCTTCCCTCCGGATCCTGAAGTGTCGCCAGATGTGTCCACGGCAAGGACCCTGATAATAGGACAGCTACTCCTCTAGATTTGGAGTCTGGCGAGAGGGAGTGATATTGAGTCTTATATCGATTGGTAACATTGTGCGTCCTCCCCTCCTTGAGGTGGGTCACTGGCAGGAAGGCAATTTATGTGTGTAGGCGCCTCAATTCCCTAAGGACTACAAATCTCTTTATAGGGGAGTTGAGCCCTTTCACATTGAGGGAAGTACACTTTACCTTGGACATATCAGGTCTCCCAAGCCTTCACCTCTTTTGGCACTGGGAAAGCGCTGCTCGAGCCATTCGCTGAAGGGAAGTCTGGTCGAGGAAGAGAGGGAAGGAAAAGGGGTGGGAGGAAGGAAAGAAAGCAGGGAGCGGTAATGGGCTACAAATAGACAAAAAAAAAAAAAAGGGGGGTAAGACGAGACAGATGGCAAGGAAATATACACAACTAAATTGAAAAACAAACTCACAAAACTAAACCCGTTCAGAAGCAAACAACTAACGCGGCGACCCGGTCGGGGAACAAATTATTGTTTTCCAGTAACAATTCCCTCCCTGCACCACCGAGGCAGGCAGGGGGGACTCCGGCCTAATGTGGGAGCGAGACGGATCCGAAAGGCATGAGGGGTCCCTCCAGCCAACCCCCGCAGCACGTGGCGGGCTCACCGGGGACCTATAAACAGCCCCTCGGGCCAGCTCTTACGGCATCCCCCACCCACCACCAACGACACCATGTTGCTAAACCCGACGCGGCCGCCACCGCCGGACAGTCCCCCACCTGCCAAAAAGGTGGCGGGGACGGGACCCCCCAAGCAGCGCGCGAAGGCGCCCATGATGCATGTTACAGAAAAATACATAAAACAGGCTAACCATATAGTAGAAAGTCAAAGAAAAATAAACAGGAGCCTGTCAAATATCCGGAGACCAGGCAGTCCCATCACGTAAACAGCAGGAGTTCCCCCCATCACGGCTAATTTGTCGAAGAAGGCAGCCCCTCGTGGGGTCTTCTGGACCGTCTTGTGCGTAGCGTATTAACGGCTCTCCCCTGTCGTGGCCTCTGCGGTTGGCCGTCACCCATAAAGGCCTGAGGAGGCAAAGGGGAGGGATCAAGCCAGTCCTGAACCTCCATTGGGGGAGAGTCCAAGAAGGTGAACAGATCCGGAAGATCGGCGCGGGATCTGAGAGCGAACATCCTCTGATTCTTACGAACCAGCAGGTGGAAAGGATAACCCCACGGGTAAGTGGCGCCGCATTCCTGGATTCTTAGGAGTAGGAGTTTCAGGCAACAACGCATCTGAAGTGTTCTTCTTGACACATCTGGGAATATCTGGATTGTTGCCCAGTCGAAGTTGATTCTCTCTCTGTCCCAGGCTTGTCTCAGGATCTCCTCCTTGACTGAGTAATAATGCAGGCGACAAATCACGTCACGTGGGCGGTTGGGGTCTGCTGCTCTCGGCACAAGGGCCCTGTGAAGATGATTAATCACAATTTCAGCGCTAGGCGGGCGGCCCAGGATCCCGTTGAAGATACCCACGACCGTGGGTAATAGTTGGTCTTGACCGGTAGCCTCAGGCAGGCCCCTCACCCTGATATTGTTGCGCCTGCTCCTGCTCAACTAGATGGAGGACCGTGGCTTGGGATATAGCTTGTTGAGGTGACAGGTCCTTTTCCAGTAGAAAATATAAATAAGAATGTGGGGGAGCTTAACTATCAAGGTCTGTGCTGATCCTGCCGGGTCTTAATTCAGCAGGATGGCGCAGAAGACTATTGGGGGAAGTGGCCTTGCAACTCAGGAGTGAACACCCGTCGGCCCACTTTTGAGCTTCAAGAGGATTTATACCTTCCCCAGTTCAAGAGGGGAAATAGTTGTCTCACTGAGTGGACCATCAGTTTGAGTCTCTATCAAAAACAAGATATCCTTTAATGCTCAGCTCCTCTGGCAAGCAGCCCGCCAAGTACACCTGTGCCTGCCACCCCGGGTGCACTGGGTCCCAGGTACCCCCCCCCGCCCAACAGCCTCCAACACTCTGCCTCTCCCCCCAGGACCAAGTCCCACGTAGAGTGACAAAAAGCCACCCCTGGCAGATGAAGTCGGGTCCACCGCCCAGGCCCCGTCTGTTGAGTATCCCAGGGTGTCTCGCCCCACCCCGGCCAGGAGGATCGATGGCCACCCGGGCGCCGCATGACCACCCCCCGAGCACCCAAGGGTGCAACCCACAGCGAGCAAGGTAACATGTAGACACTTGCCTTCCCGGCCAGGGTGAGGCAAAGGGCTTGGGACCCCAAAGGGGCCCCATGTAAGGGCCCTGCCAACCCCCGCATGCACACATGGGTGGGAGCCGCAACTCCCCTTGAGGACTCAATAGAACCCCAGGGCAGTCCAGGCCAACCCGTATCATACCCTACATGCCCGCCATGGGAAAACAAGGCCCATCCCTTTGCTGAGGCAAGGCAGACCCCAGAGCACCCCGGTCGTAAATGGCATTTCCACCCCAATTGTAATGACTTAGCAAACAACAAAAGAAACAACAGAAGAAACATATAACCAACATTAACATCTGCCGCTGCCTACAGAGGGAGTTGACTGTAAAAGGGGCTCAATCCCTCACTGGCACATCTATCCCCCTCAATTATGGAGACTTTAGTTTCCAAACAGAAGATTTCTGTTGGATATCCTCGATCTTTCTGTGCAGCGTCCTTTCAATTCCAGTCGCCTTTGTCAGGAGTCATAGCATGATGGCCTGCATAGGCGTGTCGATAACGGGTGTCAAGACTGTGTGACCGTGCATGGGGGAGCCCAGCTGTGATGTGTGTTATTTCCCACTGCCTCCATTCTGTTTGAATGCTTCCGCCTGGGTGGAATCTGCACTGGACCCCATGGACCATTCCAGATCAATATACTTAGAGGAGCCTGCATATTCACAGGTGAGAAATGGAACGAGCCAGCATGGGATGGACATCAACGTAAACAAGACTTCTAGTGGGGTCTGAGACCTCCTTCATAGCCTCATCTTTATCCCAAATCAGGGAGGGCACCTATTGATTCATCATCCATGGCATGGGAAGGGCTAAGTCCCCAGCACACTGGCCTCCTTGTTTTGAGATGAAGTTCCATGCCCCCTGCATGGTGTGTGGCGGACATCGTACACCAGGTGAAAAAACAGGGGATTCAGCATCCTCGCTTCTCTTACTAGGTTTTGGTATCTGAGGAGTTAATGAGACATCATCTCTCTTCCCTGCATCCCAGCCCATCTGCAGCATATGGCTAATATCGACTCCCTCAGGGGATTCATCGTGCGCTCTGAGGCTAGGAGCAGCAGGACATGTGTTGCTCTCCCATCCAGCCCCCTGGCTCACTAGCTTATCTGCAGTGACATCCTCACTATCAAGCCTTCCCCGCACACTCCTTTGGCTCCCTGCTCTCTCACACATGCTGCCTCTCTCATCAACCGCAGGGGCAGTGACCTCAGAGCTGCCTGCGACTTCAGCTTCAGTGGCACCAGCAGCGGGTCCCCGCCCTGGCCCCCAGCTGTCCTTCTTCTTCCCCCAGCAGCCTCTTTCCCTTGCGGTGTCCACAGAAGTGGAAGCTGCGCCAAATGTGTATTTTGCGGCGGTATAGCTGCCCGACATCCTGCCCTAGGCTCCACTTCTCCTGCCCGGGCTCAAGGTAACACCAGCATCTTGGGCAGGGTTGGGTGCACTTGGGGAACCTCCCGGCAGGGCATGCGGCTCCTCTTTCACCTTGGTATCCCCTCTGCTGTGCAGCATTTCAGGTGTCATCTTGGATGGGGGCTCCTTCTGCCCCGCGGACTCTTTAACTTCAAAGAACTGACCCTCTGGAGTTGCCCCCCATCCGCCTCTTCTTGTTAGCCCCATCTTACTGTTTTGGGGGCAAAATGGGGTGCATAGATCTTCTGTAAAGTCTGGGGCCGAAAGAGACCCGTGCTTAAACCTCTTCAATCCCTCATGCCAAAGCCCGCCCCTCCGCAAATTTACTTTTTAAATAAGTCCATCAGCAACAAAAGTCTTTTAAAAAGACAGTCCAGGCAAAACCCTTGGACGAACATGTCTTTTTTCATCCGTAATATCTATTTAATGGCAATAATGCTGTAGCAGGACTCCAAAGTTTGTTTCTCCTTTTATTTTTATGAGCATTCTCCAAATGTGGTCACACAGCTGCCCCTGTTACTCATCACTCCCTACGTGAGCAAGCCCAGTAAGCCACAGGGGGTCTCACTTGTCAGGCTGTCACGCTGGGAGTGCTAAGGCTCTGAATGTGGACATTTGGAGACTGGTCGAGGAAAAATAGAAAGAAAACGAGGGGTCTGATTTTAAAGTGTATTGTGCAGGAACTGGAGGAAAGGCTTGTGCTCCTTTAATCACAATGTGTATTGCCATTCATGTCTTAACCCTTTCGCTGCCAGCCTATCTGGAGATTTTGTCACCCTTGTTGCCAGACCATTTTGCACTATTTTGCGCTCCATATGTTCAACTGTGATTTTTGAAGGGATTTCCAACCGAAGTTATATATTGTTTTTTTCAGCAGAGTCTGGGCTTTAACATGAAATGTCTTGTTTGTAATTTTTTAGATGTATTCCCAATATTTTTGGGTAAAGTATGTGCAAAAAAATAAAAAGACAATAAAAATAAAATAAACATTTTTTTACAATTTGAAGTTTTGTTGTAATAAAAAAATGAAGTTTTGTCAATAAAATTCTATTGCATGTAAAAGCCCCATTTCTCCCGGTTACAGTGGTACCACATATGTATTGGTAGACACCCTTTCCTGCCCAGGAGACTCCCCCAAACTGAAACAGCGCATTAGGAGATTTTCAGATAAAATAACACCTGTGCTAGGTGCTATGCGCACCTTTTTTTACAATTTTTCCAGAAAACAACCCTTTACATTTGGAATGCCCCCCACAAACCATATATTCCCTGAAAGTACACCTTTTAAGCTTTCTAAGTGCTCATTTTTCTGGAAGTAATCCCTAAAAGAATTCTTTGGTTGCACAGGGTTTCCCTAAAAAATGTATACAAAAGCAGAATAAAAACACCTTTTCCTAAAATATCTATATACAAACAAGAAAGAACAACGTAAGTCTGAAAGCGCGAGGTCCCCCGAGCAGTACATTACCCAACATGCATAGGTACTTTCAATCCTTTAATTTCCCAGCTTACTTGAAATTTTGTCACCCTCTGTTGACAGGTCATTTTTCACCATTTTCCCCATGTTTAACCAGGATTTTTTCAGGAATTTCCAGGAAAATTCTATATATTTTTTTTGCAGCAGAGTTTAGGCTTTAAAATGAAATGTCTTGTTTGTAATTTTTTACTGTTTTTAAAAATATTTTTAAGTCAAAAACTAAAAAAAATAAAAACATTATTTCTTTTAAATTGTCTCATTTATTTTAAATAAACTATTTATTTTACTAAAGAAAGCCATATTGCATGTGAAAGCCCTATGTTTTCTGATTACAACGGTACCACATACGTATCGGTAGCCCCCCGTTACTGTCCAGGAGACCCCCCAAACTAAAAAGAGCACTTTATAACATTTACAATTAAAATATAACTACTATCCACACTATAAAGGGTTAAATTTTAAAAAATTATTGTGGGGTCCCCCTTCCCGGCGGAGGGGGACCCATTTTTGGGTTAAATACCCTTAAAAATCCCCCCCCCCCAAAAAATGGCGTGGGGTCCCCACTACCCAGCATAACCAGGCCTGGGACCAGCTATGGGTGCTTGTACAAGGCGCAGGGGCCAGCTTTGGTGGCCCGCTGCCCTGTTGGCTACAAGCTCTGTGGGCCGGGCTCTTCTGCCCCCACTGGGATTTGGGGAGGCAGGTAATGGGGGGAGCTCAGAGTTAATGGCAAGTCACCCACTAGCCGCAGGTGACTTGCCAGACCCAGTGCCTTGTGAACTGGTATAGGAGTCACATAGATCCCTTACAGTTCACAAAGGGTTAAATGTAAAGAAAACACACACAGAGTAAAAAAAAATATATTATTTTTTTAATACTTACCTTTCGTCCATTATTTAAGAAGGAAGTTCCACATTATTAAGCAGGCCTCAGGCAATATGGAAAAGAAAAAGGATCTCTGCTATCAAATGCAATGCCATGGACAAGGTATGAAAATTAGTTAACAATTATTATGCTCCTAATGTTAATCAGGTGGAATTTCTCTCTCGATTTTTTACTAAAGTGACCGCTATTGCACAAGGAATGACAATAATATGTGGTGACTCTAACCTTACTTTGAATCCTTATCTAGATAGGCAGTCCCCTAAGCACCCCATAATTACTACTCAATCGGCTGGGGCTTCGAAAAAATTTAGGAAATTGCTAGAAATGCATTCTTTAGTAGATGGGTGGAGAGAGACGCATCCTGGAGGTCGTTATTTTACTCATTACTCGGCCCCGCATGATATATATGCGAGGATTGATCATTTATTTTTGCCCCAAAGATTTCTACCTCAGATGAAATCAATCAAAATTCTCCCAATCTCATGGTCTGACCATGACTGTCTATTTCTTAAAATGGGTTCTTTGTCCTCTAGACCAGTGGGAGGGTCATGGTCACTTAATGCTTCATTTCTTTCTGATCCGGAGGTTGTTGCCTTGATCTCGGAGAAGCTGAAGGAATATTTTTTACAGAATGAAACTATGGAGGTCTCTAAGACTATATGCTGGGAGGCACACAAGCCCACAATTAGAGGATATCTTATTCAAATGGCCTCTAAAAAGAAAAAAGAAAGGGAGGAGCGAATTCAGGCATTAGAGGAGGAATATCGGATTGCTGCTGAGGAGGCTAAAAAAAACATGTCTCCGTCTACTAGATCTAAATTGCACAGGATTTCTCGGGATCTCAACTTGGCCCTTGCAGGAAAAGCAGAAAAAGCCCTTAATAGGATCAAACATCGGTTCTATTGTAAGGCAAATAGGCCTGATACATTGCTGGCCAGGAGACTAAAGACGCCAGATGGAGACTTCTGTCCAGTTAGACTTAAAGATGAGAGGAGTTCTTACAGGTAATCCTGAAAAAATCACAACTATATTTAGGTCACAGTTAATGAAGCTATATGCTGAACCAAGTCCCCTAAATGCTGTTAATTTAAATCTGTTTTTTGAGAATCTCTCCTTACCAGAGATGCCTGTGGGCTTGTCTGAGGCATTGGAAGCTGACTTTAAGCCAGATGAGGTTCAGAGGGTTATTAAGAATTTGAAGTTACACAAGAGGCCAGGCCCGGACGGATTTTTAGCGGCTTACTACAAGACCTTTTCTGATATTTTAGCCCCTAAATTGATAGCTATGTTCAATGACGTTAGAAGTGGTAAATCTTTTTCCCAGGAGTCCCTTACAGCCGCCATAAGCATGATACCTAAACCAGATTCTGACCATTCTGTATGGTCTAATTTTCGTCCCATATCCCTGATAAATTTAGATATGAAAATTTTTACTAAGTGTCTGGCAGATAGGATGTCAGAGTATCTTCCAGAAATGATTTCTGGTGACCAGGTGGGCTTTATCCCGGGGCGGCAGGCAGGGGACAACGTTCGACGGATAATCCAACTTACCCATATTGCCAAAAAGAGAGGAACCCCGTCGATAATTCTTTCTTTAGATGTGAGAAAGGCGTTCGATACGGTCTCGTGGGGATTCCTTTTCAGCTTACTAGAGAGGTGGGGCTTTGGTCCCAAATTTCTAGGGATTCTGAGAACTATATATGCGAATCCAATTGCGTATGTTAAATATAACGGGTATAAGTCTGGTTCCTTTCCTCTTGCGAGGGGTACAAGACAGGGCTGTCCGTTGTCCCCTCTCCTGTTTGCCCTGGCTGTAGAGCCATTAGCACAGATGGTCAGATCCTCTGCTGATATATCAGGGTTAGAGATAGGGGTGTTCAGCATAAACTTTGTATGTTTGCTGATGACATTTTACTGATGGTAACTAATCCCCTTATCTCTCTCCCTAATATAATGAGAGTTTTAAATGTGTTTGCAGAGGTGTCCGGTCTTAAGGTTAATACCAGTAAATCTAAGATATTGAATATTAATGTTGAAGACAGAGTTAGGGCCCAACTGCAGGCATCATTTGATTTTCAATGGGAAGGTACTGTAAAATACTTGGGGGTTAATTTAACTAATGATTATGAGACTTTATTTGCTGCTAATTTTATTCCCTTACGTCAGAAATTGCAAGCGCTAATGTCAAAATGGAAGGATTACAAGCTCTCGTGGCTTGGTAAGGTGGCAGCGGTTAAAATGTCCCTCCTTCCTAAGTTTTTATATTTTGCTAGAACTTTACCATTGAAAATCCCACCTGGCTTCTTGAAGGCTTTACAGAATAAAATTTTTGCTTTTATCTGGATGGACAGAAAACCCAGTCTCGAGACGAGTTTTACTTAGAGCTAAAGAATTTGGAGGGATGGGAGTCCCATGTTTAAATAGATATTACCAGGCGGCTCAATTATCACAGTTACTGTCTTATCATGCCACAAGAGATGTTCCCAAATGGGTCCAGATTGAATCTGTTATTTGTTATCCTCTGGCGATGGATAATATTCTTTGGGTTTCTCCAAATGTTAGGAAATTTGATAGTAACCCGGTTATAGGTCATTCTCTACGGATATGGGATAGTCTTAAACTTTCTAGAGGCCTTATGTCTGCATATACGCCCTTAGTTTCCCTGTGGAACAACCCTATGTTTGAACCGGACTTAGCTAACCCCGGAAGGTTCATAAGATGGAAAACAGGAGGTGCCTCGAGATTAATAGACTTTTTGGAGGGTTCCTACATGCCCTCATTTGTACAACTTAAGGATAAATATGGATTAGAATATAAGGACCTATTTAGCTATTTACAAATAGCTAATTTTATAAGAGCGTTACTTAAGAAAGGAGGAAAAGTAGAGGCCCTCACCCAGTTTGAATTAAGATGTTTGGAGGCCCCAAGAGGGAAGGGGGCGATAACTGAGATTTACAACAGTCTATCTGTGTCCCTTAACCAGGAACGTCTGCCTCATTGGGAAAAATGGGAACGTGAACTACAAGAGTGTAAAAGTGATCGCGAGTGGCATAAGATGTGGTCTGACTTGTTTGGTTCTGCAGCTTCGGTGACGTCTATAGAAGCTAATATCAAGCTGATCTCGAGATGGTATTTGGTGCCTGAGAGATTAGGACATGTGGGAGGAGGTAGTCAGAAATTTTGTTTTAGGGGATGTGGGGTTATTGGCTCATATCGACATATGTGGTGGGACTGTCCTGTGGTGAAAAATTATTGGGATAGGGTATTTCAGTTATTGAGTGAGGTACTTACTAGGGACCTGACCCCTGACCCATGGGTGGCCTTACTTAATAGCCCGGTCAGTAATTGCTCTGCTGACCAAAAGAAGCTTATATACCATATTTTCTCCGGGGCTAAATTAGTGATAGCAAAAGCATGGAAATCTCTTGATTTGAGTTTTGAGGCATTCCGAAACAGGGTTAATTTGATAATGGCGATGGAGAAAATCTCCGCTCTCCATGGTGGGTTTCTGGAGAACTTTCGGGAGGTGTGGTCTCCTTGGGTACATGCAATCTTGGAACCTGGTTTCGATGCTTCCCTTTTGGATATTTGAACATATGTGTTTGAATATATTGTCGAATGTTAGGCTGTAGACTACGGAATTAAGATAGATGGCTGTGTCTGCTTCCAATGGCATATCTTTTTTTCTTTTACCATCTTCTCTTTTTCTTTCTTTATTGTCTATACCCCTTCCTTTTCTTTCTGTTTGTCTTGTTTTTTCCCTCCCTCCCTCCCCCAGTTAGGATGTTAAATAGTGATTTCTTGATCTGCACTACTGTACATAGTTCCTGATAAGAACCTCGTTAGTGGCCGAAGAGGTTACGTTAGTTTTAAAGATATATGGGTTTTATTTTTATACATATACATATGTTTATAGAATTTTATATCTTATGCCTTGTATTATTTTTTATTTCTCTTGTATTTGTACGGTATGCCCCTCTGTACTACGATATTTTTCTCATGGAAGTGAGTACCGCTCTTTTATAATGACATTTTATAATGACATTTTTCTTTATATTTTGAAGTAACCTTTTGTAATATATATCTGCTTATTGACAGCTCATTATGATGTACATTTTGATTCTGATGCTCAGAATATGTTACAATAAAAATTATTGAACAAGAAAATTAGTTAACAAAAATACCATTTTGTGAATACTCACCTGTAAAATAGGTATTATAAGTATGTCACACACCCCGCTTCAGATAGTCATTACACTTGGGTTATACTGTCCTGTAGAGGGCGATCTTGCAGAGATGTAAAGAAAAAAAGTGAGCCCCTCCCAGCCCATAAATACCTGGGACCTCCAGGAAGAGCCAAATATAACCAGTAACAATAAAAAAGATTCACCATAGAAAGGATCCAGAACACCAAAGGGCGGGGTGAAGCGGGGTGTGTGACATTCTTATAATACCCATTTTACAGGTGAGTATTCACAAAATGGTTTTATTTTAAGTATGTCACACACCCCGCTTCAGATAGTCATTACACTCATCCAATAGCAGTGTCCATAAAGGGCAGGGATCCAAAACCAAGGCAATAATGCACAAACTCAAACCACTGCAGCTTGCAGAATTTTGCGGCCAAAAACAGCATCCGCTGAGGCCCGCACATCAACCTTGTAAAACTTGGAAAACGTGTGAACTGAAGACCAAGTAGCAGCCTTACAAACTTGCTCAACAGAGGCCTGTGGTGAGACAGCCATAAGCGGCCTCACTCAGTGCGGCCGCCTGCTTCACATCACACAGGCGCCGGGGGCAAAAGTATGCAAGGGATGGAGGAGCTTATTCCACTCTGCCCCTCCTCATGCTACATTTGAACACTGATGTATCACAGGTAAATTTATCTTTATTTTTGACACCCCGGACATCTGCCCCAGCTTTGTTTGCTGTGCAATGTCAATATGGAATCTCTGGCTCTTGATAGTCACATCTACTCTTATTGCATGCTTTTCCTTTGTATACTATAGGTCCCGCCCTGCCTCCACCAGGTACATTTAGTTTTTCCATCTGTACTCCCATATCAGGGAAAAAGCTGTATTTTCGCATGACTTATTGACTCGATATTCTTATACAATCTGTACATTGAAGGTGGTCCAGACCAAGACAGTTTTTTTGGACATAACAGGTATACACAATAAATGGAATGTAATAAAAGCATGTGAGATTGTCATATTAAGGTATTTATATTCATACTGCTTGTGATTTTACATAGAAGTCTGAACAGGGCGCTGAGGAAGCCTATTCACAGGTGAAACTAGTTCGCCCCAAAGACAAGTGTCAGTCCACAGCAAGATAAGGAAACTATAAACATCAGAGAATATTTAATAACATAGATGGTTGTTGTATATATGATCTAGTATGATGTGAATCATGTATTTATTTATGTAACTTTGCTGAAGCAGATGTTTTTTGTACTAAGGTTTTAATCACTCATATAATAAATATGTATAAATAACTAATTTCATTTGTAATAATACTATCATATTAGGACAGTTCCTGTCCTCTGGCGGGGTTGAGTGGTGTTTTGAGTTCCCTGGTTTAAGGTGAGGGGGAGCCCACATACCCCCTATTCTTGTAATTTTGGATTGTATGGTTGCAGGGAACCCATTGCTCAACCAGCCTGGGTTTTTTTTTTTCTTTCTCTCTGTGTGTTTGGAGGGGTGGGTCGTGGCAATTTTGGGCTATTCTAGCCCGTACTTGGATTTTGTATAGACTGATGCTGGAAGCCCAGGACGCCCCAACAGCACGAATGGAATGAGCAGTAACACGAAAAGGGGAAGCCTTCCCCTTGGCAGAATAGGCCCCAACAATGGCCTTGCGAATCCATTTACTAATAGAAGACGTGGTGGGAGCCAAACCTTTCCTAGGCCCAGAGGGCACCACAAAAAGGGCGTCAGTCCTACGAAAAGAGGAAGTAGCCACCCAATAGTACTTCACACAGCGAACCACATCCAAAGAATGCAAAACCCTCTCCTTGTCATTGCTGGGCTTAGGACACAAGAAGGGTAGAACAATGTCCTGATTAAGATGAAAGGCAGAGACCACCTTAGGAAGGAAATCTGGCTTGAAGCGGAAAACAACCTTGTCCTGATGCCTCTCAAGGTAAGGGGCCTTAATAGACAAAGCCGCCAACTCCGATACACGCCGACCGGAAATGATGGCAACCAGAAACGCAACCTTCTGAGTAAGCGTAGAAAGTGCAATATCCTGCAAAGGTTCAAAAGGAGGACCCTGCAAAGCAGAAAGAACCAAATTCAAATCCCAAACTGGGAGCAAAGGCTTCCTAGGAGGCTGCACATGCGTAACCCCCTGGAAAAAGGTCTTAACCAGAGGATGAAGAGCAAAAGACTTTTGAAAGAAAACCGCCAGGGCCGAAACATGCCCTCGCAGCGTACTAAGCTGCAAACCCAGGTCCAGACCATGTTGCAGAAAATCCAAAACCCTAGGGATAGAAAACGCCCTGCAAGGCAAGGCCCGGACCTCACACCAATCAATATAAGACCTCCAAATCCTATAGTAGATGGCAGAGGAAGACTTCTTTCTAGCCCTAACCAGAGTCAGAATGACAGCATCAGAAAGACCTTCCTCCTTCAAGATGGAGGTTTCAGCAGCCACGCTGTCAAAGCCAGCGTTGGTAAATTGGGGTGGAGCAGTGGACCCTGAGTGAGCAGATCCGGCAGAAGGGGCAGACCTAACTGATCCTCTGCCAACCTTACCAAGTCTGCGAACCAAACCTGTCTTGGCCATCTTGGAGCCACCAGGATTGCTGATGCGCCCTCTAGGGCCAGCTTGCGCACCACTTTGCCCACCATGGGAAACAGAGGGAACAGGTACAGAAACCCCAGATCCCTCCAGTTCAGAGACATGGCAACCGCTGCCAGAGCCAGCGAATCCCGCGAGAGAGACACAAATGCCGGAAGCTTGTGATTGTGACGAGAGGCAAAGAGGTCCACCTCCGGAGTCCCCCACCGGTGACAAAGCAACCGAAACACCCTGGGGCTGAGTGACCATTCCCCCCGGCGAGACGAGCCCCTGCTCAGGGAGTCCGCCTCCGTATTCTCCACTCCCAGAATGTACACTGCCGAGATGCATGGGACATTGCCCTCTGCCCAAGCCAGGATGAAAGACACTTCCCTGAGGGCACGCCTGCTGCGAGGTCCCTCCCTGGTGATTGATGTAGGCGACCGCCGTCCGATTGTCCGACCGAACTTGAACCGGCAGGCCCCGCAACTGATGAGTCAAGTGAGCAGAACCAACCTGACGGCTCTCAGCTCCAGAACATTGATGGGATCGTGAGCCTCCTGAGGCCCCCACATTCCCTGAAACTGAAAATCCTTCCAAAATCCCCCTCGACCTGACAGGCTGGCATCCGTGGTGACCGTCTCCCAACGAGGGGTCCGAAAAGATCTGCACCTCGTCAGATTGCTTGGCGTCAGCCACCACCGAAGGGAACGCAGCACCCGGGGGGACAGCAGAAAAGACTGATCCAATGACAGCGGGGACCCGGTCCCAGGCCGCCAAGATATGGAGCTGGAGCGTCCTTGTGTGAAACTGGGCAAAGGGAACCGCCTCGAACGATGCCACCATCAATCCCACCAGTCGCAACCCCAGCCGGATGGACGGGCGAGGGATGGATAGGAGACGCTGAGTCAATTCCTGAATCAGAAGAACCTTGGGCCGGGGGAGGAACACCCTGGCCTGAGAAGTATCCAGAGACATTCCCAGGAACTCCACCACCCTTGAGGGAGAGAGGCAGGACTTGGGATAGTTGATCACCCAGCCGAATCTCTCCAGGGTGGCTACCACAGTCCTGGTATCTAGCTCCGCCTGGCTGAGAGAAGAAGCCACAATAAGAAGAAAATCGTCCAGATAAGGCACGATGCGGATACCCTGGGCTCTGAGAAGGACCATCACCCCCGCCAGCACCTTGGTGAAAACCCTTGGAGCCGAGGCCAAACGGAAGAGCCACAAACTGAAAATGACGATTATCTAAAAAGAACCTGAGAAATCGGAAAGATTGGAATATGCAGGTAAGCATCCTTGATGTCTATGGACGTCATGAAGTCCCTTTGACGAAGTGAGTAGATGGCTGAACGCAGAGTTTCCATGCGGAATTTCCAGGGACGGACGAACCTGTTGAGCAACTTCAGATCCAGAATGGGACGAATGGAACCGTCCTTCTTGGGCACCGTGAACAGATTGGAATAGTAGCCCAGGCCCAGGACCGAGGGGGGCACCGGGCAAATGACAGCCATGTCCAGATGATTTGCTACTGCCGCCCGGAGCCCCAGCGCGGCCAGAGGATCTGAAGGCACCCGAGACCTGAAGAATCTGGGAGGGGGCCGAAACTCGAAACCCAGCTTGTAACCGGAAGACACCACTTCCCGAATCCATCTGTCCGAGACCTCTTGGTCCCAGACCCGGGAGAAAAGTTGCAGCCATCCCCCCACCCGCAAGGGTGAGGGCGCCCCCTCATTGCTTGGCATTACCTTAGGCTTAGAGCCCCAGCTGTGTCCTGGACGGGCACGACCCCTGCCCTGGTTCCAGGAATAACCTCTGGAGGAGGAGAAGGCCACTCCCCTGCCAACTCTGGCCCTACGAAAGGAAGGAGTGAAGGAAGCTGCCCCCTGAAAGGGATGACGCTGCTTCTTACGCTGAGTTAACTTACCACCCTTTGCAACCGAATCCAAATTTTTCTCCAAAGAGCCGCAACCCCACAAGGGGAAGGGCCATAAGCGAATTTTTGGACACAAAATCAGCTGCCCACTGGCGCAACCAAACCGACCGCCAGAAAGCCACAAGCAAGGCCGAAGTTCTACTACACATCATCATTGTGTCATCCAAGGCGGCCAGCACAAATGACAAAAACAACTCACATCGCTTAAGGGCGGTGAACTCCTCACTAGCCGGGTCAAGCCCGGAAGAGGTCAACAGTTCTCTAACCACCGACCTAGCAGCTACTAATAAAAGCGCCGAAGCAAAAACAGGCCGCAAGGCCGACCCAACACTGGCAAAACCATGACAAGCCATCTGGTCAATGCGTTTATCCTCACCATTCTTGAGAGTAGTACAGTCCGGAGAATGCAAGATGGAGGTGCTGGACAACCCCAAAACAGGAGCATCCACCTCGGGAGGGGACGACCAGTGCTTCACCGCGTCCACCGGAAAGGGATATTTTTTGTCCCAACCCGGCGGAACACCTGGAAGTCGAGTAGGCCTCTCCCATTCCTTGAGAATAATGCCATCAAATGCTTTTGATAAGGGGATTCCAAGCGCGGCTTGGTCACCTCAAAGAACTCCCACTTTTGAGGAGGAGCCGCTTCAGGAGGAGAAATATCCAAGACCTCAAACATATGAGCCAGGACCTTAGAGGTATCCAAGGAATCCCCCTGACCCAGCTCGGTATCAGCACCAACAAACTGCTGATCATAAGACCCATCCGACTCCTCAAACAGCTCCCCTTCTCTAGCGGGAAACAATCGGACCAATCCAGAGAGTCAAACTCATCCAAATCAAGGGCCTGCGTGGCTGTATACAAATGTTTTCTCTTAGCCGGGACCTTTTTGGCAACAGCACTGGAAAACAATTTTTCAAGATTGGCCAATCTGGCACACACCTCAGATTGCGACTCCCCACCCATGACCACATCACCTGGGGTACGTATCAGGCGAGGGGGGAGTAGGAGAAGGGACTGGCGGAGCAGAACCAGACGCCGGGGATCCGGACTGCCGCGTAATAGTCCGCTGCGCACATGGTACACAAAGAAATACATCATCCCCCGAAAGGGATACCCCACACCCCAAACACTGCCTGGATTTGCCCCGGGGGGAGCACAAGCCCAGTATCCGGGGGAGCCTCCATATGGTGATTTTTTAAAACAGTAAGTCACAATGACCAGAGGGAATTACGCAGTAAATGCTACCCGTGATGCCCCTTTAAGTCCCACGTGGGAGGAATTTACAGAAGCCAATTTTAGCCAGGGACCCTAGGACCGGGAGAACCCCCCTTTAATAGAAAACAATGGTCCACCTGGAACACAAAGACAGACACAGCAATCAGACCCTCATTATACTAACGCCCACAGGCGTGTCCAAAAATTAGGTTGTGTTTCCTGCCTAGGGAGGTAGAGTATTAGCAAAATGTTCAACATGTCAAAAACAAGCATTGCCGACAATCACACAGAGGGCATGGATAAATACAAGGCAAATGGGGCCCAGAAGGCCACTCACCGACCAACAGTCAGCCGACCGACACACACGCGCCCGGTGGAGTATGAGAAAATGCGTAAGCAGAAGGAGGCAGGAGGGCGGGCGGGCCGGCGCGGTTCGCGCGTCGCGCCCGGCCCCTCCCCCCTCGCTCCCAGCCAGTAGCCGGTAACTAACAGCTGCGCCAGCAGCCCGGGGGCGGGCCCTAGGTGATCGTGCGAACGCCCGGCCCCGCCCCCCGCACCTGAGGGGAAGAAGCTCCCCCGCCGCCATAGCTGACGAGAGGCCGGCGCCGGCTACGCACAGTAAAAGCACAGTGAAACACACACGCACCCAGTGAACAAGTGCCCACACAAACACCACACATACCACAATTGAGTCAAGATGGGGGGGAAAGAATATTGCCCCAAACACTAACGCCTACAAGGGACAAGGCCCCCCCCAAGGGTATCCGGGAGAGGGGAAAAACCATGCTAGGGTGGAAGGCCTTACTTACCTAGTAGCCAACCCAGTGGCATTTCTTGATTTTCAAATTTCCTGGCCATGGACTATTGTTGGCAAACATAGACATCATGGCATTAGCCCTTTTTACGATTGTGGAAGTGCAGTTCTCATGCTCGAGAGGGGAGTAATGAAATATGGGTCAATGAACTGGAGCATATTGGGGATCCCTGCCATGCTGTAAAAGGCTCATTTGATGCATTACACCTCTTCCGCATTGGGGGAAATTTGATGTAGGTCGGTATAAAGTCACATATGGCCAGGACAACCTCAGGAAAGATGCAGCACATTGTGAGCTGGCTGATGCTGCTTAACAGAGCAACAGTAGCCTGAAATGTGCTCCTCGCCAGTATGTTTAATGAGGCACAAAGCCACACTATGCCTGGTATGGCCTTGCTGCACCCAGTGGCAGGGTCTATTTTGTATTGGATTTGGTGGTGCAGTGACATAAGTGTGGTTCGATTTAGCCAGAATAGGCTGTGTATTTGTTCATCAATTAAATTGGCCACAGACAGCCTGGTGGTAAGCCCTGGCTGTGCTTGGTACATGTGTTTGTTATTGTGGTTGTTTCTGTTGGTTTGTGATGTGGCAGTGCAGTGCAGTGGTAAGCCCTTGGTCAGCCCTGAGTCTCACCACTCTGGCTTCCTCCCTCTCCTTCTCTGCAGCGGCAACACAACTGCACCACACATAAAAACTTCAATGTAAAATCTGTGTCTGCACCACACTGCACTGCCAGTTCACAAACCAACAGACATAACCACAATAACAAACACACGTACCAAGCACAGCCAAACAAAAACAGCACTCACTCCCACTCTTTCATACAGAGAAGCAAGTCAATGCAGCTCAACAAAAAAAGATGTGTTGAGGAACAGACCATTAGGCTGTTAAAAGCACACATATGAAGTTTGGCCAGGCCAAGAGGGGGATGCTAGCCAGTCCAGATAAAGTGTCAAATACAGTCCTGGTTTGATGTGTGCTCCTCAATATCTACTTACTACACCGGATGTCAAAGCCAGATGAAATGCAGTTGATGTCACAAGGCACAGACCTTCTAGCAGACAGTGCACCTAACAGGCAGACTTCCTTTGGCTGGTGCACACAAAACAGCTAGTTTAGCATTGCCTTACACACTGTACTCCTACTCCTAAGTCAACAACACAGACATAGACACACACCATGGCTATGCAAACCCAATAGAGCATGAATCCATTTGTCGACGTTAAACAGCATCCTTTTATACTTACTATCAGCCAGGAATTCAGTGCACCAGGGCCACATGTTTATCCTCCCTGCTTGCTGCAAAAGAAACGCTAACTTCCTGGGGTAAAGGCTTCAGAGCATGGTGCTCCGTGTTAGTGGGCGTTCCCTGCTTGTTTGCCAGATTCCTCCTCCATGCTCTGTGAAATCATAAATGCTGATTAATTTTTAAAAAGCTGTTACATGCTGCTCCGTGTCAGTGGGTTTACAGCTTGTTTGACACATCTTCCTCCTCCCTCTCCTGCACAAATGAGAAACGCTAATTTGTTTTTGAAAAGCCATTAGAGCATCCTGTTGCTCGTTAATGGGCATCTTCTGTGGCCACATCAAGGCTAAACCCACTTGCATTTTGTTTGGTAGCATTTACGGCAACAACCTTTGCCTGATAAAAAATACAATTCTGTGAAATACTCACCTGTAGAATTGATATTATTTGTATACAGTACGTCCTGCTCCAGATATAGTACTTACACTTGGGTTATCCTCCGCCAGATGGTGCTGCACTGCAGAGACATGCAAAAACAGGCTCCTCCCGGCCCCTCAAATACCCGGGGACCTCCCACAAATCCCCAGCATTGAAAAGCAGTGAATAAGAAGCCAGGAGAATAAACCACCGAAACTGGTAACTATAACAATGGTAACAATCACCATACAGGGGATCCAGAATAATGCAAAAACCAGGGTGGGGTGGAGCAGGACGTACTGTATACAAATAATATCAATTCTACAGGTTAGTATTTCACAGAATTGTATTATTCTTAGTATACAGTACGTCCTGCTCCAGATATAGTACTTACACTTGGGACATCCAATAGCAGTGTCCATAAAGTAGGGTGGGATCCCCAACAAAAACGACAACAGCAGACAGTTAAAACCACTGGCACCTGCATAACCATGCGGCCAAGACAGCATGAGCTGAGGCCCTAACATCAACCTTGTAAAACTTAGCAAAGGTATGAACAGAAGGCCAAGGTAGCGGCCCAGCAAACCAGTTCAACAGAAGCCTGGTGCTGAAAAGCCCAAGAGGCACCAAGGCACGAGTAGAGTAAGAAGTAAAGCGAAAAGAAGATTCTTCCCCTTGGTGGAATAGGCCTGAGTAACAGCCTGACGAATCCAATCGCTAACAGTAGACTTGGCAGTAGCCAAAAACCCTTTCCTAGGACCAGAAGGGACCATCCCATCCAAGTAATGACCAGGGCCAAAGCCGCCTAACTCCCGAAAGGAGACGAGATCGGGCACATTCAGGATGGAGTGGCCGTAGACCCAAGGGAATATCAGTTCTCCAGGGACACAGTGACTACCGAGGAAAAAACTTCCAACACCTGTTCAAGGAATGCAGAACCCTTTCCTCAGGGTTGCTAGGAATAAGGCAGGAAGGAAGAACAACATCTTGAAACAATGAACATAAGACACCACCTTAGGTAGAAAATCCGGCTTCAGGCGGAACACTACCCATCCTGGTGATCTCAAAGAATGGGGGCTAGATAGACAGAGCCGCCCGCCAGGCACACGTCTGACCGAAGTAACAGCCACCAGAAGGGCAACCTTGAGAGTAAGAACATCCAGACAGCATCCTGAATAGGACCAAGGGAAAAAAACCCTGCAAGGCAGACAGAATCAAATACAAATCCCAACAGGGACCATAGGATTACATGGGGGATGCACCTGAATACCCCCGAAAAAAGTCTTAACCAAGGAAAACTGAACAAAAGACTTCTAAAGTAAGGCGGCCAGGGCAGAACCTGACCCATCAGAGTACTGAGTTGGAGAATCAACTCCAACTCAAGCTGTAATAACTCTAGAGCCCTGGGAACCATGAACGCCCGACAGGGAAGAGACCTAGACTCACACCAATCAATATGGGTATGCCATACCCTATAACAGATGGAAAAAGAAGAAGAAGAAGCTTGCTCCTAGTCTTCCCATAGTCTCAATCACCGAGACAGTTAAGCCTGTCTCTATCAAGATGGATGTTTCAGCAGTCAGGCCATCTAGGTCAGAGTCTGTGGATTGGGGTGACGTAAAGGGGCCCTGAGTGAGCAGAGCTGGCACTCCTGGCAGAACGTACAGAAACTACTGCCCTCGGTACCACGTATGCAAACCACACTCTACTAGGGCACCCAGGGGCCACCAGAATCACTGGTCCCCTTACCAGAGCAATCTTGCGCAGAACCCTGCCTAGCAGGGGGAATGGAGAAAGACATACAGAACCGAACGTCCAGCCATGACGTTACTAAGGCGTCCGGACCACGGCCAGAGGATCCTGGGACAGGGAAACAAGGGCCAAAAGCTTGTGATAGTGACACAAACAGATCCACAACTGGTTGGACCCCATAGTGACACAGGGATTAGCACATCCTGTCGCAGAGGGACCCCCACCGGAGCGAATATCATTGATAAGCAGGGGACATTGTCTCCACCCAGATTAGGATCATAGACACTTCCTGGAGGGTCCTCCTGCTCCAGGCCCCTCCCAATGATTAATGTAGGACACTGTCGTCACACAGACCGAGCGCCCCCAAACAGGCAGGCCCAGAAGAGGAGTAGTCAAGCGAGATAGATCCAACTGAAAACGCTCACTGTTTCAAACATTGATAGGTGTATGGACCTTCTAAGAGCCCCACCTCCCCCAGAACCGCAGGGAGTTTCAGAAGAACCCCCCCCCCCTTCAACCTGATAGATTGGCATCCATGGTGACTGTTTCCAGGAAGGGGCAAGAAGGAACTGCCCCCAGACAGGTTCCTTGAGTTCATCCACTCCAAGAGGGACCTCCTTACCAAGTGGGAAGGCCCACAGACCCTGCTCCAGGGATGCTGGATCCCTGTCCTGTATTAACAATAGAAGTCGCAGAAGGGCACAAGGGGAACTGAGCATAAGGGACCTCTTCTGAGCAAGCCACCAACGGGCCCACCAGCTGCAACCCTGCCTGGTGAAGGGACCGGGACAGCAATGAGGGACTGAGCCCCTGCAACCAGATTGTCCACTTTATTGCTGAGAAAGGAAGATTCTCGTTTGAACCTAATCCAGACTCATTACAAGTAATGGAGTTACCAATTAAGGGGGCAATGAGGACTTGTGGTGATTGATCACCCATCCAAATGACTCCCAATGGGCACCACCAGCCGGGTATCCAACTTAGCCTGACGCAGAGACTGGGAAGTGAAAAAGGACGTCCAGGTAGGTCATCGCGCGGACGCCCCTTGGTCTCATCAGAGACATCACCCCCATCAGCACCTGGGTGAGCACTCCTGGGCAGCTGAAGAGAGGCCAGATAACAAGGCCACAAATTAGCAGTGTTGGACTTCCAACACGAACCTGAAGAGCCTCGGTGTCCTGAAGGCACAGGGATGTGAACATAAGCATCTTAGAGCTCCACAGACGGCAAGAAGCCCCCTGGGCGCAAGGTGCGGATGGCCCATCGCAGAGTTTCCATGCAGAAACTGCCTGTAATTGGAGAATTGCTGAGAACCTGTGAATCCAGAATGGGCCAGACTGACCCATCCCTTTGGGGGATTGTGGAAAGGTTGGTGTAGCGGCCTCTGCCTCTGCCTGTTAAGGGCAATCTGCAAGTGACCCCTCAGACCGGGACCAGGAGTACCTGGACCTGATAATCTTGGGGGAGGCCGCGCAGCAAACTATCTTGCATCCGGAGGACACTACCTCCTGAATCCACCAGTATGAGGTGTGATGCCTCCTGACAAGAGCAAAGTGCCGCAGCCATCCCCTCACCCAGACGGGCGAGGGCGCCCCATCATGCTTGAGGGGGCTTGGTGGAAGATTTGGGCTTAGCCCCGCCAGAGGGGCCAGGGCGTTGTCTGCTGCTCCCGGGGCAGGAGTCTGCGCGAGTCCCCGCGAAGGACAGCCCTGGTTTTTGTTTAAAACTATGGTGGGGGGGGGAGGGGTGCCCCTGCCCCGAGGGGGCCAAGATGGCCGCCTGCGTTGCGGTGACTTACCCTTCTTACCAAACAGGTCTAGACGGGCCCCAAACAGGCGTAGCCCTCTAAAGGGAAGCCCGGTAAGAGTCTTTTTAGAAGCATCGTCAGCACCCCACTGTCGCAGCCAGACCAAGAGACGTATAGCCACCGCAAGGGCAGAAGTTCTTGCACACATTTTAATGGTGTCATCCAACGCTAATAGGATAAATTTTACAAACATATCACAACTGGAGAGTACATTAAACACATCCCAGGGGAGATCATCGGGGGGACGAGAAATCATCTTGCTAATTAGGGTTCTAGCGGCCACAGCAATAATAGCCACGGCACAGAACGGGCGCAGCGACGTCCCTGCACATGTAAAGGCGTGGGAGGTCAGCAGATCAATGCGCCGGTCCTCAGCATCCCGAAGGGTAGTATAAGCAGGGGCTGCAATAAAGGGGGGGGTTAGGAACCCCTATGATCGGGGCATCCACCACGGGGGGGATGACCAACAATTAACCACCTCAGGGGAGAAAGGGTACTTCCTATCCCAGTCCCCTGGGACCCCTGGCAGTTTACTGGGGCACTCCCATTCCTTGAGCACAAGAGTCTGGAAATGTGCCTGCTCCAGGAATTCCAAACGTGCTGTTGCTGTATGGAAACGCTCCCCTCTCTGCTTGGGAGCCTCACCAGGGAGAGAGATAGCCAGAACCTCAAGGACCTTAATCAACAGATCATCAGTGTCACTCTGGGCCCAGTATTCATGGCCAGAATCGTCATGACTCCCCGGCCCATCAGATGAGCCTGAGTCAGAGAAGAGCTTTCCTTCCTCAGAAGGGGTATAACCACACCGAGTAGTAAACTCCTCAGTTCCCATAGGAAAAACAGTAACATGAGGCGTCAAGTGCCGCTTCTTACCAGGGCCCTTGCGCTCTGACAACCTCGCAATAATTTGTTCAGCCGTAGGCCGTCTAGACACAACAGGCTGCGAATCCCCACTTGTATGCGACTCAACAGGAGTGAGATTTAAGCATGGGGAGATAGGCGAATTGAAACGAGGTGCAGCCACTGGCAGGCCTGATTGCAGAGCCAGTGCTTGCTTGGCACAGGGTACGCAGATCCGTGCCCTGTCAGCATCAGCATGGGGTTGTCCACACGCTATACACAGCCGGTCTTGTCCCAGGGGGACCCCGGTCACATAATTCTGAGATGCCTCCATATGGTGATTATTTAGGCTCAATATGCCAGCAGGGATTGACGCTATAAGCAACCCTGGATGCCCCAAAGACCCGCTAGGGATTTTAGTGGGAGAATTTTACAAGGCCCGCTATCAAATACACCGGGCCGGGAGAAGCCAATGGTGTTCACCAGTCTGAAAGACACAATGAGAACAGAATGGTGTCAGAACCGAAACACTACAATGAGTATAAGCCGCCCGAGAGGGAACTTACGGACCACAGTAAGCAGGAACGTTCCACGCGTCGCGCGCGAACAGACAAAATGGCGCCATGTACCTCGAAGGGCAGGCCAGAGCGAGCCATGACGCAGAGCGCGCCAGACCAGGCCCCGCCCTCCCGAAGAGCGCGAAGTCCAACATCGGCCAATGAGGACACAGAGGTGTCTGAGGTAACGCCGCCGCCCGGCACGGGACATCCAACGAAGGAAAAAACGCGCGCGGTGGCAGTTATACGAGTAAAACACAAAAAGGCGTGGCGGCTGACACCATATATATAAAAGTCCAAAGACAGACTAAGTGCCATATACGTGCAATCATACGCAGACACTACAGGCACACCCCCCCCCTTTCTTCCTCCCTGAACTACGTGGGGAACGAGGGAGGATGGCGACCCTTTGTACAGGGCCCACCGTTACATGGGGCATGGGCAATAATGTGGGAGGGGCATCCCCTAGAGGCTCACCATCAGCCTAAACCGCCTACCCTTTGGTGGGGGACTGCGGTGGAGCATGGCTCCATAAGCACGCATGGTGCTGCCTACCTTCACCCGACCAGCGCAGCCCAGGCTGGGAGACACATCACGAGGAGGACGGGTGGGAATAGTCCAACAGGGCCGCAGGCTTTAACAGCCCCCGCTCACCTGCGAGAGAGTGATACTTCATGTCTTCGCAGTCGGCACTGCAGAGAAATCTGGGGATTTGTGGGAGGTCCCCAGGTATTTGAGGGGCCAGGAGGAGCCTGTTTTTGCATGTCTCTGCAGTGCAGCGCCATCTGGAGGAGGATAACCCAAGTGTAAGTACTATATCTGGAGCAGGACGTACTGTATACTAAGAATATACATAAATTTGGCGCAATTTCAGGGTCAATATTGCTGCTTTCTCACACTAGGAGGTGTCATCTGGTTGATGTTGTTGAGTAGGAGGAGGGATCTAGCCAGAATGCCACATGGTAGGTGAGCCAGGCATGCACTGGGATGTTCCCCTGCGGGCCGCAGCCCCAGAGGTTAGCCTCATGGCAGTGCCAGCAGCACCAATCGGGGTTGTGGTGTGTTGCGAGAGCTGGGGTGGACTAGTTGGCGGGGGGCCACCAGGGCTGGGTTGCCTGCTTTTGCTGTGGTTGCCTTACCTGCACCTGCTGCTGTGCAACCTAGTGTGGTCGTCAGTCTGGGCCAGCCCCCTATGATGAGCAGGAGTCCAATCTGGCAGGCCCCACTGTAGTAGCTGCAGGAGGTTGCAGTTTAGGGTCTCAGTAAACCGCCAGCTAAGCATGAGCCAGAATTAGATCTTGCGGATAACATCACGTTAGTGCGGCTCACCCTTGAAAAATCTTCTTTGTCTCACATGTGTTTTTTGACAGGATACAATTGCTCTAAACTAACTGTTTATGCCCCCCTCCTCACAATCTCATGCTGGGAGCAATTACAGCCTATTGAAAGAAGATATATAAGAGCAAAGAAAGAAGATAAGCCAAAAGTAGATTTAATTTTCCTTTGAAGCCAAAATCATTTGTGAGTATGTTTATCAAATTAAAAGTCTCTCATTCAACACTATTTGCCTTCGCTGGCGAGTTTGTCAGCAATGTCATTACTATTCAACATTGCAGTGCATTTATTGCCAACAAGAGCAAAAATACAATTCTGTGAAATACTCACCTGTGGAATTGATATTATTTGTATACAGTACGTCCTGCTCCAGATATAGTACTTACACTTGGGTTATCCTCCGCCAGATGGTGCTGCACTGCAGAGACATGCAAAACAGGCTCCTCCCGGCCCCTCAAATACCCGGGGACCTCCCACAAATCCCCAGCATTGAAAAGCAGTGAACAAGAAGCCGGGAGAATTAACCACCAAAGTTGGTAACTATAACAATGGTAACAATCACCATACAGGGGATCCAGAAAAAGGAAAAACCAGGGTGGGGTGGAGCAGGACGTACTGTATACAAATAATATCAATTCTACAGGTGAGTATTTCACAGAATTGTATTATTCTTAGTATACAGTACGTCCTGCTCCAGATATAATACTTACACTTGGGACATCCAATAGCAGTGTCCATAAAGTAGGGTGGGATCCCCAACAAAAAAAGACAACAGCAGACAGTTTAAAACCACTGTCACCTGCATAACCATACGGCCAAGACAGCATGAGCTGAGGCCCTAACACCAACTTTGTAAAAACTTTGCAAAGGTATGAACAGAAGGCCAAGGTAGTGGCCTAGCAAACCAGTTCAACAGAAGCTTGGTGCTGAAATGCCCAAGAGGCATCAAGGCACGAGTAAAGTAAGAACCAAAGCGAAAAGGAAGATTCTTCCCCTTGTTGGAATAGGCCTGAGTAACAGCCTGACGAATCCAATCGCTAACAGTAGACTTGGCAGAAGCCAAAAAACCCTTCCAAGGACCAGAAGGAACAGCCATTCAAGTAATAACCAGGGCCAAACCCTCCCAACTCCCCGAGAGCAGACAAGATCGGGCACATTCAGGATGTAGTGACCATAGGCCCCAAGGAACATCAGTTCTCCTGAAGGACACAGTGACTACCAAGGAAAAAAACTTCCAACACCTGTTCAAGGAATGCAGAACCCTTTCCTCAGCGTTGCTAGGAACAAGGCACAGCAGGAAGAACAATATCTCGAATCAACGAACCTAAGACACCACCTGATGCGGAGAGTCCGGCTTCAGGCGGAACACCACCTTATCCTGCTGTATCTCAAAGAATGGGGGCTAGGTAGACAGAGACGCCCGCTAACACACGCCTGACCAAAGTAACAGTCACCAGAAGGACAACCTTGAGGGTAAGAACAGCCAGACAGCATCCTGAATAGGACCAAAGAGAAAAAACCCTGCAAGCAGACAGAATCAAATTCAAATTAAAATCCCAGCAGGGACCATAGGATTACATGGGGGACGCACATGAGTACCCCTTGAAAGAAGTCTTAACCAAGGAAGACTGAACAAGAGACTACTAAGGCAAGGTGGACAGGGCAGAACCTGACCCATCAGAGTACCGAGTTGGAGAACCAACTCCAACTCATGCAGAAACAACTCTAGAACCGTGGGAACCGAGAACGCCCATCAGGGAAGAGACCTAGACTCACACCAATCAATGTGGGTATGCCATACCCTATAACAAATGGAAGAAGAAGAGGAAGAAGCTTGCTCCTAGTCTTGCCATAGTCTCAATCACCGAGACAAATAAGCCTGTCATCAAGATGGATGTTTCAGCAGTCAGGCCGACTAGGCCAGAGTCTGTAGATTGGGATGACGTAAAGGGGCCCTGAGTGAGCAGAGCTGGCACTCCTGGCAGAAGGTACAGAAAACTACTGCCCTCGGTACCATGTCTGCAAACTACACTCTACTAGGGCACCTGGGGGCCGCCAGAATCACTGGTCCCCTTACCAGAGCAATCTTGCGCAGAACCCTGCCTAGCGAGGAGAAAAGACGTACAGAACCGAACGTCCAGTCATGACGTTACTAAGGCATCCGGACCACTGCCAGAGGACGGAACAAGGAAACAAGGGCCGAGAGCTTGTGATAGTGACGGAACACAAACAGAACCACAACTGGTTGGACCCCATAGTGACACAGGGATTAGCACATCCTGTCGCAGAGGGACTCCCACCGGAGCGAAAATCACTGATATGCAGGGAAAATTGTCTCCACCCAGATTAGGATAATAGAGACTTCCTGGAGGGTCCTCCAGCTCCAGGCCTCTCCCAATGATTAATGTAGGACACTGTCGTCAGACAGACCGAGCGCCCCCAAACTGGCAGGCCCAGAAGAGAAGTAGTCAAGCGAGATAGAACCAACTGAAAACGCTCACTGTTTCAAACATCAATAGGCGTAAGGACCTTCTAAGGGCCCCACCTCCCCCAGAATCTCAGGGAGTTTCAGAAGAAACCCTCCCCCTTCAACCAGATAGGTTGGCATCCATGGTGACCGTTTCCAGGAAGGGGCAAGAAGGAACTGCCCCCAGACAGGTTCCTTGAGTTCATCCACTCCAAGAGAAACCTTCTTACCGGGAGGATATATGTGAGGGGAATGACTATGTGGAGTCGGTATGGGTAGAAATACATGGAGGGAGAAACAAAAATAAAATACTGATGGGGGTTTGCTATAAACCTCCAGATATATCCGAATCCATAGAAAATATGATGCTAAGGCAAATAGATATAGCCGCTAAAATAAATGAGGTAGTGATTATGGGGGACTTTAACTACCCAGATATAGACTGGGATGCTGAAACATGTGTTTCGCAGAAAAGTAATAGTTTTTTATCTAAAACAAAAGATGGCTACCTTTCCCAACAAGTACAAGCTCCAACAAGGGGGAAAGCCATATTGGACCTAATACTAACCAATGTACCAGACAAAGTAATAAAGGTACAGGTTGGGGGACACCTTGGAAGCAGTGATCATAATATCATTAATTTCCAATTAGCAGTCACTAGGGTGCCTTATCAAGGAGTCACAAAAACGCGGGACTTCAAAAAGGCAAAGTTTGACCAACTTAGAGATGCCCTACACTGCATTGACTGGGAAAATGTCCTTAAGAACAAAAGCATGGACGCTAAATGGGATACTTTCAAAGGAATACTTAATTTTCAGTGTGACAGATATATACCTTACAGGAATAAAACTATTAGACACACATGTAAACCGATGTGGCTAAATAAAAAGGTTAAGGGGGCAATAAACAACAAAAAAAAGGCATTTAAATGTTTAAAGCAGGAAGGGACAGCGGAAGCGTTAAAAAACTATAAAGAAGAAAATAAACAATGTAAACAACAGATAAGGGCAGCTAAGCTGGAGACAGAAAGACTGGTCGCGAAAGAGAGTAAAACTAACCCCAAATTATTCTTTAGCTACATAAACCGTAAAAGGTACAAACCTGAGGGTGTGGGCCCCCTGAAAAGCAAGGATGGGACCCCTATAGAGGGAAATGAGGAGAAAGCTAATTTGCTTAACAACTTATTTGCTTCTATGTTCACAAAAGAATTTGACATGCCCAGTGAAATGCAGGGGAATAACCAAAACCCTCCATTAAATGTCACTGGTCTAACCAAGGAAGAAGTCCGGCACCGTCTCAAGCAGATGAAAATCGATAAATCACCGGGACCAGATGACATACATCCTCGTGTTTTAAGGGAGTTATGTACAGTAATAGACAAGCCGTTATTTCTAATATTTGTGGATTCCATAACTACAGGGTTTGTTCCGAGGGATTGCCGCTTGGCAAATGTGGTGCCAATATTCAAAAAGGGATCTAGGGGGGAACCTGGGAACTACAGACCGGTAAGCTTAACATCTGTGGTGGGCAAGCTGTTTGAAGGTTTCTTAAGGGATACTATCCTGGAGCACCTTGGGGAAAATGACCTTATTACTCCATATCAGCATGGATTTATGAGGAATCGCTCCTGCCAGACAAACCTGATCAGCTTTTATGAGGAGGTAAGTTCAAGATTGGATCAGGGGGAGTCATTGGATATCATATATCTTGACTTTTCTAAAGCATTTGATACTGTGCCACATAAAAGGCTGGTACAAAAGATGAGAATGCTTGGACTGGGGGAAAACGTGTGCAGATGGGTGGGAAATTGGCTTAGTGATCGGAAGCAGAGGGTGGTTATCAATGGTACACACTCAGATTGGGTCACTGTTACTAGTGGAGTACCACAAGGGTCAGTTCTGGGACCAATTCTCTTCAATATATATATAAATGACATTGGGTATGGATTAAACAGTAAAGTCTCAATCTTTGCAGATGATACTAAGCTGAGTAAAGTAATTAAAACAAAGGAGGACAACAGGCAACTACAAACAGATTTAGATAAATTGGAAGCATGGGCAGTTAAATGGCAAATGAAGTTTAACACAGATAAATGTAAGGTTATGCACATGGGAAGGAGAAATCTGTGTCATGATTACACACTAAATAAAGAAACACTTGGTAAAACAACAATGGAAAAGGACCTAGGGGTTTTAGTTGACAATAAGCTCAACTGCAGTAATCAATGCCAGGCAGCTGCTGCCAAGGCAAACAGGATCATGGGGTGCATCAGGAGGGGCATAGGTGCTCATGACCAGAGCATCATTTTACCCCTGTACAAGTCACTGGTCAGACCCCATATGGAATACTGTGTACAGTTCTGGGCACCTGTGCTTAAGAAGGACATATCAGAACTGGAGCACGTTCAAAGAAGGGCAACAAAGTTAATAAAAGGAGTGCGGGGGCTAGAGTACCCGGAACGATTGTCCAAGTTAGGCTTATTTAGTCTAGAAAAAAGACGATTGAGGGGTGATCTAATAACTATGTATAAATATATTCGGGGTCAATACAAGGATCTGTCCCACAATCTATTTATACCCCGGAGTGTAACCATAACCCGGGGGCATCCACTAAGGTTAGAGGAAAGGTGCTTTCTCCACCGACATAGGAGGGGATTCTTCTCTGTAAGAGCAGTGAGACTATGGAACTCGCTGCCAGAGGAGGTAGTAATGAGGGATACATTAAAAATGTTCAAAAGTGGCCTTGATGCCTTCCTGGCATGTAATAACATTTCCGGCTATGGCTACTAGACCACTGGAAGGAGTTAAACAGGCTGAACTGGATGGACTAAAGTCTTTATTCAGCCTTACATACTATGTTACTATGTTACCAGGTGGGAAGGCCCACAGACCCTGCTCCAGGGAAGCTGGATCCCTGTCCTGTATTAACAATAGAAGTCGCAGAAGGGCCCAAGGGGAACTGAGCATAAGGGACCTCTTCCGAGCAAGCCACCAACGGCCCACCAGCTGCATCCCTGCCTGGTGAAGGGACCGGGACAGCAATGAGGGACTGAGCCCATGTGACCAGATTGTCCACTTTATTGCTGAGAAGGGAAGATTCTCATTTGAACCTAATCCAGATTCATTCCTAGTAATGGAGTTACCAATTAAGGGGACAATGAGGACTTGGGGTGAATGATCACCCATCCAAATGACTCCCAATGGACACCATCAGCCGGGTATCCAACTTAGCCTGACGTAGAGACTGGGAAGTGAAAAAGGACATCCAGGTAGGTCATCGCGTGGACGCCCCTTGGTCTCATCAGAGACATCACCCCCGTCAGCACCTGGGTGAGCAGTCTGGGAGCTGAAGAGAGGCCAGATAACAAGGCCACAATTAGCAGTGTTGGACTTCCAACACGAACCTGAAGAGCCCCGGTGTCCTGAAGGCACAGGGATGTGAACATAAGCATCTTAGAGCTCCACAGACGGCAAGAAGCCCCCTGGGTGCAAGGCGCTGATGGCCCATCTCAGAGTTTCCATTCAGAAAACTGCCTGTAATTGGAGAATTGCTGTGAATCCAGAATGGGCCAGCCTGACCCATCCTTTTGGGGGACTGTGGAAAAGTTGGTGTAGTGGCCCCTGCCTCTGCCTGTTAAAGGCAATCTGCAAGTGACCCTCAGACCTCGCAGGCCTTGCATGGCCTGTGCCAGCAACTGAACAGCGGCAGGGACCAGGAGTACCTGGGACCTGATAAAACTGGGGAAGGCCGCGCAGCAAACTCTATCTTGTATCCGGAGGACACAACCTACTGAATCCACCAGTATGAGGCGTAAAGCCTCCTGACAAGAGCAAAGTGCCGCAGCCATCCCCTCACCCAGACGGGCGAGGGCGCCCCATCACGCTTGAGGGGGATTGGTGGAAGATTTAGGCTTAGCCCCGCCGGTGGAAATGGTATGGAAACGCTCCCCTCTCGGCTTGGAAGCTTCACCAGGGAGAGAGATAGACAGAGCCTTAAAGACCTTAATCAACAAATCGTCAGTGTCATACTGGGCCCAGTATTCAGGTCCAGAATCGTCATGACTCCTCATCAGATGAGCCTGAGTCAGAGAATAGCTCTCCTTCATCAGGAGGGGAATAGTCACACGGAGTAGAAAACTCCTCAGTTCCCATAGGAAAAACAGAAACAGGAGGCGTCAAGTGCCGCTTCTTACCAGGGCCCTTGCGCTCTGACAACCTCGCAATGATCTGTTCAGCCGTAGGCAGTCTGGAAGACGCAACAGGCTGCAAATCCCCCTTTGTATGCGAATCAGCAGGAGTGAGATTTAAGCATGGGGAAATAGGTGAAATGAAGCGAGGTGCAGCCACTGGCAGGCCTGATTGCAGAGCCAGTGCTTGCTCGGCACAGGGTCCACAGACACGTGCCCTGTCAGCATCAGCATGGGGTTGTCCACAGGCTATACACAGCCGGTCTTGTCCCAGAGGGACCCCCGGTCACATAATTCTGAGATGCCTCCATATGGTGATTATTTAAGGCACAATATGCCAGTAGGGATTTACACTATAAACAACCCTGGATGCCCCAAAGACCCGCTAGGGAAGTGGGAAAATTTTACAAGGCCCGCTATAAATTTACACCGGGCCGGGAGAAGCCAATGGTGTTCACCGGTCTGAAAGACACAAAGAGAAGAAAATGGTGTCAGAACCAAGAAAACTATAATGAGAATAAGCCGTCCGCGAGGGCACTTACAGTACCACGGTAAGCAGGAACGTCCCACGCATCACGCGCAAATAGACAAAATGGCGCCGTGTACCTTGAAGTGCGGGCCAGAGCATTCCATGAAGCGGAGCGCGCCAAAACAGACCTCGCCCTCCCGAAGAGCGCGAAGTCCAACAGCAGCCAATGAGGACACGTAGGTGTCTGAGGTAACGCCGCCGCCCGGCACGGAACCTTCAACTAAGGAAAGAAGCGCGTGCGGCGGCGGCGGCAGTCATGCAAGTAAAATACATAGAAAGGGCGCGGCGGCTGACACCATATCTATAAGAGTCCAAAGACAGACAAAGGCCATACACGTGCACGGATCCAATACAGACCACACAGGCACCCCCCCCCCCCTTTCTTTCCCCCCGACTACGGGGGGAACGAGGGAGGATGGCGGCCCTTTGTACAGGGCCCACCGCTACATGGGGCAGTAATGCGGGAGGGGCATCCCATAGAGGCTCACCATCAGCCCACACTGCCTACCCTTTGGTGGGGGACTGCGGAGGAGCAGCGCTCCATAAGCACGCGTGGTGCTGCCTACCTTCACCCGACCAGCGCAGCCCAGGCTGGGAGGTACAACACAACGAGGACGGGTGGAAATAGTCCGACAGGGCTGCAGGCTTTAATCGCCCCGCTCACCTGCGAGAGAGTTATACTTCATGTCTTCTCAGTCAGCACTGCAGAGAAATCTGGGGATTTGTGGGAGGTCCCCGGGTATTTGAGGGGCCGGGAGGAGCCTGTTTTGCATGTCTCTGCAGTGCAGCGCCATCTGGCGGAGGATAACCCAAGTGTAAGTACTATATCTGGAGCAGGACGTACTGTATACTAAGAATAGATAATATCCAGTGCTGGTTATTGCTTTCCTTACAATGTTCCTTAGTGGTTCATGTGGGACAGTATTTCCATTCTCTCACTTGACGGACCATGGTCCGATTGCGGACCACAACCCCTAGTTTTCTGAACCCCACAGAGAAGGCCAGACAAGCTTAAATGGCAGCACTGCCCCCAGCGATCGCAGGATGCCGAGTGCAGGGACAGAGCTGCCTGGTGTCCTGCGCTTCTTTTAATGTCCGCCAGGCAGCAACAAGTCGAGAATGACCACACCAAGATCTGGGAGGGGATTGTGGAGACCCTCAATTGCACCGCTCCACATCAGCAGAGCACTGCAGCAACCAGGAAGCGCTGCTACATGCTATGCTGTGCCAGGCCCTCATGAAAAAATGGAGGCGGACTTGCTTATTGAGTGTGGGAAACTGGAAAGCATACTGAATCATGAGCTCATGCTTAAAGTGGACCAACACCCAAGCGGATCGGCCCGGGAATATATAAGATTCCTGGGCCGATCCGATCTGTCCCCCGTGGGGCATCCAAAATCGGGATGCATTTCTCTGTGGCTGGTGCACACTTACAGTATCATAGGCGGGTGCCAGGACCGCGGTGGCGCCGCTGTAGATCCAAGTAGAAAAATGGGACCGGCACTCCAATCAATGCTGCAAATGTCTGTGTTACAAATGTCTGTGTAATCACAAACGACATTCCAAGACATAGCGCAAAGTAAATGGATGTAATCCATGTGATGGCAAAAGACAGTCTCAATGTGAACCGACGTTTCGGGGGTCAGATGCCCCCTTTATCAAGGTGGACCGTCAAACCGTGCTAATGACGTCCCAGATCTATATATACCCCAGTACAGATTTGAAATTCCCGCCTGACATCGGGATGCCCAGACACCCAGAAACCTTACCTGGACCCTGATCCAACGGCGCATGCGTGGTCTGCGGCCGCATCTCGCGCTTCTCTCTAGCAGGGCGCCCCGTTAGAGGGAAACGCGAGATGTGGCCGCCAGCCTGCTCGGAGCCGCTGTGGTTGGACGCTGCTTGGACGCGCATACCCCAGCGGCTCCGAGCACGCTGATTGGACGAGCAGCCGCGCATGCACTGTAGGAGCGGGGTGAGGTGAGTTTTATCAGGCGTTCTGGGGGGTTTCACGCAGCGGGGCACCCCCGATCGGGGTGCCCCACGGAAGTGGGCCAAAACCCAGAATAGTGAAAATACTGGGTGTTGGTCCACTTTACGCCAAAGATCCCTGCATCCAAAGATTGTCTGTAGGGAGTGGATGTGCATGATGACACCACAGCCTTGGCTGAAGATTAGTGCTTTGGCTGCCCTAATTTTCCCCTTTGAGTTAACATGTGTGTGTTCCAAGTTTTTGCTTTGTTTCACCACTAGCTGCAGATTCTGGGTCAGAGGGAGACAAGGCCATGGTCACCCAACCTGGCACAAGCCAACAGCTGGACTTTAATGTGAAAGCCAGAACCAGTCAGCAAGGCTACCCACCCACAGCCAAGTCTTCCAGCAGCCAACCTGACCCTGTCTGTAAGTGCACTCTTGGGCAGATGTTGATGAGGCTGCTACTGATGCCTTGGACATGCAGGTTCATATTCTCAGTTTCTCATGTTGGCTTTTCTGTGTTTTCCCTGTGTTTCTAGGCCACATTCAGCCATGCTCCAATTCAGCAGACAACTCTTCCTGCAGCCAACCTGACCCTGTCTGTAAGTGCACACTCGGGCAGATATTGACAATGTTTCTTCTAAGGTGGACTTGGCACATGCAGGTTCTTGTTCTCTCAGTGTCTCATTATTGCTTTTGGATTTTCCCCTGTGTTTCTAGGCTGAGCTACGCTACATATCATCAGTCTATACATCTTCCAGCCAAGCTCAACCAGCTCACACTGTAAGTGCACACCTGCGTAAAAGTTTTACGTGGGTCTTCTGATGGCCACTTGGCCCATGCTGGTAATGTTTTCACACTTCGTCATGTAATTTCTTCTGCTTTGCTCCTGTGTTTCTAGGCCTCACATGTGACATTCCAGTAATGGAGCAGAGTATGGAGGAGATTGCCAGTATGTGAGTGGCATAACCTGTAGTGCCCCTAAGCATTTTTTTTGCTTGGTTAACATTGTCAATGACTTTGCCTCTTTTGGGCATGGGCCACCTGATCAAAACAGTTATGCATTGGTTTGGGGGGTTTGTATAGATCACATGTGTCAAACTCAAGCTGGGGCACGGATGCAGCACTCCAAGCCTCTTTATGTGGCCCTCTGACAGGTGCCAGATGGTGGCTGGGCTGAACCCTTTCCATCTGGCCCTGTCACCCCAAGGCTTTTAACTGTGTGTGTGGCGCTGCCAAGTGCTGAGCTCCACAGTGGAGTGCAGTACCACCTCTAATCCAGTCCCCCAGATGCAGTGCCTATAAAATCAGTGGGTATGTGCCTTTTCAACATTTTGGGGGAGAAGAGAGTAGTTTCTGCATCTGTTCTGAATGACTGTTTTATCAGCTCTTGACACAAAAGGGGGGGTCTGCCTAACCTGCCCAACTGACACAGCAGATGGTGCAACAGCTGCTGCAGGGGTGGTGTTGCTAGCTATTGCTAGGTGGGGTGGGAAAAATGATTGTAGGGTTGCCCTGGGCAAAATAATTCAGTGTCTGTATCTCCTGGGCAAAACATAATTTGTTGTTGTCCTGGAAAAAGTAACTATACATCTGCATAATTTCCTGGGCAAAACAGCCGGACGTCTGCATCTGTCCTGGGCAAAATATTTCTGTGTCTGGAACCATACATTTGAATGGTCATGCTTCTATTTTGTTTTGTCTTTGGTATTAACAGGCCCTTTGTAGGAAACCATTATTCCAACGTGGCCCTTGGTAAAAATACAATTCTGTGAAGTACTCACCTGTAGAATTGATATTATTTGTATACAGTACGTCCTGCTCCAGACATAGTACTTACACTTGGGTTATCCTCCGCCAGATGGCGCTGCACTGCAGAGACATGCAAAACAGGCTCCTCCCGGCCCCTCAAATACCCGGGGACCTCCCACAAATCGCCAGCATTGAAAAGCAGTGAAAAAGAAGCCGGGAGAATTTAACCACCCAAAAACTGGTAACTATAACAATGATAACAATCACCATACAGGGGATCCAGAATAATGCAAAAACCAGGGTGGGGTGGAGCAGGACGTACTGTATACAAATAATATCAATTCTACAGGTGAGTACTTCACAGAATTGTATTATTCTTAGTATACAGTACGTCCTGCTCCAGATATAGTACTTACACTTGGGACATTCAATAGCAGTGTCCATAAAGTAGGGTGGGATCCCCAACACAAAAGGCAACAGCAGACAGTTAAAACCTGCATAACCATGCGGCCAAGACAGCATGAGCTGAGGCCCAAACATCAACCTTGTAAAACTTTGAAAAAGGTATGAATCAGAAGACCAAACAGCGGCCTAGCAAACCAGTTCAACAGAAGCCTGGTGCTGAAAAGCCCAAGAGGCACCAAAGCACGAGTAAAATAAGAATCAAAGCGAAAAGGAAGATTCTTTCCCTTGTTGGAATAGGCCTGAGTAACAGCCTGACAAATCCAATCGCTAACAGTAGACTTGGCAGAAGCCAAAAAACCCTTTCCTGGGACAAGAAGGAACATCCCATTCAAGTAATAACCATGGCAAAGGCCGCCCAACTCCCCGAGAGCAGACGAGATCGGGCACATTCAGGATGTAGTGACCATAGGCCCAAAGGAACATCAATTCTCCTAAAGAACACAGTGACTACCAAGGAAAAATACAACTCTGTGAAGTACTCACCTGTAGAGTTGGTATTATACGCATACAGCACGTCCTGCTCCCGAATAGTAATAACATGTGGGTAATCCTCCGCCTCAGGCGCCGTGCACTGCAGACATGTAGAAAACAAGCTCCTCCCGGCCCTACATACACCGAGGGACCTCCCACAAATCCCCAGCATTGAAAAGCAGTGAGAAGAGAAGCCAGGAGGAACCAACCACCCAGAATAACTGGTAACAATATCTTAATGATAACAATCACCATACAGGGGATCCAGAATAAGTGAAACCAGGGTGGGGTGGAGCAGGACGTGCTGTATGCGTATAATACCAACTCTACAGGTGAGTACTTCACAGAGTTGTATTATTCTAAGCATACAGCACGTCCTGTTCCCGAATAGTAATAACATGTGGGACATCCAATAGCAGTGTCCATAAGCAGGGTGGGATCCCCAACAGAAAAAGCAAGGCACAGCGGACAGTAAAGGCGCTGTCACCTGCAAAACTTGCAACAGGCATGACATGAGCAAGGGTTCTAATGTCAGTCTTATAACAGGACCATAAAGGTATGAACAGAGACAGGCCATAAGTCTAGTAATTGAACTAACAGAGAAAAACCCCTGGTGCTGAAGGGCCAGTGATACCCAAGCACCCAAGATAACGGAGTAAACAGTAAAGGGGAAGAATCACTCCCCTGAAGGAACATAGGTCAGTGTAGTGACCCAACCAGCTCACAGGCAAGGAAGCCTTGTGGCAACTCTTGTAACACCCCCAAAGGGAAACAGAAACAGGTTACCCGACCAAGGCGGGAATTATCAGGAAGCCAAGGCTTCCTCAGGATCAGGGAGCATCCAGAAGGATTGATCCAAAGGCGCAATAGCGCTGGAATAGATATCAGGCGCATACCTAAGGAGGTGCCTGTAGACTCCAAGAACAGCAGTCCCCCTAAAGGCCAAGAAGGCTGGCATGGGGAGAAGTGCAAAACCTGTACAGGGATGTAGGCCCTCATATTAGTATTATTAAGAACAAACCCATGGCTAGACTAAGGGACTGAAGCAAAGGTACAAATCACCACCTGGACCGGAGGCCCAGCGTAAAAGGAACACCCCCAGGCATGGGGGGCCTGTAGCCGTATATATCTGTACATGTGTATGTATGTATACTTCGAGTCAGGGTTAAGCAACCAGATCCATCATCTCAGGCACATGTCTGACGGAGTCAGGAGGCCCCAGAGAAGCGGGCTGGCCTACAGGGCAGCTGAGACAGCATCCAGGCAGGGTCCCCAGGAAGTCCGCATGGTAAAAAATGAAAATTGATCCCCAGAGGGACTATGGAACTGCTGGGGAAATGCAGCTAGGCAATCCCCGAAGGAATTCCCTACAAGGGTGACAGAACCAGATTCCTGCAACCCCAACTTACGCTGTAATGACTTTAAAGGCCCTGGGAACCGAGAACGCCTAACAGGGAAGAGACTAAGGCCCATGCCAATCAAAATGGGAAACCACAAGCTGTTATGGGCGTAGTAAGGGGAAGCTGGGGAGCTAGCTCCCAACCCCCTCTCATACTAAGGGCACCCAGAAGACGAGGCCCGTCCCCAAGGGGCGAATGAATCAGCAGCCAATCCCCGGCGGGGAGACCTTATTTTGGAGACAGGAAGAGACCTGATAAGGGCAGGACCGCACTCCTAAAAGAGATATCACAATTCAGCAGCCTTCAGCAGAGGCGTCTGCGAGCCATTACTCCCAAGGCCACCTAGGCCATAGATCCCATGGGACTCTCTATCAGGCCAACCGTGCGCAGAACCCTCCAGTAGGGTGATGAAGAGAAGGCATATGGATTAACAAGGCTACGCCTAAATACTCAGCCCCCTGACCGGAGTCAGGATATTCTGGGGAAGTAGGAACAAGGGCAGAGGCCCTGTGTCAGGAGGGAGACCCCTCAGAACCACGCTAGAGTCCCCGGGCAACACCGGGATTGCATAACCTGCCGCTAAGGGCGTCCAGTGAAGCGAATACCGCTGAGAAGCAGGGGGGTAGACCCCCGCCTAAGAAAGGATCAGGGACCCTCCAGAGGTAGCAACCTGTCACAATCTTTAGACCAGCATTAAAAACAGGCCATTGTCTTTCAACAGACCAGGAGTCCCCCATAAACCGACCGATCCTGACGGAGGAGAAGGCCAGCCATATAGAGTAAACGGGGGCCCACCGTTTCAACAAGCCTAGCAGATAAGATGGGCCCTCTAGGGGGCCCAACCTAGAACCACCGGGGGTTGTGGAAGGATTTTCCCATTCCCCCGCCAAACCTGCGAGACTTGGTACCCAGGGTGACCATACGCTAGGAGATGCTGGAAAGGAAGGGGGGTGCCCCCCTGACGGGGCCCTCGCATATGGGAAGCTCAAGAGGAACCATCTTACCAAGAAGGCATGAGCACAGACCAAGCACCAGGGTGCTGGGACATATGTAGGTTCAGTAACCTACTGCGCCGAAGAGCCCAAGGGCTCGGTATATAAGTGACATCATCTTGATGTGCCGCCAACGGGCCCACCAGTCGCCATCCTGCCTGGTGAAGGAAAGGCGTCAGTAAAGGGGGGCAGAACCCCTGTAACCAGGGGTCCCCTAATGCCAGAGAAGAAGGCTGCAAGCCTGAACCGATTTCCCAGGAACGGGGATAGCGGATAAGGGACCATGAGGGGATGAGGTGGTTGAGCAACCATCCAGTAGCTCCCAGGGAACACTGTCGGCCAACCGACCCACTTTGGTCTGATGCAGAGACTGGGGAGTAAGGAAGACGACCCGGTAGGTCCCAACGCAGGCGCCCCACCTCAGGCGTGTCCCCAGTCACGCCAGGCTAGTAGCCTGGGCACGAAAGTGAGGCCCCAAGTAATGCCTCAATCCGCAGGGTTGATCCTGCGACACTGTCCAGAAATAGTCTTGGCATCCAGCAGGCCCCAGGGAGACTAGGAAGATCTAGCTTCGCAAGAGGCCGAAAGCCCCCCCCGCGCAGGGGGCCCGTGACCTAAGACAGAGTTGTCATATATTGACTGCCTGTGAGTGTAGAATTGCTAAGCCTGCCATAGGCCAACGCGGTCCAGACTACCTCATACTGTTGAGGGGGGAGTAAGGAAAATATAGAGGCCAAAGCCCCATACCGTTAAGGCAATTAACAAGTGCGCCCAACACTGTAGGCCCAGTCCGGCCTGCGTCAATTTCAGAAGGGAAGGCAGGGACTAGAAGCACCCTGACAATCACTGAGGGGGGGCCGCCCAGCAAGAACCCATCCTGAGCCCAGGGGGATTACATCCCGGAACCACCAGAGGGAGAAGGCATATTCCTGGATGTGAGACAGCTGTGGCAGTCGTCCCCTCGCCCGGACGGGCGAGGGCGACCCTTCATGCTTGAGAGGTTTTGGCAGATTTGGACTTGGTCCTGCCAGAAGGCCCAGGGCGCTGCCTGCCCGCTCCATGTTGGAAATCCACACCGAACAGCTGGAAACACACCTCAGATTCGCGTTTGACACTAACGTAGGGAGGTGGAGGGGTGACCCTGCCTCGTGGAGGCCGGAGCGGCCTTCTGGGAGGGGTGCTAGAGCCTTTTTCCCAAAAAGGTCCAAGCGGGCCCCGAATAACCGCGGTCCTCTGAATGGGAGGCAAGTGAGAGCCTTTTTTGTAGCTCCATCGGCTCCCCACTGTCGCAGCCAGACCAGGCGGCGAATGGCTACCGCAAGTGCTGAGTTCCTAGCACACATCTTAATGGTGTCATCCAGTGCCGATAGAATAAACTTCACAGAGGCTTCGCAGTCTGATAGCGCACTAAACACCCCCAAGGGAGGTCCTCAGGTCGGTGATCTAGTATCTTTCTGACAAGAGTCCTGGCGGCCACCGCCGTGATGGCCGCGGCGCAAACCGGGCGCAGGGCGGTCCCAGCACACGAGAAGGCGTGTGAGGCCAGTCTGTCAATGCGCCGGTCCTCAGCATCCCGAAGGGTACGGTAAAGGGGAGCAGTCATAAAAGGGGGGTTTGTGACCCCTACAACCGGCGCGTCCACCACCAGGGGAGCTGACCATAAATTAACCACATCAGGGGGAAAAGGTTACTTCCATTCCCAGGCCCCTGAAATCCCTTTAAGCTTACAAGGCGATTCCCATTCCTGGGATATAATATTCTGGAAATGTTCCTGTTCTAGGAACTCCAAGCGCGGCGGCGCTGTATGGAGACTCTGCCTTTTCGGCTTGGGGATCTCCCCAGGAGGAGAGATTGACAAAACCTCAAAAATCTTGATAAGGATTTCATCTGTGTCACACAGACCCCAGGAACCAGATTCATCACGGCCCGCGGGCATCCCATGGGAGGAGCCAGAGTCTGAAAATAGCTCACCTTCCTCGGAAGGGTCAGGGTCCTGCATATCAGCAGAATCATCGGTATCGTCAGGAACCGGAGAGCCTGGAGGTGTCAGGGACCGCTTTTTACCAGGGCCCATACGCTCCACCAATCCAGAAAGCACCTGCTCCACCGTGGGCAACGCTCGCGGCACCGATTGCAGGTCATCCCCGCTGGAATGGGACTCGTCATGAGTGATATTTGGGAGTGGGGAGACGGGGGTGAGGAAGGGAGGTTCCTCTGTTAGCAAACCTGCCTGTTCTGCACACTGTCCGCAGACCTGTGCCCTGTCAGCCTCAGCCAGGGGCTGGCCACACACTGCACACAGCCAGTCACGTCCCGGAGGGACCCCGGTTCCATAATTCTGAAATGCCTCCATATGGTGATTTTTAAGCAGTATGACGCAGGGATTTATGCAATAAGCAACCCTGGATGCCCCAAAACCCGCTAGTAATGTGGGAGAATTTGTAAAGAGGACCCGTTGTAATATATGTTAGGCCGGGAACGGTAGCGAAGTCTTGGCTTCTGAAAGACATAATGGGACAAGGGGAGTGGAGTCAGTGCCATGCTCTGTCTGAAAAACATAGAACCATGCCGCCCCGGAGGGCACTTACATGACCGAGGGAGGAGACGAGCCACACCACGCGCGCGAAGATAGAGAAAATGGCGCCAGCAAACCTCGAGGGGAGGGCCAGGCCAGGCTGTGACGCGAGGCGCGTCATGCCGAGTCTCCGCCTCCCCCAAAGAGCGCGAAGCTCCAACCAACGGCAAAGTAAAGCAGCAGAGAATAAGCAACTTCTATTGCTGACACGCTGGAATGAATCTGCCGAAGCAGACTGTTAGTAAAAAAGACAGCTCGCACTGTACAGTGAGGCGCGACACTGACCCCCTGATTAAAGGAACAAGGTCTAAGGCGAATTAGCACTAGGGCTGCCACACACACACCCCCCCCTTCTTTTCCCCCGGGTTACGGGAGGAAGCGAGGGGGGAAGCTGACGGTGTCCATGGACTGAGTCTGTGATGGGCACGGGCAAAAATGCGGGAGGGGCATCCTCTAGAGGCTCACCATCGGCCTGACCGCCTACCCTATGGAGGGGGATTGCGGTGGAGCATGGCTCCATTCAGCACACCAGGTGCTACCTACCTTCACCCGACCTGCGCAGCCTAGGCTGGGAGGCATATTTCTTCTTAAGAGGACGGGTGGAAATAGTCCCACAGGACCTTGGGCCGCAAGGCCTGCGAGAGCGTGATACTTCATTTCTTCGCAGTTCCAGCACTGCAGAGAAATCTGGGGATTTGTGGGAGGTCCCTCGGTGTATGTAGGGCCGGGAGGAGCTTGTTTTCTACATGTCTGCAGTGCACGGCGCCTGAGGCGGAGGATTACCCACATGTTATTACTATTAAGGAGCAGGACGTGCTGTATGCTTAGAATAAACTTCCAACACCTGTTCAAGGAATGCAGAACCCTTTCCTCAGCGTTGCTAGGAATAAGGCACAGCAGGAAGAACAATATCTCGAATCAAAGAACCTAAGACACCACCTGAGGCAGAGAGTCCGGCTTCAGGAGGAACACCACCTTATTCTGGTGTAACTCAAAGAATGGGGCTAGGTAGACAGAGCTGCCCGCCAACGAACGTCTGACCGAAGTAACAGTCACCAGAAGGACAACCATGAGGGTAAGAACAGCCAGACAGCATCCTGAATAGGACCAAAGGGAAAAAACCCTGCAAAGCAGACAGAATCAAATTCAGATTCAAATCCCAACAGGGACCATAGGATTACATGGGGGACGCACATGAGTACCCCCTGAAAGAAGTCTTAACCAGGAAGACTCAACAAAAGACTTCTAAAGCAAGGTGGACAGGGCAGAACCTGACCCATCAGAGTACTGAGTTGGAAAACCAACTCCAACTCATGCTGAAACAACTCTAGAACCCTGGGAACTGAGAACGCCAGACAGGGAAGAGACCTAGACTCACACCAATCAATAAGGGTAAACCATACCCTATAACAGATGGAAGAAGAAGAAGAAGAAGCTTGCACCTAGTCTTCCCATAGTCTCAATCACCGAGACAGATAAGCCTGTCTCCAGCAAGATGGATGTTTCAGCAGTCAGGCCGTCTAGGCCAGAGTGTGTAGATTGGGGTGACGTAAAGGGGCCCTTTGAGCAGGGCTGGCACTCCTGGCAGAACGTACAGAACTACTGCCCTCAGTACCACGTCTGCGAACCACACTCTACTAGGCCACCCGGGGACCACCCGAGTCACTGGTCCCCCTTCCAGAGCAATCTTGCGCAGAACCCTGCCTAGCAGGGGGGATGGAGAAAGGACATACAGAACAGAATGTCCAGACATAACTTTACCAAGGCATCCTGACAACTGCCAGAGGATCCTGGGACAGGGAAACAAGGGCCAAGAGCTTGTGAAAGTGACGGGACACAAACAGATCCACAACTGGTTGGACCCCATAGTGATACAGGGATTAGCACATCCTGCCGTAGAGAGACCCCCACCGGAGCGAATACCACTGATATGCAGGGAACATTGTCCTCTACCCAGATTAGTATCATAGACACTTCCTGGAGGACCCTCCTGCTCCAGGTCCCTTCCAGAGGATTAATGTAAGCCACTGTCGTCATACAGACCGAGCGCCCCCGAACAGGCAGGCCCTGAAGAGGAGTAGCCAAAACAAGATAGAATCAACCTGAACGCTCACTGTTTCAAACATCGATTGGTGTATGGACCTTCTAAGGGCCCCACCTCCCCCAGAACCGCAGGGAGTTTCAGAAGAGAACCCCCCCCCCCCTTCAACCTGATTGGCATCCATGGTGACCTTCTCCAGGAAGGGGCAAGGAAGGAAACTGCCCCAGTTCATCCACTGCAAGAGGGACCTCCATACCAGAGGGGGAGGGCACATAGACACTGCTCCAGGGATGCTGGATCCCTGTCCTGTACTAATAAAAGAAATTGCAGAAGGGCCCAAGGGGGACTGAGCATAAGGGACCCACCAGCAGCATCCCTGCCTGGTGAAGGGACGGGGACAGCAATGAGGGACCGAGCCTATACAACCAGATTGTCCACTTTATTGTTGAAGAAGGAAGATTCTCGCCTGAACAGAATCCAGATTAATTCCTAGAAATGGAATACCGATAAGGGGACAATGAGGACTTGGGGCGATTGATTGAGTCCAAATGACTCCCAATGGCCACCACCAGCCGAGTATACAACTTAGCCTGAGGCAGAGACTGGGAAGTGAGAAGGACGTCCAGGTAGGTCTCGCGCGGACGTCCCTTGGTCTCATCAGAGACATCACCCTCGTCAGCACCGTGGTGTGCACTCTGGGAGCTGAAGCGAGGCCAGATAACAAGGCCCCAATTAGCAGTGTTGGACTTCCAACACGAACCTGAAGAGCCTGGGTGTCCAGAAGACACAGGGATGTGAACATAAGCATCTTTGAGCTCCACGGACGACAAGAAGCCCCTTGGGCGCAAGGCGCTGATGGCCCATCTCAGAGTTTCCATGCAGAAAACTGCCTGTAATTGGAGAATTGCCGAGACCTGTGAATCCAGAATAGGCCAGACTGACCCATCCTTTTGGGGGACTGTGGAAAGGTTGGTATAGCGGCCCCTGCCTCTGCCAGTTAAGGGCAATCTGCAAGTGACCCTCAGACCTCGCAGGCCTTGCATGGCCTGTGCCAGCACCTGAACAGCGGCAGGGACCAGGAGTACCTGGGACCTGATAAACCTGGGGAAGGCCGCGCAGCAAACTCTATCTTGTATCCGGAGGACACTACCTCCTGAATCCACCAGTATGAGGCGTAAAGCCTCCTGACAAGAGCAAAGTGCCGCTGCCATCCCCTCACCCAGACGGGCGAGGGCGCCCCATCACGCTTGAGGGGGTTTGGTGGAAGATTTAGGCTTAGCCCCACCGGAGGGGCCAGAGCGTTGTCTGCTGCTCCCGGGGCCGGAGTCTGCGCGAGCCCCCACGAAGGACACCCCTGGTTCTTGTTTAACACTATGGTAGGGGGGAGTAGGGGTGTCCCTGCCCCGAGGGGACCGAGACGGCCGCCTGCGTTGGGGTGACTTACCTTTTTTACCAAACAGGTCTAGACGGGCCCCAAACAAGCGTAGCCCTCTAAAGGGAAGCCCAGTAAGAGTCTTTTTAGTAGCATCGTCAGCACCCCACTGTCGCAGCCAAACCAAGCGACGTATAGCCACCGCAAGGGCAGAAGTTCTTGCACACATTCTAATGGTGTCGTCCAACGCTAATAGGATCAATTTTACAAACAGATCACAGCTGGAGAGTGCATTAAACACCTCCCAGGGGAGTGATGATCAAGCATATTTCTGACGAGGGTTCTAGCGGCCACTGCAGTAATAGTCGCGGCACAGACCGGGCGCAGCGCCGTCCCTGCACAAGAAAAGGCGTGGGAGGCCAGCAGCTCAATGCGCTGGTCCTCAGCATCCCGAAGGGTATTATGAGCAGGGGCTGTAATAAAGGGGGGGTTAGGAACCCCTATGATAGGGGCATCCACCCGGGGGGGGGGGGATGACCAGCAATTAACCACCTCAGGGGGAAAGGGGTATTTCCTATCCCAGTCCCCTGGAACCCCTGAAAGTTTACTGGGGCATTCCCATTCCTTGAGGACAAGAGCATGGAAGAGAGCCTGCTCTAGGAATTTCAAACGTGCTGTTGCTGTATGGAAACGCTCCCCTCTCGGCTTGGAAGCCTCACCAGGGAGAGAGATAGACAGAGCCTTAAAGACCTTAATCAACAAATCTTCAGTGTCATACTGGGCCCAGTATTCAGGTCCAGAATCGTCATGACTCCTCGGCCTCTCATCAGATGAGCCTGAGTCAGAGAATAGCTCTCCTTCATCAGAAGGGGAATAGTCACACGGAGTAGAAAACTCCTCATTTCCCATAGGAAAAACAGTAACAGGAGGCGTCAAGTGCCGCTTCTTACCAGGGCCCTTGCGCTCTGACAACCTCGCAATGATCTGTTCAGCCGTAGGCAGTCTGGAAGACGCAACAGGCTGCCAATCCCCCTTTGTATGCGACTCAGCAGGAGTGAGATTTAAGCATGGGGAAATAGGTGAAATGAAGCGAGGTGCAGCCACTGGCAGGCCTGATTGCAGAGCCAGTGCTTGCTCGGCACAGGGTCCGCAGACCCGTGCCCTGTCAGCATCAGCATGGGGTTGTCCACACGCTATACACAGCCGGTCTTGTCCCAGAGGGACCCCGGTCACATAATTCTGAGATGCCTCCATATGGTGATTATTTAGGCACAATATGCCAGTAGGGATTTACACTATAAGCAACCCTGGATGCCCCAAAGACCCGCTAGGGAAGTGGGAGAATTTTACAAGGCCCGCTATAAATTTACACCGGGCCGGGAGAAGCCAATGGTGTTCACCGGTCTGAAAGACACAAAGAGAAGAAAATGGTGTCAGAACCGAAAACACTATAATGAGAATAAGCCGCCCGAGAGGGCACTTACAGTACCACAGTAAGCAGGAGCGTCCCACGCGTCGCGCGCGAACAGACAAAATGGCGCCGTGTACCTTGAAGGGCGGGCCAGAGCGTACCATGACGCGGAGCGCGCCAAACCAGACCCCGCCCTCCCCAAGAGCGCGAAGTCCAACATCAGCCAATGAGGACACAGAGGTGTCTGAGGTAACGCCGCCGCCCGGCGCGGAACCTTCAACGAAGGAAAGAAGCGCGTGCGGCGGCAGTCATACAAGTAAAATACATAAAAAGGGCGCAGCGGCCGACACCATATCTATAAGAGTCCAAAGACAGACAAAGGCCATATACGTGCAAGGATCCAATACAGACCACACAGGCACACTCCCCCCCCTTTCTTTTCCCCCCCCCAACTACGGGGGGAACGAGGAAGGATGGCGGCCCTTTGTACAGGGCCCACTGCTACACGGGGCAAGGGGCAGTAATGCGGGAGGGGCATCCCATAGAGGCTCCCCATCAGCCTACACCTCCTACCCTTTGGTGGGGGACTGCGGAGGAGCAGCGCTCCATAAGCACGCGTGGTGCTGCCTACCTTCACCCGACCAGCGCAGCCCAGGCTGGGAGGTACAACACAACGAGAACGGGTGGGAATAGTCCAACAGGGCCGCAGGCTTTAATAGCCCCGCTCACCTGCGAGAAAGTGATACTTCATGTCTTCGCAGTCAGCACTGCAGAGAAATCTGGGGATTTGTGGGAGGTACCCGGGTATTTGAGGGGCTGGGAGGAGCCTGTTTTGCATGTCTCTGCAGTGCAGCGCCATCTGGCGGAGGCTAACCCAAGTGTAAGTACTATATCTGGAGCAGGACATACTGTATACTAAGAATAATGAGTTTGACAACCCTGGTGTAGATGTTTCTTGAATGATTGACATGTGTTGTCCTACTCTTGCCTAGTGTTTTTAACTATCAAACGCATTTCATTTTGTATTTGTTTAGCATACTCTAGCGCTGGATGATTTATCCTCATTATCCGAGGAAGCACAGTAGTCACCAGAGCAACAGCAGGTGGATGCTGGTGGGGACAAGGTGGAAGCAGGCCTGGTGTGGCTGACCCAGCATTTGTATACAGATCTATGTCAAGGACAAGCAAGAAACAAACAGAAGAAGGTTCCTTAGTTAGGCCAAACAGGCAGCTGAGGATCCATATAGTAGCTTGTTGGCGAAGTAGGTTTGGGGGGAAACATTTACCTTGTAGTGGCCCTTGTTAAAAATCCGGAAGGTGGAGACTGTCTCTGGCCTGTGATACCCTGAAACAATAGGAAAAACATGAACACCTGAGTAACACACTTTGCTGGTAGACCTTGGCCAGGCAAATGGTAAGCCAGCAAGGCAACTCACCAGGGGAAGAGGTGCTGGCCTCCAACTAGGGAGGGCTGCATTGGGAGTCGTCCCCAATTTGGTGCTTCGGAGTCCAACTCAGAGGAACCAGACTCCTCCCAAACCCCGCCACTATCAACATGGAGTGGCGGAGAGTCTACCACCTCTCCCCACCTGAGATTGGCTCCAGTGGTAACCAGACTCCTCAGACCAATGCGGGAATTGGAGGAACTAATGATCACCACCTCCTCCTCTTTCCCGGCTGACTCCTCTGGATCATCCACCACCTCCTCCCCTTCAGACCTTGGGTCCTACACCTCTGCATAACTCAAAGGCCTCTCCCCCGCTGAGCTGTCGTTGTCTGTTGTTCTGGTCTGGGGAAGAACCTCTTTGCCATATTTGCTGAGGGGGAGCCGCTTATCCGTGGAGACAAAAGAGGTTAAACAGACATTACTCAACAGCTGGACTTGGCTAATTAACATACAGGAGCTGTATGCATCATAAAGACCGCCTCTGGATCCCGGTGATTCAAGTCGGACCATCTCTAGCGGATGGACTTTGGCTTCAATTTTACCTTGAAGTGCCGGTCCTCTGAGGTTATAAAGGATCAGCCCCTTTCAGAACTGGGGGCAGGCATAGTCATACTCCTTTTGGAGCATTGTCTATGTTAAAAAAAAAAAAATTAAAAAAGACTAAATGAACAAAAATGGAGCGTGAAAACATGTACAGGAACCAATAGCAAAGGACATGCCTAAAACGAAATAGAAAAAGAGCAAAGGTGCTAAGAAAAAACGCAGCTAGAATTGTGTGCAACCCGAAAACACAAGGGCGTTATCTAAAAATCACAACCTAGTATATGAAACAGGGCAACAACACTGCAAAGAGCAAAGTAGCATGCTAGAACAAAGGCCCACAAAGGACACCACATTAACAGAAATGAAAAAAAGAACCAGACAGGCTGACATGCGCACAGGAAACACACATGTGCAGAAAAAACACAGGTACAAAACAAACACATAATCAAAGGCACAAAAACAGAATACAGAGAACACAGTAACAAATAACAAAGAAACATACTTTAATTATCTGCCCATTCACCCGGGGGCTCCGCACCACTGAGGCTGCAAACCAACAATCACATGACCACTATATTTGTTCGGTACATAAAAACACTGCAGGGAAAGAGCGCTATGCAGTCAGCAGGGAAGGCAACATAAATGCTAATAAATATATGTCCAGTGTCACATGTCTTACAAATGAAAGGTCAGCTAGACAACAATGGTGCAGAACAGTGAGAACTATAATCTCGGAACCGCATTTAACACAAACATAGCCTCCAAGAAAACGATAGGTAGTGCATTGGGGAACAACAGAAAGCTGGCACTACATGCTGCATTTAAGATGGAAAATGACATTGTCTGTGTTGGCACTATAAAAACACGAAGCTAAGGCATTCGGCAACAGGTCAAATACAAAATAAAGCTAATAGTAGAAGGTCTAAAAATGCAAGTTAGCTGCGGATAACCAAAGTACAATAAATTAAAGCAAAAAACATTCAGAACATACAAGGGATCCCATGTCAGCTATGTGAGAACAAAAGTAGCCAAAAAACGTGTACTGGAACAATGGCAAAAAAGAACATCACATTAACAAAAATGAAAAAAAAAAGAAGCAGACAGGGGCTGACATGCCCACAGGAAACACACATCTGCAGAAAACACACAGGCATACAACAAAACAAATAACCAAATGTACTAAAACATAACATGTAAGGGATCCCCTGTCAGCTAAATGAGCACCAAAAAATATAAACGCAACCCAGAAGTAACATAATAAAAAAAAAACTTAAGTTAGGTACCTGGTAACTTATTTTCTAAACATCCTAAAGGGCAGCATACGCCTGAGACCTCCAGGCTCCTCCTACCAATCTGGAACAAATGACCACCAGACAGAATAAAATCTTGACTCCCCCTCCCATTCCCCAGTTGTTGTAGAGATCTGAAAGAGAGAAAAGAAACAGACCCACAACTCCAACATATAATCAATACATAATCCAACTCCACATAAGAAAAAAAGGGAGGGAAGCTGGCGTATGCTGCCCTTTCGGATGTTTAGAAAATAAGCTACCAGGTACCTAAGGCCGGAAGTTTGTGATTGTGCCTTGAGGCAAAGAGATCCACCTCCGGAGTCCCCCACCTACGGCAAAGATCCAGAAAAACCTCGGGGTTGAGAGACCACTCTCCGTGGTGAGAGGATCCCCTGCTCAGAGAATCCACCTCCGAATTCTCCCCTCACGGAATGTAGACTGCCGAAAGGCAAGGAACATTGCTCTCCGCCCAGTGGAGTATCAGAGAGACTTCCCTGAGGGCACTCCTGCTGCGAGTCCCTCCTTGGTGATTTATGTAGGCCACTACCGTTCGGTTGTCCGAATGCACCTGAACCGGAAGACCCCGTAACTGCGGGGTCAACCGAGCCAGAACCAGACGAATGGCTCTGAGCTCCAATACATTGATGGGGGTGTGAGCCTCCTGGGGACCCCACACCTCGCTGAACTGATGACTCTTCCAATAACCTCCCCAGCCCGACAGGCTGGCATCCGTGGTAACCGTCTCCCAACAAGGGGCCAGAAAAGATCTGCCCTTCACCAGATTGCTCGAGTCCAGCCACCACCGAAATGACTGCCGAACCCTGGGAGACACCTTGAAAGGTTGATCCAATGACAGTGGACTCCTGTCCCAATACATCAATAGGAGAAGTTGAAGAGATCTCATGTGAAACTGTGCAAACGGCACCGCCTCGAAGGAGGACACCATCAAACCCACCAGTTTCATCCCCTGTCGGATAGAGGGACAAGGACTGTCCAGAAGAAGACGGACCCGAACCTCTCCAGGGTCGACACCACCTGGTGGGTGGGTGTCCATATCGTCCAGATAAGGCACAATGCGAATGCCCTGCGATCTGAGCAGAGCCATTACGCCCGCCAAAACCTTGGTGAAGACCCTCGGTGCCGAGGTCAGACCGAAGGGAAGAGCTACGAATTGATAATGTTGATCCTCTATCGCAAACCGGAGGAATCTCTGATGCGCCTGAAAGATCGGAACATGCAGATACGCATCCTTGATTTCTATGGATGTCATGAAATCCCCCTGGTGAAGGGAAATGATAGCGGAGCGCAGAGTCTCCATGCGGAACTTTTTGGCTCTGATAAACCTGTTTAGAACCTTGAGATCTAGAATGGGTCTCACCGAACCCTCCTTTTTGGGTACTGTGAAAAGGTTGGAGTAGTATCCCCTGCCTCTCTCCGACTGAGGCACCGGGCAAATAACTCCCATGTCCAGAAGGTTTCTTACCGCTAACAGGAGCCCCTGTGCAGCCTGATGGTCCAAGGGCACCCGAGACCTTAAGAACCTTGGAGGCGGCCAGTACTCGAACTCCAGTACCCGGACGAGACCACTTCCAGGATCCAATTGTCTGACCTCCCGGGCCCAGACCTGGAAGAAGAGCCGCAGCCGTCCCCCCACCCGTTCGGGTGAGGGCGCCCCTTCATTGCTGAGCCGGCTTACCGGCGGGCTTAGGCTTGGAACCCCAGGCAGCCGTCAGGTGCGCCCGACCTCTGCCCCTATTCCAGGACGAGCCCCTGACACCAGAGGTGGGCAGACCCCTAACCGCTCTGGCTCCACGAAAGGAAGGGGCGAAGGAACCAGCCCCCCGAAAGGGACGGCGCTGCTTTTTCCGCTGAGGTAACCTACCTCCCTTAGCAACAGCATCCAATTTATCTCCAAACAGTCGCGTACCCATGAAGGGAAGAGCCGTAAGCAACTTCTTGGCCCCAAAGTCCTGCTACACATGACGATAGAATCTTCCATAGCAGACAAAACAAAATCCATGAACAATTCACACCTCTTAAGAGTATTGAACTCAGCGCTATCCGGATCAAACTGACCATCATTCAGCCAGTCCCTGATCAGGGACCTGGTAGCAAGCGACACTAGAGCAGATGAACAAGCCAGCCGCAGGGCCGATCCCACACTGGCAAACACATGACAAGCCATCTGATCAAGGCGCTTATCCTTGCTATCCTTAAGGGAGGTAGCGTCAGGGGTGTTAAGCACAGAAGAATTGGTCAAGCCCAAAACAGGCGCATCAACCTCGAGAGGAGAGGACCATCGCTTGACCACCTCCACAGGGAAAGGATACTTCTTGTCCCATCCCTGGGGAGCACCAGGAAGCCGACAGGGCCTCTCCCATTCATTCTGGATCAGTGCGTCAAAATGATCCTGCGTAGGGAATTCTAGACGGGGCTCGCGGACCCCAAAAAATTCCCCCTTCTTTAGGGGAGGCGCCTCCGGGGGATCAATATCCAACACCTTCAACATATGTGACAAAACAGCAGCCGTATCTATGGCATCCCCAGGCGCCTGCCCAACCAAAGCATCACTAAACTTCCCCCTCCTCTAAAGGGGAAGAATCAGACAAATCCATAGAGTCGTCGTCCGCGTCCCACATGGGCTGCGCCGACGACCAATGTCTCTTTTTAGCTTGGGCCTTCTTGCCCACCATGCTACCAATAAACTTTTCAATGCTGGCCAATCTGGCACCAACATCTGACTGCGACTCCCCGCTGGCACCAATGTCACTCGGGGTACGGATCAAGCGGGGAGGGGAAGGCGATGAAGCGGGAGGAGCCGACCCAGAAGGCTGGGACCTAGACTTCCGCGTTATGGCCTTATGAGCGCATGGAGTACAGATCGTACATCCTCTCCCGTAAGGGATGCCCCACACCCCACACATGGGCGGGCTTGCCCCAAGGTGAGCCCGAGCCCAGTATCCTGCGGAGCTTCCATATGGTGATTTTTTAGTGGTCAAGGGAAGGGAATTACGCTTAAGCAACCCCTTAAATGTCCTGGTGGGAGGATTTGGAGGAGATCAATTTTAAACTAGGGACCCCAGGACCAGGAGGAACCCCTTAATATGCACAATATGAAGCAATCTGCAACACACAATAGGCATATAATTACTATTAAGGCATATGCATTAATAAATCACAAGCATACCACACATACTATACACATATAAATATACAGGTATACTGCAATAAATGGTAAAAATATACACCACTAGGGGCCCACCCCACCAGAGAGTGACCCCCAACGCACAAAGAAACAGGCCATCAGGCCCCTACCTGACCCCCAGAGCAGCACGGCAGCGCAGGAGAGCTTCAAGATGGCCCCTGACCAGGAGGAAACCAGACCAAGGGAGAAGAAGAAGGGGGGCGTGCCAGCGTCTAAGACGCGCTATCCAGGCCACGCCCCCCTCCCTGCAACGCGGATCTGGCCAGAGGGAGGCCTGCACAAATCGCGCCACGGTAGCCCCGCCCCCTTCTCCACCCAGACACACAGCCTGAGTGACTTCAGGCTGAAGGAAGCCATATTGCACCAATTCATCGAGGGATCACTTCCAGATGAGCCATCAACCAACAACAAAGTGTGAAACACCTAAACACACACACACACGCACATCCATTAGATTAAAACTAATAAAAAAGAGGCCAGCTTAGGCCTTACCCCCCCCCCCCCCCCGAGGGAGTAAGGGACCCGGAGGGGAAAAGGGGGAACCCCGGCCCGTAATAAGGCCGTATTCAGCAGGGACTGGGGGCATCCCATACCAGGATCACCACAACCTGGTTGTACCGCATGCCCCAATTTGAGGTCTCGCGGTGGAGCAAAGGCTCCCAATGCACCCACTGGGTGCATTAAGCCTAAGCTGGGAGGCTCAATGGGGGACAATTTGGAAAGAATCCTGGCAGCAATAGGGATAAAAAAGGGCGTTGGGCACGAGCCTGGCTTACCTGCAAGTAAGAGAAGCTTCATCTTCTGTCTTGCTCGTTCCCTGCAGAGAAGACAACTGGGGAATTGGTGGGAGGTCCCAGGTAGTTATGGACCGGGAGGGGCTTCCTTTTTCGCATTCATCTCTGCAGTAGTTCGCCCTCTACTGGAGAATAACCCGACTGTCAAGACTTATTGAAGCGGAGTGTATGTCACACTTGGAATAGCTACCCGGGATGCCCGAATAGCCCGCTAGGGAAGTGGGAGACAATATATGACAATAGCCCTCCAATAAGGAGGAGACGTTAAATAGAGGGGATAGGCCGGGAGAAACCACTTAAAAAGAAAGACCCGCCTGTAAGACACAAATAAGAGATCCCGTAAGTCATGCAAAGTAATAACAGTAAAAACTAAGCCAGCCTGCAGGAGCACTTACGGACCAAGAGAGACGCCACACGCGCAGCAACCGCAGCAAAATGGCGCCCGCATATACCTCGAGGGGCGGGCCGTGGAGACCGTGACGCAAAAAGCGTCATCCACAAGGCCCGCCCGCCCCCGAAGAGCGCGAAAACGCGCCCACCTGACCAGGGAAGCCAATGACGGCGCAGCAGCACCTGAGGCGATGTCGCCGCCGTCTGCGAAGCGTGGTACAAATGCGCGGCGGCAATAGCTAAAAACACACAGTTTAAATATGACCACACATTACATTCACCACTGTGACAGTATACATACCCCCCCCCGAGAACTAACCCAGGAAGAGAGGGGAAGTGGACCACCAAAGGGAGCCTAACCGGGGAACGGGAGGTGAGGGGCTAAATGCGGGAGGCATCCCATAAGGCTCACCACAAGCCTGTACCGCTTACCCTTTGGTGGGGACCTGCGGATGCCTTCACCCGACCAGCGCAGCCTAAGCTGGGAGGCAGTAACAGGAACAGGTGGAAATAATCCTACAGGGCCGCAGGCAGCCCCGCTCACCTGCGAAAAGAGCCGTCTGCAGTCCAGACTGCAGAGAAGAACTGGGGAATTTGTGGGAGGTCTCTGGTATTTAAGGGGCCAGGAGGAGCCACTTTTCTGACTCTGCAGTCCAGCTCCATCTTGTGGATGTATAACCCAGGAGTAAGGAATTATCTCTGGAACAGGACATGCTGTATACTTAGAATAAAAGACCCAGGAGCCCCACAGTTTAGCCAGTCTCCCACAGCAGACACACCCAGGGCAGGGGCATTGTGTGGGCTGGGCAGAGTGCTCCCCAAGGAGGCGAATGCTGGGGAGGAAAACAGGGAAAGGGGACCCCAGCAGGTCCACCATGACAGGCCCTCAGGTCAGGTAGCCTGCTGGAGCAGGATCCTGACCCTTGGGATTCAGACCGAAGGTTGAGCCCTGGTGCGCTTAAATGACCCGTGCACACACCCCTCACTTTGCACAGTCACACACTATTCTTCAGAGACCGATGTCATGGAAAGCTGCAGATAGTGAGAAGCTGGGACACAGATGTAGTCAAGCCCCCTCCCCCTGACAGCACTGGAAAGAAACCGAAAAAATACCATTTTGTGAGTACTCACCTGAAAAATGGATATTGTTGGTGTGCCACACACCCCGCTTCACTTCTTAAATATTCATCCATTAATGGGTTAATCCACCGCCAGGTGACGTAGTGCAGAGAGGAAGTCTTGTAACGAGCCCCCTTCCGGCCTATATATATCTGGTACCCCCCTTCAATCACCAGTATATTTAAAAAGCAGAAAGACAAGGTACCAGTATTCCACCGGTAACCTCAAAAATCAATTTTGATATATAAATAAAAAAGGGCTTCACCATATAAATGCTTCGGTAATACCGAAAAGGGTGGGGGTGAAGCGGGGTGTGTGGCACACCAACAATATCCATTTTTCAGGTGAGTACTCACAAAATGGTATTATTCTTGGTGTGCCACACACCCTGCTTCACTTCTTAAATATTCATCCATTAATGGGACATCCAAAAGCAGTGTCCACAAGGGAAGGGCATCTCAAGGCCAGGTGAAGCATAACTTAAATGACTGCAGTCTGCAGAACTTTGCGGCCAAAAACAGCATCCGCTGAGGCCGGCACATCAACTTTGTAAAACTTAGAGAAAGTGTGAACAGAAGACCAAGTGGCGGCCTTACAAACCTGTTCAACAGAAGCTTGGTGCTGAAATGCCCACTTGCTAATGGCAGATTTGGCTGGTGCCAAACCCTTCTTAGGCCCATGGGGCACAACAAAAAAGGAATCCGTCCTACGAAAAGGAGACGTGATAATCAAGTAGTACTTAACACAGCGTACTACATCCAAACAATGCAAAACCCTCTGTCATTCTTAGGATTAGGACACAAGGAGGGAAGAACAATATCTTGATTCAAATGAAAAGCAGAAACAACCTTAGGAAGAAAGTCTGGCTTGAACCGAAAGACCACTTTATCCTGATGCCTCTCAAAGTAAGGCGCCTGGATAGTTAAGGCCGCCAATTCTGAGACACGCCGGACAGAAGTGATAGCTACCAAGAAGACAATCTTCTGAGTCAGGGTAGACAAAGCAATATCTTGCAAAGGCTCAAAAGGAGGAGCCTGAAGAGCCGAAAGAACCAAATTCAAATCCCAAACCGGGAGTAATGGTTTCCTGGGAGGCCGCACATGCGTAACCCCCTGGAAAAAAGTTTTAACTAAAGGTTTACGCGCAACACGCTTCTGAAAAAAGATAGATAAGGCAGAGACCTGCCCTTTCACACGCTAAGCTGGAGACCAGAGTCCAGCCCTGATTGTAAAAACTCCAGAACCCTGGAGACCGAAAAGACCCTACAAGGAAAATATCTTATCTCACACCAAGCGATATAGGCTTTCCAAGTCCTATAGTAGGTGATGGAAGAAGACCTCTTCCGGGCACTGATCAGAGTCCTAATGACAGAATCAGAAAGACCCTCCTCCTTCAGGATGGAGGTTTCAGCAGCCAGGCCATCAAACCCAGCGCTGGTAAATTGGGGCAACACAATTGCCCCTGAGTGAGCAGATCGGGCCGAAGAGGCAGAACGAACTGGACCACTGCCAGCCGAACGATGTCTGCGAACCTCACTCGTCTTGGCCACCTTGGGGCCACGAGAACGGCGTACACCTTTTCCAGAGCCAACTTCTGAAGAACCCTGCCCAGCATGGGCATCGGAGGAAACAGGTATAGAAATCCCAGAGCTCCCCAGTTCAGGGACATGGCGTCCACTGCCAGAGCCAGAGGATCCTGGGAGAGCGACACGAAGTTCGGGAGCCTGTGATAGTGATGAGGGGCCAACAGGTCCACCTCCGGGGTCTCCCATTGGAGACACAGTAAGCAAACCACCCGAGGATGGAGAGCCTAATCTTCCAGACGGGGAGAGCCCTTGCTCAACCGGCCCGCTACCTGTTTCATCACCTCTGGAACGTAAACCGCAGAGAGACAGGGAACATGGAACACTGCCCAGGTCCGGATCAGGGACATTTCTCTGAGAGTACTCAGACTGCGAGTCCTTCCCTGAAGACCGACGTAAGCAACCGCTGATCGATTGTCTGAACACATCTGGACCAGAAGGCCCAGAACGTACTGAGTCAGGAGAGCAAGCACCTGACGGATGGTTCTCAGATTCAGAATATTGATGGGTAAGTGGGGCCTTTAAGGTCTCCACTGCCCCTGAAACCGCAGCTCCTTCCAGAATCTGCCCCATCCCGACAGACTGGCGTCCGTGGTGACAATTTTCCAAAGGGGGGTCAGGAAAGGCCTGCCCTACACAAGATTGGTCGAGACCAAGCACCACAGGAGGGACTGCCGTACACGGGAGGACAACTGGAAGGACTGATCCAGCGACTGAGGTAGCTGGTCCTAACACGCTAACAGAAATAGCTGAAGCGTTCTCGTGTGAATTTGGGCAAAAGAAAGACACACTCCGTTTTGATGAGAGTTCAGGCCGGGATGAACCGACCCATGAACGGACCGTGAAGGAGGGTGAGACTCGAATTCCAGGTCGTAACCGGGCGACACTACCTCCTGGATCCATCTGCCTGGAACCACTTGGTTCCAAACCTGGTAGAAGTGTCGCAATAGTCCCCCCACCCGCACGGGTGAGGGCAGCCCCTCATTGCTGAGTGAGCTTATCAGCAGGTTTGGGCTTGGTGCCCCAGGACTGAGTGGGCCGGCCACGGCCCCTCCCCCGAGTCCAACCTGCGCCACTGGTAGCGGGAAAGGAAGCACCCCTGCCCGCTCTGAATCCTCGAAAGGAAGGCCTACCGGAACTTGCCCCCCTAAAGGGACCACGAGGCCTCTTGCGTTGTGGCATCTTACCACCCTTTGCGACTGAATCAATTTTCTCCCCAAAAAGACGCAACCCCAAAAAGGGGAGAGCTGTGAGCACCTTTTTGGAAGCCGTGTCCGCTGACCACTGACGCAGCCATACTGACCTGCGAATAGCCACCAGCATAGCTGCTGCCTTGCTACTCATAGTCAGCGCATCGTCCTGAGCGGCCAGGACATAAGCCACAAAAGATTCACACTGCTTAAGCGCAGTGAATTGTTTGCAAGCGGGATTAAGATCCTCATATAGCCCCTGAATTAAGGACTTAATTGCCAATAGAAGAAGGGCTGAAGCACATACCGGGCGCAACGCTGACCCGGAATAGATAAAACCATGTCGAGCGTATTGGTCAATCCGACGATCTTCCCCATCTTTAGGGACAGTGGTCTCAGCAGACTGTACCATAGCCGAGCTGGAGAGCCCTAGTACAGGGGTATCGACGTCAGGAGGGACAGACCAAAGCTTCACCAATTCTGGTGGAAAAGGATAACGCTTTTCCCAACTGGAAGGAATTCCAGATAACCGCGTGGGATGTTCCCATTCCTTAAGAACCACCCTCTCAAAGTGGTGTTGTCTGGGAAAAACCAAACGCGGCTGAGGCTCTTTGAACAACTGATCCTTTGGCGGGGCGGCCGCCTCAGGCGTATCTAAACTCAAAATTTTAAACATTTGAGCCAGAATAGAGGGGGTGTCAAAAACAACCCCCTCTGACCAATCGCCAATCTCATCAGCCACAAGCTGACCTGTCGGCTCATCTGACTCCGACGGGAATTCATCCTCGTCCGGGGATCCATCGGACCATTCCACAGGTTCACAAAACTCGTCCTGTGGAGCCGAAGGTACCGGAGTCAGGTGCCTTCGTTTTGCAGTGGCCTTTAACGCTGCTTTAACGGGCATTACTTTCCGGGGGCTGGGCTGTGCTGCCGCCTCGGAATGCGAATCCCCACTTTTGACAGTGTCATGCGGGGTCCGGAACAGGGAGGGAGAGGTAGGAGATGATGAAGAATGCGATGGACCCGCAGCCGAAGCAACGGACTGGCGCGCAATAGTCTGTTTTGCACAAGGGATGCAAATAAAGACATCATCAGCTGGGAGTGGAACCCCACAACCTACGCACCCCCCGAACGGCTCAGCAGAACCATTTCCGGAAATTACGGAAGCCTCCATATGGTGATTTATGGTATTCGCAATACTTGGGACTTTTAAGGCATAAGCCAACCCGGGATGCCCCTTTATTAGTAATGTCCCGGAAGGGAGGATTTTTTTTTTTTTTTTATTTAAATATTTTTTTTTTTTTTTAAGTTAAGGTCCCCTTTAATAAACTATATATATATATATATATATATATTTATATATAGTCTATGTATATATACATTAAATAGATATCCCAATAATTAGCCAGGCACATAGAGCCGGAGGGCCACCATAAGCAGGGATCCCAGGATCTGCAAGGAAAAGAAAAACCATCAGATCCTCACATGTGTATAAAAAAACATATAAGCATGGCACCAAAGTGCCTTTAAATAAGAGCCAAATCACGCCCCCTTAATAAAAAATGACTCCCCACTATATCACTGCAAGGAAATGCATTCCCCACGCGACTTCCTGCTTTTGAAAGGAAGTAAACGCTGGGCCCGCCGCAAGACGCCGCATGACGTCGGCGCCGCGCCCCCGACGCCGCGTCAGCGGGACCCGCCCCCCCCTATGCCAATCAGCTGGAAATCACTCTCAGATGGGCCACTACACGTGCGCCCAGGCGGCGGAGGGGGGAGGATAAAGACCGCATGGCGCAGCCTAAAGAATACATAAAATGCCAGGCGGGGAAGAGGGGAGAGGGGAGGGGGGAGGGGGCCACAAAGCAACAGTCTGCCAAGAAAAGTGGCCAGCCCCTACCCAGCGCAGCCTGCCCGTCAAGCAGACCAAAACCAAAAGTATACACATGCTGAATAACAGTGAATGCATAATCATGAACACACACACATGTTGAAATGAAGTGATACAAGTGAAACACACATACTTAAAAGCACACCCTCACACCCCCCCCCCCCATAGTGAAGGGAGAAGGGACCGTAACGGGAGAGAAAGGGGCTACGGGGACCCTCGGGACAGGGGCATCCCATTTCCGGATCACCATGCCGGATAGCCGCATTGCCCCACGCATGAGGTCGAGCGGTAGGAGATAAGCTCCTAGGCACTTAAAGTGCCATCTACCATTTGCCCGGTGAGCAGCCTAGGCTGGGAGGCTTCCATTCCACCATAAAGGTATACAAACTCAAACCGGGCAGAAATAGACCAAAAGGGGGGTGGCGGGGTAAGAATACCCCGGCCTACCTGTAAGCAGGAGACTTCCATCTTCTGACTTGTCAGCAAGCAGAGAGAAAAAATACTGGTGATTGAAGGGAGGTACCAGGTATATATAGGCCGGAAGGGGGCTCGTTACAAGACTTCCTCTCTGCACTACGTCACCTGGCGGTGGATTAACCCATTAATGGATGAATATTTAAGAAGTGAAGCGGGGTGTGTGGCACACCAAGAATATAAAATCTTGAACATCTTCACAGAGTTCCGTGTCTAGCCACAGCCTGCCCTATATATGACAGAAGCAGCCTTCCTGTTTTCTGAAGATGAGTCAGGGCCATTGTTAGTGATGTAGCCCCCCCCCCCCCCCATATTGGCTCTGCACAGGGAGTCCCTGTATGGGACCAGCAGCACCAAAAGAGGGGCATAATTTTTCCTTCCTGCACAAATCGCTACTTTGCCTACAACCTACATATATATCACACATATACTGTATACAGATATAAAAGATAAAATACAACTGCTAACCAAGTTCTAATTATTTTATTAGAAATACATATCGATACCTGCAGTATTTTTAATGTGTTTGAAGGGTATGTGCATCACAAATTTACTAACATTACTAAGTTTGGTTTAAAAGGGGTGCAAACCCAATGGTAATAACAAGACAGCAAGCAGTTTACCTGATGCCTGCCCCATGTGTTTCCTGCAGCACAGGGTAGAAACCTTAATGAGGCTTCAAAGTGTGTCTTCCTTTTTATTTCATTACTCCAGGACCACACAAAAAAGTAGTCTAACAGCTACTTTGGCCCTTGGAGCTTGGAGAAGCCACAGTGGTCCCTCAGCTGTCTTTGACCACAGCAGAGCATGCTGAAGCCTTAAGTGAAGGAAGCAGCTTTGCTTAGAATACATATGGCATTTACATATACCTGGAGATGCTTTCAAATGACTTATTTTAAACTGTTCCCAAAGGGGGATACAGTGGGAGGAAGTGTGTGCCTCGGACAGGGACTTTCATGTCTTTTGAGCACAATTGTGCTCTGACAACGTAGATTTGAATTAAAAACAAAATGAATATGTAGTATCTGTGAACTTTTTATTTAACTATGTCTATATACCGCATTTGCCGGCATATAAGATGACTTTCTGTCCCTGAAAAACCTGCCTTCAAGTGGGGGGGTCGTCTTATACGCCGGGTGCACGGCACAGCACTGTTACCTGCGGGGCCGCTAGGATTCCGGGGCGGCCGGGAGGGAAGGCAGCGCGCAAGCCAGAAACGAGAAAAAAGGCAGCGGGCGGGGCCGGCAGTGGGCGGGGTCCGAGACCATGACGGAGGCAGTAGGCGGGGCCGTCGGCCAGGATGGAAGGCAGCGGGCGGGGCCGTCGGCCAGGATGGAGGCTGAGCGGCGCTCAATTAAGTTCTGCAGTGCACTGCTTAATATCCTCCGGGCAGCAACAAGCAGGACTATGCATTAGTTTGGCCCTGCATAGTTCTGTTTGCAGCTGCCCAGCGGATATAAAACAGTGCATGAAGCAGGACGTTTATGATTGTGCGTCGCTCAGCCTCCTGGGATAGTTGCAGATGACTGAGCGCTCCTTTTATCGCCAGTCAGCTTTTCCCTGGGGCACCCTGAATTGGGAAGCCCCACTGTGTGAACCCCCCCCCCACCCGGGCACCTGTAAAAACCCACCTTTCCCTGCTTCAACTTTTTCTTAGCTCTGTCCCATCCCATCTCTGTTCCCATGACTCCCATCCCATCTCTCTATTTCCAGCTCTGTCCCATCCCATCTCTCTATTCCCAGCTCTGTCCCATCCCATCTCTCTATTATCCCAGCTCTGTCCCCTTCCATCTCTCTTTTCCCAGCTCTGTCCCATCCCTTCTCTCTATTCCCAGCTCTGTCCCATCCCATCTCTCTTCTCCCAGGTCTGTCCCATCCCATCTCTCTTCTCCCAGCTCTGACCCATCCCATCCCTTCTCCCAGCTCTGTCCCATCCCATCCCATCTCTTTTCCCAGCTCTGTCCCATCCCATCTCTCTTTTCCCAGCTCTGTCCATCCCATCTCTCTATTCCCAGCTCTGCCCCATCCCATCCCTCTTCTCCCAGCTCTGTCCCATCCCATCTCTCTATTATCCCATCTCTGCTAACATGCTCAGGTTGTTTTTTTGGTTTGTTGTTTATTCGCTGTGTGGAAGGTGTGCGGAAGAGGGAGTAGTCTTATACGGCGAGTATATAACAAATTCTATATTTTGAGTGGAAATGTTGGGGGGTCGTCTTATACGCCCAGTCGTCTTATACGCCGGCAAATGCGGTATGTTGCACAATCATTCACTAAGTACAACACTAGTTGAGACATGTTTGTACTCTATCAAAATTGATGGCAACAGTTGGACCAGGGTTAACAAAAGACTGGAAAATGAAGTGGTACTAACAGCTGGAGTGTTAACATTGCTGTACAAAAAGAGCATGTTAGGGAGAAAGCGTCTCTCAGACGTTCAGGTTTTTAGAGGTTCACCAATCTGTAAAAATACCATTTTGTGATTACTCACCTTTAAATTGGGTATTATAAGTATGTCACACACCCCGCTTCCAAGATTAATAACATTCGGGTTATGTCCAGTAGAGGGCGAACTTCTGCAGAGATGACTAGAAAAAAAGGAGCCCCTCCTGGTCCATAAATACCTGGGACCTCCCACACATTACCCAGTATAGGAAAGCAGTAAGGGGACCAGGAAGAGCCAATAAAAAACTAATTAACCAAACAGGGTCCACCATATAGAGGATCCAGAATACAAAACAGGGTGGGATGAAGCGGGGTGTGTGACATACTTATAATACCCATTTTAAAGGTGAGTAATCACAAAATGGTATTATTCCAAGTATGTCACACACCCCGCCTTCCAAGATTAATAACATTCGGGACATCCAGTAGCAGTGTCCAGCATGGGCGGGGATCCCAAAAAGGCAATAATGCAAAATGAAACCACTGCAGCTTGCAGAACTTTGCGGCCAAAAACAGCATCCGCTGAGGCCCGCACATCAACCTTATAAAACTTGGAAAAGGTATGAACAGAAGACCAAGTAGCAGCCTTACAAACTTGTTCAACAGAAGCCTGGTGCTGAAAAGCCCAGGAAGCCCCAACAGCACGAGTAGAATGAGCAGTGATCTGAAAAGGGGGAGTCCTTCCCTTGGCAGTATAGGCCCCAACAATGGCCAGACGTATCCATTTACTAATGGTAGACTTGACGGGCGCCAAACCCTTCTTGGGTCCAGAGGGCACCACAAACAAGGCGTCCATCCTACGGAAGGGAGAAGTAGCCACCAAATAGTACTTCACACAACGAACAACATCCAAAGAGTGCAGGGCCCTCTCCTTGTCATTGCTAGGCTTAGGACACAAGGAAGGGAGAACCACACCCTGATTGAGATGGAAGGCAGAGACCACTTTAGGTAGGAAATCTGGCTTAAAACGGAAGACCACCTTGTCCTGATGTCTTTCAAAGTAAGGGGCCTGAATAGACAGAGTCGCCACCAAAAAGGCAACCTTTTACGTGACAATGGAAAGTGCAACATCCTGCACCGGCTCAAAAGGAGGCCCCTGGAGAGCTGACAGAACCAAATTCAAGTCCCAAACAGGCAACAAAGGCTTTCGAGGGGGCCGCACATGAGTGACCCCCTGGAAAAAAGTCTTAACCAAAGGATGGAGAGCAAAAGACCTTTGAAAGAAAACCGCCTGGGCGGAGACCTGCCCTTTCAAGGTACTAAGCTGAAAACCCAGGTCCAAACCATGTTGAAGAAACTCCAAAATCCTGGGAATCGAAAACACCCTACAAGGCAAGGCCCTAGCCTCACACCAATCGATATAGGATCGCCAAGTCCTATAGTAGACGTTAGAGGAAGACTTCTTCCTAGCCCTAACCAGCGTCTTGATCACAGCATCAGACAAACCTTCTTCTTTTAGGATGTAGGTTTCAGCAGCCACGCCGTCAAAGCCAGCGTTTGTAAATTGGGGTAACAAAGCTGACCTTGAGTGACCAGATCCGGAAACAGAGGCAACCGGTACTGATCTACTGCCAGCCGTGCGACGTCTGCTAACCACACCTGTCTTGGCCACCTCGGAGCCACCAGGATTGCTGGCACATCCTCTTGGACCAGCCTGCGCACCACCCTGCCTACCATGGAAAAGGGGGGAAACAGATACAGGAGACCCAGACCCTGGCTGTAAGCACTGCCTTAGCCGTCATGTCAGCCGCCCATTGGCGCAACCAAACCAATCGGCGTATAGCCACCAGCAAGGCCGAGGTTCTACTACACATGCATAATGTATCGTCCAAGGCTGATAAGACAAAGGTCATAAACAAATCACACCGCGAAAGTGCTGCAAATTCATCACTAGCAGGGTTAAAATGGGGACCATTCAACAGGCCCCTAATCAAAGATCTGGTAGCCACGGCCGTGAGGGCTGAAGCACAAACCGGACGCAAGGCCGAACCCACACAGGAAAAGGCATGTGACGCCATCTGATCAAGGTGTCGGTCCTGACCATCCTTCAGCGTGGTGGAGTCAGGTGAGTGCACAACCGACGTGTTGGACAAGCCCAGAATCGGAGCGTCGACCTCTGGGGGTGACGACCAGCGCTTCACCGTGTCCACAGGAAAAGGACACTTCCTATCCCACCCCTGAGGGGTACCAGGAAGCCGGCTGGGCTTTTCCCATTCCTTAAGAATCAATTTGTCAAAATGTTTCTGATCCGGAAACTCCAAGCGTGGCTTAGTGCCCCCAAAAAATTCCCCCTTTTGCAGAGGGGCCTCCGCAGGAGGGGAAATAGCAAGCACCTCAAAAATATGGGCCAGAAGTCTGGGGGTATCCACAGTATCCCCACACTCCTGCCCAGCATCAGCATCCAGGAACTGCTGATCATCAGAGCAATCAGATTCCGAAAACAATTCCCCTTCTTCCAGCGGGGAATAATAAGACCAGACAAAGGGGTCATATTCCTCATAGTTAAGACTTGGCGCAGCCGGTGACAAATGTCTTCTCTTAGCTGGGGCCCTCCTGGCCGCAGAGCTAGCAACCAATTTTTCAATGTTGGTCAATCTAGCACAGACATCAGAATGCGACTCAGAATGGGGTCAAAACCAGGCGTGGGGGTGTAGGAGATGAGGCCGTCGGCACTGACCCAGAGGCCTGGGACCCAGACTGCCGTGTAATGGCCTGCTGTGCACATGGTATGCAAATAAGCACATAATCCCCCACAAGGGATACCCCACAAACCACGCACTGCCAGGGTTGCCCCAAAAGGAGCCAGAGCCCAGTATCCTGGGAAGCCTCCATATGGTGAATTTTAATGGTAGTCACAAAGACCAGTGGGAATTACGCTAGTAAACCACCCGGGATGCCCCTTAACGTCTGTTAGTGGGAGGGTTTTTCAATGACATCCCAATTTGATCAAGGGACCTAAGGACCGGGAGAATCCCCTTTCTTAAAATCAAGGCCAGGAGGTCCCCCTGAAAGACACAATAAAAGGGGGGCCCATTAAGAAGACAAGGAATCATGCATCCTTCATACATAATATATATCTATATATATATATACAATGTCAACTGATACACACTACAATAGCCCATCAGCGCTAAGGGCTATAGATAAGGTCAAACATAGCAAGCCTGAACACGTAAACAAAAAAAGGGGGCCCAGAAGGCCACTCAGCTCCCGCAATGGCGTCCAGCAGCAGCACAGGACTCAGAAGGGCGGGCAAGCGCAGTTTGCGCGCCATGCCTGGCCCCGCCCCCTCCCTGCCCGGAAAAAAGGCTGCTCTCAGCCAAGGGCTGAGACCGCAGACAAGGCGCCGGAGGAGAGGGGCGGGCCGCGCCACACACAAAGAGCGCGCAGCCCTGCCCTCTCCCCCGACTGAACAAGGAGGTCGAGCTCCCACAAGCTGCGGAGCCGGCCATAAAAGAAAAAAAAAAAAAAGACCCCGACCCGCCGCCAGCGTGCAGGACGGCCGAATGCAGTCAACACTCACACAACATACAGACAAATAAAGCCAAAATCGAGGGAACGTTAGTGGGAGGAGGCCGGACCCCCCCCCCTACTAGCCAGGAACGGGGAGAGTGGGGGGAATCCCAGGGCCACCTAGATAAATAGCATGGGCCGCACGGACAGGGTATCCCACACCATGATCACCACAGCCTGGTAGCAGCCTACCCCTTGGAGGGGGTCTCACGAAGGAGCATGGCTCCTATACAAGGCTGGAAGGCATAGGGGTGTTACAAAAAAAACAGGTCCGGTCGGAAATAGGAAATAAATGGCCGGGTGGACACCCGGCTTACCTGCAAGGAAGGAGACAGCCATCTTCTGTACTTGCTCGCCGCCTGCAGAGACGATTACTGGGTAATGTGTGGGAGGTCCCAGGTATTTATGGACCGGGAGGGGCTCCTTTTTTTCTAGTCATCTCTGCAGAAGTTCGCCCTCTACTGGACATAACCCGAATGTTATTAATCTTGGAAGCGGGGTGTGTGACATACTTGGAAAAAAACTGTGCCTAAAAAATGTCAAACTATTTGAGATAAAAGTTGAAGTCAAAGTGCTACTGCAGGCAATGGCAATTGGGACACCATTGCACTGGGCTACATTTGACACTGTCCTAAGCGGTTTTACATTTTTAAATTGAAGAAGAAATGGCTGAGAAATCATTTTCATGTGATTTCTCTTCTGAAAAAAAGTGGGCGTGGTCCATGGATCTGTGATGCTGCATAATAATCAGCAAAATAGGCAGACTTTGCGCTGACAGCAATGTGATGAACCTGGAGGAGAGGGCGGAGTGGCAGGATGAGGAAGGGACCAGAAATCCTGGCTAGCTCTACTGAGATGATTGCAGGAGGGGATGAAAAAGAATCTGAATCTGTAAACCCCCATATCTCAGCCATTTCTTCTTCAATTCAAAAATGGAAAACAGTTTAGAACACACAATTGTGTAACAATTACACTTTAACTAAACTAAAATACTATCAGGGGTTAAGCTCTTAAAAAAAAAAAAACATATCTAAAGCAAAACCAGCCTGACACCAGCTATCTGGGCTGGTATACCAGGGCGTGGAGGCCGAGCGGCCAGCCCTTGGGGGCTACCAACCAGCCTGCATAGCCCACATGGGAACCAGGCTCTTTTGCACCCACCTGGCCTTTTCAGGTAATGATTTTTTAGGCAAGTGACCATCTAGCTGATTATTCGCGCAAACAGTTCGAAAGTCAGCATTTCAGATGGCATAAGCTTGCATTAGCAGTGGCGAACCCATGAATTAGGAGCTTCTCCTGAAGGGGGTAAGTTGCGAAGGGTATGTGGCACCTCTAGGAGGAGGGCAGAGGTGGCAGTTAACCTAAGCTGCCCACAGGTGGTAGCCAGTTGAACCTCCCCTTATTGGAGGTTTGCAGCACAGCCACGTGCAGGGAAAAAGTGTCTGATTAATGTGGTGCTCATGGGTAGGATCCTCCTAGCAGCCACACTTGCACCCCTGCGTTCACTCCCCATCCCAGAAGCAACATTTGACCCCCACTTCCTCTAGCAGCTACATTTGAACCTAATGCCTCAGCCCCGCAGATTGTAAAAATACCGTTTTGTGAGTACTCACCTTTAAAACGGGTATTATGAGTGTTCCATACACTCCACTTCATTCTTCGTGACATCTGGGTAATCTCCAGTAGAGGGCGAACTTCTGCAGAGATGAATATGCAAAAAAGAAAGCCCCTCCCGGTCCATAAATACCTGGGACCTCCCACACATTACCCAGTAATCGTCTCTGCAGGCGGCGAGCAAGTACAGAAGATGGCTGTCTCCTTCCTGGGATCTCCCACCAATTCCCCAGTGTATAAAAGCAGTAAAGGGACCAGGAAGAACCAAATATAATCAAAACCAATGGTTCACCATATAAAAGCCCCAGAATACCTGAAAAAAACAAGGGTGGGGCGAAGTGGAGTGTATGGCACACTCATAATAACCGTTTTAAAGGTGAGTACTCACAAAACGGTATTATTCTAAGTGTGCCATACACTCCACTTCGTTCTTCATGACATCTGGGACATCCAATAGCAGTGTCCATCATGGGTGGGAACCAGAAACAGTAAAGAATGTACCAACTCAAACCACTGCAGCTTGCAGAACCTTGCGGCCAAAAACAGCATCCGCTGAAGCCCACACATTAACCTTGTAAAAATTGGAAAAGGTATGAACGGAAGACCAAGTAGCAGCCTTACAAACTTGTTCAACAGAAGCCTGGTGCTGACAAGCCCAGGATGCACCAACAGCATGAGTAGAGTGCGCAGTGACCCTAAAAGGGGGAGTCCTCCCCTTAGCAGAATAGGCCCCAACAATGGCCTGACGAACCCATTTGCCAATCGTAGACTTAGCAGGCGCCAAACCTTTCCTGGGCCCACAGGGCACCACGAAAAAGGCGTCCGTCTTGCGGAAGTAAGAAGTAGTCACCAAATAGTACTTCACAGAGCGAACAACATCCAAATTGTGCAGAACCCTCTCCTTGTCATTGTTAGGCTTAGGACACAAGGAAGGGAGAACACTGTCCTGATTGAGGTGGAAAGCAGAAACCACCTTAGGAAGAAAATCCGGCTTAAAACGAAAAACCACCTTATCCTGGTGTCTCTCAAAGTAAGGGGCCTGAATCGACAGGGCCGCCAACTCAGAGACCCGCCGAACAGAGGTAATAGCCACCAATAAGGCAACCTTCTGAGTGAGAACCGAAAGAGCAATATCATGTAGCGGCTCAAAAGGAGGACCCTGCAGAGCCGAAAGAACCAAATTAAAAAAAAAATCCCAAACAGGAACTACAGCCTTCCGAGGGGGCTGCACATGCGCCACCCCTTGGAAAAACGTCTTAACCAGCGGGTGTAAAGCAAAAGACCTCTGGAAGAAAACCGACAGAGCAGAAACCTGTCCTTTCAAAGTACTAAGCTGGAACCCAAGATCCAGATTATGCTGAAGAAACTCCAAAATCCTGGGTATAGAAAAAACCCTGCAAGGCAAGGCCCTAGCCTCACACCAATCAATAAAGGACCTCCAAGTCCTATAGTAAATGCCCGAAGAGGACCGCTTCCTAGCCCTAATCAGGGTCTGAACAACAGCCTCAGACAAACCTTCCTCTTTCAAGATGAAGGTTTCAGCAGCCAAGCTGTCAAAGCCAACGTTTGCAAATTGGGGTAAAGTAGATGACCCTGAGATAGCAGGTCCGGCAGCAAGGGAAGCTGGTACTGGTCTACGGCCATCCTTACAACGTCTGCGTACCAAATCCTTCTTGGCCACCTTGGAGCCACCAGAATCGCTGGTGCCCCTTCTAGAACCAGTTTGCGAACTACCTTGCCCAGCATGGAGACAGGTGGAAACAGGTACAGAAAACCCAGGTCCTTTCAAGCCAGTGACAAGGCATCCACTGCCAAAGCCAGGGGATCCTGAGAAAGAGACACAATAGCCGGAAGTTTTGATTGTGCCTCGAGGCAAAGAGATCCACCTCCGGAGTCCCCCACTTGCGGCAAAGATCCAGAAAAACCTCGGGGTTGAGAGACCACTCTCCGTGGCGAGAGGATCCCCTGCTCAGGGAATCCGCCTCCGTATTCTCCACTCCCGGAAATGTAGACTGCCGAAAGGCAAGGAACATTGCTCTCCGCCCAGTGCAGGATCAGAGAGACTTCCCTGAGGGCACTCCTGCTGCAAGTCCCTCCTTGGTGATTTATGTAAGCCACTGCCGTTCGGTTGTCTGAACGCACCTGAACCGGAAGACCCCGTAACTGTGTGGTCAGCCGAACCAGAACCAGTGGAATGGCTCTGAGCTCCAATACATTGATGGGGGTATGAGCCTCCTGGGGAACCCACACCCCGCTGAACTGATGACTCTTCCAATAACCTCCCCAGTCCGACAGGTTGGCATCCGTGGTAACCGTCTCCCAACAAGGGACCAGAAAGGATCTGCCCTTCACCAGATTGCTCGAGTCCAGCCACCACCGAAAGGACTGCCGAACCCTGGGAGACATCTTGAAAGGTTGATCCAATGACTGTGGGCTCCTGTCCCAATATGTCAATAGGAGTAGTTGAAGAGATCTCATGTGAAATTGTGCAAATGGCACCAGCTTGAAGGAGGACACCATCAGACCCACCAGTTTCACCCCGTCGGATAGAGGGACAAGGACTGGCCAGAAGAAGACGGATCAGGCCCTGAATCCTCTGCACTTTGGTCTGGGGCAGAAACACTCTGGCCCGACTGGTATCCAGATTCATGCCCAGAAATGAAATCACTCGAAACGGGGAGGGAAGGGAAGAAGCTGAAATCAACAGATCGTCCAGATAAGGCACAATGCAAATGCCCTGAGATCTGAGCAGAGCCATTACGCCCGCCAAAACCTTGGTGAAGACCCTCGGTGCCGAGGTCAGACCGAAGGGAAGAGCTACAAATTGATAATGTTGATCCTCCACCGCAAACCGGAGGAATCTCTGATGTGCCTGAAAAATCGGAACATGCAGATACGCAACCTTGATGGCGAAGGGAATTGATAGCCGAGCGCAGAGTCTCCATGCGGAACTTCTTGGCTCTGATAAACCTGTTGAGAACCTTGAGATCTAGAATGGGTCTCACCGAACCCTCCTTTTTGGGAACCGTGAAAAGGTTGGAGTAGTAACCCCTGCCTCTTTCCAACGGAGGCACCGGGCATATAACCCCCATGTCCAGAAGGTTTTTTACTGCTAACAGGAGCCCCTGTGCAGCCTGAGGGTCCGAGGGCACCCAAGACCTTAAGAATCTTGGGGGCGGCCAGTACTCGAACTCCAGTTTGTACCCAGAGGAGACCACTTCCAAGATCCAATTGTCTGTGACCTCCCGGGCCCAGACCTGGAAGAAGAGCCGCAGCCGCCCCCCCACCCTTGCGGGTGAGGGCGCCCCTTGGAACCCCAGGCAGCCGCGGGACGTGCCCGACTTCTGCCTCTGTTCCAGGACGAGCCCCTGACACTTGAGAAGGCCAGACCCCTAGACGCTCTGGCCCCTTGAAAGGAAGGAGTGAACGAGCCCGCCCCCCGAAAGGGACGGCGCTGTTTCCTCCGCTGAGGTAACTTACCTCCTTTAGCAACAGCATCCAATTTATCTCCAAACAGCCGTGCACCCAAGAAGGGGAGAGCTGTGAGTGACTTCTTGGCTCCAATGTCCGCTGTCCACAGACGGAGCCAGACCAGTCTGCGCATGGCCACCAGTAAGGCTGACGTCCTACTACACACGACAATGGAGTCTTCCATCGCAGCCATGACAAAATCCATGAACAATTCGCACTTCTTAAGTATAGTGAACTCAGCGCCATCTGGATCAAGCTGAGCGTTATTCAGCCAGTCCCTGATAAGAGACCTGGTAGCAAGCGACACCAGGGCAGATGCACTAACAGGCCGCAGGGCCGAGCCCAGGTTGGCAAATGCGTGGCCCGCCATCTGATCAAGGCGCTTATCCTCGCCATCCTTAAGGGAGGTGGCGTCAGGGGTGTTAAGCACAGAAGAGTTGGTCAAACCTAAAACAGGCGCTTCGACCTCGGGAGGAGAAGACCAGCGCTTGACCGCCTCCACCAGAAAAGGATACTTCTTATCCCATCCCTGAGGCACACCAGGAAGCCAGCTGGGCCTCTCCCATTCTCTAAGTATCAGCGCATCAAAATACCCTACCCTGGGTAGGGAATTCCAGACAGGGCTTGTGGGCCCCAAAAAATTCCCCCTTCTTAAGAGGGGGCGCCTCAGGTGGATCAATATCCAAGACCTCCAATAAATGTGACAAAACAGTGGTCGTATCAACGGCATCCCCCAGCGCCTGCCCGACATTGGAATTCCCAGGCTGACCATAGTCAGCCTCTGAATCCTGATACAATTCCCCCTCCTCTAACGGGGAATAATCGGACAAATCAACAACTCATTTATATCCCACAAAGTAGTAAAGAAAGAACAGCGCTTATAGAAATGCTCAGCTGCAGCCTGACCGGTTGGCTAAACCGTGGGGTTGAAAAGACAATAAAGGTGATAGATCTAGCAGACAACAGACAAGCTGCCTGTGGCTGTCAGTCTATCTGCAAGCGCGCAAATTTCTGTAGGATGCTCAGGTGTTTGGGATATCCCAAACACCTGAGCATCCTACAGAAATTAGCGCGCCTGCAGATAGACTGACAGCCACAGGCAGCTTGTCTGTTGTCTTATACCTTATATTATATTATATCTGTATGATTTTTCCTGTATCAGCCAGCCCTGGATCAGAACCATAATAAATGGCACATCCACAGATACCATTCATCCAAGTTACCTATTTTTCAGTAATATTAGTGAGTTAATAATAATTCATTAATAATTGAGATCATAAACATTTTATTCATCTAAACCTTCTTACAATTCCCCCTGTTAAGATCTTAAATTATTAATGCAGGGTTATTATTAGTTAAAATAAAAACATACCATCTATCCACTTTTTCACCATTCTTTTCACATTCATTCAACTGTGGGTTAACTTACCAAGAAACATGATTCCAATCTCAGAACTCAGAACCAAAGGAAATATTTTTTTTACCTCTGTTCCCTTATCATTTTGATGTAATTAACAAGTTACTGCTATAACTATTAATCTAATTCTAACTAAGTTAACAAAATATTAAAATATACAAATATATCCTCCAAAGAACGAATCCCCTTTTTACACATGCACTTCCAGTGGCAAGTATATGAGTTTTAATAGAAAAATCTGGTTGTGATAGATCAAAGAAGAGTCAAGACTCTGAGTCAAGAGCCTAAATTCTTAATGCCTTCTGACTCCTCCTACCAACCCACTATGAACATATTTACCCTTTTTATTAGTGACCCAGAACCAAAAAATCCTCTTAACCCAAATTGTAACATTTCATAAGCACCGCTATACACCTCCACTTATTATGCTAATAGGTAGACCTTTAGGTGTAATGTTCTATTTTGGTTCCTAAAACCCAATGTAAAAATGTAAATAGGTGTCACTGCCTTGAAAATAACTAATTCACAACATTTTTATATAACAGATTTCTTTTTCATTATGTTGTCACTGGTTAATCTTCCTTTCATTCTGTTCTTCTTTTCTGCCTTGGGACGATCACTTCTTTGGCAAGACTTCGTCAGATCATTCACTGCAATCTCATGCATGGAAGTGTTAATTGCACTCTTGAGTTGGGTTATGTATCTTTATTTCTTCTATGATGAAATAGGAGTTTTCATGATATTCATATTCTTCACCTTATGGTGAACTTTTCATCATGGCTTCTTATCTTATCATGTTACTCCCTTCTTCTCTTTCCTTCCGACTTCAGGGCTTCGCGTCATAATTTCCGTCATCATTCCTTATATAGCCTTGGTTTACTTTCCTTTAACATAAAATTTAGCAGCATCAATTTCTTTAAGCAAATAATTTCATAGTATTCTTATCTAAATTCACATGAATTATACTCCAAATCCACTTTCCTTAAAACTTGTTTTTGATATATTCACACTAACAATCAGTATATATTATAAAGTTTTCATCTGCATCATAAATACTTCATAAGTGCATTGTCAACAAATTAAGTCAAATAATTTTGGATACAGATTTGGGCACATTGTATGACGTCAAGTACAATTTGCAAAATTTCTTTCCAGTAACTTATGTCTTGATCCCATTTATGTTACTAAATTTTTGAAGGAAATGCCTTGGAATAACAGAAGTATATCTCCCACTCAAATCATGTCACCAGAATCTCTTTTCTCTTAAAAACGAGCTTCTGAGACACCCTCTGATCAGCTTATCTGAGCATGCATCACTGAAACATGAAATATATTCTTCTGTTTTCCTTCACATTTCTATACAATCATTTCTAATTCAAATCTTCTAAATTTAAAATGCCACTTACAAGCAGATGCATATCTCTCATGTATAGGATCTGTTAATTGACTCCATCCAGCTGCTTGTTCCTCCACTAGCCCTATATTCCCTTAATTCTTTAAAAGTATGTGGGAACCTAAACTTCTGGTAAATACTATTAAGATCCTTGCTTTAAAACCTTAATAATAATGATACCTACCTTTTACTTTAGAAATATTTATAGCTTCATATGAATTTTACCTGCTTATATTAGTTAAATATATTAGGAAAGTGTTGTTAGTGTTGATTATTCCTTTAAAAGTACATTCATCTCTCTCTAAGTCTAATGGCCATCTGTTGGTAATTATCCAACAAAGGAAATTCCTCTAGTCAGACTAGCTCTTAAAGCAAATATCTGTGTCACAACTGAGACTGGTCCAATCAGATACAATCTGATCGATCTACTGGACAATCTATTGAATCTTGAGGTGAGCCAAAATAATCCTTACCCTCAATATTGTATTTTTTCCCTACAGTAATCAATATACAACTCATTTCTAAACCTAATTACAATTTTACAGCTCTTTGCTCCACAGGAAATGAGTCAATCAAATCTGTCCATCTATGGTCTTCTAAAATCACATCTGTTACACAAATATATTTTCCACTCTAACCTTTTATAGAATAATTATATCAGATTAGTGATACCTTCAATAAATTATTTAATTTAATTAATCACAACCTTTTATACCCATGAATGATTTTAAGGAATTTAATCCGACTAAAAATGAGTTAATAACCACATATTCTAGATGTTATGTTATATCTCAACTAATCATATTTGAAATAATGTCTTTAAAGATTTAGCAAACTCTTTTTACCATATATGGTGTCTTTGTACTATCAGTATCCCTTCCCCCCTACACTCCTAACATTAAAAGTTACTTCAGAGGAATGGCACCTCCCATCCTCTGCCATTAATCAATAACTTTCCTGCTACCTCTCTAAATGTTCGGATTTCTTTAGGCAGAAGGGACTGAAATGACATCACTAGTCGCCACCCACTTGGGTTGGGCGAATTTCAAATTTCCTCGCTGCTTCCTTTGTTTCCAAACCTTCCACAGATAAGATGTAGGCATATTATCAATCTCTGCTATGGGCACACCACTCTGTATCAAATCTAGGAAGATTTGTGTTCTTGTGCCCCACTTTCTTTCCTTTACATTCCTATGTGCAGCTCTTTCTCTGGTGTTTCCAAAGAAAGGAATTCTCTTTGTTTGAGAATTATGCCCCCAGCGTGGTGTGCATACTTCTGTATTTCTTTTATACGTCCTGAAAGTCTTAGGCTTATTATTTCCAGTGTGTTTTTCATTATGAAAACTGTTGCAACACCTAGAAACATGTCCAATTCCTCCACAATAATAACATCCCTAGTTCTTACTTCAAATTTACCGCCTTGTGCAACAGGAACGGTTTCTAGCTCAGCATTAATCTGCGGTTTCTGGGGCAACACATTTGCACATTTATTTGCCTCATCTAGTATGGAAACATATGAAACATGTTTTGCAGTACAATCTACATCCATTGTATTATCAGTCAGCATCCAATTCTCTTTGCTATACTCAATATTTTCTTTATCTTCATTAATTTCTTCCATACAGATAACATCCTGCGGATTTATCTGCCTTTCCTGTTATACCTACAGGTGGCAGCAGTGAGAGTTTTAGATCTCACTTGCTGAAAAGGTTCATCCCTGTTTTAAATAGCTGAAATGGTTGCCTTATTTGTGTTGTATTTTAACTGTCTCCTTATTTTGTCTATAAATGCTGCAGCTTTCTGCATAGAATCTTTTTCACTTGCTAACATTTTTGAGACTGGATCAAGGAAGTTAAATTTCCTAACAAAGGCTTTTATCATGCTGTTGGGCTCCTCATCATCATGAATTCCTATTATTAATCTATATGCCTGCTCAAATTTTTCCATGAAGGCATAAACATCTTCATCGGGTGAGGGTTTTAAGTTATTCAACACCTCAAAATGTGGAGATTCACCATTAACAAAATGTATTAACTACCTTAATCTATCTGCCTTAGAACTATGAATTGGTTCATACCTATTTTCAATTATAGGAGTTTGTTCTAATCGTCTAACCATATTTGACGGTATCCAGATTCTAAACAATTTATTCTTCTGTTCATCATTTAGACAATATCTGTCAGTAAATAATTCAAACACATCTGCATTTCCAAATGCATCAACATTCTGGTCATATGCTGGAATATACTTTAAGATCTTCATTAATTGCTTGTGAATCTTAATATTAACTCTGATTGAATTATCTAAACGTTTTTTTTATTCCTAATCTCCATTTCATCCTCTTTAATATTCTCCAAATCTAAAGAGACCAAATCAGGAATATAAGATTCCTTCGGTATGCCTGCTTTTGTTCTTGATGGACCAGGCTTACCTGCTTCCTTATCAGCTTTCTTAGTGTTTGCGGATATGATTTTCATTTCATTACTTAATTTTTCTAATAGCTGTTCCCTGGTAGTTAACTGATTTTCTAAGTTCCTTATATATTCTGCCAATAAAGGACAATTTTCACAATCAAAATTTACTTCTGATGCTCCCTGCCCTTCTATTATCTGATCAGAAACAAGCTGGGGAATCTTCTCACTACTAACATTAGCACATTTGGAACCAGCAGGGGGTGCTGTTTGCACAGTTACAGCTTGCAGCTTCTCCTCACAACTATTCCGTAAATTCAATTCAAATAATCAATATAAGGCATTGTGGCTAAATCAGCTAAACACATTTAATCTGGATTAATCATTTCATTTCTTTAATAAAAATCTAGAATTATCAACTTCTAAGTTAGCCTTAATGAGCTGAGTATACATTACTTTCCAAAGCTCTCCATCACTCTTCTGATAAATCAGACCATCAAATTCTAAGTTACTCTTAGCAGCAATATTATTAATAAAATCCATTACTCACCGTAAAAATGTCTTCCTCTTTCACAGCATGAATTTCTTATGTCTTCCACTGACGATCATACTGGATTCTTCTAGGTTCTTTTGGACGTGCTGAAGTTTAAAAATCATTTGCTATGATGATACCATTTCCCCCTCTTTAAACTGAAGTAGGCTCCAAAATTACTGTCTGCTCGCCATTGTAAAATATCACAATTTGTGATATTATTCTTTTTTCCTTGTGACCTTTAACAAGGACTGGGCCATCCAAAAATGATCTTAGCTATAGTGCTTTAAGTATTGGCCGAAACCAAAAATCAATAAATGGATTTAATATAAAATAGAGCCGATTACATTACAGAAAAATAATAATATGAATGGTGTAAATGCGATATGAAGTTACAAAGCAGAAATGTAATTAGTGTCCATAGAAAAATGCAGCAATCTTTCCCTCTCAGGCTAATCAAACTAGGGTCTTTGTCTCTCTCGCCCAACCCCCACCATACTGCCTATGTGGCAATCTCTTACATGTCTCACATGTTGTCCGTTCAGAGACCCAAAGCAAAGAGAGCGCAAGACTCCGTCCTTTGTCCTTAAAATGTTATCCCTCTGGCCATACCTTTTCTCCTCCCCCCAAGGTGAAGGCATGTAACATTGTACCTTATATATGGGTTCACTTAAATAGTTGAAGTTAAAGTAATTACTAAGAGAAACTAACCCAAACATTACTTGAGTCTGTGTATATATATATATATATATATATATATAACATTGAGGCAATTCACCAAAATAAATCTTATATTATATTATATCTGTATGAGCCAGCCCTGGATCAGAACCATAATAAATGGCAGATAAACATCCATAGATACCATTCGTCCAAGTTTCCTATTTTTCAGTAATATTAGTGATTTAATAATAATTCATTAATAATTGAGATCATAAACATTTTATTCATCTGAACCTTCTTACACAGATACACACTTGCACCCCCCCCCCACAGTGACAAACTTCCAGCACCCCCATATATCCAATGCCCCACCCCCCACAGCCTCACACACTTCCAGTGCTCCCCCGCAGCCTTACGCACATCTAGCCCCCAACCATCACCTGTAGCTCACCCACTGCTAGCCCCCTACACCCCCCCTGCTGCCTCACACGGCAACCTGAGAAACTTCCACATTCCTCAAAAGCCTCACAAACTTCCAGTCCCCTTCCTCCTGCAGTGCCTCATACATTTCCAGCTTTGCAGCCTTACACACTTCCACTCCTATCAGCCTCCTACACTCACCCTCTGCAGCCTTACATACTTCCAGCCCACTACTGCCACAATTAAACACCCAATCCCCCCAGAAGCCACACCTACACCCTCGGCCACACTTACACCACCACCACTCTACCACTACAGCCACAGTTCCAACCTCCCTCCCCCACACACATCTAGCCCCCAACAACCACCTGCACAGCCTCACCCACTTTTAACCCCTATCTCCCTGCAGCCTCACACTTCCAGTGCTCCCCTGCAGCCTTACATGCCCCCTCCCCCTGGGAACCTCAAACTTCCACCTTCCTCAGAATCCTCACACCCTTCCAACCCATTCCCAGCCTCACACACATAATGCTACAATGCCAGCTGTGAGAGTGCTTTCACTGATACTTAAACTGGAACAAAACCCACTGGACTTGTGAAATACATTTGGCCAAAGCCAAGCCCCTGACGATCCTTCATTCTTAGGGTGTAAAAATAAAAATAGATATTTTCACTCTTCAAAAAGTCCTGGAACCCTTTTTTTTTGCTGTCCATCTCTGTAAGATGGTAGGAGATCAGTTATTGTTTAGGTGTGGCAATTATGTCATTGCCATACACAACAGTGGCAGTGAATGGAGGAGGCGGAGCTTTACAGCTGAAACAGGTGCCATTATCTGGGATTAGAGTGAAGCTGGAGAAGTGAAAATTGGCAAAAGGTCCTCTTCATGGGGAGAGCAATTCAGGGGATGCTAGTTAAAAATATGGGTTTTGGTCCGCTTTAAACATACCTAGCAGCAGTGTTCTGTGTGTGCAGCACTCACTTCTCTCTTCTTGGTGTACAGATTGTGTGTATCATTGCTAATGATTGTAGGTAATGAAAACGTCTTCCATAAAACACACATTTTCTAACATAGGAAATGACAATGCTATATAAGCCCATCAAAAGGACATCGTTTTGGCACACAATAATATACATTTTCTAAAATGCAATCGAAACATGACCTACTATTTAAAAATACCGTTTTGTGAGTACTCACCTTTAAAACGGATATTATAAGTGTGACATACACTCCGCTTCAACTCTTCATGACATTTGGGGTTATTCTCCAGTAGAGGGCGAACTTCTGCAGAGATGAATGCAAAAAAGGAGCTCCTCCCAGTCCATAAATACCTGGGACCTCCCACCAATTCCCCAGTGTAAGATAGCAGTAAGGGAACCAGGAAGAACCAAATAAAACAATACTAACAACCAAGAAACAATGGTTCACCATATAAAGGATCCGGAATACCAAAAAGGGTGGGTGAAGCGGAGTGTATGTCACACTTACAATATCCGTTATTATTCCAAGTGTGACATACACTCCGCTTCAACTCTTCATGACATTTGGGACATCCAATAGCAGTGTCCGTCATGAGTGGGAACCATAAACAGTAAAGAATGCACCAAGTTAAACCACTGCAGCTTGCAGAACCTTGCGGCAAAAAACGGCATCCGTTGAAGCCCGCACATCAACCTTGTAAAACTTGGAAAAAGTATGAACAGAAGACCAAGTAGCAGCCTTACAAACTTGTTCAACAGAAGCCTGGTGCTGAAAAGCCCAGGACGCACCAACAGCACGAGTAGAATGCGCAGTGACCCTAAAAGGGGGAGTCCGCCCCTTAGCAGAATAGGCCCCAACAATGGCCTGACGAATCCATTTGCTAATGGTAGACTCGGCGGGCGCCAAACCTTTCCTGGGCCCGCAGGGCACCACAAAAAAGGCATCCGTCTTGCGGAAAGAAGAAGTATACACCAAATAGTACTTAACACAGTGAACCACATCCAAATTGTGCAAAACCCTCTCCTTGTCATTGTTAGGCTTAGGACACAAGGAAGGGAGAACAATATCCTGATAGAGATGGAAAGCAGAAATCACCTTAGGAAGGAAATCTGGCTTAAAGCAAAAGACCACCTTGTCCTGGTGTCTTTCAAAGTAAGGGGCCTGAATCAACAAAGCCGCCAACTCAGAGACACGGCGAACAGAGGTAATAGCCACCAAGAAGGCAACCTTTTGAGTGAAAACAGAAAGAGCAATATCCTGTAACGGCTCAAAAGGAGGACCCTGGAGAGCCGAAAGAACCAAATTCAAATCCCAAACAGGAACCCTAGCCTTCCGAGGGGGTCGAACATGAGTGACCCCCTGGAAAAAAGTCTTAACCAGCGGGTGTAAGGCAAAAGATCTTTGGAAGAAAACAGACAGAGCCCTGCCCTTTCAAGGTACTAAGCTGGAACCCAAGATCCAGACCGTGCTGAAGAAACTCCAAAATCCTAGGGATCAAAAACACCCTGCAAGGCAAGGCCCTGGCCTCACACCAGTCAATATAAGACCGCCAAGTCCTATAGTAAATGCCAGAAGAGGACTGCTTCCTAGCTCTAATCAAGGTCTGAACCACAGCCTCAGACAAACCTTCCTCCTTCAGAATTAAGGTTTCAGCAGCCAAGCCGTCAAAGCCAGCGTTGGTAAATTGAGATAAAGTAGTTGACCCTGAGATAACAGATCCGGAAACATGGGAAGCCAGTACTGATCCACTGCCAGCCTTACAACGTCTGTGTACCAAACCCTTCTTGGCCGCCTTGGAGCCACCAGAATTGCTGGTGCCCCTTCCAGAGCCAGTTTGCAAACTACCTTGCCCAGCATGGAGAAGGGAGGAAACAGGTACAGAAACCCCAGATCCTTCCAAGCAAGGGACAAGGCATCCACTGCCAGAGCTAGAGGATCCTGAGATAGAGACACAAAGGCCGGGAGTCTGTGATTGTGCCGCGAGGAAAAGAGATCCACCTCCGGAGTCCCCCACTTGTGACAAAGAGACCGAAAAACCCCGGGGTTGAGAGACCACTCTCCTGCTCAGGGAGTCCGCCTCCGTGTTCTCCCCTCCCAGAATGTAGATTGCCTAAATGCAAGGAACATTGCTCTCCGCCCAATGCAGGATCAGAGAGACGTCCCTGAGGGCACTCCTGCTGCGAGTCCCTCCTTGGTGATTGATGTAGCCACCGCCGTCCGATTGTCTGATCGAATCTGAACCGGAAGACCATGTAAGTGCGACGTCAGCCGTGACAGGACAAGCCGGATGGCTCTGAGCTCTAAGACATTGATGGGGTTGTGAGCCTCCTGAGGACCCCACACCCCGCTGAATTGATGACTTTTCCAGAAACTTCCCCAGCCCGACAGGCTGGCAGCCGTGGTAACCGTCTCCCAGCGAGGAACCAGAAAGGACCTGCCCCTCAACAGGTTGCTCAACTTCAGCCACCACCGAAGGGACTGCCGAACCCTGGGAGACATCCTGAACGGCTGATCCAATGACAGCGGACACCTGTCCCAATGCGTCAATAGATGAAGTTGAAGAGATCTCATGTGAAACTGCGCAAAAGGGACCGCCTCGTAGGAGGCCACCATCAATCCCACCAGTTTCATCCCCTGTCGGATAGAGTGGCAAGGATTGGCCAGAAGAAGGCGGATCAGATCCTGAATCCCCTGCACCTTGGTCTGGGGTAGAAACACTCTGGCCTGAATGGTATCCAGATTCATGCCCAGGAATGAACTCACCCGTGATGGCAAGAGAGAGGACCTGGGGCGGTTGATCACCCACCCGAACCTCTCCAGGGTCGACACCACCTGGTGGGTGTCCAGCTCCGCCTGACGGAGGGAAGAAGCTGAAATCAATAGGTCATCCAGATACAGCACAATGCGAATTCCCTGAGCTCTGAATAGGGCCATTCTGCCCGCCAGAACCTTGGTGAAGACCCTTGGTGCTGAGGTCAACCCGAAGGGAAGGGCTACAAACTGAAAATGTTGATCGTCCACCGCGAACCTGAGGAATCTCTGATGCGCTGGAAAAATTGGAACATGCAAATATGCATCCTTGATGTCTATGGATGTCATGAAATCCCCTTGACGAAGGGAATTGATGGCCGAGCGCAGAGTCTCCATGCGGAACTTCTTGGTTCTGATGAATCTGTTGAGGACCTTGAGGTCCAGAATGGGTCTTACGGAACCTTCTTTTTTGGGGACCGTGAAAAGATTGGAGTAGAAACCCCTGCCTCTCTCCGACGGAGGCACCGGGCATACAACTCCCATGTCCAGAAGGTTTTTCACTGCTAACAGGAGCCCCTGTGCAGCCTGAGGGTCCAAGGGCACCCGAGACCTTAAAAATCTTTGAGGAGGCCAGTACTCGAACTCCAGTTTGTCTTCTATAGCAGCCAAGACAAAATCCATGAACAATTCAAATCTTTTAAGCGTAGTGAACTCAGCGCTGGCCGGATCAAGGTGAGCGTCATTTAACCAGTCCCTAATCAGAGACCTAGCAGCCACCGACACTAGCGCAGATGCACAAACAGGCCGCAAGGCCGAGCCAACTCTGGCAAAGGCATGGCATGCCATCTGATCAAGGTGCCTATCCTCACCATCCTTTAGGGAAGTGGCGTCTGGGATGTGAAGCACGGAGGAGTTGGTCAACCCCAAAACTGGTGCATCGACCTCGGGAGGAGAAGCCCAGCACTTAACCGCTTCCACCGGGAAAGGATACTTCTTATCCCAACCCTGAGGAACACCCGGAAGCCGACTAGGTTTCTCCCATTCCCTAAGGATCAGTGCATCAAAATGACCCTGGGTAGGGAACTCCAAACGAGGCTTGTGGGCCCCAAAAAATTCCCCCTTCTTGAGAGGGGGCGCCTCAGGCAACGCAATATCCAAAACAGCATCAACAGCATCCCCCAGCGCCTGCCCAACAGCATCCCCCAGCGCCTGCCCAACATCAGCCTCTCCAAACCTTACATCGTCAGCCTCTGACTCCTCATACAATTCCCCCTCCTCTAACGGGGAATAATCCGACATATCAAATGAATCATCATCAATATCCCAAGTCGCCTGGACCGACGACAAATGTCTCTTTTTAGCCTGGGCCTTCTTGCCCACCGCGCTAACCATAAATTTCTCTATGCTGGATGAAGCGGAGGGCGCCGACCCAGAAGGCTGGGCACCCGACTGCTGCGATATGGCCTTTTGTGCACACGGTATACAAATAAGCACATTCTCACCCGTAAGGGATGCCCCATAACCCACACATGGCCGGGATTGTTCAGGAGGGAGCCCAAGCCCGGTATCCTGTGGAGCCTCCATATGGTGATTCTTGTGGTCAGTCGCAAGACCGCAGGGAATTTAAGCAATAAGCAACCTGGGATGCCCCTTAAAAGTCCCAGTGGGAGGATTTGTGGTGATCTATTTTAAGACTAGGGACCCCAGGACCAGGAGGATCACCTTATCATGCACATATACGATGCAATCTGTAACACACAAAGAAGGCATCATAAATCACAATCGCCTCAAAATATATATACCTATATACACACATGCGAGAAAAAAAGAAGGCCCCCCCTGCTAAAGAGGGGCCCTCGCATAAGCTAAGGAAGTGGCCAACAGGCCCTTAACGGCCAGGAGCACGCAGGATCAGCCACAGCAGCACCAAGATGGCTCCGGAGAAGAGCCTCATGAGAAGAGGAGGAAGAGAAGGGGGGCGGGCCAGCGCAGAATGCACGCTCACCAGGCCACGCCCCCTCCCAGCAACGTGGATCCCAGCCATGGGCTGGCCCGCAGCATCACGCCGAACGAGGGGGCGGGGCTACCGTGGCCACGCCGAGAGCCCGGCCCCGCCCCCTCCCCGGGCAAAGCCCGAGGGGGAGAAGCTCCCCAGGCTGAATGAAGGAGGCCAGTACAGTTATGGCCCCATGTACAAGGCAAACACCTGTCAGCACCAACACAAGTGAAAACACTTACACACACACACATAAGACCAAAAAACCAAACGAGTATAAAGGCCAGCCAGCCCCCCCCCCCCCCCCAGAGGGAAGTAAGGGACCCGGAAGGGGGGAATCCCAGGCAGAATCTGGCCATAGTAATGAAAGGGGCAGGGCATCCCACACCGGGATCACCAAACCCGGGCAACCGCCTACCCCTTGTAATGGGGTCTCACGGTGGAGCAAGGCTCCATGCACACCCATAAGGTGCTACCTACCCTCACCAGGACCCGCAGCCAAGGCTGGGAGGCTCAAATAGGGATAATTTAGGAAAGGTCCTGGCAGCAATAGGGACAAAAATGGCCGGGCGCGAGCCCGGCTTACCTGCAAGTAAGAGAAGTCTTCATCTTCTGTCTTGCTCGCCTTCCTGCAGAGAAGAAACTGGGGAATTGGTGGGAGGTCCCAGGTATTTATGGACTGGGAGGAGCTCCTTTTTGCATTCATCTCTGCAGAAGATCGCCCTCTACTGGAGAATAACCCCAAATGTCATGAAGAATTGAAGCGGAGCGTATGTTACACTTGGAATATAGAGCCACGGCTACATTTTAATGAAATAGGTATACTTTATTTATCAGATTTAAAGAAAGTACAATTGCAAGTCATATGTTTATACAATACTTAAACCTGAACATCTACCATTTTTAACAAAATGGGTGATCCCTGCACGGAAGGGGCATCTCTATTTCCAATGCCCCCCACGCTGGAACACCTGGTAAAAGACATAATCTTACCTTATAAATTGCTCCTCTTGCAAAATCAAGCGTGGTTGCTGGTGAACCGATACCCAGGAAAGACTTGTGCATAACACGTGACTGCAATGGCCAATCTGGCCAATCACAGGCCACAATATAGGTGGAGGCGTGATTTGATTCCCCCGCCCCCCCTCTGCAGGGTATAAGCTTTGTTGTTAAAAATGAGTGTCCGTTTAAAGCAAACCTGGATTGATCAAGTACACCACCATCATCAAACACACAACATTTTTAAGCAGCACATATTGCATATGTTTACATGATTACAATTCTGTATAAATACACTTTGTATTAACTTCAGCAGATGCACAACAAATCAATAATAAAACAAAATCGTGCCATAAAGCAATGGTGACTATGGCCTTGATTCAGTAAGAGTTGAAAAAAATTATGGTAGTAAAAAATTCAATTTATGAGAAAATAAAACATGAAAGATACCATTTTGTGAGTACTCACCTGAAAAATGGATATTGTCAGTGTGCCACACACCCCGCTTCCCCTTTAATTCTTACGATCGGGTTACTCCACCGCCAGGTGGCGACGTTGCAGAGAGAAGTCTTGAAAACAAGCCCCCTTCCGGCCTATATATACCTGGGACCTCCCACTTAACACCAGTGATTTAAAAAGCAGAAAGACAAGGTACCAGGAAATCCAATGGTAACCTCAAAATAAAGAAAAAGCTTCACCATATAAAGGAACCGGGATACCGAAAAGGGCGGGTGAAGCGGGGTGTGTGGCACACTGACAATATCCATTTTTCAGGTGAGTACTCACAAAATGGTATTATTCTCAGTGTGCCACAAACCCCGCTTCCCCTTTAATTCTTATGATCGGGACATCCAAAAGCAGTGTCCACAAGGGATGGGTATCCGAAGGCAAAGTGAAGCATAACTTAAATGACTGCAGTCTGCAGAACTTTGCGGCCAAACACAGCATCCGCTGAGGCCCGCACATCAACCTTGTAAAACTTAGAAAAAGTATGAACAGAAGACCAAGTAGCAGCCTTACAAACTTGTTCAACAGAAGCTTGGTGCTGAAAAGCCCAAGACGCTCCAACGGCGCGAGTAGAATGAGCAGTGATACAGAAAGGGGGGACTTTCCCCTTAGCAGAATAGGCCGCAATAACGGCCTGACGTATCCATTTGCTAATGGAAGATTTGGGCGGCGCCAAACCCTTCCTAGGCCCACAGGGCACAACAAAAAAGACAACAGTTTTACGAAAAGGAGAAGTAACAATCAAATAGTACTTAACACAGCGTACTACATCCAAACAATGCAAAACCCTCTCCTTGTCATTCTTAGGCTTAGGACACAAGGAGGGAAGAAACAATATCCTGATTCAAATGAAAAGCAGAAACAACCTTAGGAAGAAAGTCCGGTTTGAACCGAAAAACAACTTTATCCTGATGCCTATCAAAGTAGGGCGCCTGAATAGACAAGGCCGCCAACTCCGAGACACGCCGAACCGAAGTGATAGCTACCAAGAAGACAATCTTCTGAGTCAGGGTAGACAAAGCAATATCTTGCAAAGGCTCAAAGGGAGGAGCCTGAAGAGCGGAAAGAACCAAATTCAAGTCCCAAACAGGGAGTAAAGGTTTCCTGGGAGGCCGCACACGCGCCACCCCCTGGAAAAAAGTTTTAACTAAAGGATGAAGCGCAAAACGCTTCTGAAAAAAGATAGATAAGGCAGAAACTTGCCCTTTCAAAGTACTCAGCTGAAGACCAGAGTCCAGCCCTGATTGCAAAAACTCCAGAATCCTGGAAACCGAAAAGACCCTACAAGGCAAAGATCTAATCTCACACCAAGCGATATAGGCTTTCCAAGTCCTATAGTAGATGATAGAAGAAGACCTCTTCCGGGCACTGATCAGAGTCTTAACGACCGACTCAGAAAGACCCTCCTCCTTCAAGATGGAGGTTTCAGCAGCCAAGCCGTCAAACCCAGCGTTGGTAAATTGGGGTAACACAGCTGACCCTGAGTGAGTAGATCGGGCCGAAGAGGCAGAACGAGCTGGTCCACTGCCAGCCGAATGATGTCTGCGAACCATACTCGCCTTGGCCACCTTGGGGCCACGAGAATGGCGGACACCTTTTCCAGAGCCAGCTTCCGTACCACCCGGCCAAGCATGGGTATCGGGGGAAACAGGTACAGAAACCCCAGATCCCCCCAGCTCAGGGACATGGCGTCCACTGCCAGAGCCAGAGGATCCTGGGAGAGCGACACGAAGTTCAGGAGCCTGCAATTGTGACGAGAGGCAAACCGCTTCCTGGTTCTCCACCCCTGGGATGTAAACCGCCGAGAGACAGGGGACATGGGCCTCCGCCCAGGTCAGGATCAGGGATACCTCTCTGAGAGTACCCAGACTGCGAGTCCCTCCCTGATGATTGATGTAAGCAACCGCTGTTCGATTGTCTGAACGGACCTGGACCGGAAGGCCCAGAACATGTTGAGTCAGAAGAGCTAGAACCAGACGGATGGCTCTCAGTTCCAGAATATTGATGGGTAAGTGGGCCTCTTGAGGTCCCCACTGCCCCTGGAACTGAAGATCCTTCCAGAATCCCCCCATCCCGAAAGACTGGCGTCCGTGGTGACAATTTCCCAAAGAGGAGTCAGGAAAGACCTGCCCCTTGAGAGATCGAGCACCCGAGACCGAAAGAACCGTGAAGGAGGGCGAGACTCGAACTCCAGTTTGTAACCGGACGACACCACCTCCTGGATCCATCTTTCCGGAACCTCCTTCCCAGACCAGGGAAAAGTGTCGCAATCGTCCCCCCACCCGCACGGGTGAGGGCAGCCCCTCATTGCTGAGCGGGCTTACCAGCAGGTTTGGGCTTGGCGCCCCAGGACTGACCGGGACGGCCACGGCCCCTCCCCCGGGTCCAACCTGTACCTCTGGTAGCGGGAAAGGAAGCCCCCCTACCCGCTCTGACTCCCCGAAAGGAAGGATTAAAGGCACTCGCACCCCGAAAGGGGCGACGAGGCCTCTTGGGTTGAGGTAATTTACCACCTTTTGCCACTGAATCTATTTTATCACCAAACAGGCGCAAACCCAAAAAAGGGATCGCTGTAAGCACCTTTTTAGAGACAAAGTCCGCCGTCCACTGGAGCAGCCACACTGACCGACGAATTGCCACCAGCAGAGCCGCTGTCCTGCTACTCATTGCCAGAGCATCGTCCTGAGCGGTCAGGACAAAGGAAATAAACGACTCACAAGAGTACAAAACTCATCACAAGCGGGATCAAGACCTGCGTACAGATCCCTAATCATGGACCTAACTGCCAACAGAAGAAGCGCGGAAGCACACACTGGCCGCAGTGTCGATCCGGCACTGATAAAACCATGGCGAGCAAATTGATCAATCCGACGATCCTCACTATCCTTAATGGCAGTGGTCTCAGAAGATTGTACCACAGCCGTGCTAGACAGCCCTAACACAGGGGTATCTACGTCAGGGGGAACTGACCAAAGCTTCACCAAATCCTCCGGAAAGGGATAGCGTTTATCCCAACTAGGAGGAATTCCAGCCAGTCGCGTGGGTTGTTCCCATTCCTTAAGGACAACCCTCACAAAGTGTTGTTGCCTGGGAGAAACCAAACGCGGCTGGGGAACATCAAATAACTCACCCTTTGGCAGGGCGACTGCCTCAGGCGGATCCAAATTCAAAATTTCAAACATTTGAGCCAGAATGAAAGGGGTGTCAAAGGACACCCCCGTAGCCTGATCGCCAGCAGCGTCAATCCCTAGCTGATCAGCAGGCTCATCCGACTCCTCAAGGAGTTCCCCCTCCTCATCAGGGGGACAATCGGACCAATCCACTATTTCACACGTCTCATCCTCCGAAGCAGGTGCTGCTGGAGAAAGGTGTTTCCGCTTCGCTGTAGCCTTCTGAGCTACTTTGGCGGAAATTATTTTCTCGAGGTTGGCCAATCGTGCACACACCTCGGCTTGCGAATCCCCACCCTTGACAATGTCACATGGGGACCGGAATAAGGGAGGGGGGGTAGGAGATGACGGACGTTGCGAGGAGCCAGAAGCCGGAGCGGCAGACTGGCGCGCAATGTTTTGCTTTGCACATGGAATGCATAATATGACATCATTGCCTGGGATCGGAACCCCACAGCCCCCACACAGCCTGGATGGCCCCGAAGAGCCATTTACGGTATTGTCGGAAGCCTCCATATGGTCAATTTATGGTCTTTGCAACAACCCAGGGTTTTACGCACTAAGCCACCCAGGATGCCCCTTTATAATTAATGTCCCGGGAAAGGGAGGATTAAAATTTTTTTTTCTTTTTTTTTTAAAACCTTAGGACAAAACCCAATTTAGAGTACTAAGGCTAGCCAGGTAAAACAGAACCGGGAGAGCCACTGCAGTGAGGGGATCCCAGGATCTGTGGGGGGGAAGAGACAACAGTCAGACCCCCAGAAGAAAAGGCAGCATGCAGCATAGTCATTCAATACAGAAAAAGGCATAATAAATAACAATAGCAAAGCCCCAGAGTGGCTTAAAGTGGACCATCACCCTTGGGTGATCGGCCCGGGAATCTATAAGATTCCCTGGCCGATCACCTCCCTCCCCGCGGGACATCCGAGATTGGGATGTCCCGCGGGGTGAAACCCCCCCAAACACCCCAAACCCCCTTACCTTATCTTCCTTACCTTACCTAGCCTCCCTCGCGCCCCTCTAGGCGTGCGCGCGCCCGCGCCGGCCGTCTGTGAATGGCCGGCGCGTCAAGAGGGACGCGCGGGAGGCGGCGGCGGAGGAGCCGCTTGTCCGCGGCTGTCAAATCCCTTGTCCGTCGGCGCTGGGAGCGGGGAGAGGTGAGTTTTTAGGGTGATCGGGGGGGTTTCACACAGCGCGGCACCCTGATCGGGGGTGCGCCATCGAAGTGGACCAAGACCCAGGATAGTCAAAATCCTGGGTGTTGGTTCACTTTAAGAGTTAAACTGAAGCCAGCCAACATACACTTTTTATAAACATGCTGAAGCAAACTGAAAGTAAAAAGGACGGCCCCACACACGAGGTGGGGACCGTTTACCTGTACGAAGAGCAGCAGCAGCCGCCAGCCAGACAGCAACCTGCAGCCGAGTCCCCCGCACCTGACTCCTTGATTAGAAGGAGGAAGTGCGGTGGGGCCGAGCTGCAAGACAACCAGCTCAAGCCATGGCGACGCCCTTGGAGTCAGTGGGGGAGGAAAAACATGCCACACATATCACAGCCCTAGCAGTCCAGGCCGCATGAGCGCTATTAGAACTGACCAGGCCCAACCCAGCTTAGGTTCCGAGATCAGACAAGATTGGGCGCACTCAGGGTGGTGTGGCCGTAGGCCCCGCGGTGCTGAGCCTGAGACTGCCAGCACTCTTTAATCAGCACTAACGTTAAAACACACATGCACACAGTATAAGAACCCCCCAAAAACCACCCCCCCCCATAGTGAAGGGAGAAGGGACCGTAACGGGAGAGAAATGGCCAAAGGGGAACCTCGGGACAGGGGCATCCCAAATCCGGATCACCATGCCGGATATCCGCATTGCCCCACGTGTGGGGTCGAGCGGAGGAGATAAGCTCCTAGGCACCTATAGTGCCATCTACCGTTGCCCAGTGAGCAGCCTAGGCTGGGAGGCTTCCATTAACCATCTAGGTAAACAAACAATCAAAACTGGGCAGAAATAGACCCAAAAGGGGGTGCCGGGGTAAGACCTGCAAGCAGGAGACTTCTTTCTTCTGTCTTGTCGCCTCATGCAGAGAGAAAACACTGGTGTTAAGTGGGAGGTCCCAGGTATATATAGGCCGGAAGGGGGCTCGTTTTCAAGACTTCTCTCTGCAACGTCGCCACCTGGCGGTGGAGTAACCCGATCGTAAGAATTAAAGGGGAAGCGGGGTGTGTGGCACACTGAGAATATGTCACTGTTGCTGAATCACCAGCTAGGAAAACAATGAAAGTCAATGGCAGTTTTTTACTTCTAAGAAAAGTAGAGAACGGTTTACTCCTTTCTACACTGTAGTAAAAGCTGACATTGACTTTCATTGTCTTGTTATCTGGTGATTCAGTAACAGTGACATTCTCAGGCTTTTTTCTCATGATTTGAATTTTTTACTACCGTGAGAATTTTTCAAATTAATCAACTGAATTGAGACCTATTTTTTTCAAAAAGGCAGTGTCAGCTTTCAGTAACTGGTCAACAGCATAATTAGCCCTAATGCTTTGGTATAGAAAGCCTTGGAAAGCAACCTATAGTTTAGCACACATATGCTCAACCTATGGCCTGGGGCATCATGTGGCCCTTGGAGCCATTTGATGTGGCCCCTAACCTGCTGTGGGGAAACTGGGAGGGCTCAATAGAACTGGCATGTAAATAGAGGCTCTGTAAGAATGAGGTTGCAAGGAGAGTGGTAGAGGGGGAGCCCATTGCCAAACAGAGGTTGCAGTGGTGGCTTGGATGAACAAGGTGACATAGACCTGGGTGAAATATCTGGCACAATGACAAGTTTTTTTTTTTTATATTTAATTGTGGGTTTAGTATTGGTAGGCTTTAGATAGGTTGAGCAACTAATTTATGATTTAGTATTTTTAGGGGGATGGGCTATAAATATGAGACCCATATATTTGGTTAAAAAATCCATGGAGTTTGCAGAGACAGTTGGTATCCTGATTGTTGTAGCAAATCTTGGTTATGCTATTTAAAATGAGAAATGTGAAATTCTGAACCTATTCATTGTTGCCCGCGACCAGTATTCAAATTGCTTATATGGCCCATGCATTTCAAAAGGATGAGCACCCCTGATCTAGCAGATACTTTGTTGTGCTCATCAGTGGGACAGGGATTGTCATGATGTTAGGTTTATATTCAGATTTCTCCGCTGCTTTTGCTATAGTTACAGTTTGCTATAGGGACCTAAAGTCTCTGACCACTATAGTAAGACTGATCAGCTGTAAAAAAGACGAGTAAGGGTTTACTTGTCTGGACTGTCCCTTTAATTGTATTTTTATGAGATAAAATATTCTTATTGTGTTCATTCTGACACATAATAAATAAATACAGTAAAAAGGTAATAGCTTTAGAAAAAAAAACATATACATCTTAGCAGCGTAATTACATATACAATCAATATTCATGCGCTTAGGACTACGCCCTATGGTCTCTCTTATGATCAACACCAATCCAGATTGAAGTGCAATCTGCTTTGCATTACAACAGTCCACCGAAAATACTTATCTTCATTAATGTATCTTTACAGTGTGTTTTTTGGCAATGCCATTTCCTTTTTTGCCTCTCAGCTGTATAAGGTTCTGAAGTGCACGCTCAGCAGAAAAGGTTATTTCCATGCCAGCTTTCCCATGTAGCCATGACTCAACTTTATTTTTCACCTGCAGAACTGTTTCAGAATCTTGGGGAAAACAAAATAAATAAAAAGGTATTACCAAGGTATATAGAACCATGCCATTGTTTTGGTTATGAATTCATAGGATACTCCAGTAATGAATAACCCCACAATTTACAGCGGAACATAGAGCTACACATGCTAGGATCCACTTTCTCTAGTACAACATTGGGAAATATTTTGTGGCTAAAGGAACATTTTAGAGCAAAGTTTTAAATTTCCCATTACTTGTCAAGCAGCTAAAGGGTTTACTTCCTGAAAGTGGTGAATACTTTGAGGGGGAGGGGTGCAGTATTTAAATGAACCCTAAAGTATCTTCAAAAGCAAAGTGGTCCCTTAAAAAATAGGTTTTGTATATTTTGTTGACCCAATTAGCTTACAGGTATTTCCAGTAGTCCTCCAGAATGGCTAGCCGATCAGGTCCTCCCGCCTGGAGCTGGAAATACAAAAGACTGGAAGACTTAAATACTTGCCCCTTCCTTCCTGGGCCCCAGAAGTAAACAAGCGAGTAATCAAAAATCATCTTGCTGCAGAGTTTGGGACACTGTTAGCAGGATTTTCTTGTCAGATGTCAGAGGCCGAGACCTGGCCCTTAAGGGTGCTGGGCTGTAGGCCAGCTACCAAAAGTTTTGGTACCGAGAACCTCCTACATGAGTGGCTCTTAAGATTCGCACAAAGTGCCCTTAGTCCTGTAGTAAATTCTAGAGGACAATTGTTTGCATGCACAAATCAATACCTGCAAGGCGTAGGTATTGTTGGTGACCAGGGAAGATAAGCATCAGATAAGCATCATTTATGTCCACTGTGGACAAAACCCCCCTGTTGCAGCAACATCACAACCGTAGAGATTCCATGTGGAACTTGAATGTAACTGTTCAGACTCTGGAGATCCAGGATCGACCAAAATGACACGTTCTTCTTGGGGATGATGAATAGTATTCAGTAGAAGCCACAGCACCACTCTGAGAGGGGCACAGGTACTACAACTCCCTGGTCCAGAAAGAGCTCTATTGTGCGGTCGCCAGCTTCCAGCTTCCGCCCTTTACTGTATATAGCGTCCCGGCAAACGGGGCTTGTCTATAGGCGAAGCTGGCTGTGGATATTGGGGGTTACAGGCTCACAACAAAGACAGGTATTGTCGGGGTCTGACATTATCATGGGCCAAAGAAGATTGATATGGAAGAAATTGTACAACAAGTGCAGGCTATGGCTACTGCCATTAACCAGCTGGCCCAACGTGTGGCTGATCAGGAAAATCGCCAGCTGCCTGCACCACCTTTATTCTGAGCCGAAGGTTCCCCTTCCCGAGAGATTTGATGGGGATCGTACAAGATTCTCCAACTTCAAGAACTACTGGGAACTTTATTTCCGTCTATGGCCTTACTCTTCGGGCACAGAAAACGGTGGGCCTGATTATCACAACTGGAGAGTGCATTAAACACCTCACAAGGGAGATCATCAGAGACACTATCAAGCATATTTCTGATGAGGGTTCTAGTGGCCACAGCAGTAATGGCAGAGGCGTCCCCACACATGCAAAGGCGTGGGAGGCCAGCAGGTCAATGCGCCGGTCCTCAGCATCCCACAGGGTAGTAGAACCAGGGGGATGTATGACAGGGGTGTTAGATAGCCCTATTATCGGGACATCCACCTCGGGGGGGGAATGACCAACATTTAACCACCTCAGGTGGAAAAGGATACTTCCTATCCCAATCCCTTGGAACCCCGGGAAGTTTACTGGGGCACTCCCATTCCTTGAGCACAAGGGAATGGAAATGTGCCTGCTCTAGGAATTCCAAACGTGATGTTGCTGTATGGGAGCCTCACCAGGGAGAGAGATAGACAGAACCTCAAAGATCTGGGTCAATAATCTGTCAGTGTCATCCGGGGCCCAGGGGTCAGAGCCAGAATCGTCATGACCCCTTGGTCTCTCATCAGATGAGCCTGAGTCAGAAAAGAGCTCTCCTTCATCAGAAGGGGTATAGCCACACAGATTCATAAACTCCTGAGATCCCATAAGGAAAACAGTATCATAAGGCGTCAGGTGCCGATTCTTACCAGGGCCCTTACGCGCTAAGGACCTCTCAATAATCTGCTCAGCAGTAGGTAGTCCAGAAGACACATCAGGCAAAGCCAGCGCTTGCTTAGCACAGGGTACGCAGACCCATGCCTTGTCAGCATCAGCATGAGGTTGTCCACACGCCATACACCGCCGGTCTTGTCCCAAAGGGACCCCGGTCACATTATCCTTAGATGCCTCCATATGGTGATTATTAGGCACAATATGCCAGTAGGGATTGACGCTATAAAGCAACCCTGGATGACCCAATGACCCGCTAGGGAAGTGGGAGTAATTTTACAAGGCCCGACTATCAATTACACCGGGCCGGGAGAAGCCAATGGATTCACCCTCTGAAAGACACAATGAGAAGAAGGGTGTCAGAACCGAAACACACTACAGTGAAGTATAAAGCCGCCCGCGAGGGCACTTACGGACCACGGTAAGTAAGAACGTTACATGCGCGCGCGACCAGACAACATGGCGCCGAGTACCTCGAAGGGCGGGCCAGAGCGAGCCGTGACGCGGGGCGCGGCATGCCAGGCCCCGCCCCCCTGAAGAGCGCAAAGTCCAACCGACAAACAGCCAATGAGGACGCAGAGGCATCTGAGGTAACGCCGCTGCCCGGCGCGGAACATCCAAATGAAGGAAAAGGCGCGCGCGGCGGCGGCATTTGCAGTGTAAAAAGACAAGTCAGCGCGGCGGGTGACACCACAAATACCAGTCCAAGCAGACATAACAAAAAAGGCCATATGCATGTAATCACAATACACTGACATCCACACCCCCCCCTTTCTTTTCCCCCCGAAGGCTACAGGGAGAATGAGGGAGGATGGCGGCCCTTTGTACAGGGCCCACCAATACCGGGGCATGGGACAATAATGCGGGAGGGGCATCCCATAAAGGCTCACCATCAGCCTATACCGCCTACCCATTGGTGGGGGACTGTGGTGGAGCAGGGCTCCTTAAGCACTCATGGTGCCGCCTACCTTCACCCGATCAGCGCAGCCCAGGCTGGGAGGCACATCACACGAAGGACGGGTGGGAATAGTCTAACAGGGCCGCAGGCTTTAATAGCCCCGCTCACCTGCGAGAGAGTGATAATTTCATGTCTTCGCAGTAAGCACTGCAGATAAATCTTGGGATTTGTGGGAGGTCCCTGGGTATTTGAGGGGCCGGGAGGAGCCTGTTTTACATGTCTCTGCAGTGCAGTGCCATCTGGCGGAGGATAACCCAAGTGTAAGTATTCTATCTGGAGCAGGACATACTGTATACTTAGAATAGACCTTTGGCGGGATTGCAACGCCCTGACAAGATAGAGAAAGTTTGTCTAGACGGTCAGGTAACTTCCCTTCACAGAAGTAAGATGTTGTTACCTGCTACTGTGTGTTGGGAGTTGTCCAGGAAATCCGTCTCCACTTTTGTCGATAGCGGAGGGGTTGGCAACTTCTTGGATAAATCCATTAAGCATTCCCTTAATGCCCCTTGGGAAGCCCCTTCAGGTTTTGCAGTAAACAATACCCCCTTGATTAACCTGGTTGTGGGACCTTCCCATTCTGAGACCTTAGAATTTTTTGTCTTAGACTGCCCCGAAACCCCAGTTGTCCTAGGGTTCCCCTGGTTGAAGGTGCACAACCCTACCTTTAATTGGGAAAATGGGGAATTAACGAGATGGAGCACACACGGTTTGGACCATTGCTCTAGTATCACTGTTGGCGCAGCCCAAGTCTCAGAGCTTATATGTCCGTCTGCCTCTCCATCCATGAGGGTACCTCATGTATCTTTGTTGAAGTCCGCCGGAACTATTCAGGGTGATAATCCCGATAAGCCTGGTGAGGGTCCTGAGGCCCCTCGTGAAGGGGAGGGTACTGTCCTGAATGACTTACCTTCAGTCCGTGTCCACTGTGTCCTTAGGCAGCTGGCCGGGGCTTCTCCTGCCCGGCAGCCGTTTCCACCTCAGGCACGGCTCCGACGGCGCCAAGCGCGCCCTCCTCCCTTGCCCACTGTCATTCGGTTTGTGCACGAGTACAGTCAGCTTATGTCTGTTGCTGTTAAAAGGAGTCAAAACTAGGCGGTCCATTTCTGGGTGGTATGCCTTCAAAGTTCAGATGGGGCAATCAGCCCAGAGGTCTCTAAGTGCACCAATCAACCCACAGATCCGAAGTGCACCAATCACAGTCACTGCCTCCCTGTCCAATCCGGTCGGGTTCAGTCCTATAAAGGGATTACCACTTCAGTGTGTCAGTGCCCGTGCTAGCGTTTTGCTGGCTTTGTGATTTATTCTGTGATTTCCTGTACATATCGTTATTGACCATTTGCTTGAATCTCAACCACGCCTCCACCTTATCCCTTTGTACTGTGACCTCCTGGTGCGACCCTTGGCTTAACGTCTGACTTCGCTTGATTTCTCCTGAGCACCCGAATTGCTTCCAGTACTTACCGGTTTCCGAAGCACCCGAACTGTTTCCAGTACTTACCTATTTCACCCAGTCTGACCTTCAGTTTATCTGTCTTCCCTCCCCATGAGCCTACAGTCTTTGAGCCATCAAGTCCTGGGGGCAACTGTGTCCGGTGAGGCGTATATAGCATCCCGGCAAATGGGGGCTTGTCTATAGGTGAAGCTGGCTGTGGAGATTGTGGGTTTGAGGCTCACAACGAAGACAGGCATTCTGAATGACAGTGGGCGTGGGAGGAGGACGCGCTCAGCGTCGATGCCTGAGGCGGAAGTGGCTGCCGGGCAGGAGAAGCCCTGGCCAGTCGCCTAAGGACACAGTGGGCACGGACTGAAGGTAAGTCATTCATGACATTCAGTGTTTTGGCCACCCAGGCAGAAAATCGTTACAGTTAATGTTAAATACAACTATATTGTGGTCACTGTTACCAAGATCCTACCCATAGGAATATATTTTGCAAAGTTGGTACTCAAAATTGATTTACAGCACTCCCATTTGGCATTTGTATTCTTTTTTCTCAACAGATGCCCCCAGTCTATAGGGTTGATTCAGAGAGGCATAAAAACATTTTTTTGACTCGTTCTGTTCCCATTGGCGTATGTGTGTACACATGATTCAAAGCAGGCATCGGGAGCCTTCTGTTAACTGTTCGTCGCTGAGTACGCCAACGAGAATGTCATTTTTGTGCTTTTGTTTTTCGTTTACGTTACTTATAAAACAACGTAGCCTTCCATTTTTTGGCTTATTCCAACGTCGCCTCTAACGAAATATTTACACATCCCGTTATATTCTGCATTCCGCTTTCTATAAATATACGTCCAGACGGAAATCTGTCCTAACTCACGCATGCGCACACCTAAATTAACTCATTCATGTCCCCGCCTCAACTATTCTCTCACTCACATCTGCTACAATGCTTACCTCAATTCCTTCGTGGTTTCCATTTTCTTTAATTTGCGCACTTAATGCTTACCTCAAATCCTTCGCGGTTTCCATTTTCTTCACTTTGCACTCTTAATGCTTACCTCAATTCCTTCGCGGTTTCTATTTTCTTTACTTTGCACACTTAATGCTTACCTTAATTCCTTAGCGGCTTCCATTTTCTTCACTTTGCACTTTTAATGCTTACCTCAATTCCTTTGCGGTTTCCATTCTCTTTACCTTGCGCACTTAATGCCTACCTCAATTCCTTCGCGGTTTCCATTTTCTTTACTTTGCGCACTTAATGCTTACCTTAATTCCTTCACGGTTTCCATTTTCTTTACTTTGCACTCTTAATGCCTACCTCAATTCCTTCGCGGTTTCCATTTTCTTTACTTTGCGCACTTAATGCTTACCTTAATTACTTAGCGGTTTCCATTTTCTTCACTTTGCACTTTTAATGCTTACCTCAATTCCTTTGCGGTTTCCATTCTCTTTGCGCACTTAATGCTTACCTCAATTCCTTCGCGGTTTCCATTTTCTTTACTTTGCGCACTTAATGCTTACCTTAATTCTTTCGCGGTTTCCATTTTCTTTACTTTGCACTCTTAATGCTTACCTCAATTCCTTCACGGTTTCCATTCTCTTTACTTTGCGCACTTAATGCTTACCTTAATTCCTTAGCGGTTTCCATTTTCTTCACTTTGCACTCTTAATGCTTACTTTAATTCCTTCACGGTTTCCATTTTCTTTACTTTGCACTCTTAATGCTTACCTCAATTTGTGACAGACTCTGCCATTGGATTTTAAAGGCACTGTTTTTGCATAGACCCATTACTTTCATTTTCTTGAGCATGTCCCAGACAGACTGCCATGGTGTTGATTGATTGTATCACAGACGGCTATTGTTATACTGATTGTGCTACAGACTGCTATTGTTCTACTGATTGTGTTACAGACGGCTATTGTGTTGCTGATTGCGTCACCGGCAGAGTTGAGGGATTGTGTGCCCTGCTCCCATTGGTCCGTGTGTTTGTCATGCAGTCCTCCATCAGGTCCACGGGGGAGGTCCACTTGCATGGAGCCTTGCATATAAGGCACAGTGTGGCACTAATAAAGTTAAGTTCATCTTCACCCTCAATACTGAGTTCTGTCTCTTATTGGGGGCTGTTCCTGTTTCCTCACCGATGACTCTGGGATTCCTGCAGCACCTCTCACCATTGGGAAAAGGACGTCTCTGGCGGGGAAGCCCTCCGGCGATAAAGGTTATCGCTACAATTGGTGGCAAGCGGTGGGACGGTCCTTTCAGCTAGCAACCGCCCACGTCAGGAACTGATAGCCGAGCTGATCGAAATGGATCGTGCAGCAGTGAGGACCGAAACCAATATACAGGTCCTTCTCAAAAAATTAGCATATAGTGCTAAAGTTCATTATTTTCCATAATGAAATGATAAAAATTAAACTTTCATATATTTGAGATTCATTGCACACCAACTGAAAATTTTCAGGTCTTTTTTTGTTTTAATACTCATGAAAACCCCAAAATCCTATCTAAAAAAATTAGCATATTTCATCCGACCAATAAAAGAAAAGTGTTTTTAATAAAAAAAAAAAAAAAGTCAACCTTCAAATAATTATGTTCAGTTATGCACTCAATACTTGGTCGGGAATCCATTTGCAGAAATGACTGCTTCAATGCGGCATGGCATGGAGGCAATCAGCCTGTGGCACTGCTGAGGTGTTATTGAGGCCCATGATGCTTCGATAGCGGCCTTAAGCTCATCCAGAGTGTTGGGTCTTGCGTCTCTCAACTTTCTCTTCACAATATTCCACAGATTCTCTATGGGGTTCAAGTCAGGAGAGTTGGCAGGCCAATTGAGCACAGTAATACCATGGTCAGTAAACCATTTACCAGTGGTTTTGGCACTGTGAGCAGGTGCCAGGTCGTGCTGAAAAATGAAATCTTCATCTCCATAAAGCTTTTCAGCCGATGGAAGTGCTTCAAAATCTCCTGATAGCTAGCTGCATTGACCCTGCCCTTTATAAAACACAGTCGACCAACACCAGCAGCTGACATGGCACCCCAGACCATCACTGACTGTGGGTACTTGACACTGGACTTCAGGCATTTTGGCATTTCCTTCTCCCCAGTCTTCCTCCAGACTCTGGCACCTTGATTTCCGAATGACATGCAAAATTTGCTTTCATCAGGAAAAAGTACTTGGGACCACTGAGCAACAGTCCAGTGCTGCTTCTCTGTAGCCCAGGTCAGGCGCTTCTGCCGCTGTTTCTGGTTCAAAAGTGGCTTGACCTGGGGAATGCGGCACCTGTAGCCCATTTCCTGCACACGCCTGTGCACGGTGGCTCGGGATGTTTCTACTCCAGACTCAGTCCACTGCTTCCGCGGGTCCCCCAAGGTCTGGAATCGGTCCTTCTCCACAATCTTCCTCAGGGCCCGGTCACCTCTTCTCGTTGTGCAGCGTTTTCTGCCACATTTTTTCCTTCCCACAGACTTCCCATTGAGGTGCCTTGATACAGCACTCTGGGAACAGCCAATTTGTTCAGAAATTTCTTTCTGGGTCTTACCCTCTTGCTTGAGGGTGTCAATGATGGCCTTCTGGACAGCAGTCAGGTCGGCAGTCTTACCCATGATGGCGGTTTGGAGAAATGAACCAGGCTGGGCTTTTTTAAAAGCCTCAGGAATCTTTTGCAGGTGTTTAGAGTTAATTAGTTGATTCAGATGATTAGGTTAATAGCTCGTTTAGAGAACCTTTTCATGATATGCTAATTTTTTGAGATAGGATTTGGGGGTTTTCATGAGCTGTATGGCAAAATCATCAGTATTAAAACAAAAAAAGACCTGAAAAATTTCAGTTGGTGTGCAATGAATCTCAAATATATGAAAGTTTAATTTTTATCTTTTTATTATGGAAAATAATGAACTTTAGCACTATATGCTAATTTTTTGAGAAGGACCTGTAGAGGCCGATGAAGACGCTGCTCTTGTTCAAGCGGTTCGGAACAGATTGTCGGTCTATGGCCCGAATCCATCACAGGAACTGATCGACCGAGTCTTCGCCGCAGCGGAGGCAGAGGCCAGTAAGCGAAGGGAAGATCGGCGACTTTCAACCCAGCAGCCTCTCAGCCTCAGTTACACTGGGGGGAGAAAGATTCCATTTGCAGCATTTAAGTCCTTCCAGGAAAGTGACGACGAGATTGATGGATTTTTGGCCGATTTTGAACGGCAGTGCGCTTTACACCGGGTACCCACGGAGGAATGGGTCACCATATTATCAGGGAAACTATCTGGGAAAGCTTCCGATGCTTTCCGGGCCATCCCTGATGCAGACTTACCACACTACCATCTGGTAAAGGAGGCTTTGTTAGCCCGGTACGCTGTCACCCCGGAAGCCTACAGGCAACGATTTCGGGAATCCCAAAAGAAGGGAGGGGATCCTTACATGGAGTGGGCATGTCGCCTCCATCGTACAGCATCACATTGGGTCACTGGATGCAAAGCCACGACCGCTGAGGATGTACTACAGTTGTTTTTACTAGAACATTTTCTCAATGCCCTGCAACCAGAGCTAAGAGAGTGGGTACGTGACCGGAGGCCTCTAACGCTACCTGAGGCTGCTCGTCTAGCCGACGAGTACACCGATGCTCGCCAGACAGAACAGTCCGCTCCAAAACCACCACCTCCCATCAAATTTCAAGCACCTGTGGCTTCAGTGCCAACTCGTGACTCTGGGCCACATAGGCCGGCGCAGCAACCGAACCTCTCCGCAGTTCAGTGCCATAGTTGCAAACAATGGGGACATTATCGCAGGGATTGCGCCCTAGAGCCTCCCCGAAACACGTGGAGGCAAAAACAACCTTCCACCTCCCGTACTCCTGCGGCACACTGTTTGGAAGCTGAGAGCAGTTCGGAAGAGTATCTGGGGGTACTGTATGAAGCTGATCCCGTGCAAGAGGCCATCCAAGACAACCGACAGCACCATCGCCAGGAGGTACGAGTCAATGGACGCACCGCGCAAGGATTACGCGACACCGGAGCCACACTTACCTTGCTCCAACCTCATTTGGTCAAGAACAAAGACCGCACCGGACACACCGTTGTAGTAAGGGTGGCGGGAGGAGCTGTGTTTCGACTCCCCACCGCCCGAGTACATCTGGACTGGGGCGTTGGATCCGGCAGGGTACATGTGGGACTTATGGACAACTTACCCGCAGAAGTACTATTGGGAAATGATCTAGGACCAATGACTTCTGCCTACGCTACCTCTGTGCCAGCCAGCATCAACCCTGTTACAACCCGGGCTCCAGCCCGAGCTGCCGACTCCAGCCCACTGGTCGGGGAGACCCAGGGGTTTCGTCTGCATCACGTCATGTCTGTTACAAGAAGCCAAGAAGAGGATCAGCCATCAGGTTACGTCCTTCCAGAAGGGAAACGTATGCCAAACACTATTTTTGTTGGGGGCATTGACCGTCGGATTGATCAGCCTGAAATTAAGGATTTGTTTTCAAAGTATGGTGCTGTAAAGAATGTCAAAATTATTAGGGATGCCTCTGGCGTTTCTAAGGGTTATGGTTTTGTCTCCTTTTACGATGATGTAGATGTGCAGGAGATTGTGGATTCTCCGATCAGCTTCCACGGAAAGAGATTGAAACTTGGACCAGCTATAAGAAAGCAAAGCACCTGTGCACACATCCAACCAAGGACTTTGGTGCTGAACTCACCAACGCCACAATATCCCAGTGTTTGGACCCCACCCATGACCGATTCCTATGTACAGCCCACGTCAATGTTTAGTCCTGTTACTCACTATTTGCAGACTTGTCCTTACACAGAACTCTGCCCCTAACAAGAGTCCGGACAGCCCACGTTAACCCGAACAGGGTCAATCCGGGTCTGCCGGGTGTTCCACAAAAAGGGGGCATTGTGACAGACTCTGCCATTGGATTTTAAAGGCACTGTTTTTGCATAGACCCATTACTTTCATTTTCTTGAGCATGTCCCAGACAGACTACCATGGTATTGATTGTATTACAGACGGCTATTGTTATACTGATTGTGCTACAGACTGCTATTGTTCTACTGATTGTGTTATAGACGGTTATTGTGTTGCTGATTGAGTCACCGGCAGAGTTGAGGGATTGTGTGCCCTGCTCCCATTGGTCCGTGCGTTTGTCATGCAGTCCTCCATCAGGTCCACGGGGGAGGTCCACTTGCATGGAGCCTTGCATATAAGGCACAGTGTGGCACTAATAAAGTTAAGTTCATCTTCACCCTCAATACTGAGTTCTGTCTCTTATTGGGGGGAAACGCTATATTACAATTCACTAGCCCTTGTAAGGGCTGTTCCTGTTTCCTCACCGATGACTCTGGGATTCCTGCAGCACCTCTCACCATTGGGAAAAGGAAGTCTCTGGCGGGGAAGCCCTCCGGCGATAAAGGTTATCGCTACACAATTCCTTTGCGGTTTCCATTTTCCATTAGGCCATATGTCATTCTGCAACTGAATTCATCAAGGGATGAGGGCATATGTCATTCTGAAACTGAACTCATCAAGGGATGAGGGCATATGTCATTCTGCAACTGAATCCATCAAGGGATGAGGGCATATGTCATTCTGCAACTGAATTCATCAAGGGATGAGGGCATATGTCATTCTGCTAATTACATTGGCTAGGGATTCTGGTTTCTTGCTGATGATGTCATGTTCGACAGACTCCAAATCTTAAACTTGAAACTTACTTGGCTGGTGGGCGACCTGAACTTCGGGAGACCAATTAGTACGCCAGCCTAAATCCACTTTAAAAGGATATGATATCCACGTTTATTCCATACAAAAATCTTTAAAAGAATTCCATCCACGAATACAGGTCAAGATAAAGCATTAGGGAGCAACTTGAATGCCAATGCGTTTCGGGCACAGACTCAGCCCTTATTCATGACATTACTTTCTGCTCCCATGATACACATTTAAATACTGACGTCATGCATGCCTCCCCCATTGCTGCACACCCGGAGTCAATTAAACATTTACCAAGCCAGATTAAAGAGCATGAATGCTCAAAAATTTAGTTAAAGATTTATTAAAGAAAGAGGGAAGAAAAAGAGATTCCCAGTTTTTCTATAGTGACAATTAATCACTAAAAATTGTGTTAAAAGCCAGAAGAATTATTTTAGTCCCAATAATCAAGCCATAAATTTGGCATAGAAGAGTGAAAAATAATATAGGGGTAAAAATAACACTATTACTATTGGAAACACTGATTTAAAATAACTTCAAGACCCCGGGTTGTTACAATGGAAGATACATTGTCTCGCATGAATAAATATTACATTCAATGATACAGATTGAGTGAGAATCTCTCTCTCTATAGAGAAAAAAGTCATCAAACAATATTGCAGTCCATGTAACTCTATACGCATATTCATTCAGTAACTCATTACCTTGATACATACAATAACAATGCAATATTAAGTTTTAAATTATTTACAAAAGTATTAAATGCCCCTGGTTATCTAAATGAAATTACAATGAACATCCTTGCTCTGCAAAAATGAATGAGTGTGAAAAAATGTTATCATAAAAGAGGATGAGAATTAAAGATAATAGTGAAAGAAAAAGAAAAAAGAGAAGGAAGAAAGAAAGAGGAAAAAAGGAAAAGGGAGGGTTTAAATAGGGATTGAGAAAAAGATTAAAACGAGTTTACAGTATGAATACCTCCTATGATATATCACCATAATTATATAAATAGATGTTATCATTGAAGAAGAATAACTGGGATTTAAAGATGATAATAGTGAGGGAAGAACAAATTAAGGGATTAGACTAGGAACTAAAAAGATTAAGGCAGACCTACAATATGGATGCCGCTTGAAAATATATTATTATTATAATTTCCTATACCAAATAGGAGAATTAATTTCAGTATATGTAGTTATATTTCCAAGATTACCGCCTATTTAATTCTTTCCTATCTGTCCTTAAATCTTCCCTAATATGCTCAAACAAGCCAGTATTTCTGAACATTACTCAATTGCGGAGATAAAGGTCCACATCCCACCGATGATTGAGGCCCTGTGGGGCCCTGGTGCCTAACTTGAAAATCCAAAACACTTCCCTCTGGAGAAGTTTTGCATGTAAATCTCCTCCCCTGGGTCCCAACCTAACCCTAACCCATTATCGTTTTGACCTGAGCTTCGGGGACCACCCTCCGCTCTGGGGCCTGCCACTGCTCGGAATGTGAGGCTGTAGAGATATTTAAAATAGGCTCACTTCTAATGTCTGATTTAACAGTAACCAAATTACACTTAGAATGTGTGTGCGACATCACCCACCTTCTCCATGTTCCTCATGGGCTTGATCTGCTGCCCACTCTGCTACCGATCCTTCACCCACTACATATTCATCTATAAAAAGAGAAGCAGGAAATTAGTTTTTGTTTAAATAGCATGTACCTGTGTGTGCTAAAATCAAAGTCACATACCGGAGTGTATGGGGTCAGACGTTTGGTACGACTACCTGCCCGTGCGGTGAGGCCCCTCCTCTGCAGAGAGGTCTAGTGGCTGGTTAGAGCCACCTAAAGAGGAGGGGTAGGAGGTTGGCCCTGGAGATGCACCACCTTCACTTTGTGCAGAATCATCCCGCACTGGCCGGACTGCTCGCCTCCGGGTGGGTCTTACGCAATATTCAAATTCGGACACTAGAAAAGAATAGCATTTATAAATAGAGGCCTACCTTATGTTTTTGTTAGATCTAGCATGCAATCGGAATGTACTTACTTGGGAAATGTTTCGCAAAAAATCGCCGCACCCAGGGCCTCTTCCGTCGCTTGAGAGCCGACCAATGCTGGATGATTTGCGTGAAAGTGAGGGTGGTGTCAGTTTCAGAGTCTATTCTGGCCACAATCTCCAGGGCCAACTTCCGTTTCTCATAATCGTTGGGCAGGTAGTCGTACCTGCGCTCCATCATCATCTAAAAAACATATCAATAAAAATAGTTGTTAGATCAAACAGCATACAAATCTCATTCACAATTAGATCAGTTTACTAAATGACATTCCCCATCACATTTCTAGCCTTAACCTATCCTTCTAGATGCAAGTTAGTTGGTTCGCACCTGTGCGCACTAACTTCTGTTTGGCACACATTTTCTCACTTGTCCCAACAGACTCCCCCACTAATGGATGTTATCCAGCATATGGAGGAGGAGGATGCCAGCTGGATTCTGCCTTCTGCAATTACCCCCCTGGAACCTAATCTGCCACTGCCCCAGCATCCTACTGCAACAAATCCTCTGCAGCAGAGTGAAGCTGGACGCCTGCTGCCAGCCCATCGTGGCCAGCAGGCTGAGATTGACCCTACAGTCCCCAGTGCTAGCTCTGCTGCAGAGGTTTTGCCTAGTACATCTGGTACTATTGCTCGGCCTGGACCTCCAGTATCTGCAGGCGCTCAAACCGGGGGAATTGGAAGACGCAGTCAGCAACATCGACCAGTTTCCCATAACAACTTTAGCGCCATGCTAGATGAATTTCGCACTAGCAACAGACAAATGCTGGAGCAGTGGCAGATTATGAATGCCATACATGCCCAAGTATTGGGCCACCTCCAAGGCCAACCCCAACATTATTATGGTCATCAACAATATTAAGAATTTCACCTGGATCTGCCCAACATATTTACTCTCCATCCCAACACTATTGACCTGTCTGGTGAGCGCAACCAAGATTTTGTGGTTGATGCCTTTGCTTGTTGATTTTGAAATTCGCCCATAAAGCTCATTATAGTGCTCAGATACCCCACTAGCCAATGCCTGAGTTTGTGCCTCAGTAAAGCGCCCGCTCAAGCTCCCACGCAGCAGGCTTGGGCCTAATGAAATGCTGGCTGACTCATCCTGTTTGTTGGGAATATTGGGGAGGCCATTCTTGGCTGAAGAAAATCACCATTTGGCCATGGAAATGATTGGACTGGACTTGCATGGGGGCTGGTTGTCATAGGCTGGAAAAAGAACTTGCAGCCATAGAGTTTGCAGATGACTCCGGCCTTGCAACATTGCACTGATGAAATGTGGCAGAAGCAGGAGAGGGTGCGTATGTGGCCCTATGTATTCCTGCCCTACTATTCCCCTTGAAAGTCGTGCTCCCTATGGCTCTTGATGTTGGTGGCCGGGGAACCTTCGGCCTGGAGTAAGTTAGCTTAGAACTCCTGGATGTGCCCAATTTTTATGGGCCAGGAGAAGGGCCCAATGTATACTTACGTTTGCTAATGGATGTCCATGGAGGCAGCGAGTGCCCTTCAATCAGAATTTTAGATCTTTACTGTAAATGTATGGAATGGGACTATCTGTTCTGTTCTGTGCTAAGTTGATGCATTTATGTTTCTTGGCTTTTTAAATAAATGAATGTTTGTAATGAAAAACTGGCTAAAATAAACTGCATTACGCTCAAATCAGGTCTAATTTTTGTTGTAATTAAAGCATTGCACAATTGTTATTACACAAATAACACAAAAACAAAATAGACAAATATTAAGAAAAAAAAATAGCTATAATCTGGGCCCGGAACCCCCCCCCGGTCCAAGCAGCGAAATCGCAACTTCAGCAGGCCGAAGGCCCTTTCCGCTACTGCCTGAGTCTTGCGATGGGCCCGATTATATGACTCCTGGGCCGCATTCTGCGGGCGAAGGACGGGCGTCAGGAGCCACGGCATAAGCGGATATCCAGAATCCCCTGAAAGCATAACAAAATACTCAAATTAATTACACATTCTAAGCAACATTATTGTTTAACATGTCATCAAGGGCAAAAAACAGCTATAGGTTGATACAGGGGTCATCAACCATATTCATAGGCATACAGTGAAAGGGGAATGATTTCATTTGAACAAACTTACCCAGTAGCCATCCACCAGATAAATCGCCAGACTCAAACCGAGTATATAAGCCTGAACTCCGCAGAATATATGCGTCATGGGACGACCCGGGATAACCTGCAAGGACACTCAGGAAACGCATGTCCGGACCAACCACTGCTTGGATGTTCAGCGAGTGGCTCATCTTGCGGTTCCTGACCAAAAAAAAAAAAATTACACAAAGCCAAGGTATCCACAAAAAACCCAAAATAAAAAAAAAACAACTAAAGATTGTAGTTAAACAATCCAAAACAAAATAAAGGACATAAGTCTAACTAAATAGAAAAACATGCTAAGGACTAATTAAGGTCAGCATTCCAATGCTTTTCTAAGGGCTACATGATAAGTATTGATTAAGGTCAGCATTCTAAACAGTTTAAAAGGGATACTTAAGAAGGAAGGATTAAGGTATGCATTCTAAACTGTTTAGAAGGGATACTTGATAAGGAGGGATTACTAGATTAAAATTAAGCTTTGCTAAACAATATAAATAAATGACATAAATAACTTACCTATAGATGTACAATCCCAACTTAATTGCGTTACAGGCTACGATGTCGTCAGGAATGGAAATATATTTGGGGCACAGGGTAGCCATGCCATCCAGAAACTTGGATAGCGCGCTGCTCAGAGTAGGCTGGGACATCCCCACAAAGAGGCCACCCAGCCTCTGGAACGAGCCGTTCACCAAAAATTGCAGGCAGCCAAACAATTTGGTCATACCTGAAATTGCTTGCCCCTTCCACGTGGTGCGGGCTTAACCATGGCAACAACTCACTATACAATTTATGGAGGGAAACGCGATTGAGTGGGGTCAGCTCGAACAGCTCAACGTCATGCATGCGATCGCTGTTCATGCGTCTTCTGTGCAATCTGGCCTGGGCCATGCTGATGCAGGTAAGGCCACTGAGCTGAAGGCGCTCATACTCCTCAACATAGCCGCCAAAAAACATGTTCAACTCTAATTCCGAGTCCAAAATGAGCCCGTAAGTGGAGCGGAAATTAAACCGTTATATAGGGCAGATGAGCATCGGCAATCAGGTCTCAGAATCAGACGCAAGCTCATGCCAATAACGCAAACATGACGATATCGATCCGTCCATCGAATGTGCATATACGCGTTAACGTAAATGCATATACACATGAAAACAGTAACGTAAAAAAAAAGCCAAAAACTCACCAAAAATACACAGACACATGCGTGTGTATGCGTCTCTGAATCAAGACTTATGTCCTGGAGTGCAGCTCTGAGCCTGGGGGAGTTGGCCTTCCTAAAATTCAGTGTTTTGCCCATCCAGACAGAAATTCCTTCTTACAGTTAATATTAAATACAACTATATTGTGGTCACTGTTACCAAGATTTTCACGGACTGTTACCGTCCCTATCAGTTCATCACCATTTGATACTATCATATCCAAAATAGCATCACTGATTCATATAGTTATCTTGTAGCAAGCTGAGACATGGTTCTGCTTCTACTACAAGGGGAAGAGCATTCCCCTTGTAGTAGAAGCAAAACCATGTCTCCAGTCGATACCTGGGTAGTTGTCCCCCATCACCACCACTGTACCAGCATGTGATACCCGCTCTGTTTATGCAACGGAGCCTCTATTTCCTCAGTTATGTTTGGGGGGTCAATAGATTACACAAATCTTCTGCTAGTATCCATCATTAATATATGCTTTGAATTCTTGCTTTAAATATAGATACACTCTGTCCTTCTTTCCTATTTGTTCTGTCTTTCCGAAAAATAGCAAAATCTTGAAGATTGACAGTCCAGCCATTTGTGGAATCCAGCCATGTCTCGGCCACAGCAATAACATCAGTAGTTTCTTCCAGTACCAGAGCCTCAAGTTCCCCAACATCACTTGCCAAACAAACATTGAGCTTTAGTATTAACTTCTGAAGTAATGCATCCGCCTAATTTTCAACTGCTGGTTTGCAACACATGAATCTCCTTATCCATCATAGCAGTCCATCCTCTTCTAATTCTCCACCCGCCATCATAAGCTGTTCCCTAAGTAACCTGTCTTCCCCTTTGTCTTCCCTCTTGCCCTCATCTCTAGTTTAGTTTAAATAGCCCTCCACCCCTTCTAGTATCCACTTACCTAGCACAGCAGCCCTTCTTCCATTCAGGTGCAAATTATCTGTAGAATACAGGTAAGTGGTGACAAAGTCTAGAATCCTATAATACCACTACCCTGCCAGTGTTTGTCCAGTCTATCTGTTCCTAAAAAGGACATCACTGTCGGGTTGCAGGAATGTACAGCTTTAAAGTGGGCGGATAGGATGTGTTGCTCAAATCCACGCTTAATGTTCTCGTATTTGGATCTTCAATTCCCGTGTGGTACTACCGACATAGTACAGTTTATAAGGACACCAGATAAGGTAAACAACATATCGGGAATTGCAGGAAACAAATTTTGGGATTTTGAAAATTTGTCCCGTAGTTTTAATTGATTTTTCTGATTGTGGACATGTTCGACACCCCATACAAGCTCCACACCTAAAGAAGCCCATCGTGGGTTTATTAATCAATGTGATGGGTCGAGGTGGATCAATAAAACGTTTTTTCAGAAGATCCCTTAAATTCGGGGTCTTTCTATAGATCACTCTGGGTTTATCTGGTATAACTGGTTCTTTAATAAATGCCAATGTTTCAAAAGTAATTTAGTGATCTCTCTATATTGTACAATAAACTGTGTTGACGGAAAAATCTTGATCAGATTTCCTCCCTGTGATCTTGCGTTTATTTAATAACGATCCATGATCTTGTATCCTGACCATCGCCCTCTGTTTTTGTACATTGACAGGGTTGTAACCCTTATCTACGAAATGTTGTGACAGTTGTGATGATTGGGTGTCATAGTCCAGGTGTGGATGTGCAATTGCGTCTGAGCCGTAAAAATTGGCTTTTCGGAATTGCTTCCAACCATTTTGGTTGGTGGCAACTGCTCTGATGTACAAAGCAATTTCTGTTGGTAGCCTTGAAAAAAGGAAGAAGTAATTCTAGTATCATCTCTCTTAATGGTTAGATCTAAAAAATTTACCAAAACATTGCTGCTCTCAGCAGTTAAAGGAGTTACAGTTTACCCCCTGAAAAAGGGCATCCAGATCTTGTTGTGATCCCTCTCAGATACATAGCATGTCGTCTATGTATTTGCGCCAGAGCCTGAGATTGAGGCACTCCTTTCCAAAGATTGAATGTTCCTCCCACCATCCTACATAAAGGTTAGCCATACTTGGGGCAAGTTTTGCGCCCATGGCTACACCCTTCTTTGGTATGTTCTAATGTAAATACTAGACAATCATTTACAAAGTCAACTTGTTGTCCTGGTAAGCTTGAGGAACGTGATAAGAAGTGCCTCACTGCAGCAATACCCTTATGATGGGGGATGACCGTTTATAACAAAGTAACATCAGCTGTCGCTAAAATTGTTTATTGACTCAAAATCTGTTCACCACAAAAGGACTAGGACTTCAGAGGAGTCCTTTAAAATAATCCGGCAGCCCTACTACCATTCCTTAGCAGAAACTGTCCATATACTCTCCAAGTCGGCAGGTAACAGAACTTATCCGCTAACAATTGGGCGGCCCAGAGGTCTATCAAGCTTCTGGTGTATTTTTGGCAGCTGATAAATCGTTGGAATTCTAGGGGCACTGGGATATAAATATTCAAACTCCTTTTTGTTCAGAATCCCCTTTGTCAGACCATAATTAAGCAGTATTTCCAAAGTTAGAGGTAGGGTCTTTCCTTAAGAGCATATAAGTTATAGTATCGGAAAGAAGCCTATCCATCTCTTTCTAAATAATCTGACTTATTTAAAATAACTAGACCTCCGCCTTTGTCTGGCGGTTTGTTCATAACACCATGCTTACTTTCAAGCTCCTTGAAACCTCTGTACATAGCACCCGGCCATTTATTTTTCTTGACTGACATAGCCTTGAGGTCTCTAATCATCACAGGTTTCTTAAGGAAGTGTGACGGATGTTCCCTTTTCTATCTTTTATTTCCTTTTGTAATCATAAGCATGTAAATCCTTGTTAATCATTGGTTTATTATGAATGATTGCAACCACTGTTTAGATGCTAATCGGTAGCTCCATTCATTTATCTCTGCTGCCGCGATCACAGCGTGTGTTAGAATTACCAACTTGTAACTACTATAGATTTGTTTCTATACAGACTCGCCTGTGATTGGCTCATCACCCGCTGACATAGGATGGCAAAGGAAGCCGGACATGCGAGGATAGATATTCAGACCGCAATTGCCACTAATTCAGCCTTGTCAAGGTCACCCTGAGCGACGAAACGTGTTGGCGATAGCGGCGGCGGAGTTTCTTATGCCGGACGAATACATTAAAGCAGACTCAACCCCCACGCTTCACAAGCAGCCACATTGAGGTAGGAAGCGATGAGAGTCTCTGGCCTTTTAGTATTCTATATGGCTCATTGCGAAAGTACCATTGCACTAAATGTTGTTTCTTGTATGTTTTTTTCTCTTTTTATGCTTAAATTCACGTGGAGGTACTGGCTTACTCTGACCTGGGATTTGGCTCATTGTGCTGGTGAACTTCCAACCCCTGACTGCCTGGAATGCATTTAGGATATATGTATATTGGTTGCTATTTATTGCTGCAAACAACAGCACAAAAATTCTGGTAAGAATCCACAAGATTGTGAGGGGCACACTGGATGTTGGGATCTATATGAAGCTTGGTTTTTGCTCTGTGTTGTAAATTTGGACATTGAACTGATCAATTTTTCTGTAGGAATAAGAAGTTCAACACGTTGAGCATAATTATACTAACATTTCTTACTCTATGAAAATGTTTTCCTAGTGCGGTATCTATTATTTATTATAACTTTGGCTTTTAACTTATTATTTTAACTCTATAACACTAGGGCAATAAAGACAGTCCCCCAATATAAAGTCCCTTAATGAAAAGTCCCCTCACTCATAATACAACCAGAACTTGGAAAAGCTCTAAACTTGCTTTAAAACATTCTTATTCACAGCAAAGCAATACTTCCCTTCACCAGTGTTGTTGTTCCCACGGTCTACCTCGTAGGGAAGAAACACAATTCTGAGGACTGGGGAGGAAGAGGTGGGGCTCTTCACTTGTTCCAGTTGTGCTTGGGAGGTGCTTGCTCTCATCATGAAGGACGAGGGGAGAAAAAGAAGAAACATCATGGGGTTCCCCCATCCAAGCAAAACCAGCCCTGGCACCAGTTTTGGGGGCTGGTAAAACCAGGGCATGGATGCTGAGTGGCCAGCCCATATGGGCTGGTAGCCTTCAGGGCCAAGAGCTTTTCGGTATCCCTAGGCTTTGGGAATGCCGGTAATGGGGCAGGGGTAAGTCACCCTCACTTTGCCAGCTTTAGCAGCACCGGGTTTTGTTCCGCTTTAAATGTAAATGTTCCCTTTACTCATGTTATTTTCCTCCCCCATACATCCCTCTGATCCATCGCTGATTGCTGGTACTGTGCGCTGGCCGTCACTACTTCTGACACCCAGAGAGATTGGCTGCCGATCTTTCCGTCTAATGACATATCGCTCCTCATTTCAGAGAGGGGCCTTTTATTCTGACAGAGTAAGCTGAGCTGGGAGCCTAGCGCAGGACGGAGGATGTGGGTTCTCTGTCCCCCTCAAGCCACCATGCTCGGCCGGAGGATGAGGACATTGCCCGGTACTGAAATAGGGGCTGAGGTAAGCTTATATTTTTTAATGTTTCATGAGCGAGTTGGTTAAAAATTTGATTCCTGTGAACCCGAATTTCTTACGATTTGTCTGAATTGTATACTAGTGGGTCAAAACGCTAAGTCTGACCGCTAGCATGTGCAAGTACGATAGAGACATATTTAAATATTTCTATTGTCACAAACCACGTAAAGCAATAAATGACTTTTTCATAAGGAGAGTGGAGTATTTAGTAAGAAATATATGTGACAGCAAATAGAAAGAGGCATCCACAGAGACCCTCAGGCAGAAGAATGTGATCACAAAAAGTGAAAACAAGACATTTTTCCTCTTCTAATGAGCATCTCAGAAACACACTTGTAAAGGCTGTCTAACTGGCAGCAATGGCAAATGCAAACACTACACTGCAAAAAAAAAAAAGATACATACCAATTGTATGTCTGTCACTTGATATGTTAACTTGCTTTAGAAAGCTGTGAGCCAAAATTACTTCTTTTGTATGCTCTTCTAGTGCTCGAAGAGTCAGTGCCCCAAGAAGCTCAGCGTTGTTTGAGGTGCTTTTGTAATACAGCATATGAGCCAGTTCCAATGAATGGGCTTTTCTCCTCTGAGCAAATACCTAATGGTACGTAAAGAAGTAAAAATCACAAAATAACACTATTTTGCACAGTATCACAACCCACCTAAACTAGTTAAAAATAAAAACGTAAGAAAACTGGCAATTATTAAATCCTGTTTCTTAAAGTGAAATTATTTAAATTGGACCAAAACCCAGGATAGTCAAAGTTTTGACTATCCTGAGTTTTGGTCCTTTCCCCAGGGGCACCCCGCTGTGTGAAACCCCCCCAGATCGTTGCAACAACTCACCTCTTCACGGTTCCATGGCGCGTCAAAGAGCAGCGGCTCTGACGCCCGCATCCTCCGCCTCCCTCTAACAGGGAGCATGTCCGCACCGGCCATTCACAAATGCCTGGCGCGGACATGCCCACTACTAGAGGGAAGTGGAGAATGCGGCCGTCAGCTGCTCTTAGACGCGCCATGGGAACTCACCGGGAAGAGGTGAGTTAGCTGTGGCGATCTGGGGGGGGGGCCCACAGTGGAAAGGGGTGTCCCTTCCCCTGGGACATCCCAAATTGGGGTGGCCCTCTGTGTGAAATGCCCTAGGGCATCTGTATTTACTCACCCGGTCCAACAGTACATGTGTGGGCTCGAGCGGCCACATTCCCTGCATCCTCAGAATGTGTACGCACTGCTGGGGAAGCAGCCACTCCCCCTCCCCTTTTAAGTCAACGAGAGCCATTTGCCAGTGGGTTTCCCACAGCAGGGGCATCACAGCTTGGGAAGTCCCCGGCGCATGGAATAAGGCCCGGGGAAGTTAAATTGCTGGGTTTTGTTCTGCTTTGAGAAATGGTAAATGACAATGCAAGCATTAAAGCAACACGTGTATTTTCTCCTAGCAGAACAGCAAGACAGCTCTCTAACAAAAAAAGAGACAGGTTATCAGAGGAGAGGAGGAGCTTTCTGATGTACCGTATTGTTCACCCTATAAGACGCACCTGCCCATAAGACGCACATAGGATTAGGCGGAGGAAAAATACAACTCTGTGAAGTACTCACCTGTAGAGTTGATATTATATGCATACAGCACGTCCTGCTCCACAGATAGTAATAACATGTGGGTAATCCTCCGCCTCCAGCGCCGTGCACTGCAGACATGCAGAAAACAAGCTCCTCCCGGCCCTTCATATACCGAGGGACCTCCCACAAATCCCCAGCATTGAAAAGCAGTGAGAAAGAGAGGCCAGGAGAAAACAACCACCCAAAACTGGCAATAATACCAAAGATAACAATCACCAAACAGGGGATCCAGAACAAGGTGAAACAGGGTGGGGTGGAGCAGGACGTGCTGTATGCATATAATATCAACTCTACAGGTGAGTACTTCACAGAGTTGTATTATTCTAAGCATACAGCACGTCCTGCTCCAGAGATAGTAATAACATGTGGGACATCCAATAGCAGTGTCCGTAAAGAAGGGTGGGATCCCCAACAGAAGGCAACAGCAAGCAGTTTAAACTACTGCTGCCTGCAAAACCTTGCGGCCAAACACAGCGTCAGCTGAGGCCCTAACATCAACCTTGTAAAACTTTGTAAAGGTATGAACGGAAGACCAAGTAGCAGCCTTGCAAACTTGCTCCACAGAGGCCTGGTGCTGAAAAGCCCAAGAAGCCCCAACAGCTCTAGTAGAATGAGCAGTAAGACGAAAGGGGGGAGTCTTCCCCTTAGCAGTTTAGGCTTGAACCACAGCCTGACGAATCCATTTACTGATGGTAGACTTGGCGGGAGCCAAACCCTTCCTAGGACCATGAGGCACAACGAAGAGAGCATCCGTCTTCCTAAAGGCCTGAGTGGTAACCAGGTAGGACTTGACACACCTAACCACATCCAAGGAATGCAAAACCCTTTCCTTAGGGTTACTAGGATTAGGGCACAAGGAAGGAAGTACAATATCCTGATTCAAATGAAATGCAGACACCACCTTAGGCAGGAAGTCTGGTTTGAAGCGAAACGCCACCTTATCCCGGTGTCTCTCAAAGTAGAGAGGCTGAATAGACAAGGCAGCCAACTCAGACACACGTCTAACCGAAGTGATAGCTACCAGGAAGACAACCTTAAGCGTGAGCACAGCGAGAGCGGCCTCATGAATATGCTCAAAAGGGGCCCCCTGCAGGGCCGACAAAACCAAGTTCAGATCCCAAACAGGAACCATAGATTTCCGAGGAGGGCGCACATGAGTGACCCCCTGAAAGAAGGTCTTGATAAGAGGGTGCTGGGCAAAGGTCTTCTGAAAGAAGATAGACAGGCCCGAAACCTGGCCCTTCAAGGTACTATGTTTAAGACCCAAGTCTAGACCATGTTGTAAAAACTCCAGCACCCTGGAGACTAAGAATTCCCGGCAGGGAAGAGACCTGGATTCACACCAGTCAATGTAAGCACGCCATACTCTATAATAGATAGCAGCAGAAGTCTTCTTCCTGGCTTGCACCATAGTAGCCACAACAGAAGCAGACAAACCCTTTTCCATTAAGATGGAGGTTTCAATAGCCAAGCCGTCAAAGCCAGAGTTAGTAAATTGGGATGGCGTAGAGACCCCTGGGTTAGAAGATCTGGCAACCTTGGCAGATCATACTGATCTACTGCCATTTGAACCACGTCCGCGAACCACACTCTTCTTGGCCACCTTGGGGCCACCAGAATCGCGGGAACCCCTTCCAGAGCGATCTTGCGCAGCACTCTGCCCAGAAGGGGAATTGGTGGAAACACATACAGGAGCCGAAACTCCCTCCAAGACATTGACAGAGCATCCGAAGCCAGAGCCAGAGGATCCTGAGACAGGGATACAAAGTTCGGGAGCTCGTGATTGTGACGGGACGCAAACAGATCCACGTCTGGCTCACCCCAACGGTGACACAGGGACTGGAATACCCTGTCGCAGAGGGCCCATTCCCCCTGACGGGACGCCCCCCTGCTTAGAGCATCTGCTAGCAGATTTTCCGCCCCTGGAATGTAGACAGCCGAGATGCATTGGACATTGGTCTCTGCCCATGTTAGAATCAGAGATACCTCCTGGAGAGCACCCTTGCTCCGGGTTCCTCCCTGATGATTGATGTAAGACTGGCATCCATTGTGACCGTCTCCCAAGAGGGAGCCAGGAAGGATCTGCCCCTTGTCAGGTTCCTGTGGTGCAACCACCACGCAAGGGATTGTCTGACCGAGGGGGGAACCACCCAGATCTCGTCCAAGGACGCTGGGTCCTTGTTCCATACTGACAGAAGGTGAAGCTGCAGGGTTCTCAAATGGAACTGGGCAAAGGGCACCGCCTCGAAGCTTGCCACCATCGAGCCCACCAACTGCATTCCCTGCCGGATGGAGGGATGAGGAATCGAGAGCAGGGACCTCGCCTGCGTTGTCAGAGCTTCCACCTTCTGTGGAGGAAGGAATATCCTTGACTGAACCAAGTCCAGAATCATCCCCAGAAACGGGGTCACTGAGGAGGGGGACAGAGAGGACTTTGGGTAATTGAGCACCCAGCCGAAAGACTCAAGGGTGGACAATACCAACCGAGTGTCCAGCTCTGCCTGCCGCAGAGACCGAGAGGTGATGAGTATATCGTCCAGGTAGGGCAACACGCATATGCCCTTTAGTCTTAAGAGAGACATCACCCCTGCCAGCACCTTGGTGAACACCCTGGGAGCCGACGTAAGGCCGAATGGCAGGGCCACGAACTGATAATGCTGATCCAACAGCGCAAATCTGAGAAACCTTTGGTGCCCTGGGAACACCGAAACGTGCAGGTAAGCGTCCTTGATGTCCACAGATGTCATGAAGTTCCCTGGACGCAGCGAGGCAATGGCCGAGCGCAGAGTTTCCATACGAAAATGCCTGTTTCTGACAAATCTGTTTAGGATTTTCAAATCCAGAATGGGTCTGACTGACCCGTCCTTTTTGGGCACCGTGAACAGGTTGGAATAAAACCCCATGCCCCTGTCTCTTAAGGGGACCTCGCAGATGACCCCGAGATCCAGAAGGTCCTGCACAGCCAGCATCAAGACTCGAGCTGAGGCAGGGTCCTGTGGGATCCGGGACCCAACGAACCTGGTAGGGGGCAGTACAGCAAATTCTATCTTGTAACCGGAGGACACTACCTCCTGAATCCACCGGTCTGGGACAAGGCGTCTCCAGACATGCTCGAAGTGCTGTAGACGTCCCCCCACCCTGACGGGCGAGGGCGCCCCTTCATGCTTGGGGGGTCTTGGGGGGGGCTTTGGGCTTGGGCCCCCAGGAGGAACAAGGACGGTGTCCTCTGTTCTTGTTCCAGAACTCTGCGCGAGACCCAGCGAAGGACACCCCTCTACCCTGCTTGGCCCCACGGTAGGGGGTCGAATGGGAGCTTGGACCACGAAAAGGCCGAATCTGACGCTTGCGCTGGGGCAACTTGCCACCCTTGGCAAAGATATCTAACCTTTCTCCAAACAGGCGCAGCCCCTTAAATGGAAGCCCCGTAAGGGCCTTCTTGGCGACGTTGTCAGCAGCCCACTGGCGTAACCAGACAGCCCGGCGTATGGCTACCACCAGAGCAGAAGATCTAGCGCTCAACTTAATAGCATCGTCTGATGCAGATAGGATATAATTCACAAAGGTCTCACAGATGGCCAGAGCGTTGGTGGCATCAGAGGGCAAGTCATCCGCCCCTTCCAGAGCAGTCTTAACCACAGTCCTGAGTGCCACCGCCGTGATGGCTAAGGCGCAAACCGGGCGGAGCGACGCTCCCCCAAATGCAAAGGCATGACATGCCAATTGATCAACTCGCCGATCCTCTAAATTCCGCAGCGTAGTAGTGTCAGGGGAGTGCATAATAGCGGTGTTGGACAGACTCAGAATTGGGGCATCGACCTCGGGCGGCGATGTCCAACACTTAACCAGATCGGCAGGAAATGGATACTTCTTATCCACAGCTTTAGGAATCCCCTGGAGTTTGCTGGGCTATTAAAATGAGTTTGTTCGGGAAACTCCAACCGCACCCTAGCGGTATGAAACAGATCACCCCTTTGCCGAGGAGCCGCGGGAGGGGGAGAGAGGGATAACACATCAAAGATCTGGGTCAGCAGTCTATCAATGTAGTCCTGGGACCAATGATCAGAACCAGACTCCTCCTGACTCCTGGACTCGTCATCGTAGGACCCTGAGTCAGAGAACAGTTCCCCTTCCTCTGATGGGGAATGTGCATAGGAAAGCAGTAAATCATCAGATTCTACAGGAAGAATAGTAGATTCAGGATTCAAATGACGCCTCTTGGCATTAGCCTTGCGCGCCAAGGAGCCAGGGATTAAGTTTTCCACACTAGCCAGTCTAGAGGCCAAATCAGCGTGAGAGTCCCCACTAGTATTGGGGGTTAGGCTCAAGCTTGGGGGAGTAGGGGAAGTAAGGCGAGGTGCGGGCCCAGCCTCGGAAGAGGTGGGGAGACCGGATAGCGCCTGCTGGGCACAAGGGACGCAGACCCGTGCATTGTCACCGCTGATAGGTAAGACCCCACAAGCTACACACAGACGGGCTTGTCCCAAAGGAACCCCGTTCACAATATCCTGAGATGCCTCCATATGGTGATTATTAAGTTCAATATGCCAGTAGGGATTGACGCTATAAAGCAACCCTGGATGCCCCAATAACCCGCTGGGAAGTGGGAGTGATTTCTTAAAATGGTCTGGACCGGCGGGCGCTACGCCGGGCCGGGAGAAGCCACCGAAGTCCGCGGTCTGAAAGACACAAGGGGAACAGGGATGTCAGAGCCGAGCGCGAAGAAGCAAAGCTAGGGAAAAGGTCGCCCATGAGGGCACTTACAGATCTGCGAGGGGAGGACCGTCTTCACCACGTGCATGTGAGAAGGAAATGGCGCCCAGCGAACCTCGAAGGGCGGGCCAGAGAGGGCGATGACGCGGAACGCGCCAGACCGAACCACGCCCCCCCCGGAGAGCGCGAAGCTCGAAGGCGCGCAGCAAATCAGAAGAAAACAGTAGTTATGCCAGAATCACCTCAGAGAAAACAACTGACAGTGTGAATACAGAGATAAAATACCATCTTGTGAGTACTCACCTGAAAAATGGATATTGTTGGTGTGCCACACACCCCGCTTCACTTTTAAATATTCTTCACTTATTGGGTTAACTCACCGCCAGGTGACGCTGTGCAGAGAGGAAGTCTTGTAACGAGCCCCCTTCCGGCCTATATATACCTGGTACCTCCCTTCAATCACCAGTATATTAAAAAAGCAGAAAGACAAGGTACCAGTATTTTACCGGTAACCTCAAAATCAATTTGATATAAAATAAAAAGCTTCACCATATAAAGGCTTCGGAAATACCGAAAAGGGTGGGAGTGAAGCGGGGTGTGTGGCACACCAACAATATCCATTTTTCAGGCGAGTACTCACAAAATGGTATTATTCTTGGTGTGCCACACACCCTGCTTCACTTTTAAATATTCTTCACTTATTGGGACATCCAAAAGCAGTGTCCACAAAGGATGGGCATCTCAAGGCCAGGTGAAGCATAACTTAAATGACTGCAGTCTGCAGAACTTTGCGGCCAAAAACAGCATCCGCTGAGGCTCGCACATCAACTTTGTAAAACTTAGAAAAAGTGTGAACAGAAGACCAAGTGGCGGCCTTACAAACTTGTTCAACAGAAGCTTGGTGCTGAAAAGCCCAAGACGCCCCAATGGCGCGAGTAGAATGAGCAGTGATACGAAAAGGGGGAACTTTCCCCTTAGCAGAATAGGCCGCAGTAACGGCCTGACGTATCCACTTGCTAATGGCAGATTTGGCTGGTGCCAAACCCTTCTTAGGCCCATGGGGCACAACAAAAAAGGAATCCGTCCTACGAAAAGGAGACGTGATAATCAAGTAGTACTTAACACAGCGTACTACATCCAAACAATGCAAAACCCTCTCTTTGTCATTCTTAGGATTAGGACACAAGGAGGGAAGAACAATATCTTGGTTCAAATGAAAAGCAGAAACAACCTTAGGAAGAAAGTCTGGCTTGAACCGAAAGACCACTTTATCCTGATGCCTCTCAAAGTAAGGCGCCTGGATAGACAAGGCCGCCAACTCCGAGACACGCCGGACCGAAGTGATCGCTACCAAGAAGACAATCTTCTGAGTCAGGGTAGACAAAGCAATATCTTGCAAAGGCTCAAAGGGAGGAGCCTGAAGAGCAGAAAGAACCAAATTCAAATCCCAAACCGGGAGTAATGGCTTCCTGGGAGGCCGCACATGCGTAACCCCCTGGAAAAAAGTTTTAACTAAAGACTGAAGCGCAACACGCTTCTGAAAAAAGATAGATAAGGCAGAAACTTGCCCTTTCAACGTACTAAGCTGAAGACCAGAGTCCAGCCCTGACTGTAAAAACTCCAGAATCCTGGAGACCGAAAAGACCCTACAAGGAAAAGATCTTATCTCACACCAATCGATATAGGCTTTCCAAGTCCTATAGTAGATGATAGACGAAGACCTCTTCCGGGCACTGATCAGAGTCTTAACGACTGAATCAGAAAGACCCTCCTCCTTCAGGATGGAGGTTTCAGCAGCCAGGCCGTCAAACCCAGCGCTGGTAAATTGGGGTAACACAATCAACCCTGAGTGAGCAGACCGGGCCGAAGAGGCAGAACGACCTGGTCCACTGCCAGCCGAACGATGTCTGCGAACCACACTCGCCTTGACCACCTTGGGGCCATGAGAACGGCGGACACCTTTTCCAGAGCCAACTTCCAAAGCACCCTGCCCAGCATGGGTATTGGAGGAAACAGGTATAGAAATCCCAGAACTCCCCAGCTCAGGGACATGGCGTCCACTGCCAGAGCCAGAGGATCCTGGGAGAGCGACACGAAGTTCGGGAGCCTGTGATTGTGACAAGAGGCAAACGGGTCCACCTCCGGGGTCCCCCATCGGAGACACAGTGAGCGAAACACCCGAGGATGGAGAGCCCATTCTCCCAGACGGGGAGAGCCCCTGCTCAACCGGTCTGCCACCTGGTTCTTCACCCCTGGAATGTATACCGCCGAGAGACAAGGAACATGGGACTCCGCCCAGGTCAGGATCAGGGACAATTCTCTGAGAGCACTCAGACTGCGAGTCCCTCCCTGATGACCGATGTAAGCAACCGCTGTTTGATTGTCTGAACGCACCTGGACCGGAAGGCCCAGAACGTGCTGAGTCAGGAGAGCAAGCACCCGACGGATGGTTCTCAGTTCCAGAATATTGGTGGGTAAGTGGGCCTCCTGAGGTCCCCACTGCCCCTGAAACTGCAGCTCCTTCCAGAATCCGCTCCATCCCGACAGACTGGCGTCCGTGGTGACAATTTCCCAAAGGGGGGTCAGGAAAGACCTGCCCTACACAAGATTGGTCGAGACCAACCACCACAGGAGGGACTGCCGGACCCGGGAGGACAACTGGAAGGACTGATCCAGCGACCGAGGCTGCTGGTTCCAAGACGCTAACAGAAAAAGCTGAAGCGTTCTCGTGTGAATTTGGGCAAAAGGAAGAAACACTCTGTGTTGAAGAGAGTCCAGGCCGGGACGAACCGACCCATCTTTCTTGGGGACTGCGAAAAGATTGGAGTAGAAACCGAGGCCCATCTCTAAGTGCGGCACCGGCCGGATGACCGCCATCTCTAACAGATTCCTTACCGACGCCGGGAGCCCCTGCGTGGCCAAAGGATCGATGGGCACCCGAGACCGAAAGAACCGTGAAGGAGGGTGAGACTCGAATTCCAGGTCGTAACCGACCGACACTACTTCCTGGACCCATCTGCCTGGAACCTCTTGGTTCCAAACCTGGGAGAAGTGTCGCAATAGTCCCCCCACCCGCACGGGTGAGGGCAGCCCCTCATTGCTGAGTGGGCTTATCAGCAGGTTTGGGCTTGGTGCCCCAGGATTGAGTGGGCCGGCCACGGCCCCTCCCCCGAGTCCAACCTGCACCTCTGGTAGCGGGAAAGGAAGCCCCCCTACCCGCTCTGAATCCTCGAAAGGAAGGCCTACCGGAACCTGCCCCCCTAAAGGGACCACGAGGCCTCTTGCGTTGTGGCATCTTACCACCCTTTGCGACTGAATCAATTTTCTTCCCAAACAGACGCAACCCCAAAAAGGGGAGAGCTGTGAGCACCTTTTTAGAAACCGCGTCCGCCGACCACTGACGCAGCCATACTGACCGGCGAATAGCCACCAGCATAGCCGCTGCCTTGCTACTCATAGCCAGCGCATCGTCCTGAGCGGATAGGACATAGGACACAAAAGATTCACACTGCTTAAGCGCAGTAAACTCTTTACAAGCGGGATTGAGATCCTCATATAGCCCCTGAATTAAAGACCTAATCACCAATAGAAGAAGGGCTGAAGCACACACCGGGCGCAACGCTGACCCGGAATAAATAAAACCATGGAACGCGTATTGGTCAATCCGACGATCTTCCCCATCTTTAGGGACAGTGGTCTCAGCAGACTGTACCATAGCCGTGCTGGAGAGCCCTAGCACAGGGGTATCGACGTCAGGAGGGACAGACCAAAGCTTCACCAACTCTGGCGGAAAAGGATAACGCTTTTCCCAACTGGAAGGGATTCCAGATAATCGCGTGGGATGTTCCCATTCCTTAAGGACCACCCTCTCAAAGTGGTGCTGTCTGGGAAAAACCCAACGCGGCTGAGGCTCCTTAAACAACTGACCCTTTGGCAGGGTGACAGCCTCAGGCGGATCTAAATTCAAAATTTTAAACATTTGAGCCAGAATGGAGGGGGTGTCAAAAACAACCCCCTCCGACCAATAGCCAATTGCATCAGCCTCAAGCTGATCTGCAGGCTCATCTGACTCCAACAGGAATTCTTCCTCGTCCGGGGATCCATCGGACCATTCCACAGGCTCACATAACTCGTCCTGTGGAGCCGAAGGTACCGGAGTCAGGTGCCTCCGTTTTGCAGCGGCCTTTAACCCTGCTTTAACGGGCACTACTTTCTGGGGGCTGGCCGACTGTGCCGCCACCTCGGACTGCGAATCCCCACTTTTGACAGTGTCATGCGGGGTCCGGAACAGGGAGGGAGAGGTAGGAGATGATGAAGGTTGCGACGGGCCAGCAGCCGAAGCAACAGACTGACGCGCAATGCTCTGCTTTGCACAAGGGATGCAAATAAAGACATCATCAGCTGGGAGCAGAGCCCCACAACTTATGCACCCCCCGAATGGCTCAGAAGAACCGTTTCCGGCAATAACGGAAGCCTCCATATGGTGATTTATGGTATTCGCAATTTTTTTTTCGGGCTTTAAGGCATAAGCCAACCCGGGATGCCCACTTATTTGTAAATGTCCCGGAAGGGAGGATTTTTATTTATTTATTTTTTTTTAAAAGGAAGGACCCCCTTAATAATATATATATATATATATATATATATATATATATATATATATATTATATATGTATATTCTTAAATCTAGAAATATCCCAATAATCTTTTTTTTTTTTTTAAAAAGAAAGACTAGCCAAGTAACATAGAGCCGGAGGGCCACCACAACAGGGATCCCGGGATCTGAAAAGGAAAAGAAACCACAATCAGATCCCCACATGTATGTAATAAGTCAAAAAACCTATATATGCATGGCACCAAAGTGTCTTTAAATGAACAAGAAAAGACCACAACCCTGCCCCTTAATAAATTCAAAAGAAACATGATGCCTCCTTAAGAAAAAACAACCGCCCCCATATCTATATATTATGGGGCCGCTTACCTGAAAGGACCGAGAGCCGCGAACCGGAGGGACGAAGCAGCAGCCAGCAGCAGCACAAGTAAACACAACCATGTGCGGCGGCGTGCCCCCCCCCCCCCCCCCCACGTGACTTTCTTTAACTTTGAAAGGAAGGAAGTGAAGCTGGGGCCGGCCGCATGACGCTACCACCGGCGCCACGCCCCCGACACCGCATCACCGGGACCCGCCCCCTAAGCTCAATCAGTGCGGCCGAATCATCTGGGAATGAAACCAGATGAGCCGCTACACGCGCACAACAAAGCAGGAGGCGGCGGAGGGGGGAGACGAAGGAGGGGGGGAGGAGGAGAGAAAAAAGCATAGCGCAGCCAAACCGACAGGAGACCTGCCATACAATGGCCGCAAGGAGACCAGCGGGGAAGGGGAGAGGCGGGAGGGGGCTGTGGAAAACTCAGGCGCAAGTCAAGCTGCCCAGTGCGGTCCACCCCTCAAGCTGACCTAAACACAACAACCAGCCAGAACAATAAAAAACAGACCTGGCCGAGGAAGCTCCCAAGAGGGAAAAGAGTGCACACTTGTTGTGCAGGCCGCTTAATGCATAAGGTAAAAACACATGTCATAATAAAGTTATACTGTGAAAAACACATACATAATACACAACCCTCTAACCCCCCCCCCCCCATAATGAAGGGAGAAGGGACCGTAACGGGAGAGTAAGGGGCTACGGGGACCCTAGGGACAGGGGCATCCCATTTCCGGATCACCATGCCGGATAGCCGCATTGCCCCCAAAGGAGGGGGTCGAGCGGAGGAGATAAGCTCCTAGGCACCTATAGTGCCGTCTACCAATTGCCCAGTGAGCAGCCTAGGCTGGGAGGCTTCCATTCCACCATCAAGGTATAAACACTCAAACCGGGCAGAAATAGACCAAAAGGGGGGTGCCGGGGTAAGACCCCGGCTACCTGTAAGCAGGAGACTTCAATCTTCTGTCTTGTCGTCAAGCAGAGAGAAAAATACTGGTGATTGAAGGGAGGTACCAGGTATATATAGGCCGGAAGGGGGCTCGTTACAAGACTTCCTCTCTGCACAGCGTCACCTGGCGGTGAGTTAACCCAATAAGTGAAGAATATTTAAAAGTGAAGCGGGGTGTGTGGCACACCAAGAATAAACACCGTAGCGTCCCCGAACAGAGCTGCCGTACGCGCCATAGGATACAATAAAAGCGCTGCGGTTAACTAAAATGTGAAGCTCGCTCTGACACACGGTAACGGTTAAAAGTTATAGGACTCTAGTGTAATTAGGGCAAGGTTAGGCCATCGTACACACAACCCCCCCCCTCTTTTTTCCCCCACTAACGGGGGAATCTAGGGAGGAAGGTGACCCAATATGCAGGGTTCACCGATACATGGGGCGTGGGGGCATCAAACTGAAGGTTCACCATTCGCCTTAACTGCCTATCCTATGGTGGGGGATTGCGGTGGAGTCTAGCTCCTTAAGCACACTAGGTGCTGCCTACCTTCACCCGACCAACGCAGCCCAAGCTGGGAGGCATTAATTCACAATGAGGACGGGTGGAAATAGTCCCGCAGGGCCTCGGGCTGTCAAGCCCCGCTCGCCTGCGAGAGCGTGATACTTCATGTCTTCGCAGTTACAGCACTGCAGAGAAATCTGGGGATTTGTGGGAGGTCCCTCGGTATATGAAGGGCCGGGAGGAGCTTGTTTTCTACATGTCTGCAGTGCACGGCGCCGGAGGCGGAGGATTACCCACATGCTATTACTATCTATGGAGCAGGACGTGCTGTATGCTTAGAATATAAGAAAAAAAATATTTTAAACCAAAAACGCACCATTACAGACAGTGTGGTATGCTTAGAATATAAGAAAAAAAATATTTTAAACCAAAAACGCACCATTACAGACAGTGTGGCATTCCCCCTATCCCATTCCCATAGGCCGTGTGGGATGCCCCCATTCCATAGACAGTGTAGCATGCCCCCATTCCATTCCCCATATAGGCAGTGTGGCATTCCCCCCTCCCATTCCCCATATAGGCAGTGTGGCATTCCCCCCTCCCATTCCCCATATAGGCAGTGTGGCATTCTTCCCCTCCCATTCCCCATATAGGCAGTGTTGCATTAACCCCCTCCCATTCGCCATATACCCAGTGTGACATCCCCCCTCCCATTCTCATATAGGCAGTGTGGCATTCTCCCCTCCCCCCATTAGTATAGGCTGTGTGGCATCCCCCCTTCCCCCATTAGTATAGGCTGTGTGGCATCCCCCCTCCCCCCATTAGTATAGGCTGTGTGGCATCCCCCTCCCCCATTAGCATAGGCTGTGTGGTATCCCCCTCCCCCATTACCATAGGCTGTATGGTATCCCCCTCCCCCCATTAGCATAGGCTGTGTGGCATCCCCCTCCCCCCATTAGCATAGGCAGTGTGGCATCCCCTTCCCCCCATTAGCATAGGCTGTGTGGCATCCCCCTCCCCCATTAGCATAGGCTGTGTAGCATCCCCCTCCCCCCATTAGCATAGGCTGTGTGGCATCCCCCTTCCCCCATTAGCATAGGTAGTGTGGCATCCCCTCCCCCCATTAGTATTGGCTGTGTGGCATCCCCCTCCCCCCATTAGTATAGGCTGTGTGGCATCCCCCTCCCCCCATTAGCATAGGCTGTGTGGCATCCCCCTCCCCCCATTAGTATAGGCTGTGTGGCATCCCCCTCCCCCCATTAGCATCAGCGTCAGCGCAGGCCACGCCCACCCTATTCACAGAGACGGCCAGTAATAAGCAGCGGTGGGGGATCTGTCCGCTGCGATCGCTGCCTTTTACTGGCAGCGATGACAGCGGCGGGGCCCCCGCCGCTCCTCCAACTGCTGCCTCTTATTGGGGCCTTAATTCCAAGAGGCTCCCTCGTCTCCCCTCCCCTCCCTGGTGCCCAACTCTCACCTGCCGCCGGGTCTTCTCATTCCCGCGTCCCCAGTCCGACTCCCGCCGCACTTCCCCAGTCCTCTCCCGCTGTCGCCTCCGCAGCTGGCCTGTGGGTGGCCTCCCTCTCCCCGCTCCGTGGTTCTCTGCCCTGCCGCTCCTCCACTGCAGTGCCGCCGATGCGGAAGTTGGCTGCGCACGTGGGCAGTGACGCTCCCTGGCTCACCTCTGGCTCCACGTCCAGGGCTGCAGCTTCGGGCTGTTCTGCCCCAGTCGACCGGACGCTGGACGGCTGCTGGCTCCAGGGGGGTGGCTGGAAACCTCGCCCCCCCCCGTGCTGGGTGAAGGGCCGCTCATGCCTCCCGGCCGCTCCTCCACTTCAGTGCCCCCGGCGCGGAGGCCGATGGCGCACGTGGGCAGCGCCGCTCCCCGCCTCATCCCCGGCTCCACATCGAGGGCCGCTTCAGGCTCTTCTGCCCGGACGCTTGATGGCCTGCACGCCCACCCGCTGCCCTGACCTGCGCTGGGAACGGGTGAGTTTTTTTTTTTTTTACATTCGCCAGATAAGGCGCACGGACATTTTCCCCCACTTTTGGGGGAAAATAAGTGCGTCTTATAGGGCGAAAAATACGGTAAGTGTCCTGTCTTTGGTGCTGTGCATTGAAAACCTTCAAATATGTGAATAGTCACTGTGGCCTCTGAAAAACATGAACATGAAAAAAGTAGAAACACTTTAGCCTAGTGTTTAAGTCCAAGTCTGAATACTCACCTGCCATGCTCGGAAAGTCATAAATCCAGCAAATAAGAACAGAAGAAAAGATGTCCCAATCTTCAGATCTGTCAAGACCACCATTCCAACATTAACGAAAATAATGCTTCCACTGACTAAAAGAAAGATGTTGAGTAAAGTGCGATCAAAGCTTGAAGTTCGGACCTTAACCAGAGGAAGCAACTGCTCCAAACCTTCCAGAGGCATGTCCTTAAAGCACTTTAACACCATATGGGAATTTTTAGGACGAGCTGCTACAAGGACTCGCTTAAAGTACCTCCTGTTGGATAAGAAAATAAACTATGAGAAGCAAAACAAAGAAAGCATTAAATCTGTATCCTCTAAACTAAACATATTTGAGTACAAAACAAAAAATCACAGCTGTATCACCTAAGAGTGGCAGCTCTATACCCTTGTAGTGCTAGTCCTATGCTGTCAGCATTCCTTCCGGTCGGTAAAGTGATGTGCCCTTCCATTCAAGGATGCCTTCTCCCTCGTAAGTAGAGACAGGTAAGCATTTAAATGCGGCTGGCTGGGGGGAAAGCACAATCAGCTCAAGTATGGACAGAAAACGTCCAGCAGTGTTTCACCAACCAATTATGACTCCAGCAGTTTAGAGAAGTATATATTTTTATTTCACAAACAACTGAGGTTTCTCCACCTACAGATGATTTTACTCAGTTGAGTTTTGGATGTCTCACTTAAATGTAATAGCCACCATCCTATAGTATATGAGTTACTTATCTTTTAGGGTATAGATTTGCCACCACTGGGCTAGAGGGTGCTCTTGGTGATAACAGCTAGAGACAAAACCCATACCCCCATCCTGATTGCATGCATTTAGGATGAAATCATTAGCTATCCAGAGAGCCTCTTTATGCTCAGTGAGCTGATGTATGTCTGTTTCAGAAGCCTCAGTGAAATCAGCTTGCCCCACGGTTTGAGGATTTACCTATTGAGACAAAAACAGGCTTAGTGGCTACCCATGCAGGTAGGGTATACTTGAATTCAGCTGGTGCCTTAAGGGATCCCTGGCATTCCTCATTAGCTGTGGCTACTGCAGTGAACTCAGAAACACATGTTTCTCTTCGGAGTAGAAATCCTAAGTGAGTTACGATAAGAGCAGTTGTTTACTCTAGTAGAAAGACATTGGAGGCACATATACTTGATAAATACCATAGGGAAAATTGGTGGATTCCAGGAGTAGATGAACATTGTGCCAAATGTAGTCTTCACCAGAGTGCAAATGTAAACTTAGGATTTCAGTAAAAGAATGCTGCTACTAACATCCCTGTCTGTTGATCACTGCTGATACTACCCTCTCCCCCCAATTAGGGCCCTACCAACTAGGTTACCCAGAGTAGCACTCCCCTGTTGTGTTAGGAGAGGAATCCACTGACCTGTCTATACACCAGCTGATCTGCATACACAGTGACAGAAACAGAACCGGAGTCAAAGACAAGTGGCGGAAATCACTAAGATGGAGGCAAGTGCAGACTAGAAGTCTGCCCCCTTAACACATGAGGTGCTGTAATATCTGGAATAGGGGGGCACTGTCATGCTGGCATTTGCAGCATGGCTTTTTTCCATGTGAAGTGGACTTTTTTTTTCCTGGTCTTTGCAGGGGTAAAAAGTCTGCACAGAAAATTCCCCCTCTCACCCCCAAAAAATTACTCCCTGTATGACATGATTTGGACATTCCACACGAGAGGACTTGTACAAAATACAATTCTGTGAGTACTCACCTGTAGAATTGGTATTATAAGTATACAGCACGTCTTGTTCCAGAGTATTCCTTACACATGGGTTATACATCCACAAGATGGCGCTGGACTGCAGAAAAAGACTTGTGGCCACTCCCGGCCCCTTAAATAGCCAGGAACCTCCCACTAATTCCCAGTGCTGAAAAGCAGTTATACAAGAATCAATAAACATAAAAAGAACAATCACCATACAGAGGTAACCAAGAATAATGATAACAAGGGCGGGATGGTACAGGACGTGCTGTATACTTATAATACCAATTCTACAGGTGAGTACTCAGAGAATTGTATTATTCCAAGTATACAGCATGTCCTGTTCCAGAGTATTCCTTACACATGGGACATCCAATAGCAGTGTCCGTAAGGTAGGGTGGGATCCCCAAAAGTAGCAGCGGGCAGTCTAAACCACTGCCACCTGCAGAACTTTGCGGCCAAAAGCAGCGTCAGCTGAGGCCCTAACATCAACCTTGTAAAACTTAGAAAAAGTATGAACAAAAGACCAGGTAGCAGCCTTGCAAACCTGTTCAACAGAAGCTTGGTGCTGAAAAGCCCAAGAGGCCCCAATAGCACGAGTAGAATGAGCAGTAAGGCGGAGGGGAGGCTCCTTCCCCTTAGCAGAGTAGGCTTGTACCACCGCCTGACGGATCCACTTACTGATAGTGGATTTAGCCGGAGGCAAACCCTTCCTAGGACCAGAAGGGAGAACAAAAAGAGCATCAGTCTTCCTGAAGGATTCAGTAGCTACCAGATAAAACTTCAAAGCTCTAACCACATCCAAATAATGTAAGACCCGTTCCTTAGGGTTACTAGGATTAGGACACAGAGAAGGCAAAACAATGTCCTGATTGAGATGAAATGCAGACACAACCTTAGGCAGAAAATCTTGCTTAAACCGAAACACCACCTTGTCCTGGTGTCTCTCAAAGTACGGAGGCTTGATGGAAAGCGCTGCCAGCACAGAAACACGCCTAACAGAAGTGATAGCCACCAAAAAGGCTATCTTAAAAGTCAAAATGGAAAAGGAGCCTCACACAGAGGCTCAAAAGGAGGACCCTGCATAGCAGATAAGACCAAATTCAAATCCCAGACTGGTAACATAGGCTTACGTGGAGGTCGCACGTGAGTAACCCCCTGAAAGAAAGTCTTAACCAAACGATGGTTGGCAAAGGATCTTTGGAAGAAAATAGCCAAGGCTGAAACATGTCCCTTGAGGGTACTAAGTTGAAGACCCAAGTCCAAACCATGTTGCAGGAATTCCAGGATCCTGGAAACAGAAAACACCCTACAGGGAAAAGACTTACACTCACACCAGGCAATGTAAGCATGCCATACCCTATAGTAGATAAAGGATGAGGAATTCTTCCTTGCCCTAATCATGGTATTAACTACAGAAGCAGGCAGCCCCTTTTCCATCAGAATGGAGGTTTCAGCAGCCAGGCCGTTAAAGCCAGCATTTGTAAATTGGGGTGGCGTAGCTGCCCCTGAATGAGCATGAGCGGGTCTGGATCCTTGTGCAGAGCGTATTGATCTACTGCCAGCTGCACGACGTCTGCGAACCACACTCTTCTTGGCCAGCAGGGGGCCACCAGAATGGTTGCACCCCTTCCTGGGCTATCTTGCGCAACACCCTGCCCAACAGAGGAAACAGAGGGAACACATAAATGAGCTGAAAGCTCTTCCAAGAAATTGCTAGTGCATCCATGGCCAAGGCCAGAGGGTCCTGGGACAGAGAGACAAAAACTGGCTTGTGATTGTGACGGAAGCAAACAGATCCACATCTGGCTGACCCCAGCGGCGGCACAGGGAGCGAAACACCCTGCTGCTGAGGGAAAATTCTCCCAGACGAGAAGTCTCCCTGCTCAGGGAGTCTGCCTCCAGATTTTCCACCCCCGGGATGTACACTGCCGAGATGCAGAGAACATTCTCCTCCGCCAAAGACAGTATCAGGGACACTTCCTTGAGAGCCCTCTTGCTCTGGGTCCCCCCGATGATTGATGTAGGAAATCCATCTGGTTGTCTGAGCGGATCTGGACAGCCCGACCCCGAAGGTGTGGAGTCAACTGGGCGAGAACCAACCTTATCGCCCTCAGTTCCAGGATGTTGATAGGGGTATGGGCCTCCTGAGGGCCCCACAGACCCTGGAATTTCCAGAACCCCCCAACCTGTCAGACTGGCATCTGTGGTGACAGTCTCCCAGCAAGGAGGCAGAAAGGTCCTGCCCACCAAGAGATTCCTTGAGTCCAGCCACCACGAGAGGGACCGCCTGGCCAGAGGGGACATAACAAACACCTGATCCAGGGACGGACACAGGGTCCCGATCCCATACTGATAATAGATGAAGTTGAAGAGGTCTCATTTGAAACTGAGCATAGGGAACCGCTTCAAAACTGGACACCATCAGGCCCACCAGCTGCATCCCCTGCCGGATGGAGGGATGTGGACAAGACAGTAGCAATTGGGCCTGAGCTTGAAGACTCTCTACCTTCTGCTGAGGGAGAAACACCTTGACCTGAGATGTATCCAGAGTCATGCCCAGGAGGACCTCATCAGTGACGGGGGAAAGAGAAGACTTGGGATGATCACCCAGCCGAATTACTCTAGCGTGGTCACCACCACCTGGGTATTCAGCTCGGCCTGATGGAAGAACTGGGACGAGATCAGAATGTCGTCCAAATAAGGAAGAATGCGAATGCCCCGAGATCTCAACAGAGCCATCACGCCCGTCAGTACCTTGGTGAATACCCTGGGAGCGGAAGTGACACCGAAGGGCAGTGCCACAAATTGGTAATGCTGATCTTCCAGAGCAAACCTGAGGAATTTCTGATGACCTGGAAAGATTGGTACATGAAGGTAAGCGTCCTTGATGTCTACAGAGGTCATGAAATCGCCTGGGCGCAGTGAATTGACTGCTGATCGTAGTGTCTCCATGCGAAACTGCTTGAATCTGACAAACCTGTTGAGACACTTTAATTTCAAGATGGGCCTGAGGGACCCATCCTTTTTGGGGACCATGAATAGATTGGAATAGAAGCCTCTGCCCCTTTTCCAGAAAGGTACCGGGCAGATGACCCCCAACTCCAGAAGATTTTGGACAGCAAGACACAATCCCTGAGCTGACAGGGGATTTTGAGCCATCCGGGATCTGATGAATCTTGGGGGCGGCCAGGCTGCAAACTCTATCTTGTAACTGGAGGAAACCACCTCCTTGATCCACCTGTCTGCTACACGTCGCCTCCAGACGTGAGCAAAGAGCCAAAGCTGTCCCCCCACTCGGATGGGTGAGGGCGCTTCCTCATGCCTGAGGGGGCTTAGGGGAGGATTTGGGCTTGGGACCCCAGGAGAGGCCAGGGCGGCCACGTCCTCTGCCCCTGCCCCTGCCCAAAAAGTCTCCAGCAAAGGAAACTCCTCGACCAGCCCTGGAAGCGCGAAAGGGGGGGAAAGAGCCACTGGTCCCCTGAAAGGCCGAGACGGCCTCCTACATTGAGGTAACCTACCGCCCCTGGCAAACAGGTCCAAGCGTTCACCAAAAAGGCGCAGCCCCTTAAAGGGAAAACCAGTGAGAGCCTTCTTAGCAGCATTATCAGCAACCCACTGACGCAGCCAGACAGAACGGCGTATAGCCACCAAAAGGGCAGATGTCCTCCCACACATTCTAATGGCATCATCCATGGCAGATAGAATATATGCAACAAACTCATAGCAAAGCAGGAGAGCTCTATACTCTTCTCCTCCCGCGTCATCAGAGGCCCCATCTAAGAGGCTCTTAAGCAGCCCTTTAATAGCAATAGCTGTACTGGCAGAGGCACAAACCGGGCGCAGTGCGGTCCCTACACAGGCAAAAGCATGACAAGCCAGCTGGTCCATGCGCCGGTCCTCACCATCCCGCAGGGTAGTAGTGTCAGGAGAATGCATGACAGATGTATTAGACAACCCCAAAACGGGCTTGTCCACCTCGGGAGGACATGACCAACGCTTAATCACATCAGCAGGAAAGGGATACCTCTTGTCCCCAACACTTGGGCACCCCAGGTAGTTTGCTAGGCCGTTCCCATTCTTTGAGCACCAGATTATTAAAGTGAGTCTGCTCAGGGAACTCCAAGCGTGGTTTAACCATATGAAAAAGCTCACCCTGCTGCAGCGGAAACACTGCAGGAGGGGAAATACAAAGCACTTCAAATATGTGAGATAACAACCTGCAGAGTCATCTAAAGACCATGGGTCTTCTCCAAAGGGAGACCCGGTACCACCATAAGTCTTAGGCTGTTCCTCAGAGGATTCTGAATCAGAGAACAATTCCCCCTCCTCGAGGGGGCAAAAGCCAGAAAGGGCAAAAAATTCCTCAGCCTCAACAGGGAAGAGGGAAGCAGTGGGGGATAAATGCCGCTTCTTGGCAGAAGCCTTACGCGGGCCTGATCCAGCAATATGCTTTTCAATGCTGGCCACCCGTGCAGCCAAATCCGATTGAGACTCTCCGCTAGTATGTCCCTCACTGGGGGTCAAATGCTAACGTGGGGGGGTAGGTGAAGCCAGAAGGGGCGCCGCACCAGGGCCCGTAGCAGACGACCCAGACTGCAGCGCAAGTACCTGCTGGGCGCAGGTTACACATACCCTGACATCGTCACTTATAGGGGAAACGCCACACACAGCCGGGCTTGTCCCGAAGGTACCCCAAGCACATTATCCCGGAAGCCTCCATATGGTGATTTTACAAAAAAATGCACAATAGTCAGAACAGGGACACAGCTAAACAGCCACCCTATTTGGGATGCCCCCCGAAACCCGCTAGGGAAGTGGGAGATTGGCAATAGGCAGGGCCGGGAGAACCACAGTCAATGGACCCGCCTGCAAGACACAATAATATACAACATAAGCATCCCTAACCATACAATAGAAAGGCAAAATAAAAACCCCTGTAAGGGACTCATGGACCAAGCCGACAAGGCACACCGATAAGCCGATCAGCAAACCGCGTTGCAGCACCGCAAGGGCCACAAAATGGCGTCGGCAGCAGTACCTAGAGGGGCGGGCCGCGGGCGCATGACACGGAACGCGTCAAACCGGGGTACCGAAACCAAAATCACATGACGTGCCTGCGCCATGACGGTTAAGCAAAAACACACAGTAAAAGCGCCAACCACCGCGGAGCGCCGTACAACGGCCCCCACACACACACCAAACACGAAGTAACAAAAATACAATTACTCACCTGTAGAATTGGTATTATGAGTATACAGTACGTCCTGCTCCAGATATAATACTTACTATCAGGTATTACTCCTCCAGATGGCGCTGGACTGCAGAGACATCGAAAACAGGCTCCTTCCGGCCCCTCAAATACCCAGGGACCTCCCACGAATCCCCAGCATTGAAAAGCAGTTAACGAGAAGCCGGGAGAATTAAAACAACCCAAACTAGAACTATAACAATGATAAAAATCACCATACAGGGGATCCAAGATAATGCAAAACCAAGGGTGGGGTGGAGCAGGACGTGCTGTATACTCATAATACCAATTCTACAAGTGAGTAAGCACAGAATTGTATTATTCTTAGTATACAGTACGTCCTGCTCCAGATATAATACTTACTATCGGGACATCCAATGGCAGTATCCATACAGTAGGGTGGGATCCCCAAAAAGGTAACAGCAGATAGTTTAAACTACTGTCGCCTGCAAAACCTTGCGGCCAAAAACAGCATCAGCTGAGGCCCTAACATCAACCTTGTAAAACTTTGAAAAGGTATGAACAGAAGACCAAGTAGCGGCCTTGCAAACTTGTTCAACAGAAGCCTGGTGCTGAAAAGCCCAAGAGGCACCAATAGCACGCGTAGAATGAGCAGTAAGGCGGAAGGGAGGATTCTTCCCCTTAGCAGAGTAGGCCTGAATCACAGCCTGATGGATCCATTTGCTGATAGGAGGCAAACCCTTCCTAGGACCAGAAGGGACCACAAAAAGAGCATCAGTTTTTCTGAAAGGTGCAGTAGCCACCAGATAGTACTTCAGGCACCTAACCACATCCAAAGAATGCAAAACCCTCTCCTTAGCATTACTAGGATTAGGGCACAAAGAAGGAAGAACAATGTCCTGATTCAAATGAAAGGCAGACACTACCTTAGGCAGAAAATCTGGCTTGAAGCGAAACACCACCTTGTCCTGGTGTCTCTCATAGTAGGGGGGCTGAATGGAAAGCGCCGCCAACTCAGACACACGCCTAACAGAGGTGATAGCCACCAGAAAGACAACTTTGAGAGTAAGAATGGCCAAGGTAGCATCCTGCACAGGTTCAAAGGGAGCACCCTACAAGGCTGACAAGACCAGGTTCAAATCCCAAACAGGCACCATAGGCTTACGTGGGGGACGCACATGAGTGACCCCCTGGAAAAAAGTCCTGATCAGAGGGTGCTGAGCAAAGGATTTCTGGAAGAAAACAGCCCCTTCAGAGTACTTAGTTGGAGCCCCAAGTCCAACCCATGCTGAAGGAACTCCAGAATCCTGGGAATAGAGAACACACGACAGGGAAGAGATTTAGACTCACACCAGTCAATGTAGGCACGCCAAACCCTGTAGTAAATGGAAGAAGAAGACTTCTTCCTAGCCTTTATCATGGTATCCACCACTGAGGTAGACAGCCCCTTCTCCATCAAAATGGAGGTTTCAGCAGCCAGGCCGTCAAAGCCAGAGTTTGTAAATTGGGATGGCGTAGGGAGCCCTGAGTGAGCAGGTCTGGCACCATGGGTAGAGCGTACTGATCCACTACCAGCTGCACCACGTCTGCGAACCACACTCTTCTTGGCCACCTGGGGGCCACCAGAATTGCTGGCACCCCTTCCAGAGCAATCTTGCGCAGAACCCTGCCCAGCAGAGGGAATGGAGGAAAGACATACAGGAACTGAAAGTCCTGCCATGACATTGCTAGGGCATCCACGGTCAAGGCCAGAGGATCCTGGGACAGGGAGACAAAGGCCGGGAGCTTGTGATTGTGACGGGATGCAAACAGATCCACATCTGGTTGGCTCCAAATGTGACACAGAGATTGGAACACCCTGTTGCATAGGGACCATTCTCCCTGGCAAGAGGTCCCCCTGCTCAGAGAGTCTGCCAGGAGATTTTCCACCCCCGGGATGTACACAGCTGATATGCAGGGAACATTGGTCTCCGCCCAGGCCAGGATCAGAGACACTTCCTGGAGGGCCCCCTTGCTCCGGGTCCCTCCTTGATGATTGATGTAGGCAACTGCCGTCTGGTTGTCCGAGCGCACCTGAACAGGCAGGCCCCGAAGGTGAGTAGTCGTTGATAGGTGTGTGGGCCTCCTGAGGTCCCCACCTCCCCTGGAACCGCAGGGACTTCAAGAAACCCCCCAACCTGACAGACTGGCATCCGTGGTGACCGTCTCCCAGGAAGGGGTAAGAAAGGATCTGCCCCCCAACAGGTTCCTTGAGTCCATCCACCACGAGAGGGACCTCCTGACCAGGGGGGAAAGCACACAGACCCTGTCCAGGGACGCTGGATCCTTGTCCCACACTGACAAGAGGTGGAGTTGCAGAGGCCTCAAGTGGAACTGAGCATAAGGGACCGCCTCGAAGCACGCCACCATCAGGCCCACCAGCTGCATCCCCTGCCTGATGGAGGGATGATGACAAGATAGCAGGAACTGGACCTGTGCATTCATGCTGTCCACCTTCTGTTGAGGAAGGAAAATCCTTGCCTGAAATGTATCCAGATTAATTCCTAGGAAGGGAGTCACCAATGAGGGGGACAGCAAAGACTTGGGGTGGTTGATCACCCATCCAAAAGACTCCAGGGTGGACACCACCAGTTCTGTATCCAATTCTGCCTGATGTAGAGATTGGGATGTGAGAATGTCGTCCAGATAAGGCAGCACGCGGATGCCCTGAAACCTGAGCAGAGACATCACACCCGCCAGCACCTTGGTGAACACCCTGGGAGCCGAGGTGAGACCAAAGGGCAATGCCACAAACTGGTAGTGTTGATCCTCCAGAGCGAACTTGAGGAACCTTTGATCACCTGGAAATACAGGAACATGAAGGTAAGTATCTTTGATGTCCACAGAAGTCATGAAATCCCCTGGACGCAGGGAACTGATGGCAGAGCGCAGAGTTTCCATGCGAAAGTGCCTGCTCCTGACAAATTTGTTGAGGATCTTCAAGTCCAGGATGGGCTGAGTGACCCATCTTTTTTGGGTACTGTGAATAGGTTGGAATAGAAACCCTTGCCCATTTCTCTTAAAGGGACCTTGCAGATGACCCCCAGCTCCAGTAGGCCTTGCACTGCTTGCACTAGCTCCTGAGCTGACACAGGGTCCTGAGGAATCCGGGGTCTGATGAATCTTGGGGGAGGCCAGGCAGCAAACTCTATCTTGTAACCGGAGGACACTACCTCCTGAATCCACCGGTCTGAGACATGAAGCCTCCTGACGTGATGAAAGTGCTACAGCCGTCCCCCCACCCGGATGGGTGAGGGCGCCCCATCATGCCTGAGGGGGCTTGGGAGAGGACTTAATCTTGGGACCCCAGGAGGAGCCAGGACGTCCACATCCTCTGTCCCTACCCCAGAAGTCTCCCCGGGCCCCAGTAAAGGAAACCCCCCTCCCTTGTCTAGCACCACGGTAGGGGAGGAGAACGAGCCCTGACCCCGAAAGGGCCGAGACTGCCACCTGCGCTGGGGTAACCTGCCTCCCTTAGCAAAAAGGTCCAGGCGGTCCCCAAACAGGCGTAGTCCTTTGAAGGGAAAACCAGTGAGGGCCTTCTTGGCAGCGTTGTCAGCAGCCCACTGCCGTAGCTAAACCGAGCAGCGTATAGCCACCACAAGGGCAGATGTTCTGGCACACATTCTAATGGTGTCATCCAAGGTAGATGAGAGGACAAAATTTACAAAAACATCACAACTAGAGAGTGCATTAAATACCTCACAAGGCAAATCATCAGGTGCACTATCAAGTATATTTCTGAGCAAGGTCCTAATGGCTACAGCCATAATGGCCGAGGCACAGACCGGGCGCAGCGCCGTCCCCCCACATGCAAAGGCATGGGACGCCAGCTGGTCAATGCGCTGGTCCTCAGCATCCCGCAGGGTAGTAGAGTCAGGGGAGTGCATGACAGAAGTGTTGTATTACCCCAGGACCGGGGCATCCACTTCGGGAGAGAATGACCAACACTTTACCACATCAGCAAGAAAGGGAAAGGGAAAATCTGGGCCAGCAATCTATCAGTATCATCTGGGGCCCAGGGGTCAGCGCCAGAGTCATCATGACCCCTGAACCTCTCATCAGATGACCCTGAGTCAGAGAATAGCTCCCCTTCGTCCGAAGGGGTATAGCCACATAAATGCCAAAACTCATCAGTTTCCATAGGGAAAAGAGTGACATTAGGCGGTAAGTGCCGCTTTTTAGCAGGGGCCTTACGCGCCAAAGTATTAGCAATTAACTTCTCAACACTAGCCAGTCTAGAAGACACATCAGGCTGAGAATCCCCACTTGTATGCAACTCAGTAGGAGTGAGTTTTAAGCTTGGGGGGGGGGGGGGGGGTAGGCAAAGTGATACGAGGTGCAGGCCCAGCCACTGGAGGGCCAGATTGCAGCGCAAGCACCTGCTCAGCACAGGGTACACAGACCCGCGCCATGTCAGCGTCAGCATGAGGCTGCCCACACGCTACACACAGCCGGGCTTGTCCCGATGGAACCCCGGTCACATTATCCTGAGATGCCTCCATATGGTGATTATAGCGGCACTGTAGGCCGATAGGGATTAACGCTAAATAGCAACCCGGGATGCCCCAATAACCCGCTAAGGAAGTGGGAGTAATTACACTAGGCCTCACAAGTTAACCAACTAATAGAGGGCTGGGAGGAGCCAACGGATTCGCCCGTCTGAAAGACACAATCAAATGAGCCGTAAGCAGACAATAATAAAAAAGTGGAAATAAAGCCACCCGTGAGGGCACTTATGGACCACGGTAGGTAGAGGTCCGTCAAGCAGAAGCCGACCAAGCAGACAAAATGGCGTCGGTATACCTCGAGGGGCGGGCCACCCCCCCCCGAAGAGCGCAAAGCCAACACGTGACAAGCAGCAAATGATGGCGCGCCGGCGCCTGAGGTTACGCTGCCGCCAAGCGCGGAACATGACAAAAAGGCGTGCGGCGGAAATTTTAAGTACAGTAATGATAAAACAAATCAGCGCGGCGGCTGACACAAGCGATGTAATAAAGCACAAAGCCAGTACAAGTATATACATACACACACACCCCCCCCCCTCTTTTCCCCCGAAGGCTACAAGGAGAGTGAGGGAGGACAGCGGCCACTTTACATAGGGCCCACCGATAGACGGGAGGGGCATCCCATAGAGGCTCACCATAAGCCTGAACCGCCTACCCTTTGGTGGGGGATTGCGGTGGAGCAGTGCTCCTAAGCACCTAACAGCGGTGCTGCCTATCATCACCCGACCAGCGCAGCCAAGGCTGGGAGGCACATTACAAATGGAACAGGTGGGAATAGTCCTACAGGGCCGCAGGCTAATAGCCCCGCTCACCTGCGAGTAGAGAGAGCCATTTCTTGTCCTTCGCAGTCCAGACTGCAGAGAAAATCTGGGGATTTGTGGGAGGTCCTTGGGTATTTGAGGGGCCGGGAGGAGCCTATTTTCGATGTCTCTGCAGTCCAGCGCCATCTGGCGGAGTAATACCCGATAGTAAGTATTATATCTGGAGCGGGACGTACTGTATACTAAGAATAACACAGTAGTAAAGCACAATAGCGGACTCCCCGGGCTTCCCCTGCCGGTCATGCGGGCTGCAGTGAGAGGGTCCCGCACAACCATTAGCGAGGGAGGGGGAGGAAGGAGGGAATAAGATCCAGAGATAAAGGGCTGGGGGCATCCCAATGAGGCTCACCATAAAAAGCCTGTCGCCAGCTACCATTTGGTACAGGGTCTTGCGGCCCGGAGCAGTGCTCCTTCAGCACCTGACCCTAGTGCTGTCCTACCTTCACCCGAACCGTCAGCCGTGGCTGGGAGGCAGTGGGTCCAGAACGGGTGGAAATAAGCCTGCAGGGCCCTAGGCAAAAGCCCACTCCCTGTGCAGAAGAGAGCCATCTTCATCTTCGCAGTCCAGACTGCAGAAAGACCCTGGGAATTAGTGGGAGGTTCCTGGCTATTTAAGGGGCCGGGAGTGGCCACAAGTCTTTTTCTGCAGTCCAGCGCCATCTTGTGGATGTATAACCCATGTGTAAGGAATACTCTGGAACAGGACGTGCTGGATACTTGGAATAACAAATATGCTTGCTGAAGAGTGTTTTCCTTTCCTGACACCGCTGTTGACAATCAGAGGCCCACTAGCATCTTTGGCAGTATGTGCCAACCATTGCTTGAGCCAATTTGAGCACCGTAAGACAACCAGTAACACCAATTATCTGCCTACCAACCTGGCTGCTTCATCCAGGAACCTTACCAACTCCAGAAGAAGTGCGTTCACCTGGAGGGAGGCAGACGAATCACCCTGAGCCTCCAGGAAGACCTTTTGCTGCTTCATTCATTGCTTGTCTGACAGATTTGCAAAAATACCATTTTGTGATTACTCACCTGTAAAATGGGTATTATAAGTATGTCACACACCCCGCTTCAGAATAGTCGTTATACCGACCTGTAGAGGACAATCTTGCAGAGATGTCATGATAAAAAGGAAGCCCCTCCCGGTCCATAAATACCTGGGACCTCCCAATCATTACCCAGTATTAAGACAGCAGTAAAAGGACCAGGAAGAGCCAATTATAAACAGTAACATTAAAAAGGTTCACCATATAAAAGATCCAGAATACCAAAGGGCGGGGTGAAGCGGGGTGTGTGACATACTTATAATACCCATTTTACAGGTGAGTATTCACAAAATGGTATTATTCTAAGTATGTCACACACCCCGATTCAGAATAATCATTACACTTGGGACATCCAATAGCAGTGTCCATAAACGGTGGGGATCCAAAACAAGTCAATAATGCACAAACTTAAACCACTGCAGCTTGCAGAACTTTGTGGCCAAAAACAGCATCCGCTGAGGCCCGCACATCAACCTTACAAAACGTGGAAAAAGTGTGAACAGAAGACCAAGTAGCAGCCTTACAAACTTGTTCAACAGAGGCCTGGTGCTGGAAAGCCCAGGACGCCCCAACAGCACGAGTAGAATGAGCAGTAACACGAAAAGGGGGAATCTTCCCCTTGGCAGAATAGGCCCCAACAATGGCCTGGCGAATCCATTTACTAATGGAAGACTTGGCGGGCGCCAAACCTTTCCTAGGCCCGGAGGGCACCACGAAAAAGGCGTCAGTCTTACGAAAGGAAGAAGTAGTCACCAAATAATACTTCACACAGCGAACCACATCCAAGGAATGCAAAACCCTCTCCTTGTCATTGCTGGGCTTAGGACACAAGGAGGTAAGAACAACATCCTGATTAAGATGAAAGGCAGAAACCACTTTAGGAAGAAAATCTGGCTTGAAGCGGAAAACAACCTTGTCCTGATGCCTCTCAAAGTAAGGGGCCTGAATGGACAAAGCCGCCAACTCTGAGACACGCCGAACTGAGGTGATAGCAACCAAAAAGGCAACCTTTTGAGTGAGCATAGAAAAAGCAATATCCTGCAATGGCTCAAAAGGAGGACCCTGAAGAGCAGAAAGCACCGAATTCAAATCCCAAACAGGGAGCAGAGGCTTCCTAGGAGGCCGCACATGCGTAACCCCCTGGAAAAAAGTCTTAACCAGAGGATGAAGAGCAAAAGACCTTTGAAAGAAAACCGCCAGGGCAGAAACCTGCCCTTTTAACGTACTAAGCTGGAACCCCAAGTCCAGACCATGTTGCAGAAAATCCAAAATCCTAGGGATAGAAAACACCCTGCAAGGCAAGGCCCTGACCTCACACCAATCAATATAAGACCTCCAAGACCTATAGTAGATGGATAGTAGATCCAGAGGATCCCGCGAGAGAGACACAAATGCCGGAAGCTTGTGATTGTGACGAGAGGCAAAGAGATCCACCTCCGAAGTCCCCCACTTGTGGCAAAGTGACCGAAAAACCTTGGGATTGAGAGACCATTCCCCCCGGCGAGATGAGCACCTGCTTAGGGAGTCCGCCTCCGTGTTCTCCACTCCCGGAATGTACACCGCCGAGATGCATGGGACATTGCTCTCCGCCCAGGCAAGAATCAAGGACACTTCTCTGAGGGCACTCCTGCTGCGAGTCCCTCCCTGGTGATTGATGTAGGCGACCGCCGTCCGATTGTCTGACCGAACTTGAACCGGTAAGCCCTGTAACTGAAGAGTCAAGTGAAACAGAACCAACCTGATGGCTCTCAGCTCCAAAACATTGATGGGGTTGTGAGCCTCCTGAGGCCCCCACAGTCCCTGAAACTGAAGATGCTTCCAGAAACCCCCCAACCTGAAAGGCTGGCATCCGTGGTGACTGTCTCCCAACGAGGGGTCAGAAAGCACCTGCCCCTCATCAGATTGCTTGGTTCCATCCACCACCGAAGGGAATGCCGAACCCAGGGGGAAATCAGAAAAGACTGATGCAACGACAGTGGACACCTGTCCCAAACCACCAAAAGATGGAGCTGGAGCGTCCTTGTGTGAAACTGAGCAAAGGGAACCGCCTCGAAGGAAGCCACCATCAATCCCAGCAGTCTCATCCCCAGCCGGATTGACGGACGAGGGTGGGACAGAAGAAGCTGAATCAATTCCTGAAGCAACAGAACCTTGGGACGAGGAAGGAACACCCTGGCCTGAGAAGTATCCAGAGACATTCCCAGAAATGACACCACCCTGGACGGGGAGAGGGAAGACTTGGGATAGTTGATCATCCAGCCGAATCTCTCCAGAGTGGACACCACAGCTCTGGTGTCTAGCTCCGCTTGGCTGAGATAAGATGCGATAAGGAGAAGGTCGTCCAGATATGCCACGATGCGAATACCCTGGGCTCTGAAAAGGGCCATCACCCCTGCCAGCACCTTGGTGAAAACCCTTGGAGCCGAGGTAAGGCCGAACGGAAGGGCCACAAACTGAAAATGCCGATTTTCCACCAGGAACCTGAGAAATCTCTGGTGTGCCGGGAAGATAGGAACATGCAGATAAGCATCCTTGATGTCTATGGACGTCATGAAGTCCCCCTGACGAAGTGAATTTATGGCTGAACGCAGAGTTTCCATGCGGAACTTCCTGGGCGGATAAACCTGTTGAGGAGCTTCAGATCCAGGATGGGACGAACTGAGCCGTCCTTCTTGGGCACCGTGAACAGATTGGAATAGTAGCCCAGGCCCCTTTCCGAGGAAGGCACCGGGCAAATGACAGCCATGTCCAGAAGATCCCTTACTGCCGCTTGGAGCCCTTGCGCGGCCAGAGGATCCGAAGACACCCGAGACCTGAAGAATCTGGGAGGGGGCCGGATCTCGAACTCCAGCTTGTAACCGGAAGACACCACTTCCAGAATCCATCTGTCTGAGACCTTCTGGTCCCAGACCTGGAAGAAGTGTCGCAGCCGTCCCCCCACCCGCAAGGGTGAGGGCGCCCCCTCATTGCTGAGGAGGCCACCCCCCCCCCCCGAATGGGACAACGCTGCTTTTTTCGCTGAGGTAACTTGCCTCCTTTCGCGACTGAATCCAATTTTTCTCCAAAAAGCCGCAACCCCACGAAGGGAAGACCCGTAAGCGACTTCTTAGCCACAAAATCAGCTGCCCACTGGCGCAACCAAACCGACCGTCGAATAGCCACCAGCAAAGCTGAAGCTCTACTACACATCACCATGGTGTCATCCAGGGCGGCTAGCACAAAGGACATGAACAATTTGCACCGCTTAAGGGCGGTGAACTCATCACTAGCCAGGTCAAGCCTGGAAGTAGTCAACAGGTCCCTAACAACCAAACTGGTAGCTACCGCCAAAAGCGCCGAAGCACAAGCAGGCCGCAAGGCCAAACCGACACTGGCAAAACCGTGACAAGCCATCTGATCAATGCGCTTGTCCTCACCATCTTTTAGGGTGATGGAGTCAGGAGAATGCAAAATAGAAGAATTAGACAACCCGAACACGGGGGCATCAACCTCGGGAGGGAACGTCCAGCGCTTCACCGCGTCCACCGGAAAAGGATATTTCTTATCCCAGCCCTAAGGAACACCCGGAAGCCGAGTAGGCCTCTCCCATTCCTTAAGAATGATGCCATCAAAATGCTTTTGATTTGGGAATTCCAAGCATGGCTTAGAAGCCCCAAAGAACTCCCCCTTCAGCGGAGGAGCCTCCTCTGGAGGAGAAATAGCCAGAACCTCGAAAAGATGAGCCAGGACCTTAGGGGTATCCACGGCATCCCCCTGTCCCTGCTCGGTATAAGCGCAAAAAAATTGCTGATCATCGGAACCATGAGATTCCTCAAATAATTCCCCTTCCTCTAGCGGGGAATAATCAGACCAGTCAAGTGAATCAAACTCATCAAAATCAAAGGCCGGCGCGGCTGAAGACAAGTGCTTTCCCTTAGCCGTGGCCTTTCTGGCCACAGCGCTAAAAAATAATTTCTCAAGATTGGCCAATCTGGCACACACATCAGATTGCGACTCCCCACCCGTGACGACATCACTCGGGGTACGGATCAGACTGGGTGGGGTAGGCGATGGGCCCCCAACTGCCGCGTTATAGCCTGCTGCGCACATGGTATACAAAGTAATACATTATCCCCCGAAAGGGATGCCCCACAACCCACACACTTCCGGGATTGCCCCGAGGGGAGCCCAAGCCCGGTATCCTGGGGAGCCTCCATATGGTGATTTTAATGGTAGTCGCAATGACCAAGGGAATTACGCTAATAAGCAACCCGGGATGCCCCTTTAAGTCCCACGTGGGAGGATTTATTGGGAGCCCTAATCAAACCCAGGGACCCTAGGACCGGGAGGACCCCTTAAAAATCCAATATGAGTCCACCTGGAAGACATAAGGAAAAGGGCTAATCACACACACACACAACATGGCCCACACATATACTGAGCAGTGTGACATTATAAAAATATATAAATATATATAAAAGCATAATAATAAAAAGCAATTCTGCAGATAATAGGATCAAGAACAGCATGGAGCCCCACAGGGCGCTTACAAGAATGGCGCCGTCCACAGACCGAGATGCAGAGCACGAGGCGAGGCAGAGAGCGAGATGAGGAAGGAGGGCCCCGCCCCCTCCCCCGACAGAACGCGGCGCCAGCAGCACGGGAGGCGGGCCGTAGGATCGCACCGAGCACCCGGCCCCGCCCCCCACCACACCACACCTGAGGGGAAGAAGCTACCCCAACGAAAGAAAAAAAACGCATGTCCAAGGTGTAACATAAAGACACACACACTAAATAAAAACAATCAAACAATCAATCCTCAAGGGAAAAGCCCCCCCCCCTCGTTTAGGGAGCAATGGGTGACCGGGAGAGGGTAAATCACACCAAAGGGGGAAGGGCAAGGGACGGGGCATCCCACTCCGGGATCACCAACTCGGGCAACCGCCTACCCCTTAGTATGGGGTCTCACGGTGGAGCATAGCTCCTAAGCACCGTAAGGTGCTGTCTACCCTTGCCCGGACCAGCAGCCTAGGCTGGGAGGCAAGGGGAATTTTAATTAAAGTGGGTCCAGGCAGAAACAGACCAACAAGAGGGCCGGGGGTTACCCCGGCTACCTGCAAGGAGGAGGCATCCATCTTTTGACTTGCTCGCCGACTGCAGAGATGAAAGACTGGGTAATGAGTGGGAGGTCCCAGGTATTTATGGACCGGGAGGGGCTTCCTTTTTTATGACATCTCTGCAAGATCGCCCTCTACAGGTCGGTATAACCCAAGTGTAATGACTATTCTGAAGCGGGGTGTGTGACATACTTAGAATAGTTGTGCCAGAAAGCTCTTAAAATGAACATACTTCCCCGCCTTCTCTATTTGATGCAAGCTCTACCCGTAGTGGTTCCTGCCTCGTTTCTACAAAACATGGGGTCAATCTTCTCTAACTTCATCTGGCTGGGTAAAACCCAGAGAACAAGCAGGAAGACTCTGATTAGGTCAAGGGACAATGGTAAGATAGGCCTCCCCGACCCTGGCTTGTACTATGCGGCTACGCACCTAACTAGGGTAGTAGATTGGTGCAGGCACTCGCAGCATAAGCAATGGGTCCAGATAGAGCAGGATGCTTCGTCCGCCCCGCTTATGTTGCTCCCTTGGCTCCCGAGGCAGGAGCTCAGCGCAGAATCGAAACATCCGACAATTGGGGCCTCTTAAAATCTGCTACAGGTAATTCCCTCGGAGTGAGATGTCTCCGGATTTCTCTCCGATGTTCTCGGTCCTGGGAAACCCAGCGTTTCCTCCTGGGATGTGAGGAGCGACGGCAGAGAGTTGGCTTAGGAAGGGAGGATCAGGCATTTCTGCGGTCGGGACGTTTGGGAGTCCGGTGAGCTCCCCAACTGGACTGATTGGCAACAGAGGCAGCTTGGTCATTTCCTATCCACCCTGAAGCGACGGGCCCGGCAGCTTAGGGGGATCACATTGTTTGAGAGGCTCTGTGAGGAAAGGGGGCCTATCCAACATGTGCTGTCATATACCTACAAAATTTTGGTGACCCCTCAAGATCAGGAACCCCTGCCATCTTTCGCAAGATGGGAAGGTGAACTGGGGATCACCTTTTCAGCGGGACATAGGAAGTGCATAATTCGACTTGCACACAAAACGGCTACTTGTACTAGGTACAAGGAGTGTAACTATAAAATCCTTACGAGGTGGTATAGGGTCCCTGCGTTGCTGCATAAATGGTTCCCAGCTGTCTCCCCATTGCGCTGGCGGTGTAGCGGAGATGTAGGCAGCCTCCTCTATAGCTTCTGGTCATGCCCTAAGCTGACTAGCTTCTGGGCCAAGGTCAGATACAATGCAGCGTATGACAGACTGGGAGGTCCCCGCGGACCCAGCCTTCTTCCTTCTCCACCACTCGGGAGTTACCAGAGAGCAGTTCTTAGTCAGATGGTTAATGCCGCAAAGGCTTGCATACCTTCGCTCTGGAAGAGTCCAACACCACCAAGCATCGCTATGTGGCTTGGTAAAGTGGCGGAGATCGAGAGGTTCGAGGGTCTGATTGCAGCACAGAAGGAAAACTCTGAAGATCACCGTCTCAAGTGGACTAATTGGGACCTATTTGCTATCTCACAGGAATTTCAGATGTTATTAGAGGACAATTAATAGTAGGTGCAGGCGTGCTGTCTCCCTCCCATATCCATCCCTACCCCCTTTTCCCCCCTCCCCACCCCACCCCACTGTTTACTGCTACTCTGTCTTTTCCTCTCCCCCGTTCAGGTCCCTTGAGTTCGCAGCAGGGGTGTTTGCACCGGGTCTTCCAAATAGCGATTGGGGTAGTGTTTTCCTGATCTGCCGAGGGAGGGAGCCTGACATGGGATTCCTGGGGACGCCGGATGGCGAAGGACAGGAGGACCGTCCCCGAGATTATGCCCTGGGGACACCGGGGGTCCTTGCTCCTCTCCTTTCTCGTGTGGAGTGTATCTGTTGCCCGAGAGGGGAAGGCCCGGTCGCTAAGACGCCCTCTTGTAACAAGTGATTGTTTGATTTTGCATATGCCAGAATAAGCTGTATACCTATTTCTTTTGTAATGTTTTCATTTTTCTCTTTCTGTGTTGTAAAATTTTGAAAACGATAAATAAAGAATATATAAAAAAGAATAATTGTGCCAGAAATAAAATGTAAAGCTGACCACCATGGTAATTGCATGTCTTGCTAGCTGACCAATGTGCTTGTCTACTTGCTCTTTAAGAACATGCTATCTGATGTAGGTAACAACACTCTGGAGGTGAAGCCCACATCTGGGAAACTGCCTTCTGGCATTCGTAGGGTTCTCTCTTATGCTCCAGAGGCTGATTTGACATCTGCAGCTCCTCTACAATTTTATCTATCTCATAATTTCTCTCCTCTGTAGTCACCTCGGCCTCCTGATTTGAGTCTGCCATTTCTTCCCTGTTTGAAACTATCTCTTCCTCTGAACAATACGGGCCCATGAGAATTTCAATTTCTTCTGAATTTGAGGACACAACTAGCAGGTGCTTGCACTTAGCCAAGGCCTTCCTGTCTGGCATGGGGGGGGGGGGGGACCAGAAAAGCTGTTGCTGTAATCAGGTTCTCTCTATGCCCCGGCTGCTCCCCCCACCCCACTGTTATGACTTCTGGAGGCTTGCCGCTCATGCAGCCACCTCTACCTACCGAGGTGATGCAGGTATAGAGAGCACCTGGTCAATAACTGTGCCTTGACTGCTCCTGCCCCTCTGTTGTCACTTACCTGGAAACGATACCTTCCTAAGGCCTAGAATTAGAGAACAGCGAGCTCACAACCATACAAGAAACAGAAATGCGCCAGACAGACATGGATCTCACAGCACGGCCTCCCACATTCAGCTAACCTGCACCTGTGTCAAACTCCCTCTAGTGCTCTCCCTTATGGACCCTGCACAGGTACAGTGAACCTGTAAAAAAAATAAAAACAAAACCCCCACTTTAACCTGACACTAGATCTTTGAGCTTGGAGGGACACCTGCAGCAGGTGCTGGCACAGTGATGCAAAACAAAACCAAGGGCCTCCAAGGCACATTAGGCAACTTACAGATGGAGCACAGCTCAAAAGCTATTGAAAAGCATTGAACACTTCAAGACAGCACACTGCACCAGTTGAACATTTTTAAGAATGTGACATCTGTACCTAAAGCCCCAGCACAATCATCCAAAGCCCCGGCATTTCACCCAGTTCATCTTCCAGATATTGATGGTCTGCCCCGCTGAGCAGGAAAATCATAAATATCAGGAGCATTTGGCATCGATTTATACAGTGTATCCCCAACGATGTCCTGTATAGTTATAAGTTCTAGCTCCTGCATGCACCTTCCCGCCACTTTCATGGCTCCACAATGCAACACAGGCTGCAACATGATGTCTGTGTCATATTGGCGTTGCGGGTTGCTTGAGTACCTGGAGATCCAGGCAAGAAATGGCCCTCCTGGAGTAGGGTTTATATTTAAAGCATCCTAAAAGTCATGCTAGGCATTTTTTCAGGGAAACAGGGTAGTTGATGGTCATGTGCTTCCCTGGTCGACGAGCAAGACCCTAGTTCACCAGTTCTGGCCAGGAACATGCCTAGAGAAAATGGGTTGCTAAAAGCATGCTGTTCAAGCAGCTTGTCCATTTTTGTACAAGGCACTGTTTGAAACTGGGCTCTCTCTGCTGAGGAAACAAGGTAATTTATTTTTCAGTGTCTGTCTCCTGGTCAGAACCTGCTTCAAGACCCAGTTGGGTGAAACTGTAGCAAATCTGAATATATTGCTTTAAACAAGACTAAAAACATGGTGGAGGTATATGACCCAGAAGGTGTACCAGTTTAAAAAGTGTCCAACTCCTGATGGGCATAGATATAACCCAAAAACCCAAGTGCATCTGATATTCCAGCTATGTTTTCTACGGAAGTAAAATCCACACACTACTTGGATTTGGTTTAACAGACATTTTAACCTCTATGTATCTCTTGCATAATTTATCATAATCATTAAATATGCACACAAACATCAAGGTATACTGCATCACTATGTTCTATATTTACATTGTACATGATGACCAACCAGAAATATGTCTTGCCTTTCTGGTGGGGTGCGAGGAGTTCTAGAGAAGAAGCCCTTGTGTTTCTGTGTCATCTGTGTGGTTATGGGGCCCACTCGCTGTCCAAGTGCCCAATAATGGATATATTCATATTTGTCAAGATTAACGTAAACCTGAAAAGCAAACAGTAATTTATTTACATTTTGTTCATCTAGACATTTTAGAACTATAGTAACCTTACTGTCTGTCTCATTTAACATTTAAAAGAAAGTATACTTTGAAGACACTTTTTTTCCTTTTACATTTATGGAACTGAAAAACTGGCAAAAAAACCTATGATTTTTTTTTCTTTTTTGCTCTGTTTAAAGCAGAACAAAAAAACACAGTGGCGTTCATGGATTCTAAACGACTCCAAGGCTGGCTGCCGGCCTTTCTCTCGGGATGCCCTGCTGTCTGAAACCCCCCAGGTCACCACAAATTTCACCTTTTCCCACATCGCCATGGTTGGAATAGAAGCCCTTGTCCTTTTCTCTTAAAGGGACCTTGCAGATGACCCCCAGCTCCAGAAGGCTTTGCACTGCCTGCACTAGATCCTGAGCTGACACGGGGTCCTGAGGAATCAGAGATCTGATGATCCTTGGGGGGGCAGACAGCAAACTCTTCAAAATCTTGTAACCGGAGGACACTACCTCCTGAATCCACCGGTCTGAGACATGAAGCCTTCAGACATGAGCAAAGTGCTGAAGCCGTCCCCCCACCCGGATGGGTGAGGGCGCCCCATCATGCCTGAGGGGGCTTGGGAGAGGACTTTAGCTTGGAGCCAGGACGTCCCCGTCCTCTGCCCCTACCCCAAAAGTCTCCTCGGGCCCCAGTAAAGGAACCCCCCCCTCCCTTGTCTAGCACCACGGTAGGAGGAGGAAAAGAAGCCCTGACCCCGAAAGGGCCGAGACTGCCGCCTGCGCTGGGGTAACCTGCCTCCTTTAGCAAATAGGTCCAGGCGGTCCCCAAACAGGCGTAGTCCTTTGCTTTCAATATTTTTATTCAAGAAAATAAAGATCAGTTACAGGCAATCGGCAAGTAGAGCCGAAAAAACAGGACCCATCCCGCGCAGGGGAGGCAATCATTACAAAGGGTATAAGAATCGACACTCTATCAAGCAGAAGAAAACTTTACACCTTTTTGGTCTACCTAGCAGCAAAAAACAATCAATTGTATCGGAATTGCAGTGTAAGGACTGTACCGGACACCAGTCTGTCTTGAGCTGATAATCCCCAATCTCCACCGCCTCTTCTGCCTATAGACAAGTCCCCGCTTGTAGGAGACGCGGGTAATGCCTCTCCTACTCGGTTACCCCCAGGACTTATAGGGCGCAAAGATTATCAGCTTATGGTGGAGTCTGATGAACGGCAGGGAGTCCCAAGCGAGGATGCCGGATGGCGGAAGTCCGATTACAAGCTGAGGTCAGAGCCGGGAGGTCACGGGGCGAGGTATCCAATGGAGGTAACGAAGAATAGTCAAACAAGCCGAGGTCAAATCCAGAAGGTCACGGTGCGAGGTATCAGAGGGGTCAGGCGGAATCGTGGTCAGGCAGGCAAAAGGTCGGTTCAATCACTAGAGACAAGCTAGACAACTAAGTACTAGGCGCTATAACAGGCAATGACACACTGCAGTGGAAATCCCTTTATAGTGGGAAAACCGGCAGGACTGGACAGGGAGACAGTGGCTGGGATTGGTGCACTTAGGATCTGACGGCAGATTGGAGCACTGGCCCTGTAGTCTGATTGGTGAGCTCTGGGCTGATTGCTCCAGCTGAGCTTCCCAGGCAAACTGCTCAGAGCTGCACCTTCTAGACTTTGCTCTCTTAAACAGCCTCCGGTGGCCATTCTGAGTATTGCACCCCCGGAAGACATGAGCTGACTGTAAAGGCCAGCAAGCACAAGCTGAGTGACAACGGGCAAGGGGGGAGGACTTACTCGGCGACACACGCGCCGCTGGGGATGGCATCGGAGGCAGAGGCAGCTGCTGGGCAGGAAAAACCCTGGCCAGTTGCCTAGGGACACCACGGGCACGGACTGAAGGCAAGTCATTCCTGACAGTACCCTCCCCTTCACGAGGGGCCTCCGGACCCTCACCAGACTTAACAGGATTATCACCCTGAATGGTTCCGGCGGACTTCAATAAAGATACATGAGGTACCCTCATGGATGGAGAGGCAGACGGACAAATAAGCTCTGAGACTTGGGTTGCTCCAACTGTGATACTATAGCAATGTTCTGCACAGTGCGGGCTCCATCCTGTCAATTCCCCAGTTTCCCAATCAAAGGTAGGGTTGTGCACCTTTAACCAGGGGAACCCTAAGACAACCGGGGCTTCAGGGCAGTCTAAGACAAAAAATTCAAGGTTCTCAGAATGGGAAGGTCCCACAACTAGGTTAATTAAAGGGGTTTTGGAGGTGACAGTTCCTCTAGGAACAGGAGTATTGTTTACTGCCAAAATCTGAAGGGGCTTCCCAAGGGGGATTAAGGGAATGCCTAAGGCGGCTACTATGGATTTATCCAAGAAGTTGCCAACTGCTCCGCTATCGACAAAAGCAGAGACGGATTTCCTGGACAACTCCCAACCCACAGTAGCAGGTAACAACATTTTATTTCTATGAAGGGAAGTTACCTGACCGTCCTGACAAACTTTCTCTATCTTGTCAGGACGTTGCAATCCCGCCAAAGGTCTTTTATTGGGGCAGGTCCTAACCAGGTGACCTGAAACCCCGCAGTACATGCATAGGCCTAAGGTGCGACGTCTACTCTTTTCAGCCGGGGAAAGGTGAGTAGCACCAAGTTGCATAGGCTCTTCTGGGGGCGAAGATGAGACAACACCCATAGAGGATGACTCCTGGTGGGAAGATTCCCAGAAGTGAGAGTGATTCTTCTCTATATGTCTCTCCCGTAGCCGTCTGTCAATTTTAATGGCCATAAGCATGAGTTCATCCAGGCTTTTAGGGTAAGGAAAATTTGTTAGAACATCCTTAACACCTTCTGAAAGACCAATTCTATACTGACTACAGAGAGCAGGATCATTCCAACGGGATTCAATCGCCCAGCGGCGGAATTTGGCACTATATTCCTCTGCTGAGCGTTTCCCCTGTTTCAGGCTTCGAAGCCTGGCATCAGCGGTCGAAGTCCTGTCAGGGTCCGAATATAGGATCTCCATAGCGGAGAACAAGGCTGAGACAGATTGCAAGGGCTCATCTGTGGGCGCTAAGCCAAACGCCCAGGACTGTGGATCACCCTGGAGCAGAGAGATAACCAGGCCCACCCTCTGCATTTCTGTGCCCGAAGAGTAGGGCCGTAGTCTGAAATAAAGTTCACAGGAGTTCTTGAAGTTGGAGAATCTTGTACGATCCCCATCAAATTTCTCAGGAAGGGGAACCTTCGGTTCAACAGGAGGTGAGGATACAGGTGGTGCAGGCAGCTGGCGATTTTCTTGATCAGCCACACGTTGGGCCAGCTGGTTAATGGCGGTAGCCATGGCCTGCACTTGTTGTACAAGTTCTTCCATATCAATTTTTGGGCCTGTTATAATGTAAGGACTGTACCGGACACCAGTCTGTCTTGAGCTGATAATCCCCAATCTCCACCGCCTCTTCTGCCTATAGACAAGTCCCCGCTTGTAGGAGACGCGGGTAATGCCTCTCCTACTCGGTTACCCCCAGGACTTATAGGGCGCAAAGATTATCAGCTTAAGGTGGAGTCTGATGAACGGCAGGGAGTCCCAAGCGAGGATGCCGGATGGCGGAAGTCCGATTACAAGCTGAGGTCAGAGCCGGGAGGTCACGGGGCGAGGTATCCAATGGAGGTAACGAAGAATAGTCAAACAAGCCGAGGTCAAATCCAGAAGGTCACGGTGCGAGGTATCAGAGGGGTCAGGCGGAATCGTGGTCAGGCAGGCAAAAGGTCGGTTCAATCACTAGAGACAAGCTAGACAACTAAGTACTAGGCGCTATAACAGGCAATGACACACTGCAGTGGAAATCCCTTTATAGTGGGAAAACCGGCAGGATTGGACAGGGAGACAGTGGCTGGGATTGGTGCACTTAGGATCTGACGGCAGATTGGAGCACTGGCCCTGTAGTCTGATTGGTGAGCTCTGGGCTGATTGCTCCAGCTGAGCTTCCCAGGCAAACTGCTCAGAGCTGCACCTTCTAGACTTTGCTCTCTTAAACAGCCTCCGGTGGCCATTCTGAGTATTGCACCCCCGGAAGACATGAGCTGACTGTAAAGGCCAGCAAGCACAAGCTGAGTGACAACGGGCAAGGGGGGAGGACTTACTCGGCGACACACGCGCCGCTGGGGATGGCATCGGAGGCAGAGGCAGCTGCTGGGCAGGAAAAACCCTGGCCAGTTGCCTAGGGACACCACGGGCACGGACTGAAGGCAAGTCATTCCTGACATGCAGCTTAAATAAATCAGAATTATAACATGTTTGCTGGCATTGATTCTTCACTCTCACAATCTCCCAAGCCGGGAGGAGCAGTCCAGTGCAAGTAGTAACACAATAGTAGGTAGTAATCACAGTAATAACAAAAAAGAAAAAATACAGTGAGGGACAGGTTGGGTTAGGGAAGAAAGAGGGAGGGCAGGATGAAATGACGAAGAGGAAGGAAAAGGGGCTAGGGGAAGGAGGAAAGAGGGAAAGGGGAACCTCGCAGTCCAGCCCGCCTAAGTCCCCTAATTCAGCGTGCCCACTGGCGCATCCGGCCAAATATATTGTATCCAAGGTTCCCAAATGGAAAGGAACCAATCTTGACTGTCGGCCAGGATGCTTGAGAGCCTCTCATTAATCAAGAACCCATTCATCCTAGTCGACACCTCCGATAGAGGGGTAATCTGTTTTTTCCATCCCCTGGCAATAGTTTGCTTCGCCGCCAATAGCCAGAACAAAAAAAGTTTGTTCTGCTTGTGAGTAACGTCCACCAAATGTGTAGAAAAGAGCCCTCAACGCTACAGCCCCTAAAGCAAGTGTTGGCCTGCCCCGGGAACATCCTGCCAAGGCGACTTGGCACCAAGTACCATCGGTACAGAACTTTATAGGCCGCTTCGATCGTCAAGACATTCATGGAGCATAAGGAAGCGGCTTTCCAGATACCTGGCCATCCCCTCCCCGAGTGACAAGGACCTAAATCTCGCTCCCATCTATCCACGTGCACATGTGCACCCACTCCTATGGCATTCAGCGTGGAGTAAAGTGTGGATATTGTCCCCCTACAGAAAGGCTCTTCTCTGCAGACTCTCTCGAAGGGGGTATATTTCCGGAAGGGGACCCCCAATTTGGTTAAGGGAGACAGCCAGTGTCTTAACTGTAGGTACTGAAACAAGACCCCCTGGGGGGCATCATACCTTTCCTTCAGGGAACTAAAAGGCATGAGTCCATCATCCGAGAGAAGGTCCAGCACTCTAGTCAAGCCACTGTCTACCCACCACTTGAAAGATAGTCTATTATCCATGCCCGGGGGAAAAGCTGGGTTGCCTCAAAGGTGCACCAGGGGAGTGTGGGGAGACATCAGAGAAGCCGAGTATTTTACCGAGACCCATACCGAAAGGGAATGCTTCATCAGGGGGCTAAGAGCCTTAGGTCTAGAAGCCGGGTCCATCCAGAGAAGGCCGTCTACAGGGGCTGGCGAAGAGTTAGGGAGTTCCAGAAAGGTCCAGAGGGGGGCCTTGAGAGGGAGTGCATGGGAATCAATTGAGCTATCTGAGCAGCCTTGTAGTACATACTGACATTAGGGACCCCAAGCCCTCCTGAAGACTTGTGACAAAGCATCGTACGTCTGGGTACTCGCGGGCGTTTACCAGCCCAAATGAAGGTCGATATTCTCTTCTGCATTGCCCGAAGTCTAAAGGAGGGGATCGGTACCGGCAGCGTTCTGAAAAAATATAGAAGTTTAGGGAGAATAGACATCTTAACTGCATTGATACGTCCCAGCCAAGAAAGGGAATATGGCATCCAGGTTTCAAGTAGCTGTCCCAGGGATCTAAATAGGGGTGGATAATTAGCCCCATAAAAATCTTCATACCTTCCCGGAACACGAACTCCCAAGTACTGGAGCGGTTCTGACGACCATTTAAAGGAGAAGCTCGCTTTAATTTGGGTCACCAGCTCGGGCGCCAGGGAAACATTTAACGCTTGGGATTTGTCACTATTCACAGTCAGACCCGAAATACAAGCAAAGCGGTCCAAGATAGCATACAGATTTGGAAGGGAGGTGATCGGTTGTGTAACCGCCAGCATAACGTCGTCCGCAAAAAAGAGAGCTTTGTGATGAACTCCAGCGACCTCCAAACCCTTAACATTCTGATTCTGTCTCATTGCTATGCCAAAGGGCTCCAGGGCCAATATGAAGAAAATCGGGGAGAGGGGGCACCCCTGTCTAGTTCCTCTAAAAACACGAAAGGGCTCAGAGGTAAAGCCCATGTAACGGACACGTGCTGTCGGGGCATTATAAAGGGCCTTGATCCAGTCCAGAAATCGCTGCCCAAAACCCCACCGCTGTAAGACCCAAAACAAGTAATCCCAGGAGATGGTGTCAAAAGCCTTCTGAATATCCAGAGACAGGAGAAAGGTCGGGATGTTCCTTGCCCGGGCGTGATGAACCAGGTGGGCGACCCTCCTAACATTACCCCCCGCCTGCCGGGACGGGACAAACCCCACCTGATCTCTATGGATAATACCTTCCAAAAATGTATTCAACCTGCCCGCCAGCACCTTGGCCAACAACTTCACATCCGCGTTAATTAAGGAAATCGGCCTGTAGTTTGAGATTAGCAGCCCGTCCTATTCAGGCTTAGGTATCATGCAGATATCTGCCAGCAATGCGTTCGGGCCTAAGGCAGATTCCGCACACATGGCGTTGAAGAGGTTGGCCAGGTGAGGAGCCAGGAGGGGTGCACATTTCTTGTAATAAAGGCCACTGAAGCCATCAGGCCCGGGAGTTTTAGAGGTCTTAGTAGTCTTAATGGCCAGTAAGATCTCCTGGGGAGTAATAGGAGAGTCCATCAGGTCCAGATGACCCGGGGCAACGGACGGCAGCTCAACATGCTCAAAGAATTTCTCAAGATCAGCATTTCCGGCTCTCGGGGAGGCCAAATACAGAGTTGAAAGAAAGTCTCGGAAGGCACTCACAATCTTATCTGGATTGGCCGTGACTGAGCCCCGAGCAAGTTTAAGCTTAATTGGCTGTCTCCGCTCCAGGTCAGGGGCTCGCAGCTTCCGGGCCATCATAGTGTCGGGTTTATTCCCCCTGGCATAAAATTTTTGCTTGGCCCGACAAAGCCTCTTCTCAGCCTGATCATCTAAAAGCACATTGAGCTCCGTCCTAAGGCTTTCCATGGCTCTCCTGTTTCTGGAATTTGGGGATCTCTTCCACAGCAACTCCGCCTGCTCGTATCGCAACGTCAGCTCCTTCAGCTGTTTCTGCCTCTCCCGTTTCCTAAGGGAAGCTATGCCCATAATGTTGCCCCGCATGACCACCTTTTGGGCCTCCCAGAGGGTAATCGGGGAGCGGACAGAGTCCGTATTTAATGTAAAATATTCTTTAACCCTTTCAGTGCCAAGCACGTAGATTCTACGTGCTTGCATCCACTCCACTTAAGTGCCAAGCACGTAGAATCTACGTGCTTGACTTTCTCCCCTGCTACAGTAAAAGTAAAAAAAAAAAAAAAACACTCACCTGACCCCTTGTTCTATCCGGCCGGGTCTCCTCTTCATCCGGGGGGGCTTCGATCCCCCACCCAGGCCCCCCCGGGTGCAGGGGAGAGCCCGGAATAGCCACCCCCCCCCTTCAGCAGCCGCCGAAATACATGTTAAAAAAAAAAATATATATAAAAATGACATTTACTTACCTTAGTGATCGATTGCTCCCGCCGGGTCTCCTCTTCACCAGGGGGGCCTCCGATCGCCCCCCCCTGGCTCTCCAGCTTCAGGAGAGGGCCTGAAAGGCCCTCTCCCTGTCCTGCTCGACGGGCGCCGCCATTTTGCCCCTTTGGGGGCGGGGCTTATGACGTCACACCTCCGGGTGTCGTCCTGGCTCCGGGCTGCGATTCTCACACTTGTCATCGCTGGCCACAGGAGGAGGAAGGCAGGTGATGATCTGATCACCTGCCTCCCTCGTCCACTGGCCAGCGATGACAATAACTGTCATCAGAGCTGCGAGGGACACAGAAGCTGAGGATCAGAGGTGAGTAAAGTAAAAAAAAGTTTTTATTTTTTAATAAAGTTATTTTTTAGTCTGTGTGGTGTTTTTTTTTTTTTTTACTGTTAACCCCTTGTGAACTGGTAAGGGGTCCATGACCCCTATACCAGTTCACAAGGCTGGGGGGATGGCAAGCCACCTGCGCTAGCGGGTGGCTTGCCATTAACCCTTGGCACCCCATTACCTGCCTCCCCAAAGGCCAGGGGGGGGCAGAAGAGCCCGGGCCCACATAGGGTATGTGGGCTCGTAGGCTGCAGGGTGGGGGGGGGGCCACAAAAGCTGGCCCCCCCACTCTGTGCCTACAAGCCCCCATAGCTGGTCCCGGGCTGGTAATGCTGGGTAAGGGGGACCCCACGTCATTTTTCTTTTGATTTTTAACCCTTAAAAATCAAAAAAAAAATGGGGTCCGCCCCCCCTGGGAGGGGGGACCCTATGTCTTTTTTTTTTTTTAATTAACCCCTTATGTTCTGTCACCCAGCAGCTATAAAAGGCTTCCAGCAGATGAGCAGAAGCCAGTGATTGGGAGGGGAAGATGGATGGGAGGTAAGTATTAAAAAAAAAATAATAATAAAATATTTTTTTCTGCGTCTGTGTGGTGTTTTTTTTTTACATTTAACCCCTTGTGAACTGGTAAGGGGTCCACAAGACCCCTATATCAGTTCACAAGGCTGGGGGATGGCAAGTCACCTGCACTAGCGAGTGACTTGCCATTAACCCTTGGCACCCCCATTACCTGCCTCCCCAAAGGCCAGGGGGGGGCAGAAGAGCCCGGGCCCACGGGCTATGCGGGCTTTGTAGCCTGCAGGGCCAGGTGCCACAAAAGCTGGCCCCTGTGCCCTGTTCCTACAAGCCCTGCATAGCTGGTCCCGGGCTGGTTACTTTGGGTAAGGGGGCCCCCCATGTTGTTTTTTTGGATTTTTAAGGGTTTTTAACCCTTAAAAATCCCCCCAAAAAATGGGGTCCCCCCCCCCCCTGGGAGGGGGGACCCTATGTCATTTTTTTCCCCGATTTAACCCTTTGTAGTGTGGATGGTAGTTGTATTTTATTTGTAAATGTTATAAAGTACTTGTTTCAGTTAGGGGGGTCTCCTGGGCAGGAACGGGGGGCTACCGATAAATATGTGGTACCGTTCTAATCTGTAGAAATAGGGCTTTCACATGCAATACGGTTTTCTTTAATAAAATACATTTTTTATTTAAAATAAGGGAGGCAATTTTCTAAAAAAAAATTTTATTTATTTATTTTTTACTTAATAATATTGTAAAAAAACAGAATAAAATTTACAAACAAGACATTTCATGTTAAAGCCTAAACTCTGCTGCAAAAAATATATATATAATTTTCCTGAAAATTCCAGCAAAAATGTCGCAAAACATGGCGCAAAATGGGGAAAAATGACCTGTCAACAGAGGGTGACAAAATCTCAAGTAGGCTGGCAATTAAAAGGATTAAAAGTAGCTATGCATGTTGGGTATTGTTCTGTTCGGGGGACCTTGCGCTTTCAGACTTAGCTTGTTTTTTCTGGTTTGCATATTTATATTTTAGGAAAAGGTGTTTTTTATTCAGCTTTTTTATAAATTTTTTAGGGAAACCCTGCGCAACCAAAGAATCCTTTGAGGGATCAATTCCAGAAAGATGAGCCCATTACAACAAGCTGGGTACGCTTAGAAAGCTTAACATGTGTACTTTTAGGGAATATATGGTTTATGGGGGATATTCCAAATGTAAAGGGTTGTTTTGGTTGAAAAATCGCAAGGTGTGCACCTTGTCTGCAGAGCTGAAATTTTCAAGAAAAATTACCGTTATGCGCATGCTTTACTTTGGGGTGTTTGGCAACTCTTCCCTTGACAGTAGCTATGCATGTTGGGTATCGTTCTGTTCGGGGGAGGTTGCTTTTTCAGATTATACTTGTTTTTTCTTGTTTGTATATAGTTTTTTTAGGAAAATGTTGCTTTGATTCTGCTTTTTTATCCTTTTTTTAGGGAAACTCTTTGCAACCAAAGAATACATTGAGGGATTACTTCCAGAAAACTGTGGCCACATCAACAAGCCTGGTACACCTAGAAAGCTTGAGGTGTGTACTTCCAGAGAATATATAGTTTGTTGGGGGTATTTCAAATGTAAAGGGTTATTTTTCTGGAAAAACTGCAAGGTGCGCATAGCGCATATCACAGTTGTATTTTTTTCTGAAAATCCCCTAAAGCGCTGTTTCAGTTTGGGGGAGTCTCCTGGGCAGAAAAGGGTGTCTACCTATACATATGTGGTACCGCTGTAACCGGGAGAAATTGGGGTTTCACACGCAATAAGATTTTATTGACAAACTTACATTTTTTATTACAAAAAAACACTACAAATTGCAAAAAATAGATTTTTTTTTATTTTTTTGCACATATTTCACCCAAAAGTATTGAGAATACACAAAAAAAAGGCCAAACAAGACATTGCATGTTGAAGCCCAGACTCTGCTGAAAAAAACAATATATCATTTTCCTGGGAAATCCCTGGAAATCCCTTCAAAAATCACATTTGAACATGGGGAGCGCAAAATAGTGCAAAATGGTCTGGCACCAAGGGTGACAAAAACTCCAGGTAGGCTGGCAGCGAAAGGGTTAAGGGCCTCATGGATTCTTGTGCAGGTATCTTGTGTGCAAAGGAGGGAATCATTGAGTCTCCAGTTAAAGGAGCGCTTAGCCGAAACCAACAGATCAACTACCGCCATCACCGGGCTATGGTCCGACCAGGCCACACTATAAATCCTAGAGTTGACAATAGCCGGGAGAACAGCCTGGGGGACAAAGATGTGATAGATCCTGCAAAAAGACCCATGAGGGTTGGAGTAGAAAGTGTAATCTTTAGTGGTGGGGTTCCTCTCCCTCCAGACGTGGCACAGGCCATGTGTGTCCAAAAGGTCCCAGAGAGCAATAGAGTGGGGATCGAGCCCCTCCAACGCCCTCCCCGTATGACCTGGACGATGCCTATCAACTTTAGGATCCACTACCATGTTCGAATCTCCACCTATTAGTAAGATACCCTTGGTGTTGTTCCGGACAACCGTCAACAGGTGCTTGAAGAAACGGGCTTGAAAGGAATTAGGAGCATAATACCTCACCAGGGTGAGATTGATGTCATAGAGGGACCCCTGAAGTAAAACAAACCGTCAACGATTTCCTTAGAACAGATGAAGGGAAGGTTTTTCCTAAAAGCTATCAGGACCCCCCTCTTTTTTTCCCTAGCACAGGCCATATGGGATTCAGGGTAGTGGTGGCTCAGGTACCTTGGCCCAGACTGGGTCGAGAACCTGGTCTCCTGGAGAAACAATATATCCGCCTTACACGATTTATAATAGTGAAAGGCCTTGTTTCTCTTAACGGGGCTATTGAAGCCCTGGACATTATGAGAAATTAATTTAACCGTCAGTCCCACCATTGGGCTAGAGTTTGTTCATAAGTGAAAAGAGAAGGCGGGCTAGATGCGAGGGGGGTAAGGGGAATGGTAGGCGGGAAGAGGAGAAAAGGGGGGACAATTAATATACATAAAAGAAAACCTAGTCTAAGTAATGTGCACATAGTATACAGTCTAACAAACATGAACCGAAATCTAACAGAGCGTACCGGGCCCAAAGTGGCCCAGAGGTATTCTGCCAAGGCAGAGGGCGACTCAACCACTGGGGGCATGAATGCCCCAATGCGAGTCGACATGAATTCCGTGAGGGGTAAATCACAGGACACAGGCCAACACCCCACTTCAAAAAATAGCGGTTGACAGAATATCATTCACCAGCGCTCTGGCAAGGAAGAGGGACCCGGCACAGAAGGCGTCAGGGCACCCCACCCCCCAAGGGGAAACCAGCCGCCGGGGCCCAACAGAACGCCCCCCCCCCCACTGAGAACCCGCAAAGACTGAAAGGCAAAGGCCACAGCCCCCCGCAGGCCCGCAGCCAGGAGGCACTCAGGTGCCAGGCCACCGGGGAGGGGGAAGCCCACCTCCCCAGGTATAGGCCCAACTCAAGGCACCATAAGTACTCCAGAGGACACGGTCCGTCAGCCCCCCCTACAGTCCGGCGCCCCCATCCGACAAAAAACCTTAAAGTGAACAACAGTAACTTTATAAACAGCAGGTAACAAATATAAAGTGCATAACATTTTTAAGCAAGCAGAACAATGCAAGGAGCGGGAAGGTTCAAGGAAGGTAACTCAGGTGGCCGAAACCCACCCACCAGATTCCCCCCCAGTAAAAAATGAAAAAAGGGGGAAAGCACCACCACAAAAGCCTGGAAGCCAAGCTGAGGCCCAGAAGCCTCAACCCGGGTCAGAGCCGGGACCGGGAAGGCGATCCCCCCCCCCCGATCCCGTCTCCTTCGCGGACGGACCTTCTCCCACACGGGCCGCAAAGGGGGCCGCAAAGGGGGCCGCCCGGACTCCCGCCGGACAACAAGACCGGGTGTCACGGCGAGCGACTCAGGCAGAGCCAAATGAAGCTCTCGCATAAGACCCAGTAGCTCATCCAGGGAACCAGCGGCACATTGGCGCCCCGCATGGGAGAACATCACTCTAAAGGGGAACCCCCACCGGTACCTGATATTATGGGATTTCAAAATGTCCAGCCCTGGTTTCATTTCTCTGCGACGCTGGAGCGTTTGAGGGGCGACGTCAGGGTATATCTGGTAGGCGTGATTTTGAAAAGACAGGCCGGTCACGCCCCTGGAGGCCTCTAGGATGGCTTCTTTTGTACGGTAAAAAGTAGGCCTAATGACGATGTCCCTCGGCCGGCAGTCAGATCTCTTTGGGCCCAAGGCCCTGTGCGCTCTGTCCAGCTCCAAGCGCTCAAGCGGCATGGAGGGAAGCAGTTCCTGAAGCAATGCTGTGACCGTGGCGGGAACGTCCTCCATAAACTCGGGGAGCCCCCGGATCCGGACATTCTCTCTCCTGGATCTGTTTTCAAGATCTTCTAATTTTTGTTGAAGCAGAGTCACCTCGTCGCGCACGATCTTCGAAGCAGATTCGCTGGACTCCATGACCGTCACAATTTCATCCACCTTCTCTTCCAGAGTGTTGGTCCGGTCTCCCAGATCTTTAATGTCGCTGACAAAGCTGGCAGAGAGCTGGGACACCGCAGCCCCCAATTCTTGTTGCAATAAAAGCTTTAATTTTGCTAGAAGGAGCTCATCGCGCACAATTGGGTCAGCAGGGTGTGGGGTCCCCCGTAAGCTGCATGGGTCCCCCTCCAGGGCCTCCCCAATCAGCGGTTGGGAGGTATCATTAGGGCTTGATAGTGGGGTGTCCTCGAAAATCTTGGGGAATTCCCGATTATCAGACAAACATGGAGGAGGGGTCCCCCCATCACAACTGCCGCCGCTGCTGCAAGGTGGACTCGTCGGCCGGGCTCGACCCCCCCCCCCAGGGCGCCGGGTGCAGGAGGGCCCTGATCCATGGAACGAGGGTCACCCCCAGTCCCCCCAGCCCAAGGGCTCTGCAGGGGCCATTTTGAAGGGGATCTCTCGCTTATGTCCCTGGAGGCCGCACAGGCATAGGAAGAGGGCCTTAGTGGCTGCGGTGTATGCTGAGGCAGGTGCGCACATGGGGCTCCGCTGCTCCAGGGCACCCCGGGATTCTGAGGCGGGGGACCACTTGCCGGCCCAGGAGACTGTTGGGTGTCATTTCCCTCCCGACAAGGGAGAGGCGGCCATGGCGGCGAAGGCGACCCTCCACCGCGCACGTGGTCGGGGCGCGCTGCGGCTCCTACCTCCGCTGCTGGCGGTAGATCAGGGCCTCCCTGGGAAGGCAGCGACGGGCCCGGTGGATCCGGCGGGCCCCCCCGCCTTGCATCTTCCTCCCGATCCTCGCGCGGTGCAGCCCGGCGGCGAAGCTCCGCCATTATGCTCAGCTGTCTCGGGCACGTGACACCCCTCCTCTCTCCTCCCGTCCTCCGGTCTCGCGCTTTGGCCCCGTTTTTGCCCATCTGAGTGGCAGGGAAGGTTCACCGGGAGCTCAGCTGGCGAAATGTAGAGCTGGCAACGCGGAACGAAGCGGCTGCAGGGTGAGCTCTGTGCCCTGAAGTGACGAGGACTAAGAGGAAGCAGCCATCTTCCTCGGCGCCTGGCCACGCCCCCCAGGCGTAGTCCTTTGAAGGGAAAACCAGTGAGGGCCTTCTTGGCAGCGTTGTCAACAGCCCACTGGTGCAGCCAAACCGAGCAGCGTATAGCCACCACAAGGGCAGAGATTCTGCCACACATTCTAATGGTGTCATCCAAGGCAGAGAGGACAAAATTCACAAAAACATCACAACTAGAGAGAGTGCATTAAACTCCTCACAAGGCAAATCATCAGGGGCACTATCAAGGATACTTCTGAGCAGGGTCCTAATAGCCACAGCCGTAATGGCCGAGGCACAGACCGGGCGCAGCGCCGTCCCCACACACGCAAAGGCATGGGACGCCAGCTGGTCAATGCGCCGGTCCTCAGCATCCCGCAGGGTAGTAGAGTCAGGGGAGTGCATGACAGAGGTGTTAGATAACCCTAGAACCGGGGCATCCCCTTTGGGAGGGGATGACCAACACTTTACCACATCAGCAGGAAAGGGATACTTCCTATCCCAACTCTTAGGTACACCGAGAAGTCTACTGGGACGTTCCCATTCCTTGAGCACAAGGTTATTGAAAGATGCTTGCTCAGGAAATTCCAAGCGTGACTTAGCAGTATGAAAAAGTTCCCCCTTTGCCTGGGAGCCGCAACAGGGGTAGAGATAGACAGAACCTCAATAATCTGAGCCAACAGTCTATCAGTATCATCCGGGGCATAGGGGCCAGAGCCAGAATCGTCATGACCCCTGGGCCTCTCATCAGATGACCCCGAGTCGGAGAATAGCTCCCCTTCCTCCAAGGAGGTATAGCCAGATAGTTGCAAAAACTCATCAGCTTCCATAGGGAAAAGAGTGACATCAGGCGTTAAGTGCCGCTTTTTTGCAGGGGCCTTACGCGCCAAGGTATTAGCAATTAACTTCTCAACACTAGCCAGTCTAGAAGACACATCAGGCTGAGAATCCCCACTTGTATGCAACTCAATGGGAGTGAGATTTAAGCTTGGGGGAGTAGGTGAGGCGAAACGAATCGCAGAATCAGCCACTGGAAGGCCGGATTGCAGTTCAAGCACCTGTTTGGCACAGGTTACACAGACCCGCGCCTTGTCAGCGTCAATGTGAGACTCCCCACAAGCTACACACAGCCGGGCTTGTCCCGAAGGAACACCGGTCACATTATCCTGAGATGCCTCCATATGGTGATTATAGCGGCACAATAGGCCGATAGGGATTAACACTATACAGCAACCCGGGATGCCCCAATAACCCGCTAGGGAAGTGGGAGTAATTAACACTAGGCCTCACAAGTTAACCAACTAATAGAGGGAGTAGGGCCGGGAGAAGCCAAGGGGTTCGCCCGTCTGAAAGACATAATCAAAGGGGAGCTGTAAGAATACAATAATTAAAAGCGGTAATAAAGCCGCCTGCGAGGGCACTCATGGACCGCTGTAGGTAGAAGCTTGTCACGCAGCAGCTGGAACCAAGCAAACAAAATGGCGTCGGTATACCTCGAGGAGCGGGCCCGCATGAGCAATGACGCGGAACGCGCCAAAGACAGGCCCCGCCCCCTGAAGAGCGCAAAACCAACACGTGACAAGCAGCCAATGACGGCACACCGGCGCCTGAGGTAACGCCGCCGCCAAGCGCGGAACACAGGAAAAAACGCGCGCGACGACGGCGGCAATTTCAAGCACAATAAATGTAAAACAAGTCAGCACGGAGGCTGACACCAAGCATAATGTAGTGAAGCATAAAAGCCAATACACGTATATACATACACACACACACCCCCCTCTTTTCCCCCGAAGGCTACAGTGGCCACTTAACATAGGGCCCACCGATAGACAGGGGCAAGGGGCAATAGTGCAGGAGGGGCATCCCATAGAGGCTCACCATATGCCTGTACCGCCTACCCTTTGGTGGGGGATTGTGGTGGAGCAGCGCTCCTAAGCACCTAACAGCGGTGCTGCCTACCATCACCCGACCAGCGCAGCCAAGGCTGGGAGGCAATTACTGATGGAACGGGTGGGAATAGTCCTACAGGGCCGCAGGCTAATAGCCCCGCTCACCTACGAGTAGAGAGAGCCATCTTCTTGTCCTTCGCAGTCCAGACTGCAGTGAAAATGTAGGGATTGTGGGAGGTCCCTGGGTATTTGAGGGGCCGGGAGGAGCCTATTTTCGATGTCTCTGCAGTCCAGCGCCATCTGGCGGAGTAATACCCGATTGTAAGTATTCTATCTGGAGCAGGACGTACTTTATACCAAGAATATGTTAGCTACGTGTAAAATGAGGCTCCAAGGCATATATTAACACATGCCCCTAGGGAGTGCCTTGTAGTGGCGGTAACAATTTTACCACGGTGTGTCATGTCTTTGGACTGATCATTTTCTAATTTTCTTGCCCATACATGACCTTAGAGAGTATTTTGGAACAGTATTAAAGTATTGAGATTAGCAAAGGACTGCCTGTTATGTGCTTCTAGTCAATCACATCCAACACTTACATGTTTATCTTTAGCCCACTTGGGTTGGAGCTCTGCTTTGGTCTGAAAGACTTGATTTGGGGTGATTGAAAGGTTTACCTAGAAAGATTGGCAACCAGCATAATCTGATGCCAGATGCTATTTGCAAACTGAGTGTGGGCCCCTAATGGCCTTTTAGGGATGTGTGAAGCCTCATAACAGCCAGTACATGCATGTTTTGTTGGGTTAAGGTGACCAATGTGTATGTACTTGTTGACTAATACATCGAACAGATAATGGCATTCATAGTGAAGGACAACTTGGACCGTTGGGGGAGTTGCCATTCATGCTTGCCCACGTGTTTTAGTGAAGCATATGTATTAGTACACATCAACAATGCATAGTTGTGTGTTTACATGCCTTTTTTTAAACAATGCAGCCCAGCCTCATCCCTCAGCTAGTGTGGAAGCCTCAGCCAGTTTGTCTATGCCATCAACTTCCGTGCTGCCTAGGATCCGATATATACGGTAAGTGTCTTTTTCTTATTTTGCTGATGCATGTGACTTGCCATGTTTCTTTTTGCGGAATTACATATGTAGTGCCCAAACTGAACCTTTTGTTTTAACATGTCCCAACAGACTCACACACTGATGGAGGAAATCCAGGAGCTGGAGGAGGATGGCACCTTCATGGGACCTTCTGTACAGCCCCCCCCCCCCGGAACATAATCTGCAACTGTCCCAACATGTTTATCAAACAAATCCTCAGCAGCAGAGTGAAGCTGGCTGCATGCTGCCCACGATGCCTACAGTCCCCAGTGTTAGCTCTGCTGCTGAGGATTGGTCAAGCAGACCTGTGGCTGTTGGTGGAACTAGAGGACCATCATCTGCACGTGCCCCAACCCGGGGAAGAGGGAGGGGTAGTCAGCTACGTCGCCCAGTTTCCCAGGGGAGGAGTGCGCCGATGATGGAGTCAGCATGGCACCATGAGAGACGTTTATTTCGCCTACAAAATCAAAGAAACAACGAGCATCTTCATGGGCAATTAGAGACATAAAATAATACCTTAAACACTATGCTGAAAGAATTTAGGTCCCCCAACAGCCACATGGCCACCTTATCTAATAATTTCAGTGCCATGCTTGAGGAAGTTCGAATTAGCAACAGCCACCTGGCCACCTTAACAACCAATTTCAGTGCCATGCTGTCTGAATTTCAAACTACCAATAGAAACATGTTGGAACAGTTGCAGATTATGAATGCCACACAGGCCCAGGTGAGGGCCCACCTCCAAGTCCCACAACCTGGGTTTTATGGGCATCCACCATTTTAAGGCCTATTTGGCCTGTATCTGCTCAACATCTTTGCTCTACATCCCCACTGTATTGACCTGTCTGGTGAGCCCTACCAATATACCCTTTTGGTATGGCTTGGCTTGTATGCTTTGGCTTTGCGCCCATATAGCTCAGTAGAGTGCTGAGGTAGCCCACTAGTCAATGCCGGAGCTCAGCCTCACTGAACCAGCCACTCAAGGTGTTGCGCTGCAGGCTTGGGCCTAATTACATTGCTTCTGGCTCCTCCTGTTTGTAGGCATGATTGGGGGACATTCTGGCCTGGAAAACTACTACATTGAACCCTGGCAGAGATTGAACTGGACTTGGATTGGGACTGGGGTTTCTTGTTTGGGTGGCCCACTGACTAACAGGCGTAGATGTGGCATAGGTATGGCTGCTTTCCACCTGTGCCTGTGGCAAATGTGGCCAAGCAGGAGAGGGTGTGTCTGTGGCCCTATTTGTTGGATCAATAAAATTGTCCAAAAAAGACATGAGTCCCAAATCAGGTGTGATTTTTTTAGTAATTACTTCATTACTATTTTGGACAGTAACAAACAAAAATACAAAAACAAAGCAAAATTAAATTAAATAACAAGCAATACAGGCACAACAAATTAAGAAAAATGGGTTGAAATCAAATGAGAACGAACTGCTTGCCCAGACACACTAGCTGTGCCAAGGTAGTGGTCTTCTGGCTCATCGCGGGGTGGAGAGGGGGGCAAATCCATATACCGGGGGACACGCTGCATGATGGCATAATTATGCAACACAGCACACGCCATAATTATATCAATGACCTTCTTGGGGTCATACTGTAGTGCCCCCCCGGTATGGTCCAAGCATCTAAAGCGTGTTTTTAATAGGCCAAACCCCCTCTCCACCACGGCCCTGGTCTTTCGGTGTGCCCGATTGTAGGCATCCTGGGCGGCATTCTGGGGCCGAAGGACGGGCGTCAGCAGCCAGGGAAGCAGCGGATAGCCTGAATGACCTGCAAAAATGTAAAAAGAATATCATAAATTACACATTACTCCCTAAATTAAATCCAAAAAAAAGTCCTTCCACATGACTATTTGAGCAACACCCTGAGCATACAGATTGCGCAGCAAAAAATAAGCCTAACAACATCTAATGGATGTTGGGACAATTTAAACATCAAACATGGCGGATGATGGGCAATCAGGCAGACTGCTAACAGGTATTGGTTTAGGACTGTGCTGCTCTGCATTCTTGGATGTCTTAACTTTTCAGGACCCCGTATCTGCTTTTTCTGAGGCAAAAACAGCTCTAACCTGGCCCCTGCACTTTATCCCGCTCTCCTCTACTCAGTAATGCATCTAAGCAAAGATAGAGCAGACCCTATCATAAAGTCAAGAACATAATTACAGCCGAGTGTGGGGAAGACTAATTATTAATTTACTAATAATTACTATCTGTAAATGCAGGACAAACATTTGTCAAGGCTTTGCTGTTTGATAAATCTAATGGTTAAGGTTGTGTTTCACATGTAAACAAGGTGTACAAATAGGCATAGTTTTATACATGGGTCAAAAACTAAATTCATAGGCATTCATTGAAAAGAAAATGACGTTATTGGCGTCAACTTACCAAGGAGCCATCCACCGGAGAATTCCCCAGACTCAAACCGACCGTACAATTCAGATCTTCGAAGAATGTAGGCATCATGGGATGAGCCTGGGAACCCGGCGAGCATACTAAGGAACTGCATGTCCAGGGCCACCACTGCTTGGACATTCAGCGAGTGGTCCATTTTGCGATTCCTGGGAAAAAAGAAAAAAAAAACATTAGCAAGGCAAGGAAAACTAGTGAAACACTAACTAATAACACCCTAAGCAAAACCTGTGGGCCAATACAAATAACACTAACCAAGTACATAAGTATTTTGTAACCAAAAAAAGTATATGTATGTTGGATCAAGTAAAACTTAACTTTTAAGTGCCTATTTAAGGTCCACATTAAAATGTTTCCCTTTGGACCACATGAAACAAATTTGAGAACCTAAATACGGTCCATTGTTTCACAGGGACTATTTACAAGGAGGGATTGTACAAGAAGGGATTAACAGATAGACAATGTCAACTATTTCAAAGGGGCTATTTACAAGGAGGGATTAACAGATAGACAAGGTCAACTATTTCACAGGGACTATTTACAAGGAGGGATTAACAGATAGACAATGTAAATTATTTCACAGGGACTATTTACAAGAGGGATTGTACAAGGAGGGATTAACAGATAGACAATGTCAACTATTTCACAAGGGACTATTTACAAGAGGGATTGTACAAGGAGGGATTAACAGATAGACAATATCAACTATTTCACAGGGACTATTTACAAGGAGGGATTTTGAAAAAAGAAAAAAAAAAAATTAGGTAAACTAAATGAAAAAATGACAGATTGTACTTGCCTGTAGATATACTCATCGGCTGCCGGAGGCACCAGGGCAACGTGGATGCAGTCAATGGCACACATGACGTTGGGCACGTCGGTGATGTTATAAAATGCCAGCTTAATCGCGTTCCCGGCTACCATGTCGTCAGGAAAACAAATATATTTCTGACTTATGGTAGCAATGCCTTCCAAAAACTTGGGATAGCGCGCGGCTCAGCGTAGGCCGGGAGATCCCCACAGAGATGGCACCCAGCCTCTGGAACGAGCCGTTCGCCAAAAATTGCAGGCAGCCAAGCATCTTGGTCATACCTGAAATTGCTTGCCCCTTCCTTGTGGTGTGGGCTGACTATGGCTGCAGCCCACTATACAACTTATGGAGGGAAGCGCGACTAAGTCTGGTGAGCTCGAACAGCTCAACGTCATACATGCCATCGATGTGCATGCATCGCCGCTGGTGCAATCTGGTCTCAGCCCTCCGGACAATCTCAATGCCCACGAGCTGCAGATCCTCATGCTCTGCAAATGCACTAGAGTCGTCCATAGCTGCTAGGCTCGAGGTCAAAATGGTCCCGTAAGGGGATCGCAAAGGAAACGGTTTATAGGGTGGTGGTCCCTCGGCAATCAGCTCTCTGAATGAGACACAAGAACATAGCAATAACGTAAGTTATCTGAACGAACGCAAAATTTCAGATTTTGATGAGTAAATGATCCAAACTTACGCTAATGATCCGATTTACTTTCGTTCATCGAAAGCGTATATACGCATTAGTCCGAACGTTTGTGCGAATGGAAAATTAACGTAAAAAAACAAAAAAAAGAGTAACACCCACAAAAACATACGTGGACAGCTACGAAAGGCCAGACAATTTTGTTTTTGAATCGAGCCTATTGTCCTGATTGAGGTGAAATGCAGACACAACCTTAGGCAGAAAATCTGGCTTAAACCAAAACACCACCTTGTGCTGGTGTCTCTCAAAATAAGGAGGTTTGATGGAAAGCGCCGCCAACACAGAAACACGCCTAACAGAAGTGATAGCCACCAAAAAGGCTACCTTAAGCGTCAAAATGGACAAAGGGACCTTACACAGAGGCTCAAAAGGAGGACCCTGCATAGCGGATAAGACCAAATTCAAATCCCAGACTGGTAACATAGGCTTACGTGGAGGGCGCACGTAAGTAACCCCCTGGAAGAAGGTCTTAACCAAACGATGGTTGGCAAAGGATCTTTGGAAGAAAACAGCCAAGGCTGAAACATGACCTTTGAAAGTACTAAGTTGAAGACCCAAGTCCAAACCATGTTGCAGGAATTCCAGGATCCTGGGAACAGAAAACACCCGACAGGGAAGGGACTTAGACTCACACCAGGCAATGAAAGCATGCCATACCCTATAGTAGATAAAGGACGAGGACTTCTTCCTAGCCCTAATCATGGTATCAACTACAGAAGCAGGCAGCCCCTTCTCCATCAAGATGGAGGTTTCAGCAGCCAGGCCGTTAAAGCCAGCGTTTGTAAATTGGGATGGCGGAGCTGCCCCTGAGTGAGCAGGTCTGGATCCTTGGGCAGGGCATACTGATCTACTGCCAAATGCACGACGTCTGCGAAACACATCGTTCTTGACCAACAGGGGGCCACCAGAATGTTTGGCACCCCTTCCTGGGCTATCTTGCGCAGCACCCTGCCCAGCAGAGGAAATGGAGGGAATACATAGAGGAGCTGAAAACTCTTCCAAGACATTGCTAATGCATCCATGGCCAAGGCCAGAGGGTCCTGGGACAGAGAGACAAAGACTGGAAGCTTGTGATTGTGACGGTACGCAAACAGATCCACATCCGGCCGACCCCAGCGGTAGCACACGGAGCGAAACACCCTGCTGCTGAGGGACCATTCCCCCAGACGAGAAGTCCCCCTGCTCAGAGAGTCTGCCTCCAGATTCTCCACCCCTGGGATGTACACAGCTGAGATGCAGGAAACATTCTCCTCTGCCCAAGACAGTATCAGGGACACTTCCTTGAGGGCCCTCTTGCTCCAGGTCCCTCCCTGATAATTGATGTAGGCAACCGCCATCTGGTTGTCCGAGCGGATCTGAACAGCCTGAACCCCGTAGGTGTGGAGTCAATTGGGCGAGAACCAACCTTATCGCCCTCAGTTCCAGGATGTTGATAGGGGTATGAGCCTCCTGAGGGCCCCACTGACCCTGGAATTTCAAAGACTTCCAGAAGCCCCCCCAGCCTGTCAGACTGTCATCCGTGGTGGCAGTCTCCCAGCAAGGGGACAGGAAGGTCCTGCCCACCAAGAGGTTCCTTGAGTCCAGCCACCACGAGAGAGACCGCCTGGCCAGAGGGGACAGAACAAACACCTGATCCAGGGACCCAGGGTCCCGATCCAATACTGACAAAAGGTGTAGCTGAAGAGGTCTCATGTGAAACTGAGCATAGGGTACCTCCTCGAAGCAAGACACCATCAAGTCCCACCAGCTGCATCCCCTGCCGGATGGAGGGATGAGGACAAGGCAGCAGAAACTGGGCCTGAGCTTGAAGACTCTCCACCTTCTGCTGAGGGAGAAAAACCTTGACCTGAGATGTATCCAGAGTCATGTTCAGAAAGGACCTCACTCGTGCAGGGGACAGGGAAGACTTGGGATGGTTGATCACCCACCCGAAGGACTCTAGTGTGGACACCACCATCTGGGTATCCAGCTCGGCCTGATGGAAGGACTGAGACGTGATGAGAATGTCGTCCAAATAAGGAAGGATGCGAATGCGCTGAGATCTCAGCAGAGCCATCACGCCCGCCAGCACCTTGGTGAATACCCTGGGAGCCGAGGTGATACTGAAAGGCAAGGCCACAAATTGGTAACGCTGATCCTCCAGAACGAACCTGAGGAATTTCTGATGACCTGGAAAGATTGGTACGTGAAGGTAAGCGTCCTTGATGTCTACAGAAGTCAGGAAATTGCCCGGGCACAGTGAATTGACTGCTGAGCGCAGGGTTTCCATGTGAAAATGCTTGAATCTGACAAACTTGTTGAGGCGCTTTAAATCCAGGATGGGCCTGAGGGACCCGTCCTTTTTGGGGACCGTGAAAAGATTGGAATAGAAGCCTCTGCCCCTTTCCCTGAAAGGCACCGGGCAGAGGACCCCCAACTCCAGAAGGTTTTGGACAGCAAGGCACAAACCCTGAGCTGACAAAGGGTTTTGAGCCATCCGGGATCTGATGAATCTTGGGGGCGGCCAGGCTGCAAACTCTATCTTGTAACCGGAGGAAACCACCTCCTGGATCCACCTGTCTGCTACACGTCGCCTCCCGACGTGAGCAAAGAGCCAAAGCCGTCCCCCCACCAGGATGGGTGAGGGCGTCTCTTCATGCCTGAGGGGGCTTGGTAACCCAGGAGAGGCCGGGGCAGCCCCGTCCCCTGCCCCAATAGGAAACTCCAGCAAAGGAAACTCCTCGACCAGCCCTGGAAGCCCGAAAGGAGGGGAAAGAGGTACCAGACCCCCGAAAGGGCCGAGACGGCCTCCTGGGTTGAGGTAACTTACCGCCCCTGGCAAACAAGTCCAAGCGTTCACCAAAGGGGCACAACCCCTTAAAGGGGAACCCAGTGAGAGCCTTCTTAGCAGCATTATCAGATACCCACTGACGCAGCCAGAGCGGCGTATAGCCACCAAAAGGGCAGATGTCCTTCCACACATTCTAATGACATCATCCATGGCAGAGAGGATATATGCAACAAATTCATAGCAAAGCAGGAGAGATCTATAGTCTTCACCTCCCGCGTCATCAGAGGCCCCATCTAAGAGACACTTAAGCAGCCCTTTAATAGCAAAAGCCGTAATGGCAGAGGCACAAACCGGGCGCAGCACAGTCCCCACACAGGCAAAAGCATCACAGGACAGCTGGTCCATGCGCCGGTCCTCACCATCCCGCAGGGTAGTAGTGTCAGGAGAATGCATGACAGATGTATTTGACAACACTAGAATAGGCGCGTCCACCTCGGGAGGACAAGACCAACGTTTAATCACATCAGCAGGAAAGGGATACCTCTTGCCCCAACTCTTGGGCACCCCAGGTAGCTTACTAGGCTGTTCCCATTCCTTGGGCACTAGATTATTAAAGTGAGTCTGCTCAGGGAACTCCAAGCGTGGCTTAACCGTATGAAAAAGCTCACCCTGCTGCTGCGGAGCCATGGCAGGAGGGGAAATACAAAGCACTTCAAATATGTGACTCAACAACCTGTCAGTATCATCTGAGGACCAAGGGTCTTCTCCAAAGGGAGACCCGGTACCACCATAGCTCTTAAGTTGTTCCTCAGAGGATTCTGAATCAGAAAACAACTCCCCCTCCTTGAGGGAGAAAGTGAGTAAGGTCCCTCATCCTCTACAGGAAAGAGGGAAGCAGCGGGAGATAAATGCCACTTCTTTGCAGAAGCCTTACGCAGGGCTGACGCAGCAATATGTTTGTCATACACAAACCCACCCGTGCAGCCAAATCAGATTGAGAGTCCCTGTTAGTATGCCCCTCACTGGGGGTCAGATGTAAGCGTGGGGAAGTTGGCGAAGCCAAAAGGGGCGCAGCACCAGGGCCCGCAACAGACAGCCCAGACTGCAGCGCAAGTACCTGCTGGGCGCAGTTTACACATACCCTGACATCGTCACTCACAGGGGAAACCCCACACGCAACACACAGCTGGGCTTGTCCCGAAGGAACCCCAGGCACATTATCCCCAGAAGCCTCCATATGGTGATTTGAGTGGCACAACAGGTCAGTATAGGGTTAAGGCTAGTAATAGCCACCCGGGATGCCCCAAAAACCCGCTAGGGAGGTGGGAGATTACCAAAGGGAAGAGGGCCGGGAGAAACCACAGTGAAGATGATCCCGCCTTAAAGACATAAAAAGACAGCCCCATAAGCATTTACAAGTGAGAAGCAGAAAGATAAAACACTCACGGACCGCACTGGTAAAGGAGCAGCAGTGCACGCAGCACGAGTGAAGGAAGAAGAGAAGTAAAATGGCGCCCGCACAGACCTCGAGGGGCGGGCCACAGAGATGTGATGCCAAAAGCGTAATCCGCAGAGCCCGCCCCCCCCGAAGAGCGTGAAACGCGCCCCACATGATCTCGCCGTCCAATGACGGCACAGCAGCAGCTGAGGCAATGTAGCCGCCAAGCGCTGTACAAGCCGTGCGGCGGCAAGCGTATTAAGTCAAAATACAATTCTGTGAAATACTCACCTGTAGAATTGGTATTATACGCATACAGCACGTCCTGCTCCATCTATAATACTTACACATGGGTAATCCTCCGCCAGAGGGTGCTGTTCACTGCAGAAATGCAAAAACAGGCTCCTCCCGGCCCTTCATATACCCAGGGACCTCCCACAAATCCCCAGTATTGAAAAGCAGTGAGAAAAGAAGCCGGGAGAAACCAACCACCAACTGGTAACAATAGTAATGATAACAATCACCATACAGGGGATCCAGAAAAATTTAAAACCAGGGTGGGGTGGAGCAGGACGTGCTGCATGTGTATAATACTAATTCTACAGGTGAGTATTTCACAGAATTGTATTATTCTAAGCATACAGCACGTCCTGCTCCATCTATAATACTTACACATGGGACATCCAATAGCAGTGTCCATAAAGTAGGGTGGGATCCCCAAAAAAAGGCACAGCAGACAGTAAAGGTGCTGTCACCAGCAAACATTGCTACCAAGTACGACATGAGCAAAGGCTCTAACGTCAATCCCATAACAAAACCTTTGAAAAAGGTATGAACAGAGACAAGCAGCGGTCTAGCAACTCATTCAACAGAAAAACATGGTGCTGAAGGGCCAAAGGTACCCAAACACCAATATAACGGAATGAAACGAGAGAGGGAGATTCTTCCCCCTTAAAGGAATAGGCCAGTGTAACGGCCCAACCAGCCCACAGGCAACAGAAGTCTCGGTAAAAGAACTCTCCCCAACGGGGAAATGAAAACTGGTCCCCCGTCAGACAGGCGGGGATACTGACCCCTTCATTAACAAGGATCAGCAAGAAGCTGAAACCTTTACTCAGGACCAGGAAGGCAACCATCCAAGTAAGATCAGTCCAAAGGGCGCATTGGCCCTGGAAGCAAACAAGATCAGGCGCATACATAAGGAGGCGCCCGCAGACCCCAAAGGGCATCAGTCCCCCTAAGGGACAAGAAACAACCAGGAAAATTTCAACACCTGTTGAGAGAATGTAGACTCCTTACTTCAGCATTATTAAGAATAAGGCCCATAGGCAGACTAAAAGGACCTAAATAATGATCATAAAACACCACTTGGACAAAGGGGTCCGGCGTAAGGCGAAATACCACCACGTCATGGTGTGTATATAGAATATATATATATATATATATATATATATATATATATATATATATATATATATATAACGAGCGAAGGCTAAGTAATCAGATCCACCTTCTCAGGCACACGTCTGACTGAAGCAAGAGCCCCCGGAGAAGCGACTTGGACTACAAAACAGCTCAGACAGCATCCAGAATAAGTCCCAAGGAAACAATCCGCAGGGCAAACAGAATGAAAATTGATCCCAACAGGGACCATAGAACTACTTGGGAGATGCCCCTGAGCAATCCCCAAGAGAACTCCTCACAAGGAGGACTGAACCAGACTTCTACAGGACGGCAGACAGGACAGAACCTGAACCTTTAGAGTACCTAGATGGGGAGCCAACCCCAACCTATGCTGAATGACTCTAGAACCCTGGGAACCGAGAACGTACAACAGGGAAGAGACCAAGACTCATGCCAATCAATATGGGTACACCATAACCCACAATAGACGGAGGAAGAGGAAGTCAAGGAAGCTTGCTCCTAGCCCCCCATATACCAAGTCACCCAGAAGAAAAGCCCGTCTCCAAGGAGTGAATGAATCAGCTGTCAAGCCCCAGACTAGAGTCAGTAGATTGGGCCGACAAAGTAAGGGGCCTGACAAGGGCAGAACCGCACTCCTGAGAGAGCGTACAGGTCAGCTGACCTCAGCAGAAGCATCTGCGAACCACAGTTCACTAGGCCACCCAGGGGCCATCAATCTCACGGGTCTCTATTAGCACAATCATGCGCAGAACCCCACATAGTAGGGTGAATGAATGGAAGGCATATAAAATAGAAAGTCCATGCAGAATTTTGCTAAGCCCCCATGACCAGAGTCAGAATATTCTGGGGCAGTAAAATAAGGGCAGAGCCCCTGTGGTATAAGCGAGACCCAACAGAGCCACCCTAGTTGGCTCTCAGAGTGACACCAGGATAGCATAACCTGCCACTGAAAGACATCCATTGGAGCGAATACCGCTGAGGAGCAGGGGCCGTAGACCCCCGCCCAGATCAGGAACCCTCCAGAGGGATCATCCTGCTTCAAGCTCCAGACCAATAATAAAACAGGCCATTGTCTTCCAACAGGCCAAGAGTCCCCAAATAGACAGGTCCTAAAAGAGGAGAAGTCCAGCCGTATAGAGTCAACGGAAGGCTCATTGTTTTAACAAACCAGTAGGTAAGATAGACCCTCTAAGGAACCCTACCCAGGAACCACAGGGGGTTTTTGGAAGAAATCCCCCCCCCCCGCCAACCTGCGAGACTTGGTACTCAAGGTGACCATTCACAGGAAAATGCAAGCAAGGAAGGGGGTGCCCCCTGACAGGGTCCCGTAACCAGGAGTCCACTTGTTGCCAAGGAAGAAGGCTCAAGCCTGAACCGAATCCAAGTAATGGAGATAGCGTATAAGGGACCATGAGGGATTGAGGTGACTGAGCACCCAACCAGTAACTCCCAGGGGACACCGCCGGCCGACTAATCCACTCGGCCTGACGTAGAGATTGGGGAGTAAGGAAAGACGACCCGGTAGGTCCTAATGCGGACGCCCCCCAGGCATGTCCGAGACATCACCCCCATTCGCGCCATGGCGAGTAGCCTGGGAGTGAAAGAGAGGCCAAAAACAATGCCTCAATCCGCAGGGTTGGTCCTGCAACACCGACTAGTAACGGTCTTGGTGTCTAGAAGGCACAGGGGGGACTAATAAGATCTAGAACTCCACAGGAGGTCGAAAGCCCCCTTGCACAGGGCGCCTGTGTCCCAAGACAGAGATGTCATATAGGGACTACCTGTGAGAGTAGAATTGCCAGGCCTACCATATGCCAGCATGGCCCAGACTGCCTCATACTGTTGAGGGAAGGAGGAAGGTTAATATAGAGGCCATAGCCCCATTCTGTTAATGGCAACCTGTAAGTAAGCCTAGTACGGCCTAGTACGGCCTGCACCAATTCCTGAGGGGAAAACAGGGGCTAGAAGCACCCTGACAACCTCTGAGAGGGACCGCCCAGCAAATGCTATCCTGTGTCCAGGGGAACTACCTCCTGGAACCACCAGAAGGAGAAGATACATTCCTAGATAGGAGTCAGCTGCTGTAGCAGTCCCCTCGCCCAGAGGGGCGAGGGCGATCCTTCATGCTTGGGAAGTCTTGGCAGATTTGGACTTAGTCCTGCCAGAGGGCCCAGGGCGTTGCCTGCCCACCCCGTGGTGAAAATCCACACCGAACAGTTGGAAGCACACCTCAGGTTCGCGTTTGACACTAACGTAGGGAGGGGGAGGGGTGTCCCTGCCCCGAGGAGGCCGGGACGGCCTTCTGCGTAGGGGTGCCTTACCCTTTTTTCCAAAAAGGTCCAAACGGGCCCCAAATAGACGCCGTCCTCTGAAGGGAAGGCCAGTGAGAGCCTTTTTCGTAGCATCGTCAGCACCCCACTGGCGCAGCCAGACCAGGCGGCGAATAGCTACCACAAGGGCAGAGGTTCTAGCACACATCTTAATGGTGTCATCCAGGATGAACCTCACAAACACATCACAGTCTGAGAGCGCATTAAACACCCCCCCAGGGGAGGTCCTCAGGTAGGTGGTCAAGTACTTTTCTAATGAGAGTCCTGGCGGCCACCGCAGTGATGGCCGCGGCACAGACCGGGCGCAGAGCCGTCCCTGCACACGAAAAGGCGTGGGAAGCTAGTCTGCAATGCGCCGGTCCTCAGCATCCCGAAGGGTACGGTAATAAGGAGCCATCATGAAGGGGGGGTTAGTAACCCCTATAATCGGTGCATCCACCACAAGAGGTGCTGACCAAAAGTCAACCACATCAGGAGGGAAAGGGTACTTCCAATCCCAGACCCCCGGGACCCCTTTAAGTTTACAAGGCGATTCCCATTCTTGGGATATAAGATTCTGGAAATGCTCCTGTTCCAGGGATTCCAAGCGCTGCGGCGCTGTGTAGAAACTCTCCTTCTTAGGCTTGGAAGCCTCTCCAGGAGGGGAGATAGACAAAACCTCAAAGATCTTAAGTAGTTCATCTGTGTCACACAGGCCCCAAGAACCGGGCCCAGAATCATCACGGCTCCCGGGCATCTCATCCGAGGAGCCCGAATCGGAGAATAGCTCACCTTCCTCAGAAGGATCAAGGTCCTGCATAGCAGCAGAGTCATCAGTATCGTTAGGAACCGGAGAGCCAGGAGGCGTCAGGGACCGCTTCTTTCCAGGGCCCAAGCGCTCTGCCAAACTAGACAGCACCTGCTCAGCCGTAGGCAGCCTGCACGACTTGCTGGTCATCCCCGCTCGAGTGAGACTCATCTGGAGTGAGATTTAGGTCCGGGGAGACAGGTGTATTGAAGGGAGGTGCAGCCACTGGCAAACCTGATTGCAGGGTCAGTGCCTGTTCAGCACACGGTCCGCAGACCCGTGCTCTGTCAGCATCAGCATGGGGCTGACCACACACTGTACACAGCCGGTCATGTCCCCGAGGGACCCCGGGTACATAATTCTGAGATGCCTCCATATGGTGATTATCTGAGCAGTATGCCTGCAGGGAATTACGCAATAGGCAACCCTGGATGCCCCAAGACCCACTAGGAAAGTGGGAGAATTTGTTATGTGGACCCGCTATAATATATGTCAGGCCGGGAGAAGCCACCGAAATCCTGGCGTCTGAAAGACATAATGGGATAAGAGGGGGGTGTCAGCGCCATGCGCAGCCGAATAAAAATCATAGGAACAAATACCGCCCCGGAGGGCACTTACATGACCAACATAATGTTGCTCTCACGCTAGAGAATGACGCCGACGCCCGGGCAGTACACTCATGTAAAGAAAGGACAAACATGCGCGCAACCATAAGGCTTATGTGGAGCAAGGAGCGCGGCACTGACACCCAAGTTCAAATGAAAGATCAACGTCCTTAAACGTGTAACGTTACACTAGGACTGCCACACATACCCCCCCCCCCCTGTCTTTTTCCCCCGAGCTACGGGAGGGAGCAGCGAACCTGCATCCAGGGATTATCGCTGTGAGGGGCACGGGCAACAATGCGGGAGGGGCATCTAATGGAGGCTCACCATCGGCCTAAACCGCCTATCCTATGGTGGGGGATTGCGGTGGAGTGTAGCTCCGTGAGCACACGAGGTGCTGCCTACCTTCACCCGACCAGCGCAGCCCAGGCTGGGAGGCACATCTGTATCGAAGAGGACGGGTGGAAATAGTCCCGCAGGGCCGCAGGCTGTAATAGCCCCGCTCACCTGCGAGAGAGTTGATACTTCATGTCTTCGCAGTCAGCACTGCAGAGAAATCTGGGGATTTGTGGGAGGTCCCTTGGTATATGAAGGGCCGGGAGGAGCCTGTTTTTGCATGTCTGCCGTGAACAGCGCCCTCTGGCGGAGGATTACCCATGTGTAAGTATTATAGATGGAGCAGGACGTGCTGTATGCTTAGAATAATGGCCAAAGCAGAAACATGACCTTTCAGAGTACTGAGTTGAAGACCCAGATCCAAACCATGTTGCAGAAATTCCAGAATCCTAGGAATAGAAAACACACAACAGGGAAGCGACCTAGACACCAATCAATGTAAGTACGCCAAACCCTATAGTAGATGGAAGAAGAGGACTTTTTCCTAGCCCTGATCATGGTATTAACAACCGAGGCAGGCTGCCCTTTCTCGAGGTTTCAGCAGCCAGGCCGTCAAAGCCAGTGTTTGTAAATTGGGGTGGCGTAGCTGCCCCTGAGCGAGCAGATCTGGAAGACTGGGCAGGGCGTACTGATCTACTGCCAGCTGCATGATGTCTGCAAACCACACTCTTCTTGGCCAACAGGGGGCCACCAGTATGGCTGGCACCCCTTCCTGAGCTATCTTCCCTGCCCAGCAGAGGAAACGGGGGAAACACATACAGAAGCTGAAAGCTCTTCCAAGACATTGCTAAGGCATCCATGGCTAATGCCAGAGGGTCCTGGGACAGAGAGACAAAGACTGGAAGCTTGTGATTGTGACTGGACGCAAACAGATCCCCATCTCGCTGACCCCAACGGTCACACAGGGAGCGAAACACCCTGTTGCTGAGGGACCATTCTCCCAGGCGAGAGGTCCCCCTGCTCAGAGAGTCTGCCTCCAGATTCTCCACCCCCGGAATGTACACTGCCGAGATGCAGGGAACATTGTCCTCCGCCCAGGACAGAATCTGCTCCGGGTCCCTCCCTGATGATTGATGTAGGCAACCGCCGTCTGGTTGTCCGAGCGGACCTGAACAGCCCGACCCCGAAGGTGTGGGGTTAAGTGGGCGAGAACCAACCTGATCGCCCTCAACTCCAGAATGTTGATAGGGCCCCACTGACCCTGCACTTCCAGAAGCCCCCCCAACCGGTCAGACTGGCATCCGTGGTGAGTCTCCCAGCAAGGGGCCAGAAAGGATCTGCCCCTCAGCAGGTTCCTTGAGTCTAGCCACCACAATAGAGACTGCCTGGCCAGAGGGGACAGAACAAACACCTGATCCAGGGACACAGGGTCCCGATCCCAAACTGACAAGAGGTGAAGCTGAAGAGGCCTCATGTGAAACTGAGCATATGGAACCGCCTCGAAGCAGGCCACCATCAGGTCCACCAGCTGCATTCCCTGCCTGATGGACGGATGAGGACAAGACAGAAGGAGCTGTGCTTGCTCTTGAAGACTCTCCACCTTCTGCTGAGGAAGAAAGATCTTGACCTTAGATGAATCCAGAATCATGCCCAGAAAAGACTTCACCATGGAAGGAGACAGGGAAGATTTTGGGGTGGTTGAGCAATCACCCCTGCCAGCACCTTGGTGAATACCCTGGGAGCCGAGGTGAGACCGAAGGGCAAGGCCACAAATTGGTAGTGCTGATCCTCCAGAGCGAGCCTGAGAAGTCTCTGATGACCTAGAAAGATTGGTATGTGAAGGTAAGCATCCTTGATGTCTACAGAGGTCATGAAGTCCCCTGGGCGCAAAGAATTCACAGCGAGCGCAGAGTCTCCATGCGAAAGTGTCTGAATCTGACAAATTTGTTGAGGCGCTTTAAATCCAGGATGGGTCTGATGGACCCGTCTTTTTTGGGAACAGTGAAAAGATTGGAATAGTAGCCATTGCCCCTTTCCCTTAAGGGCACCCGGCAGATGACTCCCAATTCCAGAAGGCTTTGGACAGCAAGGGATAGACCCTGAGCTGACAGGGGGTTTTGAGCCATCCGGGATCTGATGAAACTTGGGGGCGGCCAGGCTGCAAACTCTATCTTGTAACCGGAGGACACTACCTCCTGAATCCACCGGTCCGAGACATGACGCCTCCAGACATGAGCAAAGAGCCGAAGCTGTCCCCCCACCCGGATGGGTGAGGGCGCCCATTCATGCCTGAGGGGGCTTGGGGGAGGACTTAGGCTTGGGACCCCAGGAGGGACCAGGGCGGCCACATCCTCTGCCCCTGCCCCAAAAATCTCAGCGGGCCCCAGCAAAGGAAGCTCCCGTCCAACTCTGGAACCACGGAAGGAAGAAAGGTACCTGAACCCCGAAAGGGCCGGGACTTCCTTTTACGCTGAGGCAACTTGCCTCCCTTAGCAAACAAGTCCAGACGTTCACCAAAGAGGCGCAGCCCCTTGAAGTGAAAACCAGTGAGAGCCTTCTTAGCAGTGTTGTCAGCTGCCCAATGGCGCAGCCAGACCGAGCGGCGTATAGCCACCAACAAGGCAGATGCCCTGCCACACATTCTAATGGTATCATCCAGAGCAGAGAGAACATATGCATAAATTCTTCACAACGCAGAAGAGCTCTATACTCTTCACTACCCGCATCATCGGGGGCCCCATCCAAGACACTCTTGAGCAGGCTCTTGATAGCAACAACTGTAATAGCAGAGGCACAGACCGGACGCAGCGCGGTCCCCACACAGGCAAAAGCATGGCAAGACAGATGATCAATGCGCCTGTCCTCCCCATCCCGCAGGGTAGTAGCGTCAGGGGAATGCATGACAGATGTGTTAGACAACCCCAAAACTGGTGCATCCACTTCGGGAGGACATGACCAACGTTTAACCACCTCAGCGGGAAAGGGATATCTCTTATACCAACTCTTTGGTACCCCGGGAAGCCTGCTAGGCCGTTCCCACACTTTGAGCACCAAATTATTAAAGTGAGTTTGTTCAGGAAACTCCAAGCGTGGTTTAACAGTGTGAAACAGCTCCCCCTGCTGCCGGGGGCCACGGCAGGAGGAGAGATACAGAGTACTTCAAAAAATGTAAGCTAAAAGCCGGTCAGTATCATCTGAAGCCCATGGGTCAGACCCAGACTCAACATAACCCCTAGGCTGTTCCTCAGATGATTCTGAATCAGAAAATAATTCCCCCTCTTCCAGGAGGGTATACCCGGTAATGTAAAAAAACTCCTCAGCCTCCATAGGAAAGAGAGTAACACCGGGTGCCAAATGCCGCCGCTTAGCAGGAGCCTTACGCGGACCAGACCCAGCAATTTGCCTTTCAATGCTGGCCACCCGGGTAGCCAAATCAGGTTGAGACTCCCCACTGGTATGCATCTCACTAGGAGTCAGATGTAAACGTGGGGGAGTAGGCGAAGGCAGAGGCGCAGGCCCAGCCACAGGTAACCCAGACTGCAGAGCAAGCGTCTGCTGGGTGCAGGGTACACACACCCTGACATCATCACTTATAGGGGACACCCCACACACAACACACAGCCGGGCTTGTCCCGAAGGAACCCAGAGCACATTATCCTGAAAAGCCTCCATATGGTGATTATCAAGGCACAACAGGCCAATAGGATTTGACGCTAATAATAGCAACCCGGGATGCCCCAATAGCCTGCTAGGGAAGTGGGAGGTAAAGGAAATCAATAGCCCTCCAATAAAGAGTTAACACTAAATAGAGGGGATAGGACCAGGAGAAACCACAAAAAGTTTGACCCGCCTGCAAGACATAAGCAAAAGATCCCATAAGCTAAATGCAGTACAGAAAAATACAAACATAAGCCAGCCCGCAGGGGCACTTATGGACCACGATAGGGAGATCCGACAAACGCAGCACAGAGAACCAAAATGGCGCCCGCATATACCTCGAGGGGCGGGCCGCGGAGACAGTGATGCAGAATGCGTCATCCGCAAGGCCCGCCCCCCCCGAAGAGCGAGAAAAACGCGCCCACATGACAAGGCCAGTCAATGATGGCGCAGCAGCGCCTGAGGCGATGTCTCCGCCTACCGTGGAGAGCGGAGTACAAGCGCGCGGCGGCGAGAACAAGAAAACCAGTGCAACCAATTCAATTTGTCCTGTGTCGTGTCTAAAGTCATTCCAGAAAAGATATTTTTGAGGGAATCACATGCGACTTTGAGTAATTGATTATCTACCCAAAGTTTTCCAGAGCCTCTTGAAATGATGGAGCTCTTATTAGTAGGTCCACTAAGTATGGGGGTGATACATACCTGCTCCTTAGAAGAGCCATAAGGCTTGACAAAACCTTTCTAAAACCCTCGAAGCCAAGGAGAGGCGGAAAGGCCACGAAGAGTCACGAACTGGAAATAAAGGCCATCTACTGCAAACTACAGAATTTTCTGATGGCCTGAGAAGATTGGTATATGCAGGTAAGCATTCCTGCTACCCCCTTGGTCATGAAATCCCCCTGCTGCAGTGCGGTCATCAACGACTCCATTCAGAATCTATGAAGTTGGACAAACCTGTTGAGATCCAGAATTGGATGCACCGAGCTGTCCCTCCTGGGGATTACAAATCGATTGGATTAAAAACTGTAACCCCTTTCTGACCGGGGGATGGGACAGACCACCCACAGTTGCAACAGATGAGCCACTGCAGATTTGAATGCTTCTGGCATCTCTTGATTCTGGGACAGCCTTAATGAAATTAACATTTGAGAAGGCCTGTCCCCCAACTCCATCTTGTAACCAGATGAAACTATCTCTTGGATCCATGCATCTAAAACATGGAGTCTCCAAAGAGGGGCAAGAGCAGAAGCTGCCCCCCCCCCCCAACCGGGTGAGAGTGTCCCTTCATGCCTGGGAAGGCTTGGAAAATAAGCCTTGCTCTGGGTCTTTGGCTTATTCCAGAACTCCTCTATGTGTCTGGAGTTAAACAAACCGCCACAAAAAGTTTGAAAATTAGCGGAATCACGAAAAGCAGGCAGTGACTTCCTCCTCTGCAGAAGCCGAGTGGACTTGCCCCTGTGGCCCTCTTCACAATATCATCCAGACATTCTCGAAAAATACCGTTTTGTGATTACTCACCTTTAAAACGGATATTATAAGTGTGACATACACTCCGCTTCAATAAGTCTTGACAGTTGGGTTATTCTCCAGTAGAGGGCAAATTTCTGCAGAGATGAATGCAAAAAAAGAAGCCCCTCCCGGTCCATAACTACCCGGGACCTCCCACCAATTCCCCAGTGTAAGATAGCAGTAAAGGGACCAGGAAGAACCAAATATAACAATACTAACAAAGAACCAATGGTTCACCATATAAAGGATCCAGAATACCAAACAGGGTGGTTGAAGCGGAGTGTATGTCACACTTATAATATCCGTTTTAAAGGTGAGTAATCACAAAATGGTATTATTCCAAGTGTGACATATACTCCGCTTCAATAAGTCTTGACAGTTGGGACATCCAATAGCAGTGTCCGTCAAGGGTGGGAACCATAAACAGTAAAGAATGCACCAACTCAAACCACTGCAGCTTGCAGAACCTTGCGGCCAAACACAGCATCCGCTGAAGCCCGCACATCAACCTTGTAAAACTTGGAAAAAGTATGAACAGAAGACCAAGTAGCAGCCTTACAAACTTGTTCAACAGAAGCCTGGTGCTGAAAAGCCCAGGATGCCCCCACAGCACGAGTAGAGTGCGCAGTGACCCTAAAAGGGGGAGTCCTCCCCTTAGCAGAATAGGCCCCAACAATGGCCTGACGAATCCATTTGCTAATCGTAGACTTAGAAGGTGCCAAACCTTTCTTGGGCCAGCAGGGCACCACGAAAAAAGCGTCCGTCTTGCGGAAGGAAGAAGTAGTCACCAAATAGTACTTCACACAGCGAACAACGTCCAAATTGTGCAGAACCCTCTCCTTGTCATTGTTAGGCTTAGGACACAAGGAAGGGAGAACAATATCCTTATTGAGGTGGAAAGCAGACACCACCTTAAGAAGGAAACCCGGTTTAAAACGAAAAACCACCTTATCCTGGTGTCTCTCAAAGTAAGGGGCCTGAATCGACAGAGTCGTCAACTCAGAGACACGCCGAACCGAGGTAATCGCCACCAAGAAGGCAACCTTCTGAGTGAGAACCGAAAGAGCAATATCATGTAGCGGCTCAAAAGGAGGACCCTGCAGAGCTGAAAGAACCAAATTCAAATCCCAAAAAGGAACTACAGCTTTTCGAGGGGGCCACACATGCGCCACCCCTTGGAAAAAAGTCTTAACCAGCGGGTGTAAAGCAAAAGACCTCTGGAAGAAAACCGACAGAGCAGAAACCTGTCCTTTCAAAGTACTAAGCTGGAACCCCAGGTCCAGATTATGCTGAAGAAACTCCAAAATCCTGGGTACAGAAAAAACCCTGCAAGGCAAGGCCCTAGCCTCACACCAATCAATATAGGACCTCCAAGTCCTATAGTAAATGCCAGAAGACGACCGCTTCCTAGCCCTAATCAGGGTCTGAACGACCGCCTCAGACAAACCTTCCTCTTTCAAGATGAAGGTTTCAGCAGCCAGGCCGTCAAAGCCAGCGGTTGTAAATTGGGGTAAAGTAGATGACCCTGGGATAGCAGGTCCGATATCAAGGGAAGCCGGCACTGGTCTACGGCCATCCTTACGACGTCTGCGTACCAAACCCTTCTTGGCCACCTTGGAGCCACCAGAATTGCTGGTGCCCCTTCTAGAACCAGTTTGCGAACTACCTGCCCAGCATGGAGAAAGGTGGAAACAGGTACAGAAAACCCAGGTCCTTCCACGCCAGAGACAAGGCATCCACTGCCAAGGCCAGGGGATCCTGAGAAAGAGACACAAATGCCGAAGCGTGTGATTGTGCCTCGAGGCAAAGAGATCCACCTCCGGAGTCCCCCACTTGCGGCAAAGATCCAGAAAGACCTCGGGGTTGAGAAACCACTCTCCGTGGTGAGAGGACCCCCTGCTCAGGGAATCCGCCTCCTTATTCTCCACCCCCGGAATGTAGACTGCCGAAAGGCAAGGAACATTGCTCTCCGCCCATCGCAGGATCAGAGAGACCTCCCTGAGGGCACTCCTGCTGCGAGTCCCTCCTTGGTGATTTATGTAGGCCACTGCCGTTCGGTTGTCCGAACGCACCTGAACCGGAAGACCCCGTAACTGTGGGGTTAACCGAGCCAGAACCAGACGAATGGCTCTGAGCTCCAATACATTGATGGGGGTATGAGCCTCCTGGGGACCCCACACCCCGCTGAACTGATGACTCTTCCAATAACCTCCCCAGCCCGAAAGGCTGGCATCCGTGGTAACCGTCTCCCAACAAGGGACCAGAAAGGATCTGCCCTTCACCAGATTGCTCAAGTCCAGCCACCACCGAAATGACTGCCGAACCCTGGGAGACATCCTGAAAGGTTGATCCAAAGACTGTGGGCTCCTGTCCCAGACGTCAATAGGAGAAGTTCAAGAGATCTCATGTGAAATTGTGCAAATGGTACCGCCTCGAAGGAGGACACCATCAGGCCCACGAGTTTCATCCCCTGTCGGACAGACGGACAAGGGCTGGCCAGAAGAAGACGGATCAGGTCCTGAATCCCCTGCACCTTGGTCTGGGGCAGAAACACTCTGGCACGACTGGTATCCAGATTCATGCCCAGAAATGAAATCACTCAAGACGGGGAGAGAGAAGACTTAGTGCGGTTGATCACCCACCCGAATTTCTCCAGGAGGGTGTCCAGTTCTGCCTGCTGAAGGGAAGAAGCAGAAATCAACAGATCGTCCAGATAAGGCACAATGCGAATGCCCTGAGATCTGAGCAGAGCCATTACGCCCGCCAAAACCTTGGTGAAGACCCTCGGTGCCAAGGTCAGACCGAAGGGAAGAGCTACGAATTGATAATGTTGATCCCCCACCGCAAACCGGAGGAATCTCTGATGTGCCTGAAAAATTGGAACATGCATATACGCATCCTTGATGTCTATGAGTCTCCATGCAGAACCTTTTGGCTCTGATAAACCTGTTGAGAACCTTGAGATCTAGAATGGGTCTCACCGAACCCTCCTTTTTGGGAACTGTGAAAAGGTTGGAGTAGAAACCCCTGCCTCTTTCCAACAGAGGCACCGGGCATATAACCCCCATGTTCAGAAGGTTTTTCACTGCCAACAGGAGCCCCTGCGCAGCCTGAGGGTCCGAGGGCACCCAAGACCTTAAGAATCTCGGGGGCGGCCAGTACTCGAACTCCAGCTTGTACCCGGAGACCACTTCCAAGATTCAATTGTCTGTGACCTCCCGGACCCGGAAGAAGAGCCGCAGCCGTCCCCCCACCCTTATGGGTGAGGGCACCCCTTCATTGCTGAGCCGGTTTAACGGCAGGCTTGGGCTTGGAACCCCAGGCAGCCGCAGGACGTGCCCGACCTCTGCCTCTGCTCCAGGACGAGCCCCTGACCCCCGAGAAGGCCAGATCCCTAGACGCTCTGGCCCCTCGAAAGGAAGGAGTGAACGAGCCCGCCCCCCGAAAGGGACAGCGCTGCTTCCTCCGCTGAGGTAACTTACCGCCTTTAGCAACAGCATCCAATTTATCTCCAAACAGCCGCGCCCCCAAGAAGGGGAGAGCTGTGAGTGACTTCTTGGCTCCAACGTCCGCTGTCCACTGACGGAGCCAGACCAGTCTGTGCATGGCCACCAGCAAGGCTGACGTCCTACTACACACGACAATGGAGTCTTCCATCGCAGCCATGACAATATCCATGAACACTTCGCACTTCTTAAGTACAGTGAACTCAGCTGATAAGAGACCTGGTAGCAAGCGACACCATGGCAGATGCACTAACCGGTCGCAGGGCGAGCCCACGTTGGCAAATGCGTGGCACACCATCTGATCCAGGCGCTTGTCCTCGCCATCCTTAAGGGAAGAGGCGTCAGGGGTGTTCAGTACAGAAGAGTTGGTCAAACCTAACACAGGCGCGTCAACCTCGGGAGGAGAAGACCAGCGCTTGACTGCCTCCACCGGAAAGGGATACTTCTTATCCCATCCCTGAGGCACACCAGGGAGCCGACAGGGCCTCTCCCATTCCCTAAGTATCAGTGCATCAAAATGACCCTGGGTAGGGAATTCCAGACGGGGCTTGTGGGCCCCAAAAAATTCCCTTCTTAAGATGGATCAATATCCAACACCTCCAATAAATGTGACAAAACAGTGGCCGTATCAACGGAATCCCCCAGCGCCTGCCCGGCATTGGAATTCCCAGGCTGACCATAGTCAGCCTCTGAATCCCGATACAATTCCCCCTCCTCAAGCGGGGAATAATCGGACAATTTAGCGGATTCATCGTCAGTGTCCCACCAGGGCTGGGCCGACGACAACTGTCTCTTTTTAGCCTGGGGCTTCTTGCCCACCGTGCTAGCAATCATTTTCTCTATGCTGGCTAACCTAGCCCAAACATCAGAAAGCGACACCCCACTAGTACCAATGTCACTTGGGGTACGGATCAGGTGGGGAGGGGAAGGCGATGAAGCGGGAGGAGCCGACCCCGAAGGCTGGGTACCAGACTGCTGCGTTATGGCCTTTTGTGCACATGGTATACAGATCAGCACATTCTCCCCCGTAAGGGATACCCCACACCCCACACATGGCCCAGATTGTCCCGAAGGGATCCCGGGCCTGGTATCCTGCAGAGCCTCCATATGGTGAATTTTTGTGGTCAGTCGCAAGACCGTAGCGAATTACGCATAAGCAACCCGGGATGCCCCTTAAAAGTCCCGGTGGGAGAATTTTAGGGATGGACAATATTTATATCTAGGGACCCCAGGACCGGGAGAGACCCCTTAAATGCACTTATACGGGGACACCTGTAACACACAAAATAGGTCACATAACAGAGCATAGTAAGGGATGCCCTAGCCCCACACAGCCGAAATATTCATATACAGGTATCTGACTACGTATATATATAATTATCACGTCTATATCGCCAAGCAGCCATACAGAGCAATTAAAAGGCATATAGGCACACACACAATTATGAAGGGGGCAGGCCAGCGCGGAGCGCACCCCCTCCGACACGGGATTCCCTCCCAAGCCGTGCTTCCAGACGATATGGCTGGAGCCGGCCGACGACGCCAAGGGGGGCGGGCCGACGCGCTCCGGCGACGCAGGAGAGCACCAGGCCCCGCCCCCCCCTCACTGAGGAAGGTAGAAGGTCGCGCTCCCCGGCCAATATGGCCGCGGAGCCGACCATAAGAGAACCGGCCCGCCGCCGCAAGAGAGCGTGCGTGCGGGCCGAACGTTAACATACACACACACATAAACATGAATAAACAGTGAACAAACACACACACTAAAAATAAAGGTCAGGGAGTCAGCCCCCCCCCCCCCCCCGGAGGAGAGTAAGGGACCCGGAAGGGGGAGTGGGAACCCTGCCATTATAAGGCCATAGGCATGTAGGGACGGGGCATCCCACACCAGGATCACCAAAAACCTGGATAACCGCCTACCCCGTGGTGGGGTCTCACGGTGGAGCAGCGCTCCTACTGCACCCAAAGGGTGCTCCTACCTTTGCCAAGGACCCGCAGCCGAAGCTGGGAGGCTCAATACAGGGACAATTTAGGAGGGACCTGACAGCAATAGGGACAAAAATGGCAGGGCGCGAGCCCGGCTTGCCTGCAAGTAAGAGAAGCTTCATCTTCTGTCTTGCTCGCTCCCTGCAGAGAAGACAACTGGGGAATTGGTGGGAGGTCCCGGGTAGTTATGGACCGGAAGGGGCTTCTTTTTTTGCATTCATCTCTGCAGAAGTTCGCCCTCTACTGGAGAATAACCCAACTGTCAAGACTTATTGAAGCGGAGTGTATGTCACATTTTGTGAGTACTCACCTGTAAAATGGATATTGTCAGTGTGTCACACACCCCGCTTCCCCTTTAATTCTGACGATAGGGTTATCCTCCAGCAGGAGGCGACGTTGCAGAGAGAAGTCTTGAAAACGAGCCCCTCCTGGCCTACATATACCTGGGACCTCCCACTTAACACCCAGTGAATTCAAACAGCAGTAAGACAAGGTACCAGGAAATCCAACGGTAACCTCAAAATAAAATAAAGGAAAGCTTCACCATATAGAGGATCCAGGATACCAAAAAGGGCGGGTGAAGCGGGGTGTGTGACACACTGACAATATCCATTTTACAGGTGAGTACTCACAAAATGGTATTATTCTCAGTGTGTCACACACCCCGTTTCCCCTTTAATTCTGACGATAGGGACATCCAAAAGCAGTGTCCACAAGGGGTGAGTATCAGACAGCAAAATGAAGCATAACTTAAACGATTGCAGTCTGCAGAACCTTGCGGCCAAACACAGCATCCGCTGAAGCCTGCACATCAACCTTATAAAACTTAGAAAAAGTATGAACGGAAGACCAAGTAGCAGACTTACAAACTTGTTCAACAGAAGCCTGGTGCTGGAAAGCCCAGGACGCCCCAACAGCACGAGTAGAATGAGCGGTGATACGAAAAGGGGGAACCTTCCCCTTGGCCGAATAGGCCCCAATAACCGCCTGACGAATCCATTTGCTAATGGAGTACTTAGCCGGAGCCAAACCCTTCCTAGGCCCACAGGGCACCACAAAAAAAGGCATCAGTCTTACGAAAAGGAGAAGTAATAAGCAAGTAGTACTTAACACAGCGTACTACATCCAAACAATGCAAAACCCTCTCCTTGTCATTCTTAGGTTTAGGACACAAGGAGGGAAGAACAATATCCTGATTCAAATGAAAAGCAGAAACAACCTTAGGAAGAAAGTCCGGTTTGAAACGAAAAACCACCTTGTCCTGATGCCTCTCAAAGTAGGGCGCCTGAATCGACAAGGCCGCCAACTCAAAGACACGCCGAACCGAAGTGATCGCCACCAAGAAGGCAATCTTCTGAGTCAAGGTAGAAAGAGCAATATCCTGCAAGGGCTCAAAGGGAGGAGCCTGAAGAGCAGAAAGAACCAAATTCAAGTCCCAAACAGGGAGCAATGGCTTCCTGGGAGGCCGCACATGCGTAACCCCCTGGAAAAAGGTTTTAACTAAAGGATGAAGCACAAAAGGCTTCTGAAAAAAGATAGACAAGGCAGAAACCTACCCCTTTAAAGTACTCAGCTGGAGACCAGAGTCCAGCCCTGATTGCAGAAAATCCAAAATCCTGGAAACCGAAAAGACCCTACACGACAAAGATCTAACCTCACACCAAGCGATATAGGCTCTCCAAGTCCTATAGTAGATGGTAGAAGAAGACCTCTTCCGGGCACATATCAGAGTCTTAACAACCGAGTCAGAAAGACCCTCCTCCTTCAAGATGAAGGTTTCAGCAGCCAAGCCGTCAAACCCAGCGTTGGTAAATTGGGGTAACACAGCCGACCCTGAGTGAGCAGATCGGGCCGAAGAGGCAGAACAACCTGATCCACCGCCAGCCCAACGATGTCTGCGAACCATACTTGCCTTGGCCACCTTGGAGCCACGAGAATGGCGGGCACCCTTTCCAGAGCCAACTTCCATACCACCTTGCCTAGCATGGGTATCGGACGAAAAAGGTACAGAAACCCCAGATCCGCCCAGCTCAGAGACATGGCGTCCACCGCCAGAGCCAGAGGATCCTGAGACAGCGACACGAAGGTCGAAAGCCTGCAATTGTGACGAGAGGCAAATAGGTCCACCTCCGGTGTCCCCCACCGGAGACACAGAGACCGAAAAACTTGAAGATGGAGAGACCATTCCCCCAGACGGGAAAAGCACCTGCTCAACAGATCCGCTTCCCTGTTTTCCACACCCGCCCAGGTCAGGATCAGGGACACCTCTCTGAGGGCCCCCAGACTGCGAGTCCCTCCCTGATGATTGATGTAAGCAACCGCTGTCCGATTGTCCGAGCGAACCTGAACCGGAAGGCCCAGAACATGCTGAGTCAAATGAAAAAGAACCAGACGGATGGCTCTCAGTTCCAGAACATTGATGGGCAAGTGGGCCTCTCGAGGCCCCCACTGCCCCCGAAACTGAAGATCCTTCCAGAATCCCCCCCATCCCGAAAGACTGGCGTCCGTGGTGACAATTTCCCAAAGAGGAGTCAGGAAATACCTGCCCCTCAAGAGATTGGTCGAGCCCAACCACCATTGAAGGGACTGCCGGACCCGGGAGGCCAACTGGAAGGGCCGATCCAACGACCGTGGTCGCCGGTCCCAAGACGCCAACAGATGAAGCTGAAGCGTCCTTGTGTGAAATTGAGCAAAAGGCACTGCCTCGAAAGAGGCAACCATCAACCCTACCAGTCTCATCCCAAGACGGATGGACGGTCGAGGATTGGAAAGAAGGAACCGAGCCTGAATCAGAAAAATCTTGGATTGGGGCAGAAAAACCCTGTGTTGACAAGAATCCAACCGCATTCCCAGAAAGGACACCACCCTGGCCGGGGCGAGGGAGGACTTGGTATAGTTGATCACCCAACCGAAGCTTTCCAGCGTGGAGACCACCGTCCTGGTGTCCGTCTCCGATTGATTGAGAGAAGGAGCCATGATGAGAAGATCGTCCAGATAAGGTACGATACGAATGCCTTGAGTTCTGAGAATGGCCATCACTCCTGCCAGCACCTTGGTGAACACTCTTGGAGCCGAGGTAAGGCCAAACGGAAGTGCCACGAATTGAAAATGCCGATCCTTCATCACGAACCGAAGAAAACGTTGATGAGCCTGGCAGATGGGAACATGAAGGTAAGCATCCTTGATGTCTATGGACGTCATGAAGTCCCCCTGCCGAAGAGAACTGATGGCTGATCGCAGAGTTTCCATGCGAAACTTCCGTGTACGGATGAACCTGTTGAGGAACTTCAGATCCAGAACAGGGCGCACCGACCCATCCTTCTTGGGGACTGTGAAGAGATTGGAGTAATACCCGAGGCCCACTTCCAAGTGCGGCACCGGCCGGATGACCGCTATTTCCAGAAGATTCTTCACTGACGCCAGGAGCCCCTGCGCGGCCAAAGGGTCGGTAGGCACCCGCGACCGGAAAAACCGTGAAGGAGGGCGAGACTCGAACTCCAGTTTGTAACCGGACGACACCACCTCCCGGATCCATCTGTCTGGAACCGCCTGGTCCCAAACCTGGGAGAAGTGTCGCAATCGTCCCCCCACCCGCACGGGTGAGGGCACCCCCTCATTGCTGAGCGGGCTTGCCAGCAGGCTTGGGCTTAGCGCCCCAGGACTGACCGGGACGGCCACGGCCCCTCCCCCGGGTCCAACCTGCACCTTTGGTAGCGGGAAAGGAGGCCCCTCTGCCCGCTCTGGCTCCCCAAAAGGAGGGACTAAAAGAAGCTGCTCCCCGAAAGGAACGACGCGGCCTCTTGCGTTGAGGCAACTTACCACCCTTGGTAACTGAATCCAATTTGTCGCCAAACAGGCGCAAACCTACAAAAGGAAGGGCTGTAAGCAACTTCTTAGAGCTAAAGTCCGCCGTCCACTGACGCAGCCACACCGACTGACGAATAGCAACCAACAGGGCTGCGGTCCTGCTACACATCGCAAGCGCATCGGGCGGTCACGACAAAGGAAATAAACGACTCACACTGCTTGAGAGAAAAGAACTCATCACAAGTGGGATCAAGATCTGCGTACAAATCTCTAACAATGGACCTGACAGCCATCAAAAGAAGCGCCGAAGCACAAACCGGCCGCAGTGCCGATCCAGCACTGATAAAACCATGGCGAGCCAATTGATCAATCCGACGATCCTCACCATCCTTGATGGTAGTAGTGTCAGGGGAGTGCAACACAGCCGTGTTAGACAGCCCCAACACGGGGGCATCGGCGTCAGGGGGAACAGACCAAAGCTTCACCAAATCCTCCGGAAAAGGATAACGCTTATCCCAACTAGGAGGAACTCCAACAAAGCGCGTAGGTTGTTCCCATACCTTAAGGACAACCCTCACAAAGTGTTGTTGTCTGGGAAACACCAAACGCGGCTTGGGTACATCAAACAACTCACCCTTTTGCGGGGGGGGGGGGAACCGCCTCAGGTGGATCCAAAGCCAAAATCCCAAACATTTGAGTCAAAATGGAAGGAGTGTCAAGGAACACCCCCGCAGCCTGATCGCCAGCGGTATCAAACAATAGCTGGTCTGCAGGCTCGTCCGACTCCTCTAGGAGCTCCCCCTCCTCAGCCGGGGGACAATCGGACCAATCCAACACTTCCAACACCTCCTCCTCCGGAAAAGGTGCTTCCGCTTAGCCGTAGCCTTCTGAGCCACTGTGGCGGAGACTATTTTCTCGAGGCTGGCCAACCGCGCACACATCTCGGATTGCGAATCCCTAGCTTTGACAACGTCACACGGGGTCCGGAATAGGTGGGGGGGGGGGGGTAGGAGATGACGGAGGTTGCGAGAAGCCAGAAGCCGGAGTGCCGGACTGGCACGCAATATTCCGCTGTGCACATGGAATACATATTATGACATCATCGCCTGGGAGCGGAGCCCCACAACCCCCACGCAGCCTGGATAGCCCCGAAGAGCCGTTTCCGGTAATGTCGGAAGCCTCCATATGGTGAAATTATGGCATTCGCAATAACCCAGGGATTTACGCATTAAGCAACCCGGGATGCCCCTTTTATAATTAAAGTCCCGGGAGAGGGAGGATTTTTTTTTTTTTTTTAAATAAGACTAGCCAGGTATATCAGACCGGGAGACCCACCGCAGCAATCAATAAGCAGCCCTCTATACCCCCAATGGGCTCAAGAGTGCACAGCACAGCAATAATCAGTGCAACCAATATAGGGGGATTACTTCCAAATTGGCCATATTACCATAGGGTAAAATACTTAACATGCATGCGCAGCACAAAAAATAAAAGGCAAAAAGAAAACTTGCCTTTCTGATGTAGAAAGCACTGCGTCACCCCTTTGCCCAAGACAGAGCTCTTTCGCTGGCCTGTTGTGGAGCCTTCTCTGTGGGCTCCAGCAGACCCCAGATGGACCCGTGCACACACCTGAGGGATTACTTCCAGACGCTCCACACCGGAGCGAGGAGGCGGAGGGCTGGCCGGCAAAGCGCACGAAGCGCTCCGGCCCCGCCCCCCGCTTACGCCAGCACGGCGCGGGCCGCAGATGAACGCGGCCCCGCCACCTAGAGACGAGCACTGCGGCCGCACGTAGCGAGGCGGGTGCCAGAATCAGGTGCACAGCACAGCACCAAAAAAAGCAGGCACGGAGCCCCCGCAGGCCGGGGCCATAAAAACACCAGACCGCAGCCCTGCTTAGCTGTTTACCGAAAAACACACACATCATTCTGGCCAGAACACACAATATTAAAGATACCCCCAAACGCCACCCCCCCCCCCCCACACGCTAAGGGAGAAGGGACCAGGCGAGGGAAGGCAGGCTAAAAAGGGGGCACAGGGACGGGGCATCCCAAATCCGGATCACCAGCCGGATAACCGCGTTGCCCCACGCGTGGGGACGAGCTCCTAGGCACCATGAGGTGCCGTCTACCATTGCCCAGCCAGCAGCCTAGGCTGGGAGGCTTCCAATATCAACTAAGTGAACAAAACAAGAGCTGGGCAGAAATAGACCATGGGGGGATGCCGGGGTTTGACCCCGGCTACCTGCAAGCAGGAGACTTCTTTCTTCTGTCTTGTCGCATCTTGCAGAGAGAAAACACTGGGTGTTAAGTGGGAGGTCCCAGGTATATGTAGGCCAGGAGGGGCTCGTTTTCAAGACTTCGCTCTGCAACGTCGCCTCCTGCTGGAGGATAACCCTATTGTCAGAATTAAAGGGGAAGCGGGGTGTGTGACACACTGAGAATAGTATCTCCGTCATCTCCCAGAGTCTTCTTAGAAGTTGCATCCACAGACCACTGCTTCAGCCATAGTGAAGTCATAGAAGTCTCAGGAATAAAAGTAGGGCTAAACCCCTGGCATTCAACCTAACAATATCATCTATAGCAGATATAACATATATGTAGACTTTGATGTTAGACAGCTGCATACATACATTTTGGACCCCCTCCCCCCAGCTGCTTCAACCACCTCTTACCTGCCAAAACTGCCATAGAATCCACACAGGCTGGTCGCAAGGCAGATCCTCCTAGGATCCTTAAACTGAAGCAACAGCCTGGCAGGCACAGTAGGAAAAGTTGGTGGCCATTTTGGAGCTTCCTCTCCCAGAATCTCAGCCATGCTGCTGCCTGGATTCAGCTGACATAACTGATAATGCACAGTAACAGCAAGCCCAGCAGCACCTAATGTTTGCAAATGGCCAGCAAATACATGAGCCCCCATTTCGTTTCTAACATTTACTACAGCAGGAGTTAGAAAAAGGTAAATAAATGTTTATGTGCAGCAACCTAAATTACCCTGGGGAGGGATGCATAAAAGCACTGTTTGTTGTGTTGGTTTGGTTTAAGTAATTTCTGACGGTTGGTCCAGGCCTGAAACAGGGTCCTCCATCTCCGGGGGGAAAGGACCATAACTTTATTAGGTCCATGGGAAAAAAAGGAAATTTGTGTACTCATCGGTAAATTTCCTTTCTCATCTGCTTCCATTCCGGGACACCGCCAGTAGCAAGGGTGGGCCAGAACAGACAACAACCAACTGCGTCAACATAACCAAGAACAACAGCACTGACACCTCAAGCTCCCTGGGAGACTTTACGTCCCAAAGCAGCATCGGCAAATGCCCTGACACCATATCTGTTAAACTCGGTGAAGGTGTGGAAAGATGACAAGGTCGCCTCCTTGAAGACCTGTTCCAACAAAGCATAGTGTTTGAATCCCCAAGACACGGCAATCATCCTGGTGGAGTAAGCGGTGAACCGGAAGGGTGCCTCCTTCATCTTGCAGGTGTAGGCTTGTATGACCGCCTGCCTGATCCATCTGTTAAGAGTGGGCTGGCAGATGGATCAGACACCAGTTCTACCTCAGACCAATTTGTGACCACCTTCTTCAGAGAGGGGTACTTGGTGTCAACGGACCTTAGGAAGAGACGGAAGCTTATCCATAAGTCTGGGAAAAAAACTGCCTGCTTTTAGGATACACACCTCTTCAGCTGCTGCTCCAGCTGAGGAGTAGAGAAGTGCCTGAATAGACTCCTCAATCTGATCCGTTGGTGCTCTGGAGGGTTTCCCGGAACATGAGTGGCTTCTGGTTCCTCTCCCTCCCTCTCTGACTGGCAGGAACTAGATTCTGTACCCCTAAAAAGATCCTCGACGTAGGAGCTAGAATCCTCCGAGGACTCCGTCTGAATATGCCTACACTTGGCCGTAGTCTTCCCACCTGGCCAGGGAGACACAGATTTGGGATTCCACTACTGACGAAGGTCCTGCTTACTAGTAAGATGACACAGAAAGTGGACACCTGACCAAGAGCCCCAAACCTGCATAAAATGCTATTTTTAGGTAAACTTTCTAGTTCAATAAAAGCTGATCTATTTTTTTATAGTAAACAGAATTGTATGCAGTGCTCTTAAAAAAACAAAAGCACCAGATCACAATTATAACATCTTCATAATTACCTGCACTCCATCCTGAGGGTGATGCACAATCAGTGCATATGCCAAAGTATCCTCAGACAACGTATTAAAGTTAGCTTGATCCAGGACTGGCTGCAGATGCTTCAAGACCTCTTTTTCTTTAGAAAGCTTCTCAGAGTCTGTAAGGCTGCTGGACTCCAGCACAATATCACTGTCTGGGTTGATAGGATCATAAAGAGTCTAAAAGAGACAAGAAACATTTTTCATAGAACACAGTGGTGCCAAAAACTGCATCTGATAAGTACATTGACATTTTGACAATGCTTACATATCTCTTTCTATTTACTTTGTTTTGAAGAGAAAAACTAGTATGTCGTATAGAAAATATATTGCAATAAAAACCATGAGAGATAGTGGATGGTGGAGTACATTTTTACTCCACCAGCCAGCCAGCTAGCCTGTAGGTAATCTGGAAATGAATAATACAATTCTGTGAAACTTACCTGTAGAAATGTTTTTGAGTATATCCAGTCCAGGTCGTCCCAGTGATGACATGTGGGTATTCCGCCCCCAGGGGGCGCTCGACTGTAAGATCAAAAGCTGTTGCTCCAGCACAGCTCTGTGATCTGTGGCGAATCAGCCACCCCACCACTAAGGATTACTCCTTTTACTCTGCGGTCCATGCCTCGTACTCCAGAATCGACTATGTCCTAGCATCTCACTGCCTTTTGCCACATATAACAGACACCAAAATAGAAACTACAATTATATCAGATCATGCTCCGGTAGCCCTTTCTGTTAACTTGACGGGGGGATCTAGGGGGGAATGGATGTGGAGGCTGAATGAGTCTCTTCTACAGAATGAACCGCTGGTCCTTACCCTTCAAGAGGCCATCAAGGAATATTTTGAGCTTAATAAGAGCATTGATACCTCCCCATTTAATAACTGGCAAGCCCACAAGGCGGTAATTAGGGGAGTACTCATCAGACACGCCACCCAGCTGAAGAGGGATAGGGAACAGGAGGTACAGAAACGACTAGAGAGGGTTCAGGAGCTGGAGAGATCGCATAAAGCTTCATTAGCCAAAAGAAATCTTCTGGAACTCTCCGAGGCCAGAGCAGCCCTGAACTCCCTCCTGTCTTCAAGAGCTGCTTATATTATCAAACGCTGTAGGAGACTGTATTTCCAGTGGGGGAATAAAAGTAGTGCACTCTTAGCGAGAGCGCTTAAAAAGCAGCAGTCATTGAATTATATTGAAGCTATTATCGATGAACACCAAAAAAAGCTTTATAACACCCCAGACATTGCAAGGACCTTCCAGTCCTTTTACCAAAGGCTATATAATATCCGTTCTGGCGGGGCTGATCCGGATCTGGGGCAAATGGAACAAATGAAGCAATACATAGCGGACTCGGGGATGCCGGTGTTGCGGAGGGAGGAGAGGGAGGCCTTAGAACGCCCAATTTCTATAGAGGAGCTGGGGGTGGCGGTGCAGGGTTCACCGAATGGGAAGTCGCCGGGGCCCGATGGGTTTACTACCAGCTACTATAAGAAATTACTTCCTCTTTTGGGCACACACTTTCTTTCGGCTTTTAACTCACTCCTAGCGTCCCAGGGCCAGGCCACTATCCCGAGTGAAGCGCTAGCTACATATGTCACTATAATACAGAAACCCGGGAAAGATCCGCTCACCTGCGGAAGTTACAGGCCTATTTCATTACTGAATGTGGATCTTAAGCTCTTCGCAAAGATCTTGGCGAATAGATTGTCGGGGCTACTCCCGGGGTTGGTGGACGGTGATCAGTTGGGCTTGATCCCTGGGCGGGAAGCCCGCGATAATACGACCAGAGTATTGAATTTACTTCATAGGGTCAAACAAACTGGGGAGCCGGCTGTCTTGCTGTCCACCGACACCGAGAAGGCCTTGGATGGGACCTAAGGCTCTACAACTAGTCATGGCCTTATACTCAGACCCCTCGGCAAGGATCAAAGTAAATGGTGCACTGTTGGGCCGAGTGGACATCAGGAATGGTACCAGGCAGGGGTGCCTCCTCTCTCCTTTGATTTTTGCGCTATCAATGGAGCCTTTCTTGTGCAGAATTAGGAGACAGGGGGACATCAAGGGGATCACAGTTGGGTCAGATACACACAAGCTCTCGGCCTATGCGGATGATTTGCTCTTCTTCCTCACAAATCCGACAGTAGGCATCCCAGTGTTGCTGAAGGAGTTTGAGAGGTTTGGTAGGCTTTCATTTTTGAAGATTAACTATGACAAAATACCATTTTGTGAGTACTCACCTGAAAAATGGATATTGTTGGTGTGCCACACACCCCGCTTCACCTTTAATATTCTTCACTTATTGGGTTAACTCACCGCCAGGTGACGCTGTGCAGAGAGGAAGTCTTGTAACGAGCCCCCTTCCGGCCTATATATACCTAGCACCTCCCTTCAATCACCAGTATATTAAAAAGCAGAAAGACAAGGTACCAGTATTTAACCGGTAACCTCAAATAAATTGATATAAATAAAAGCTTCACCATATAAAGGCTTCGGAATACCGAAAAGGGTGGGAGTGAAGCGGGGTGTGTGGCACACCAACAATATCCATTTTTCAGGTGAGTACTCACAAAATGGTATTATTCTTGGTGTGCCACACACCCCGCTTCACCTTTAATATTCTTCACTTATTGGGACATCCAAAAGCAGTGTCCACAAGGGATGGGCATCTCAAGGCCAGGTGAAGCATAACTTAAATGACTGCAGTCTGCAGAACTTTGCGGCCAAAAACAGTATCCGCTGAGGCCCGCACATCAACTTTGTAAAACTTAGAAAAAGTATGAACAGAAGACCAAGTGGCGGCCTTACAAACTTGTTCAACAGAAGCTTGGAGCTGAAAAGCCCAAGACGCCCCAATGGCGCGAGTAGAATGAGCAGTGATACGAAAAGGGGGAACTTTCCCCTTAGCAGAATAGGCCGCAGTAACGGCCTGATGTATCCACTTGCTAATGGCAGATTTGGCTGGTGCCAAACCCTTCTTAGGCCCATAGGGCACAACAAAAAAGGAATCCGTCTTACGAAAAGGAGACGTGATAATCAAGTAGTACTTAACACAGCGTACTACATCCAAACAATGCAAAACCCTCTCTTTGTCATTCTTAGGATTAGGACATAAGGAGGGAAGAACAATGTCTTGGTTCAAATCAAAAGCAGAAACAACCTTGGGAAGAAAGTCTGGCTTGAACCGAAAGACCACTTTATCCTGATGTCTCTCAAAGTAAGGCGCCTGGATAGACAAGGCCGCCAACTCTGAGACACGCCGGACCGAAGTGATAGCTACCAAGAAGACAATCTTCTGAGTCAGGGTAGACAAAGCAATATCTTGCAAAGGCTCAAAAGGAGGAGCCTGAAGAGCAGAAAGAACCAAATTAAAATCCCAAACCGGGAGTAATGGTTTCCTGGGAGGCCGCACATGCGTAACCCCCTGGAAAAAAGTTTTAACTAAAGGCTGAAGCGCAACACGCTTCTGAAAAAAGATAGATAAGGCAGAAACTTGCCCTTTCAACGTACTTAGCTGAAGACCAGAGTCCAGCCCTGATTGTAAAAACTCCAGAATCCTGGAGACTGAAAAGTTCCTACAAGGAAAAGATCTCATCTCGCACCAAGCGATATAGGCTTTCCAAGTCCTATAGTAGATGATAGAAGAAGACCTCTTCCGGGCACTGATCAGAGTCTTAACGACTGAATCAGAAAGACCCTCCTCCTTCAGGATGGAGGTTTCAGCAGCCAGGCCGTCAAACCCAGCGCTGGTAAATTGGGGTAACACAATCGACCCTGAGTGAGCAGATCGGGCCGAAGAGGCAGAACGACCTGGTCCACTGCCAGCCGAACGATGTCTGCGAACCACACTCGCCTTGGCCACCTTGGGGCCATGAGAACGGCGGACACCTTTTCCAGAGCCAACTTCCGAAGCACCCTGTCCACCATGGGTATCGGAGGAAACAGGTATAGAAATCCCAGATCCCCCCAGCTCAGGGACATGGCGTCCACTGCCAGAGCCAGAGGATCCTGGGAGAGCGACACGAAGTTCAGGAGCCTGTGATTGTGACGAGAGGCAAACAGGTCCACCTCTGGTGTCCCCCATCGGAGACACAGTGAGCGAAACACCTGAGGATGGAGAGCCCATTCTCCCAGACGGGGAGAGCCCCTGCTCAACCACCGCTTCCTGGTTCTCCACTCCTGGAATGTATACCGCCGAAAGACAAGGAACATGGGCCTCTGCCCAGGTCAGGATCAGGGACACCTCTCTAAGAGCACTCAGGCTGCGAGTCCCTCCCTGATGATTGATGTAAGCAACCGCTGTTCGATTGTCTGAACGCACCTGGACCGGAAGGCCCAGGACGTGCTGAGTCAGGAGAGCAAGCACCCGACGGATGGCTCTCAGTTCCAGAATATTGATGGGTAAGTGGGCCTCTTGAGGTCCCCACTGCCCCTGGAACTGCAGCTCCTTCCAGAATCCGCCCCATCCCGACAGACTGGCGTCCGTGGTGACAACTTCCCAAAGAGGGGTCAGGAAAGACCTGCCCTTCACAAGATTGGTCGAGACCAACCACCACTGGAGGGACTGCCAGACCCGGGAGGACAACTGGAAGGGCTGATCCAGCGACCGAGGCTGCTGGTCCCAAGACGCCAACAGATAAAGCTGAAGCGTCCTCGTGTGAAATTGAGCAAAAGGAACTGCCTCGAAGGAGGCAACCATCAACCCTACCAGCCTCATCCCCAGACGGATAGACGGATAGACGGCCGAGGATTGGAGAGTAGGACCCGAGCCAACTCCTGAATCAGATGAATTTTGGACTGGGGAAGAAACACTCTGTGTTGATGAGAGTCCAACTGCATCCCCAGAAAAGACACCACCCTGGCCGGAGCGAGGGAGGACTTGGAGAAGTTGATCACCCAACCAAAGCTTTCCAGCGTGGAGACCACCAACCTGGTGTCTGTCTCCGATTGATTGAGCGACGGAGCCATGATGAGAAGGTCGTCCAAATAAGGTACGACACGAATGCCCCGAGATCTGAAAATGGCCATGACCCCTGCCAGCACCTTGGTGAACACTCTTGGAGCTGAGGTAAGGCCAAACGGAAGTGCCACGAATCGATAATGCTGATCTTTCATCACGAATCGAAGAAAACGTTGATGAGCGTGGCAGATGGGAACATGAAGATAAGCATCCTTGATGTCTATGGACGTCATGAAGTCCCCTTGCCGAAGAGAGCCGACGGCAGTACGCAAGGTTTCCATGCGAAACTTCCGAAAACGGATGAACCTGTTGAGTAACTTCAGGTCCAGGACGGGACGAACTGACCCATCTTTCTTGGGGACTGCAAAAAGATTGGAGTAGAAACCGAGGCCCATCTCTAAGCGTGGTACCGGCCGGATGACCGCCATCTCTAACAGATTCTTTACCGACGCCAGGAGCCCCTGCGCGGCCAAAGGATCGATGGGCACCCGAGACCGAAAGAACCGTGAAGGAGGGCGAGACTCGAATTCCAGCTTGTAAACGGACGACACTACCTCCTGGATCCATCTGTCCGGAACTTCCTGGTTCCAAACCTGGGAGAAGTGTCGCAATCGTCCCCCCACCCGCATGGGTGAGGGCAGCCCCTCATTGCTGAGCGGGCTTACCAGCAGGTTTGGGCTTGGTGCCCCAGGACTGAGCGGGACGGCCACGGCCCCTCCCCCGAGTCCAACCTGTACGTCTGGTAGCGGGAAAGGAAGCCCCCCTACCCGCTCTGAATACCCGAAAGGAAGGCCTACCAGAACTTGCCCCCCTAAAGGGACGACGAGGCCTCTTGCGTTGTGGCATCTTACCACCCTTTGCGACTGAATCAATTTTCTCACCAAACAGACGCAACCCCAAAAAGGGGAGCGCTGTGAGCACCTTTTTAGAAGCTGAGTCCGCCGACCACTGACGCAGCCATACTGACCGACGAATAGCCACCAGCATTGCAGCTGTCTTGCTACTCATAGCCAGCGCATCGTCCTGAGCGGATAGAACATAGGAAACAAAAGATTCACACTGCTTGAGCGCAGTAAACTCTTTACAAGTGGGATTGAGATCCCCATATAGCTCCTGAATTACAGACCTAACCGCCAATAGAAGAAGGGCCGAAGCACACACCGGGCGCATCGTTGACCCAGCATAAATAAAACCATGGCGAGCGTACTGGTCAATCCGACGATCCTCCCCATCTTTAGGGACAGTGGTCTCAGCAGACTGTACCATAGCCGTACTGGAGAGCCCTAGCACAGGGGTATCGACGTCAGGAGGGACAGACCAAAGCTTCACCAATTCTGGCGGAAAAGGATAACGCTTTTCCCAACTGGAAGGGATTCCAGATAACCGCGTGGGATGTTCCCATTCCTTAAGGACCACCTTCTCAAAGTGGTGTTGTCTGGGAAAAACCCAACGCGGCTGAGGCTCTTTAAACAACTGGCCCTTTGGTAGGGTGACAGCCTCAGGCGGATCTAAATTCAAAATTTCAAACATTTGAGCCAGAATGGAGGGGGTGTCAAGGGAAACCCCCGCCGACCAATCGCCAATCGCATCAGCCTCAAGCTGATCTGCAGGCTCATCTGACTCCAACAGGAATTCTTCCTCGTCCGGGGAGCCATCGGACCATTCCACAGACTCACATATCTCGTCCTGTGGAGCCGAAGGTATCGGAGTCAGGTGCTTCCGTTTTGCAGTGGCTTTTAACCCTGCTTTAACGGGCACTATTTTCCGGAGGCTGGCCAACCGCGCCGCCACCTCGGATTGCGAATCCCCACTTTTGACAGTGTCATGCGGGGTCCGGAACAGGGAGGGAGAGGTAGGAGATGATGGAAGTTGCGACGGGCCAGCAGCCGGAGCAACAGACTGACGCGCAATGCTCTGCCTTGCACAAGGAATGCATATAAAGACATCATCAGCTGGGAGCGGAGCCCCACATCTTACGCACCCCCTGGATGGCTCAGAAGAACCGTTTCCGGCAATAACAGAAGCCTCCATATGGTGATTTATGGTATTCGCAATTTTTTGGGGGCTTTAAGGCATAGGCCAACCCGGGATGCCTCCTTATTGTAAATGTCCCGGAAGGGAGGTTTTTTTTTTTTTTTTTTATTATTATTATTATTATTTATAATATTATTATATTATTATTTTTTTTTTTTTCCAAAGTAAGGTCCCCCTTAATAATCTTTAAATATAAAAATATCCCAATTTTCTTTTCTTTTCTTTTAAAAAAGAAAGACTAGCCAAGTAACATAGAGTCGGAGGGCCGCTATAATCAGGGATCCCAGGATCTGTAGGGAAAGGTAAAACCAACAATCAGATCCCCACACAAGTGTAACATGCAAACATATTTATGCATGGCACCAAGGTGCCTTTAAATTAGCAAAAAGAACAAAACCTTGCCCTTTATTAATTCATAATGACAATAAGCATAATGATGCCTCCTTAAAACACTCGCCCCTATGTCTAAATATTATAGACTTTAAATACCACTCAACGGCCCCACACAAGGCGGGGCCGCTTACCTGTAAAGGACCTAGAGCAGCAACAGCAACGACGACGCAGCAGCCAGCAGCAGCAAAAGTGAATAGACCCATGTGCGGCAGCGAGCCCCCCCCCCACGTGACTTCCTTTAAACCAGGAAGGAAGGAAGTGAGGCTGGGGCCGGCCGCATGACGCTGCCGCCGGTGCCACGCCCCCGTCTCCACGTCACCGGGACCCGCCCCCTTAAGCCCGATCAGTGCGGCCAATTCATCAAGGGATTACTACCAGATGAGCTACTACAACGTGTACAAAAACACAACAAGGCAGGAGGAGGAGGGGGGAGGAGGAGAGAGGGAAGGAAAACACAGCGCAGCCAATACTGACAGAAAAGCCTGCCAGACGGCGGCCGCAAGGAGACCAGCGGGGGAGGGGGGGGGTGGTAATACAAAGGCTCAGGCGGCAAGCCAACCTACACAGCGCGGTCCGCCCCAACCGCCCCCTAAAGCTGACCTAAACACTGGCCAAACCGGCCAGTACTATTAAAAAGACCTGCCCGAGGAGCTCCCAAGAGGAAAAATCGGACTGAGTGCACACTTGCTGTGCAGTCTGCTCAATGCATAAAAGTAACACACACATGTTATAATGAAGTCATACAGTGAAATAAACACACATATAATACACAACCCTCTAACCCCCCCCCCCCCCCCATAGTGAAGTGAGAAGGGACCGTAACGGGAGAGTAAAGGGCTAAGGGGACCCTCGGGACAGGGGCATCCCATTTCCGGATCACCATGCCGGATTGCCGCATTGCCCCCAAAAGAGGGGGTCGAGCGGAGGAGATAAGCTCCTAGGCACCTATAGTGCCGTCTACCAATTGCCCAGTGAGCAGCCTAGGCTGGGAGGCTTCCATTCCACCATCAAGGTATAAACAATCAAAACCGGGCAGAAATAGACCAAAAGGGGGTGCCGGGGTAAGACCCCGGCTACCTGTAAGCAGGAGACTTCGATCTTCTGTCTTGTCGTCAAGCAGAGAGAAAAATACTGGTGATTGAAGGGAGGTGCCAGGTATATATAGGCCGGAAGGGGGCTCGTTACAAGACTTCCTCTCTGCACAGCGTCACCTGGCGGTGAGTTAACCCAATAAGTGAAGAATATTAAAGGTGAAGCGGGGTGTGTGGCACACCAAGAATATCAGAAGCGATGGGGGTGAACCTTCCCGGTGGGATGGAAGCCCTCCTCAAATCTTCCTTCCCATTTAAATGGCTTCCATCCGCCATCACGTACCTGGGCACCAAAATTACCAAAACAGTGGATGGGATATATACAGCAAACTTTGGCCCCCTTTTCTCCAGAATTAAAACAGACCTGGCGAACTGGGATCTCCCCACTTTCTCGTGGCTGGGTAGAATAAGCATTATCAAAATGACAATCTTACCGAAAATTCTTTATTTGTTCCAGACCCTCCCTATACAAATCCCTAGAGCATACTTTAAATCCCTGGACTCACTCTTCATTAAATTTATCTGGCAAGGACAAAAACCGAGAGTGAAATTGCGTCTTCTCTTTAAACCAAAGCAGGCCGGGGGACTAGCTTGTCCAGACTTATTTCAGTATTGGCGTGCAGTCCATCTCCAACGCATATTAGATTGGCATCACCATGGAACGAGGAAGAAGTGGGTGAGGTTAGAGGCGAGCTGGTTGCAAACCCCAATAGGGGATGCGGCTTGGGTGGCCGATGTGGGGAAGTCCTTGGGTAAAGACCACCCGCTCATAGCTACCTCCCTTGGAGTCCTAGATAAAGTTAGAGGCAGGACGGGGATATCTCCTTGGCCGACGCCCTTGGTCCCGTTGGTGCGCAATCCATCCCTCCCAATTGGCATCCTCCCTCGTCTCCAAGGGATTTTTGCTGAAAAGGGTATTCCGAGAGGGATGGACCTCATTTCGCCCTCTGGTTGGACACGATTAGAGTCTCTCAGAGAGAGGTGGGATACGCATTTATTTGATCAATGGCTTTTATTCACATTCCGGAGCTTTCTCCTGAGTCTGGGAACCAGACAGGCGTTGGCCAGGACTCTTACCCCCTTTGAGCAAATGGCAATTGCGCAGGACCCCCCTCTTAAGCCGGTGTCACGACTTTATGCTCTCCTAGGGAGTTCTGAGGATAGTGAGATGCCCCGTTTCTGTGTGGAGTGGGAGAGGGAACTGGACATGCAGCTGACGGAGGATCAATGGAAATATATATTTTCAGCTACCCATAAGACCTCCATATCCTCCAAGATACAGGAAACAAACTACAAATGTCTCACAAGGTACTATACCCCGGAGAGATTAAGTAGGTTTGTCCCAACCATCTCTGACGAATTCTGGAGGTGCCGACAGGCAGTGGGAGCCTTCTTCCATGTGTTTTGGGATTGCCCTAAGATAGTGCCCTTCTGGCAATTGGTAGTAGAACTCACAGGCGAGATTGTGGGCCGCCAGGTACCCCGCGACCCCTCTCTGTTCCTTTTACATTTGGCAGAGGTTCCTTTGAAGACTTATAAGAAGTCGCTTCTGAGACATCTCATTAATGCAGCAAAGGCCATCATCCCGAGGCTGTGGAGATCTGAGGCGTCCCTTCAGTGGTGGACTGGGTAGGGGAAATCAACCGGATTATGGAAATGGAGGAACTCACCGCTTCTATCCATGAGAGCTCGCAGCATTTCTTACAGACATGGACGCCATGGTTCCTTTATAGGGAGTCAGATAGATTTAAACAACTTATGACGGCTGGCTCTCAGGCCAGATCCTAGCCCTACTTGTAATCATGCTTACCTTGAGACACTCTCAGCCTTTATTCAATATGAACTGGAGAGATGGAGGGACTTGAAGAGCGCCTTTTGGTGCCTCCTGCTAAAGGGATTTCCCTGGTCTGCCCTCCCTTCCGTCCCTCCCCCCCCTCCTTCCCCCCCTCTCTAAATCCTCTGGCTTTCCCCTTTCATTGTCTTTTTCTCTTTTCTTATATTATGCTTATATTACTTCTGCTGGACTGGGCCATATCATTTCCATATAAGAAGAACGGAACTGTAGTCGCTGTGGTTTTCCTCTGGTGCCGGGTGGTCCCGCGGCGGGAGTTAAATTATTCGCCTCCGCCGGGGTGTAGCGCAGGGTTTGGCGGACGGTTAACCACAGATGAACTTGGTACAATTTGCCTTTATTTTGAATGTGTATACGTCAATAAACATTTAATTATTGCACTAGTATGTTCACTGAATGTAACTTCGTTAGCTGGCTTTACGTGTCCATAGTACTGTACTTACTTCTTTATCTCTGTACGGTCTTGTACAATTTTTCTTGTATAATTTTGAAAAATAAAGAATTAAAAAAAAAAAAAAAAAGCTGTTGCTCCTCCCGGCCCCCTATAAAGGCAGGTGTCTCTCTATCATTTCCCAGTGGTTAAACAGCAGTAATAAAAAGACAAGTCAGGAGGCCAAGAAACCATGTTACTTCACATAGCTTCAGCATGTACTCTCTCCAACAATCTTAAGGATAACGGTCCAATATAAAAATGGTAATCACCATAACAGGCAAACAAGAGGTAATGAAAACAAGGGCGGGGTGGGACGACCTGGACTGGATATATTCAAAAACAATTCTACAGGTGAGTTTCACAGAACTGTATTTTTCACTATATCCAGTCCAGGTGGTCCCAGAAGTGTTGACAGTTGGGACATCCAAAAGCAGTGTCCATTAGGGTGGGATCCCCAGTGAGGAACAGCATGTAGTTCATTTCACTACCGCCTTAAGCACCTTTCGACCCAAAGCAGCATCATCTGAGGCCCTAACATCAACCTTGTAAAACTTTGTAAAGGTATAAACTGAAGACCAAGTGGCGGCCTTACAAACTTGTTCAACAGATGCCTGGTGCTCAAAAGCCCAGGAGGCACCAATAGCTCTGGTAGAATAAGCTGTAACACGAAAGGGGGGGTTCCTTCCCCTTGGCAGAATATGCTTGTACCACCGTCTGCCTGATCCACTTTCTGAGAGTGGACTTGGCTGGAGGCAAGCCCTTTCTAGAACCCTCAGTGAGGACGAAGAGTGAATCAGATTTCCTGAAGGATTCAGTTGCAACCAAATAATACTTAATGGCTCTGACCACAACCAAGGCATGGAGAGTCCTTTCCTTAGAATTAGCCGGCGTAGGACACCAGGAAGGCAAGACAACTTCTTCATTAAGGTGAAAGGGAGAAACGACCTTAGACAAAAAATCAGGTTTAAAAAGAAATACCACCTTATCCTTATGCCGCTCAAAGTAAGGAGGCGTCATACAAAGTGCGGCCAGTTCCGACACACGACGCACCGAGGTGATGGCTACCAAAAAGAGTCAAAATAGACAATGTCGCCTCGCACAGGGGCTCAAAAGGGCAACCCTGGAGAGCAGAAAGCACCAAATTCAAGTCCCACACCGGTAATACAGGCTTACACGGTGGACGTACATGAGTAACTCCTTGGAAAAAAGTCTTGATCAATCTATGATTGGCGAAGGATCTCTGAAAAAAGATGGCCAAGGCCGAAACCTGGCCCTTAAGGGTGCTCAGCTGGAGACCCAAGTCTAAGCCACGTTGTAAAAACTCCAAAATCCTAGAAATAGAGAAGGTGCGACAAAGGGAGACTCTTGGATTCACACCAAGCAATGTAAGCACGCCAAACTCTGTAGTATATCATGGAAGAAGACTTCTTCTGAGCCGTGGCCAACAGCCCCTTCTCCTTCAGAATAGCCAAGCCGTCAAAGCCAGCGTCTGTAAATTGGGGTGTCGCAGCGACCCCTGAGTGAGAAGCCCTGGGTCGTCGGGCATGATGTAGCGATCGACTGACAACTGAACTATGTCCGCGAACCAACTCCGTCTTGGCCAGCAAGGAGCCACCAGGATGGTTGGTACCCCCTCCTTGCGCAGCACTCGGCCCAGGAGTGGAAACGGAGGAAATGCATAAGGGAGCCTGTACTCCGTCCAAGGAATTGCCAGAGCGTCTGTGGCAATGCCAGAGGATCTCTGGACAGGGAGATGAACCTTGGGAGCTTGTGATTGTGTCTGGACGCAAACAGGTCCACATCCGGTTGACCCCAGCAGAGACACAGAGCGTGAAAGATCTTGTTGCTGAGAGACCATTCCCCCAGACGAGAGGCTCCCCTGCTCAGGGAGTCTGCCTTCTGGTTTTCTACCCCGGGGATGTAAACCGCTGAGATGCAGGGAACATTCTCATTTGCCCAAGTAAGAATCTGGGTCACCTCCTGGAGGGCTCGCTTGCTCCGGGTCCCTCCCTGGTGATTGATGTAGACGACAGCCGTCTGATTGTCCGAGCGAACCTGGATCGCGCGGCCCCGTAAGAGGGGCGTCAAACGAAGAAGCACCAAGCGAATCGCTCTCAGCTCCAGGAGATTGGGCAAGTGGGTCTCCTGCGGCCCCCACTGACCCTGTATCTTCTGCATTTGCCAAAAGCCTCCCCAGCCGGTCAGACTGGCGCCCGTGGTAACACCGGGGAGTCAGAAAGGACTTGCCCACCAAGAGATGTCCGGGGTCCATCCACCACACGAGGGACTGTCTGGCCCGGGGAGACAGTGAACAATTCTGTTCCAGGGACTCCTGCGTCCGGTCCCAGCCGGTCAACAGGTTCAACTGAAGAGGTCACATGTGGAACTGGGCGAAGGGCACCGCCTCGAAGCACGACACCATTAGGCCCACCAGTTTCATCCCCAGATGGATCGAAGGCCGCTGACAAGACAGCAAGGCCTGCACCTGCATCTGGAGGCCTGCCACCTTCTGCTGTGGCAGGAATACCTTGACCTGAGAGGTGTCCAATGTCATGCACAGAAAGGACCTCACCAATGAGGGATTGATAGAAGACTTAGGGTAATTGATTACCCATCTGAAATCCTCGAGAGTAGATAACACCGTCCGGGTGTCGCTCTCGGCCTGCTGAAGGGAGTGAGCCACAATCAGCAAATCGTCCAGATAAGGAAGCACTCGATTGCCTTGGTTACTCAGGATAGCCATAATGCCCGCCAGCACCTTGGTGAACACACGGGGGGCTGAGGAGATCCTGAATGGCAGAGCCATAAACTGATAGTACTGATCCTCCAACGCAAACCTCATGAACTTCTGATGCCCCAGAAAAATCGGAATGTGCAGATACGCATCCTTGATGTCCACTGTCGTCAGACAGTCGCCGGGCCGAAGAGAGCTCACCGCGGACAGCAAGGACTCCATGCGGAAATGTCTGACTCTGACGAACCTGGTGAGACCCTTCAGGTCCAGGATAGGTCTCAGCGTTCCGTCCTTCCGTGAACAGATTGGAGTAGAAGCCTAGACCCCATTCCTGCCGAGGCACGGAACAAATCACACCAGCCAGCAGGAGGTGTTGGACAGCCATTCGCAGGCACCGTGCCGTCAATGGTTCTGGGAAATTTGAGACTGAAAAAATCTCGGGGGCGGCCAGACTGCCAGCTCTGTTTTGTAACCGGAGGACACCACCTCCTGAATCCACCGATCCGAGACATGCTGTCTCCACACGTGAGCAAATAGCAGAAGCCGCCCCGCCAGCCGTATGGGTGAGGGCGCCCCCTCATACCTGAGGGGCCTTGGCAGGAGGCTCGGACTTGGATCCCCAGGAGGTATTGGGTCAGCCACGGGACCTACCTCGTCCCCTGGAGTCTCTGCGAGTACCTGAAAAAGAAGAGCCTCTTCCTCCTTGGAAGGAGCGATAGGCAGAGGAACCCCAAAAGGGCCGCGCAGACCTGCGTCGCTGAGGGAGTCTTCCGTCCTTGACCAGGAGGTCCAGACACTCCCCGAACAATCGACTTTTTGGCCGTGGCATCAGCCGACCATTGCCGCAACCAGCAGCACCGAGACCCTGGCACTGGGCTGGACCCCATCATCCATAGCCGAAACAACAAAGGCAATAAACTCCACGCAAGCTTTGAGGTCCTTGTACTCCTCCGCCCGCTTGCGAGACTTAGCAATGTCAACCAGACGTCTCACCTTCTTTCTGATGGCCAGAGAGACAATAGCCGCGGCACAAACAGGACAGAACCAAGCACCGGCAAAGGTGAAGGCGTGACAGACCAGCTGATCCATGCGCTTGTCAGCCGGATCACGTAGGGAAGCAGTATCGGGAGAAGGCATAACAGTAGTGTTGGACAAGCCTGACACGGGGGCATCCACCTCGGGAGGACGGGACCATAGCCGGACAAGATCCTCGGGAAAGGGATACCGTCTGTCCAGGCCCTTGGGCACAGATGGCAACTTGTTAGGCCTTTCCCATTCTTTGAAAATCATATTAGAAAAATGGGCCTGCTCTGGAAAGACTCTGTCTTTTAGGTCTAAACGAATCACCCTGCTTCCTCTTAGCCGCTCTAGCAGGAGCAATGTGCAGCGTCTTGAAAACAGAAGCCAAAGACTTCTCCGTATCATCGGGGAGCCACGTGTCCTCATCCAAGGAAGAACCAGGCCCGCTGTCATAGCCCGCAGAATAATCCACAGTGGAGATGGAGTCCTCATGCAACTCGCCTTCCTCCATGGAGCCCGGGCCTCCAAACAAATCATCATCATAATAAACAGGTTCGAGGTGCCGCCTCTTGCTCGAGGCCTTCTTAGGAGCCGTGAGAGCGATCTGTTTCTCAAGGCTGGCCACCCGGTATGCCAAGTCAACTTGGGACCCCCTGCTAGCTTCCCCCTCGCTGGGGGCTGAGTGCAGCAGCGGGGGTTCAGGAGAGGCCGCAGGATATAAAGGGCTAGGGGCAGACACGCCCGCCCATGCTCCAAAATGACGCTCCTGGTGCAAGTGACACAAACAGTGCTGAGTCCGCCCAGAGGGCTAATACCGCACATGGGACAGAGCTTCACCCATCCAGAAGGGGCCCCTAGCTCCCTATCCCCAGAAGACTGATTAGAATGAGTGATATATAGGTTACAAGGCACAAAATAGGGCCCAAACCAAATGAGACCCCAATTTAGTCCCTCTTTTGTGATCCCTCTTAAGGAGAGAGGATGAGGAGAAAGGATGAGGAGAGAGGATGAGGAGGGGTGGTCAGAGAACGGGAGGGACCACAACCTTTAACCTATCAAGGGGCCCACCTGGAAAACACAAGCAAGAAAGGCCATGAGGATCCCACAACACATGCGGAAAATAAAAGAACAATAATCAGTTAAGAAGAGGGACTCACTGCACCACCAGCAATGGAGCGCGGAGGACGACAGGCAGCGTGCGGCAGGCAGCTCAAGATGGCGCAGGCAGCAGCTCACGCGATCCTCGATGGGCGGGCCGCGCAGCGGTGACGCAAAAAGCGTCATCAAGCGGCCCCGACCACCTTCCCCCCCCGCGGCACGAAAACGAGCGCCCGCCCACCAGTAAGGGAAAGCCTGCCCAAGACAATGATTGAGATGAAAAGCAGACACAACCTTAGGCAGAAAGTCAGTTTTAAATCGAAACACCACCTTGTCCTGGTGTCTTTCAAAATAAGGAGGCTTGATGGAAAGCGCCGCCAATTCAGAAACACGCCTGACTGAGGTAATAGCCACCAAAAAGGCCACCTTGACAGTGAGAGTGGACAAAGCCGCCTCCTGCAAGGGTTCAAAGGGAGACCCTTGCATGGCAGACAAAACCAAGTTCAAATCCCAAACAGGTAACATGGGCTTGCGCGGAGGACGCAAATGAGTAACGCCTTGAAAGAAGGTCTTGACCAGATGATGCTGAGCAAAAGAGCTTTGGAAAAAAAACAGCCATAGCAGAAACATGGCCCTTCAGAGTACTAAGCTAAAACCCCATATCCAAGCCATTTTGCAAGAATTCCAATATCTTGGGAATTGAGAAAACCCGACATGGAAGTGACCTAGACTCATACCAGTCAATGTAAGCATGCCAAACCCTGTAGTAAATTGTAGAGGAAGACTTCTTTCTAGCTCTGATCATGGTATTAACTACAGAGGCCGACAACCCTTTGTCCATCAAGATGGAGGTTTCAGCAGCCAGGCCATCAAAGCCAGCGTCTGTAAATTGGGGTGGCGCAGCCGCCCCTGAGTGAGCAGGTCTGGCCGCAGGGGCAGGACGAACTGATCTACTGCCAACTGTACGATTTCTGCGAACCAAATTCTTCTTGGCCAAGACGGGGCCACAAGAATGGCTGGCACTCCCTCCTGGGCTATTTTGCACAGCACCTTGCCCAGCAGAGGAAACGGAGGGAAAACATAAAGGAGCTGAAAGCTCTTCCAAGACATTGCCAGAGCATCCACTGACAGGGCCAGGGGATCCTGTGACAGGGATACAAAGACTGGAAGCTTGTGATTGTGATGTGACGCAAAGAGATCCACATCCGGCTGGCCCCAACGGAGACACAGAGTGAAACACCTGTTGCTGAGGGACCATTCTCCCATGCGAGAGGCCCCCCTGCTCAGGGAGTCTGCTTCCAGATTCTCCACTCCCGGAATGTACACCGCTGAGATGCAAGGAACATTGCCCAGGACAAAATCAGGGGCACTTCCTTGAAAGCCCTCTTGCTCCTGGTTCCTCCCTGATGATTGATGTAAGCAACCGCCGTCTTGTTGTCTGAGCGGATCTGAACCGCCAGACCCCGAATGTGCATGGTCAGCTGGTAAAACACTAACCTTACTGCCCTCAGTTCCAGAATGTTGATTGGGGCATGGGCCTCTTGAGGACCCCACTGCCCCTGGAATTTCAGGGACCTCCAAAAGCCCCCCCCCAACCAGTCAGACTAGCATTCGTGGTGACCACCTCCCAGCAGGGAGTCAGAAAAGATCTGCCCACTAGCAGATTCCTTGGGTCCAGCCACCATGACAGAGACCGCCTGGCCAGAGGGGACAGAACAAATACCTGATCCAGGGACCCTGGGTCCCGATCCCATACCGACAAGAGATGAACCTGGAGAGGTCTCATGTGAAACTGAACTGGACACCATCAGACCCACCAACTGCATTGCCTGTCTGATGGACGGATGAGGGCAAGACAGAAGAAGCTGTGTTTGTGCCTGAAGACTCTCTACCTTCAGCTGAGGGAGAAAGACCTTGACCTGAGAAGTATCCAGAGTCATGCCCAGAAAGGGCTTTACCCAGGAAGGAGACAGGGAATACTTGGGAAGATTGATCACCCAGCCAAGCTTTTCCATAGTGGATGGAAGCCTGAACGTCCAACATTGCTTGTTGCAAAGTCTGGGAAACTACAAGAATGTCGTCCAGGTAAGGGAGAATGCGAATGCCCTGAGATCTCAGCAGAGCCATTACTCCTGCCAACACCTTGGTGAACACCCTGGGAGCAGAAGTAAAACCGAATGGAAGAGCCACAAACTGGTAATGCTGATCTTCCACTGCGAACCTGAGAAATTTTTGATGGCCTGCAAAAATTGGCACATGAAGGTAAGCATCCTTGATGTCTATAGAGGCCAAGAAGTCCCCTGGGCGAAGAGAATTTATTGCAGAACGCAGAGTCTCCATGCGAAAGTGCCTGAATCTGACAAATTTGTTGGAGGAGCTTTAAATCCAGGATAGGCCTGACTGATCCGTCCTTTTTGGGAACAGTGAAAAAATTGGAATAGCCCATGCCCCTTTCCCGTAGAGGGACCGGGCAAATGACCCCCAATTCCAGTAGGTTTTGGACAGCAAGACACAGACACTGAGCTGATAGGGGTCCTGAGCTACCCGTGATTTCATGAATCTTGGGGGCGGCCAGGCTGCAAACTCTATCTTGTAACCGGAGGAGACTACCTCCTGAATCCACCGGTCTGAGACAAGGCGTCTCCAGATGTGAGCAAAAAAACTGAAGCCGTCCCCTCACTCGGATGGGTGAGGGCGCCCCTTCATGCCTGCAGTGGTTTGGGAGAGGATTTTGGCTTAGAACCCCAGGAATGACCGGGCCTGCCACGTCCTCTGCCCCTGCCCCAGGACTCACCACGGCCTCCAGCGGGGGGAGCCCCTCTTCCTCTCCTGGGGAAATAAAAGGGGGACAGAGCAACCCTGGAACCCCGAAAAGGCCTGAGTGGTTTCTTGCACTGTGGCAGCTTGCCTTCCTTGGCAAACAGATCCAGACGTTCTCCAAAAAGGTGTAGTCCTTTAAAGGGGGGCCCCAGTAAGAGCCTTCTTAGCAGCAATATCCGCCATCCATTGGCGCAGCCAAACCGAATGGCGTATAGCAACCAGCAGGGCAGAGGTTCTGCCGCACATTCTAATGGCATCCTCCAGGGCAGCAAGAACATAGGAAGTAAATTCCTCACAATACATAAGCCAGTTAAATACATCTCTGCCCAAAGCCGCAGAACCGCCCTCTAAGGCACTTCTGATCAATCTTCTAATCGCAACAGTTGTAATAGCAGATGCACACACAGGATGCAGCGCGGTCCCCGCACAGGCAAAACCATGAGTGGCCAGCTGATCAATGCGCCGGTCTTCCACATCTTTTAAAGGTGGTAGTATCAGGTGAATGCACCACAGAGGTATGAGATAGTCCAAGAATTGGTGCCTCAACCCTCAGGTGGGGAAAACCATAATTTAGCTGTTTCCAGGGGAAAGGGATACCTCTTATCCCAGCTTTTAGGTACACCAGGAAGTCTACTAGGCTTTTCCCATTCCTGTAAAACAAGATTGTTGAAATGTGCCTGTGCGGGGAACTCCCAGCACTGTTTAGCAGCATAAAATAGTTCTCCCTGCTGCTGTGGAGCAGCAACAGGGGGAGAGATTTCAAGCACTTCAAATAAATGGACTAGTAGCCTGTCAGTATCAGCTGCATCCCAAGGCTTGTACCCGGTCCTGGGATCATCAAAGGACCTATTCTGATCCTCAGATTCAGACTCAGAGAATAATTCCCCCTCAGGGGAAAACCCAACAATGTCATCCAGCGCTTCAGAAGTCATAGGACAAACATATGTATTATCAATCAAATGCCGTGTCTTGCCAATAGCCTTGCGCGGCTCAGAACCGCCCATCCGCCTCTCCAGATCGGCCAATCTAGTAGCAAAATCAGATTGGGCATCCCAGCTAGCACGCGCCGCAACCGGAGCTGCATGTAAGCGAGAGGGAGTAGGCATTGCCTCAGGAGAAGTGGCCCTTAGCAGGGGCATCCCAGACAACCGCGCAACAGTCTGCTGGGCACAGGAAAGACAGACCTTGAAGTCGCCAGGTACAGGGGAAACCCCACAATCAGTACAGAACCGGCCTTGTCCCGAAGGAATCCCGGACTCATTGTCTTGAGAAGCCTCCATATGGTGATTATTGTGGCTCAAACAGGCCAACTGGGAATAATGCTAGAAGCAAACCCGGGATGCCCCCAATGCACCGCAAGGGAAGTGGGAGGATTTAAGATATTAAAACAATTTTTCCCTTAAACAATGTAAAGGCCGGGAGAACCACTATTTCTAAAGGCCTGGAAGACATAAGAGAGGATCCCGTAAGGCACATATATATGTAACAGTAAAGAATAAGAATAGCCCGCGAGGGCACTTACAGACCTCAAACGGAGAGACTTCAGCCGTGCAGCACTGCTGAGACAAGATGGCGCCCACAGCTATACCTCGAGGGGCGGGCCGCGGGGGAGCAACGCAGAAGGCGTCACTCGCCCCGCCCACCTATCTCCGAAGAGCGCGAAAGAGGCGCGCCCACGTGACTTAAACAGCCAGTGGCTGCGCCGAAAAGTCTGAGGTAAATGTCGCCGCCATATTCAGAGCGGTGTACAAGAGCATGGTAACAGATAAAAAGAAAATACAATTCTGTGAAATACTCACCTGTAGAATTGGTATTATTGGTATACAGTACGTCCTGCTCCAGATACTTACACTCGGGTTATCCTCCGCCAGATGGCGCTGTACTGCAGAAGAATGCGAAAACAGGCTCCTCCCGGCTCTTCAAATACCCAGGGACCTCCCACGAATCCCCAGCATTGACAAGCAGTGAACAAGAAGCCGGGAGAATTAAACCACCCAGAACAACTGGTAAAGATAGCCATGATAACAATCACCATACAGGGGATCCAGAAAAAGCAACAACAGGGTGAGGTGGAGCAGGACGTGCTGTATACCAATAATACCAATTCTACAGGTGAGTATTTCACAGAATTGTATTATTCTTAGTGTACAGTACGTCCTGCTCCAGATATAATACTTACACTCGGGACATCCAAAAGCAGTGTCCATAAGTAGGGTGGGATCCCCAACAACAATACGATCACAACAGACAGTTAAAGCACTGTCACCTGCAGAACCAGACGGCCAAGACAGCAAGCTGAGGCCCTAACATCAACGTTGTAAAAAGAAACCTTGCAAAGGAATGAAACAGAAGGCCAATGTTCGTGGCCTAACCAATCCGTTCAACAGCAACAGCAAAACCGGAGCTGAAGCCCAAGACGCATCAAGCCTGCATATAAGGAATCAAGGCGACAAGGGAGGTTCTCCTGAATAGGCCTGAGTAATAGCCTGACAATCCGATTAGCAATGAATTTGGCAGAAGCCAAGGCCAAAAAAAAGGTACCAGGAGTAACATCCATTAAGGTAACAACCAGGACCAAACTGCCCAATTCCGAGAGCGGGCGAGATTGAGCACATTCAGGATGTAATGACCCCAAGCCCCAAGGAACCTCAGTTCCCTTAAGGCAGTGGTCCCCAACCCTGTCCTCAAGGCCCACCAACAGGACAGGTTTTGCAGATCTCCACAAAGATGCACAGGTGGAGAAATTAGTGCAGCTGCAGAGCAATAGAGCTGGCTATTTGGAGATCTAAAAAACATGACATGTTGGTGGGCCTTGAGGACAGGGTTGAGGACTACTGCCTTAAGGGACACAGTGACTACTAAGAAAAAAACTGCCAACACCTGCATAAGGAATGCAGAACCACTTCCTCGACGTTGCAAGGAAGGGGGACAGCCGTGGTAAACAATATCTCAGATAATTGAACATACGACACCTACAGATGTAGAGAATCCAGCTTCAGGCGGAACTCCACCTTATCTTGGTGTATCTCAAGGAAGGAGAGCTAGGTAGACCGAAACCGCCCGCTAACACATGCCTGACCAAGGCAACAGTCACCAGAAGGACAACCTTGAGGTTAAGGACATCCAGACAGCGTCCTGAATAGGACCAAGGGACAATCCTGCAAGCAGACGGAATGAATTCAACTTCAATCCCAATAGGGACCATAGGAGTACATGGAGGACGCACATGAGCATCCCCTGAAGGAAGCCTTAACCAAGTAAGACTGAACCAGAGACTGCTAAGGCAAGGTGGACAGGGCAGAGCCTGACCCCTCAGAGAACTGAGCTGGGGAACCAACTCCAATTCATGCTGAAAGCCACACTGGAGCCTGGGAACCGAGAACGTTCAACAATAAGAGAACTAGACTCGCCCCAATAAATGTGGGTATGCCATACCCAACAACAATAGAAGAAGACGAGGAAGAGGCTTACTCCTAACCTTCCCATAGTCACCAACACCGAGACAGCTAAAACTTGTCTCCAACAAGATGTATGTTTCAGCAGACAGATCGAGTAGGCCAGGGACCATGAATTATAGTGACGTAAAGGGGGGCCCTGAGTGATCAACTGGCACTCCTGGCAAGATGCAGAACTACTGACCGCAGTATCATGTCTGCAACCACACTATACTAGGTCAACTGGGGGCCACCAGAATCACTGGTCCCCTTACCAGAGTAATGTTCCGCATAACCCTGCCTAGCAGAAGGAATGGAGAAGGACATACAGAACCGACGTCCTGTCAAGACGGCACTAAAGGCATCCGGACCACCGACATAGGATCCTGGGACAGGAAACAAAGGCCGATAGCCTGTGAAGGTGACGGGACCCTATATAAAAATCAAAATGAAAGGAATGCACACCTTAAGACAGTTGGTTGTAGATTGCAAAATAGTGTATTTAAAATAGTGCATAATTAATATATATATACATACAAAAAGATTTCATCCACATATATACAGTAGTCACATCTTGCAAAAGCCACGTGCCAAACACAGAAGTAAGCAGAAGGCTCCAAGCATTGTGGCACAATATCTATACAAAACTCTATAGAGAGATATACAACATAGTTTCCTTTAAGGAATATATCACTAGCAATACAGGGTAAGGCCACCAGATGGAGCTAAAGTACAATAGTATATACACAATCGCACTGGCTAAGCAGAGACTGAACAGTATAAGGATGATTTAAACATATACAGAATGCAATCAGAACAGCTCAACAGTCTAATAGAACAATTGCCATAATAGGGAAATACGTTACAGCATTAGCGGATCAAAAGGGTCCCAACGTTTCAGGCCAATGTGGCCTTTCCTCAGGGGAATCAGAGCGGCGCTGGAGCACAACAAACAGGGCGGCTTTTAAATAGACCTTGGCGGGCTTACCCGGCCGGCCGGCCGATGACGTCACCGGAGGCGCTCGTCCGAGCGTCAGTCCGCCGCGTCATCAGGAGGAGAGGCTGGTCCCGGGCTGCCACCCTCAACATGGCGCCTGCGCATGCGTCATGAGAAGAAGGGAAGGCAGCCGCACGGGGCCAGACACACCCCCTCCCCTACCTACGTGGAGCACAGCGATTGGCTGGAAATTATCCAGCATTAAACAGCATCACGCTGCCTCCCCTACCTACGTGGAGCACAGCGATTGGCTGGAAATTATCCAGCATTAGAAAGCATCACGCTGCCTCCCCTACCTACGTGGAGCACAGCGATTGGCTGGAAACTATCCAGCATTAAGCAACATCACACTGACAGTCCTATCGGGACAAAATATAAGGAGATATTTCTCCATAGTCACGGCAATACAATCGCCAGTACAAAGCATACGTTATACACATATTTAATGCTGCAGACACATGATACAATACATAGTAGCAGACAGTCCATAGTATGTTCCATGTCCCTTCCAGCGCTATAGCGCCGGCTGTCAGAACTTCTCATCACATGTAGTTTACAGTTGTCAAAAGTATGTGGCAGAGGAGATTTCTTAAAGAGATATTAATGCCGCCCAAGGTCAATATGTAGGTAAGCCATCATAGGTCCAGAATCTTAAAGAGATATACAAAATTACACAAATTAAACCGCCATTGTTGTGCCCCTTAGCCAGAAATAATATTTTAAAGAATAGAAATATATACAAACATATATACAAAAACAGTGAAGTGAAAGATTAGTGATTAAAAACATAACTATGTACAATTGAGAGTCTCCCTACTGAACACACAAAGGAAACAATGTATACCATTTTTTTACTCAGGAGGGAATGTTCAATATGTGCCATATTCTTTAAAGATTCAGAAATAGCACATATAGTCACAATCCTCATTTAATCCTGTCGGTTGTAATGTATTGAGCTTATAAATCCAATATGTCTCCCGTTGCAGGAGTTTACGAGTCAGGTCGCCTCCCCTTTTGGGGCGTATCACCTTCTCTACAACTGTATACCTCAACTGGGTGATTTGGTGCCCAAACTCATAAAAATGTTTTGTGAGAGAGGAGTCCAGATTACCTCTCCTAATATCCGACCTATGTTCACCTATTCTTGTTTTAACTTCCCGTGAGGTCTGGCCAATATAGGCCAGCCCACATGGGCATTTAATCATGTAGACCACGCATTTAGTATTACAGTTAAAGAAATCATTTAAAGGGAATTTTTCCCCGGTCCTTGGATGGTTAATTGTTTTTGTAGTCAATACATAGCTACATTGGGTGCAATGGCCACACGGGTACATGCCCACTGGTTTGGGGAGTGAGGAAAGCCAATTTTGACTATCCTCATTGGCCTCTTCTAATGTAAAGTCTGCTTTAATAAGTCTATCCCGAATACTACAGGACTTTTTATAGGCCATCATAGGGGGATCTTTAAATACTTCCTGTAGCCTTTGGTCACTACCAAGTATTGACCAGTGGCGCCTGATAATATGTTTGATCTTATTAGATTGTGTAGAGTACGTAAGAACCACAGGGATTCGTCCCTCATTCTTTTTGGGGTTATATGTAAGTAGGTCTGCTCTACATTTATCTTTAGCCTTATTTTGATTAGAACTTACTTTTTCTGGTCTATACCCCCGTGATAAGAAGTTTTTCTTCATTTCCTCTGATCTAATATCAAACAGTTCATCAGTGTCCACAATACGTCTTACTCGTAGAAACTGGCTATATGGTAAGTTATCCACAAGTTCTCTAGGGTGAAAACTATCAGATTTAAGATAGGTGTTCCTATCGGTCGGTTTTTTAAAAATATCAGTCCTAAGTTGATGGTCCTCTATCCTCACTAGAACATCCAGAAAATGTACCTTTTCTACACTTGCATCCAACGAAAGTTTAATAGTCGGTCTTGACTGGTTCAAAGTAGAGTGGAATGCTTCTAAGGTTGACATTGGTCCCTGCCAGATTAAAAAAATGTCGTCAATATATCGACGCCACATAAGGGCATGTACCTGATAATCTGTAGAAGAATAGACATGTTCCTGCTCAAAATCCGCCATGTATAAGTTCGCATAGCTTGGAGCCATATTTGCCCCCATTGCCGTACCCTGTCGCTGTAAATAGAACTGGTTATTAAACATAAAATAGTTCTTCTTCAGAATAATACTCAATAGAGTAATGGCAAAATTATGCATATCTGTTGGGATATTTAAGTCCCGTAGGCGTTTAGCAATCACCCCTATACCTTCATCGTGTGGGATTGCGGTATACAAGCTCGTGACGTCCATTGTGGCCAAAACACAGTGATCAGGTAACTGTCCCAGAGTTGATATATGCTGTAGGAAGTGTGTAGTATCTGAAAGGTATGAAGGCATAGTTACAACTAATGGCTGTAAAATCTGATCAATAAAAATGGCAAGGGGTTGAAAAATCGATTCACTCCCCGCCACTATTGGGCGTCCCGGCGGGTTGACTATGTCCTTATGGATTTTTGGCAAACAATAGAATAAGGGAACCAGGGGGTATTTATTCGTCAAGAAGGTGAATAATTTACTATCAATAGTGCCATGTTCTTTTGCTTGTTCAAGTATGGCATCAATTTCTTGTTTAATAGATAGTGTAGGATCCTGTGCCACCCTCTCATAGACTGCTGGATCATTAAGTTGTTTCATTACTTCACTGTAATACTTAAGTTTATCTTGAATTACTATCGCTCCCCCCTTATCCGCTTGTTTAATAATTATATTTGGATCTTGTTGTAACTGCTTAAGTGCCATCATTTCCTGTTTAGAGATATTTGAACGAAAAGGTTTATAGGAAACAGATCTATTCCACTGTATCTGATTAATATCTCTTTCCACCAATTTAATGTATGTTTCAACACTATGGCACGACGTAGGGGGAGACCATGTGCTTTTTGCCCTACATTTAGTCAGATCCACTCCAGGTATGGTTGTTAAGTCAGGGTTATCTCTTTGTTCCATATTAGCAAAAAATGCTTTCGTTCTTAGGGTCCTGAACAACTTCTGCAAACTAAGGTCAGTATCTAATTTATCACCCCCAAAAGTAGGTACAAACCCCAGCCCTCGATTAAGTACCTGTTCCTCCGTGGCTGTAAGGTCCCTAGTGGATAAATTAACCACTAACGAGGCTGGGACGATTGGCTCCGCGTCTCGTAGCGTTTCCGTGAGGGTGTCTGGCGACCGTCTCCGTTTACTTGTGAGGCCGCGCCGGGGCCTTTTTTGTCGAACCGGACCCGGCGTCTTGGTCCTAAAAAAGGGGGGGCTGAGGAGGTGGAGGCACTGCTATCAGTATCAGACTGATGTTCCTGTCGTGTAGTATTAGTATACTGGAAGCGCCTACGGTTCAGATCTTTCCAAGAGTATACTCTACCTTCCTGGTAATCTAAGGCATCACGTTTATATTTATTGAGTTTAAACTGAAATGTGTCTTGCCTATATTTCTCCAAGGTAATTTTACACTGATCTAGATATTCCCTAAATTCATCAATCTTAAGGCCAGTTTCTAGCTTGGATTTCAATGTCCCAATCGTTTGTTCAAATGTTTTTAGTTCACTCTGAATCCCTTTAATAGTTAAAGTGATCAGATCAAGACTACACTTATTCAGTATTTTCTGCCAGTTTTCTACAAATTCTTTATTGTTCTGACAGAAAGTGGGTCTGATTGCTAATCTCAGGCCCCTTGGTATACGTTTTACTCGAAGGTATTCGATAAGAGTGTCAGAATGTAATAAATATTGGATTTTTTTACGTTCAATTACCTCAAACTGTTTTTTAACAGATGTCAAATCTGTCAAAAAAGGACTATCCGTTCTAGTGTATTCAGTCAGGAGACTGTCAATATCCTCCTGGCTATAAGCCAGTGTATCCGCTTGCTGCTGTGTAATGCTATTGATATCTTCAAATGACATGATATGTCAATTACACTTAAATCGAGGGGAAATGAGAGGAAAAATTGTAGACTTGGGTGCTGGGATTGCCTAGGGAAACACAAACATAGAAAATTTAAGATTTCAGCAAGCCCGCACACCAATACTCAGTTCAATTATCAGCAATGGGTGCAAATCCTCATAATAAAGATCCCTTTCCCAATGGAGATCCCAAATCCATATATAAAAATCAAAATGAAAGGAATGCACACCTTAAGACAGTTGGTTGTAGATTGCAAAATAGTGTATTTAAAATAGTGCATAATTAATATATATATACATACAAAAAGATTTCATCCACATATATACAGTAGTCACATCTTGCAAAAGCCACGTGCCAAACACAGAAGTAAGCAGAAGGCTCCAAGCATTGTGGCACAATATCTATACAAAACTCTATAGAGAGATATACAACATAGTTTCCTTTAAGGAATATATCACTAGCAATACAGGGTAAGGCCACCAGATGGAGCTAAAGTACAATAGTATATACACAATCGCACTGGCTAAGCAGAGACTGAACAGTATAAGGATGATTTAAACATATACAGAATGCAATCAGAACAGCTCAACAGTCTAATAGAACAATTGCCATAATAGGGAAATACGTTACAGCATTAGCGGATCAAAAGGGTCCCAACGTTTCAGGCCAATGTGGCCTTTCCTCAGGGGAATCAGAGCGGCGCTGGAGCACAACAAACAGGGCGGCTTTTAAATAGACCTTGGCGGGCTTACCCGGCCGGCCGGCCGATGACGTCACCGGAGGCGCTCCAGCGCCGCTCTGATTCCCCTGAGGAAAGGCCACATTGGCCTGAAACGTTGGGACCCTTTTGATCCGCTAATGCTGTAACGTATTTCCCTATTATGGCAATTGTTCTATTAGACTGTTGAGCTGTTCTGATTGCATTCTGTATATGTTTAAATCATCCTTATACTGTTCAGTCTCTGCTTAGCCAGTGCGATTGTGTATATACTATTGTACTTTAGCTCCATCTGGTGGCCTTACCCTGTATTGCTAGTGATATATTCCTTAAAGGAAACTATGTTGTATATCTCTCTATAGAGTTTTGTATAGATATTGTGCCACAATGCTTGGAGCCTTCTGCTTACTTCTGTGTTTGGCACGTGGCTTTTGCAAGATGTGACTACTGTATATATGTGGATGAAATCTTTTTGTATGTATATATATATTAATTATGCACTATTTTAAATACACTATTTTGCAATCTACAACCAACTGTCTTAAGGTGTGCATTCCTTTCATTTTGATTTTTATATATGGATTTGGGATCTCCATTGGGAAAGGGATCTTTATTATGAGGATTTGCACCCATTGCTGATAATTGAACTGAGTATTGGTGTGCGGGCTTGCTGAAATCTTAAATTTTCTATGTTTGTGTTTCCCTAGGCAATCCCAGCACCCAAGTCTACAATTTTTCCTCTCATTTCCCCTCGATTTAAGTGTAATTGACATATCATGTCATTTGAAGATATCAATAGCATTACACAGCAGCAAGCGGATACACTGGCTTATAGCCAGGAGGATATTGACAGTCTCCTGACTGAATACACTAGAACGGATAGTCCTTTTTTGACAGATTTGACATCTGTTAAAAAACAGTTTGAGGTAATTGAACGTAAAAAAATCCAATATTTATTACATTCTGACACTCTTATCGAATACCTTCGAGTAAAACGTATACCAAGGGGCCTGAGATTAGCAATCAGACCCACTTTCTGTCAGAACAATAAAGAATTTGTAGAAAACTGGCAGAAAATACTGAATAAGTGTAGTCTTGATCTGATCACTTTAACTATTAAAGGGATTCAGAGTGAACTAAAAACATTTGAACAAACGATTGGGACATTGAAATCCAAGCTAGAAACTGGCCTTAAGATTGATGAATTTAGGGAATATCTAGATCAGTGTAAAATTACCTTGGAGAAATATAGGCAAGACACATTTCAGTTTAAACTCAATAAATATAAACGTGATGCCTTAGATTACCAGGAAGGTAGAGTATACTCTTGGAAAGATCTGAACCGTAGGCGCTTCCAGTATACTAATACTACACGACAGGAACATCAGTCTGATACTGATAGCAGTGCCTCCACCTCCTCAGCCCCCCCTTTTTTAGGACCAAGACGCCGGGTCCGGTTCGACAAAAAAGGCCCCGGCGCGGCCTCACAAGTAAACGGAGACGGTCGCCAGACACCCTCACGGAAACGCTACGAGACGCGGAGCCAATCGTCCCAGCCTCGTTAGTGGTTAATTTATCCACTAGGGACCTTACAGCCACGGAGGAACAGGTACTTAATCGAGGGCTGGGGTTTGTACCTACTTTTGGGGGTGATAAATTAGATACTGACCTTAGTTTGCAGAAGTTGTTCAGGACCCTAAGAACGAAAGCATTTTTTGCTAATATGGAACAAAGAGATAACCCTGACTTAACAACCATACCTGGAGTGGATCTGACTAAATGTAGGGCAAAAAGCACATGGTCTCCCCCTACGTCGTGCCATAGTGTTGAAACATACATTAAATTGGTGGAAAGAGATATTAATCAGATACAGTGGAATAGATCTGTTTCCTATAAACCTTTTCGTTCAAATATCTCTAAACAGGAAATGATGGCACTTAAGCAGTTACAACAAGATCCAAATATAATTATTAAACAAGCGGATAAGGGGGGAGCGATAGTAATTCAAGATAAACTTAAGTATTACAGTGAAGTAATGAAACAACTTAATGATCCAGCAGTCTATGAGAGGGTGGCACAGGATCCTACACTATCTATTAAACAAGAAATTGATGCCATACTTGAACAAGCAAAAGAACATGGCACTATTGATAGTAAATTATTCACCTTCTTGACGAATAAATACCCCCTGGTTCCCTTATTCTATTGTTTGCCAAAAATCCATAAGGACATAGTCAACCCGCCGGGACGCCCAATAGTGGCGGGGAGTGAATCGATTTTTCAACCCCTTGCCATTTTTATTGATCAGATTTTACAGCCATTAGTTGTAACTATGCCTTCATACCTTTCAGATACTACACACTTCCTACAGCATATATCAACTCTGGGACAGTTACCTGATCACTGTGTTTTGGCCACAATGGACGTCACGAGCTTGTATACCGCAATCCCACACGATGAAGGTATAGGGGTGATTGCTAAACGCCTACGGGACTTAAATATCCCAACAGATATGCATAATTTTGCCATTACTCTATTGAGTATTATTCTGAAGAAGAACTATTTTATGTTTAATAACCAGTTCTATTTACAGCGACAGGGTACGGCAATGGGGGCAAATATGGCTCCAAGCTATGCGAACTTATACATGGCGGATTTTGAGCAGGAACATGTCTATTCTTCTACAGATTATCAGGTACATGCCCTTATGTGGCGTCGATATATTGACGACATTTTTTTAATCTGGCAGGGACCAATGTCAACCTTAGAAGCATTCCACTCTACTTTGAACCAGTCAAGACCGACTATTAAACTTTCGTTGGATGCAAGTGTAGAAAAGGTACATTTTCTGGATGTTCTAGTGAGGATAGAGGACCATCAACTTAGGACTGATATTTTTAAAAAACCGACCGATAGGAACACCTATCTTAAATCTGATAGTTTTCACCCTAGAGAACTTGTGGATAACTTACCATATAGCCAGTTTCTACGAGTAAGACGTATTGTGGACACTGATGAACTGTTTGATATTAGATCAGAGGAAATGAAGAAAAACTTCTTATCACGGGGGTATAGACCAGAAAAAGTAAGTTCTAATCAAAATAAGGCTAAAGATAAATGTAGAGCAGACCTACTTACATATAACCCCAAAAAGAATGAGGGACGAATCCCTGTGGTTCTTACGTACTCTACACAATCTAATAAGATCAAACATATTATCAGGCGCCACTGGTCAATACTTGGTAGTGACCAAAGGCTACAGGAAGTATTTAAAGATCCCCCTATGATGGCCTATAAAAAGTCCTGTAGTATTCGGGATAGACTTATTAAAGCAGACTTTACATTAGAAGAGGCCAATGAGGATAGTCAAAATTGGCTTTCCTCACTCCCCAAACCAGTGGGCATGTACCCGTGTGGCCATTGCACCCAATGTAGCTATGTATTGACTACAAAAACAATTAACCATCCAAGGACCGGGGAAAAATTCCCTTTAAATGATTTCTTTAACTGTAATACTAAATGCGTGGTCTACATGATTAAATGCCCATGTGGGCTGGCCTATATTGGCCAGACCTCACGGGAAGTTAAAACAAGAATAGGTGAACATAGGTCGGATATTAGGAGAGGTAATCTGGACTCCTCTCTCACAAAACATTTTTATGAGTTTGGGCACCAAATCACCCAGTTGAGGTATACAGTTGTAGAGAAGGTGATACGCCCCAAAAGGGGAGGCGACCTGACTCGTAAACTCCTGCAACGGGAGACATATTGGATTTATAAGCTCAATACATTACAACCGACAGGATTAAATGAGGATTGTGACTATATGTGCTATTTCTGAATCTTTAAAGAATATGGCACATATTGAACATTCCCTCCTGAGTAAAAAAATGGTATACATTGTTTCCTTTGTGTGTTCAGTAGGGAGACTCTCAATTGTACATAGTTATGTTTTTAATCACTAATCTTTCACTTCACTGTTTTTGTATATATGTTTGTATATATTTCTATTCTTTAAAATATTATTTCTGGCTAAGGGGCACAACAATGGCGGTTTAATTTGTGTAATTTTGTATATCTCTTTAAGATTCTGGACCTATGATGGCTTACCTACATATTGACCTTGGGCGGCATTAATATCTCTTTAAGAAATCTCCTCTGCCACATACTTTTGACAACTGTAAACTACATGTGATGAGAAGTTCTGACAGCCGGCGCTATAGCGCTGGAAGGGACATGGAACATACTATGGACTGTCTGCTACTATGTATTGTATCATGTGTCTGCAGCATTAAATATGTGTATAACGTATGCTTTGTACTGGCGATTGTATTGCCGTGACTATGGAGAAATATCTCCTTATATTTTGTCCCGATAGGACTGTCAGTGTGATGTTGCTTAATGCTGGATAGTTTCCAGCCAATCGCTGTGCTCCACGTAGGTAGGGGAGGCAGCGTGATGCTTTCTAATGCTGGATAATTTCCAGCCAATCGCTGTGCTCCACGTAGGTAGGGGAGGCAGCGTGATGCTGTTTAATGCTGGATAATTTCCAGCCAATCGCTGTGCTCCACGTAGGTAGGGGAGGGGGTGTGTCTGGCCCCGTGCGGCTGCCTTCCCTTCTTCTCATGACGCATGCGCAGGCGCCATGTTGAGGGTGGCAGCCCGGGACCAGCCTCTCCTCCTGATGACGCGGCGGACTGACGCTCGGACGAGCGCCTCCGGTGACGTCATCGGCCGGCCGGCCGGGTAAGCCCGCCAAGGTCTATTTAAAAGCCGCCCTGTTTGTTGTGCTCCAGCGCCGCTCTGATTCCCCTGAGGAAAGGCCACATTGGCCTGAAACGTTGGGACCCTTTTGATCCGCTAATGCTGTAACGTATTTCCCTATTATGGCAATTGTTCTATTAGACTGTTGAGCTGTTCTGATTGCATTCTGTATATGTTTAAATCATCCTTATACTGTTCAGTCTCTGCTTAGCCAGTGCGATTGTGTATATACTATTGTACTTTAGCTCCATCTGGTGGCCTTACCCTGTATTGCTAGTGATATATTCCTTAAAGGAAACTATGTTGTATATCTCTCTATAGAGTTTTGTATAGATATTGTGCCACAATGCTTGGAGCCTTCTGCTTACTTCTGTGTTTGGCACGTGGCTTTTGCAAGATGTGACTACTGTATATATGTGGATGAAATCTTTTTGTATGTATATATATATTAATTATGCACTATTTTAAATACACTATTTTGCAATCTACAACCAACTGTCTTAAGGTGTGCATTCCTTTCATTTTGATTTTTATATATGGATTTGGGATCTCCATTGGGAAAGGGATCTTTATTATGAGGATTTGCACCCATTGCTGATAATTGAACTGAGTATTGGTGTGCGGGCTTGCTGAAATCTTAAATTTTCTAAGGTGACGGGACCCAACAGATCCATGACTGGTTGGACTCCATAACGACACAGGGATTAGCACATCCTGTCGCAGAGGGGCTTCGCCGAGCTAATATCACTAACATGCAGGGAGCATTGTCTCCGCCCAGAAGGGAACATAGACACTCCCTGGAAGGTCCGCCAGCTCCAGGCCCCTTCCAATGGTTAATGTAGTACTTCTGTCGTCAGACGGACCGAGCAACCCCAGCCTGGCAATTCCGGAGGGGGAACGGCCAAGCGAGAAGAGCCAACTGAAAAATGCTTTCTGCTTAGACTTCCATAGACGTAAGGCACCTCTAAGGCCCCACCAACACCAAACTCGCCGGGAGTTTTTGGAAGAATCCATCCCCTCAACCTGAAAGGTTGGCGTCCATGGTGGCCGCCTCCAGGAAGGCAAGAGGGAACTGCCCCCAGACAGGTCCCACGAGTTCATTCACTTTCAAGAGAAAGAACGTCATACAGGAGGGAAGGCCCACAGGCCCTGCTCCCGGAGTGCTGGATCCCTGTCCTATGCTTACCACTAGAAGTCGCAGACGGCCCAAGGGAACTAAGCATAAGGGACCTCTTTAGCTGCTTGGGCTCCTGCTGAGCAAGTTAACCATGGCCCACCAGTTGCATCCCTGCCTGGTTAAGAAACCGGGACAGTAGTGAGGGACTGGGCCCATGATACCAGAATGCCCACCTAATTGCTGAAAGGGGGAGAATCTGGTTTGAACCTGATCCAGAATCATTCCTATTAATGGAGTCACCACTTTAGGGAACAGCGAGGACTCGAGGTGATTGAACACCCATCCAAATGATTCCCAATGGCCCGCCAGCCGGGTATCCAACTATCCTGACTCAGAGACAGGGAAGTGAGGAAGGGCGTCCGGGTAAACATCGCACGGACGTCCCTTGGTCTCAGAGACATCACCATCGACAGCACCTGAGTGACACTCTAGGAATTGAAGAGAGGCCAGATAGCAGGGCCACAATTAACAGTGTTGGACTTCCAACACGAACCTGGAAAGCCTCAGAGATCTGAGGGCACAGGGATGTAAACATAAGCATTGAAGAGTGCTCCAGGCGGCAAGACGCCCACTGGGCGCAAGGTGCTGATGGCCAAACTCAAGAGAATCCATGCAGGAAACTGCCTGTAATTAGAGAATTGCTGTGAATCCAGAATGGGCCACCTGACCCATCCCTTGGGGGGCTGTGGGAGGTGGTATATCGGCCCTTGCCTCTGCCTATTACGGGCAATCTGCAAGAGACCCTCAGACCTTGCAGGCCTAACATGGCTTGAGCCAGCAACCAAACAGGGGGAGAGACCAGGAGTACCTGGGGTCTGATAAAGAACTGGGGAAGGCAGTGCAGCAAACTCTATCCTGTATCTGGAGGACACCACCTCCTGATCCGCCAGAGTGAGGCGAAATGCCTCCTGATAAGAGCAAGGTGCTGCAGTCATCCCCTCACCCAGCCGGGCGAGGGCGCCCCGTCATGCTTGAGGGGGTTTGGTGGAAGATTTGGGCTTAGCCGGAGGGGCCAGAGCGTTGCCTGCTGCTCGTGGGAAAAGAGTCTGCCCCAAAAATCCGGAAAAACACCCCTGGTTCCTGTTTAACACTAAGGTGGGGTTGCTCCTGCCTCGAGGGGGACGGGACGGCCGTCTGCGAAGGGGTGATTTGCCCTTTTTTCCGAACAGGTCTAGACGGGCCCCAAATAGGCGTCGCCCTCTGAAGGGGAGCCCAGTAAGAGTCTTTTTTGTAGCATCATCAGCACCCCACTGTCGAAGCCAGAGCAGGCGACGGATAGCCACCGCAAGGGCGGAAGTTCTTGCACACATTCTAATTGCGTCCTCAAGCGCCAATAGAATAAACTTCACAAGTACATCACAATTGGAGAGTGCACTGAACACCTCCCAAGGGAGATCCTCGGGGTGATGATCGAACAATTTTTTTGATGAGGGTTCTAGCGGCCACCGCAGTAATGGCTGCGGCACAGGCCGGACGCAGCGCCGTCCCGGCACAGGAAAAGGCATGGGAGACCAGCAGCTCAATGCGTCGGTCCTCAGCATCCCGAAGGGAGCTATAGGCAGGGGTTGTACTAAAGGGGGGGTTAGGGACCCCTATGATCGGCGCATCCACCACGGGGGGTGACGACCAGCAATTAACCACCTCAAGGGGAAATGGGTATTTCCAATCCCAGTCCCCTGGAACCCCTGGAAGTTTACTGGGGCATTCCCATTCTTTGAGGACAAGAGAATTGAAATTAGCCTGCTCTAAAAATTCCAAACGTGTAGTCGCCATATGGAAACGCTCCCCTCTAGGCTTGGGGACCTGACCGGGGGGAGAGATAGACAGTGCCTTAAAGACCTTAAAGTGGACCAACACCCAGGATTTTGACTATCCTGGGTTTTGGTCCACTTTGGGGGGCACCCCGATTGGGGGTGCCCCGCTGTGTGAAACCCCCCAGAAAGCTCCAAAAACTAACCTCACCACGGGAGGCGCGCGGGAGGTAAGTTTTTGGGGGGGTTTGGGGGGTTTCACCCCACGGGAAATCCCGATCTCGGATGTCCCGCGGTGAGGGAGGTGATCGGCCCGGGAATCTTATAGATTCCCGGGCCGATCACCCCTGGGTGTTGGTCCACTTTAAACAGGTCGTCCGTGTCACACTGGCCCCAGTATTCCGGGACAGAATCATCGTGAGTCCTCGTCATCTCATCAGAAGAGCTGGAGTCAGAGAACAATTCCCCTTCTTCAGAAGGGGTATAGTCACACGGAGTAACAAACCCCTCAGTTCTCATAGAGCATACAGAAACATGGGGCGATAGGTGCCGCTTCCTACCAGGGCCCATACGCTCTGACAACCTGGCAATAATCTGTTCAGCCGTAGGCAGTCTGGAAGGGCCGGCAAGCTGCAATTCTCCACTTGTAGGCGACTCAGCAGGAGAGAGATTTATGCCTGGGGAGATAGGTGAATTGAAGCTAGGTGTAGCCACTGGCCGACCTGATTGCAGGGCCAGTGCTTGCTCGGCACAGGGTACGCAGACCCGTGCCCTGTCAGCATAAGCATGGGGTTGTCCACACGCTATACACCGCCGGTCTTATCCCGGAGGGACCCCGGTCACATAATTCTGAGATGCCTCCATATGGTGATTAATCAAAGGCACAATATGCCGGTAGGGATTTACACTCTAAGTAACCCTGGATGCCCCAAGACCCGCTATGGAAGTGGGAGAATTTAACAAGGCCCGCTATAATTTAACACTGGGCCGGGAGAAGCCAATGGTGTTCACCAGTCTGAAAGACATAATGGGAATAAAGGGTGTCAGAGCCATGCGCAGTAAGAAGGATCATGAAAATCGCCCGCTAGGGCACTTACAGACCAAGGGGGGAGGAGGACCGCCACCGCGCGTGCGACCAGCATCAAAATGGCGCCAAAGCGAACCTCGAAGGGCGGGCCAGAGCGTCCAGTGAAGCGGAGCGTGCCAACCTATGTCCCCGCCCCCCCCCCCCAAAGAGCGCGAAGCTCTGAGGTGGATACAAACTGTTATAGGAGCGGAGTGAATGGGACACTAGAGGAGATGATTTGCCAATGAAGACACCGCAGCGTCTGAGGCGGCTTACACAATAGGAACTAAAGTAGGAACTAACTGCGCGGTTCTGACCCCTGGGATACTAGTCCGTTCAGACTAAGGCCATAACGTGTAAAACATACACAAGACCTTGCTACACACACACACATACCCCCCCCCCTTTCTTTCCCCCCGGACTACGGGGGGAACGAGGGAGGATGGCGAACCTTTGTATAGGGCCCACCGCTACACGGGGCATGGGATAATAGCGCGGGAGGGCATCCTCTAGAGGCTCACCATCAGCCTAAATCGCCTACCCTTTGGTGGGGGACTGCGGTGGAGCATGGCTCCATAAGCACACAAGGTGCTGCTTACCTTCACCCAACTGACGCAGCCCAAGCTGGGAGGCACATCACAGGGAGAACGGGTGGGAATAGTCCAACAGGGCCCAGGCTTGATAGCCCCGCTCACCTGCGAGAGAGTGATACTTCATGTCTTCGCAGTCCCTGGGTATTTGAAGGGCCGGGAGGAGCCTGTTTTCGCATTCTTCTGCAGTACAGCGCCATCTGGCGGAGGATAACCCGAGTGTAAGTATTATATCTGAAGCAGGACGTACTGTATACTAAGAATAACAGTGCAACCAATTCAAACGGGGATCACTGCATAATGTGCCCCGCATACGCCAGAGCATGAAAAACAAATGGTGCCACACAATACATGATACACGATATATATGAAACCCCCCCCCCCCGTTCCCCTAAGGGACTCAGAGGAACGAGGGGAGTCAGTGGTAATCCACAAGGGAACCCCCTATTGAGGGACAAGCACACGAAATGTGGGCAGGGCATCCTATGAACCGTCTACCCTTTGGTGGGGGAGTTGCGGCGGAGCACAGATCCTTAGCACCTAAATATGGTGCTGTCTACCTTCACCCGAACGCTACAGCCAAGGCTGGGAGGCAGTAAAATAAAGACATAACGGGTGGGAATAGCTCCACAGGTCCATAAGACCCCGCTCACCTGCCTGAAAGAGAGAGCCACTTTCTCGTCCTGGCAGTCCGAGACTGCAGAGAAAATCTGGGGTTCTGTGGGAGTTGGCTCGGTATATATAGGCCGGGAGGGGCCATTTTTTCTGCTCTGCAGTCACGTGACATCTGAAGATGAATAACCCATGTGTAAGGATATCTTTCGGAACGGGACGGGATGTACACTAAGAATAACTGCATTACATTTTATAATCAGAAACAAACTTTACGAGAGAAACATGATAAATCATTATTAAAAGCTAAGAAACTCACCTGAAGATCTTCTAGTATAGTATGGTATGGTTGAAGAAGGGACACTTCTAGATATTTTATAAAAGACAGGAACTCTCGCTTCTCTAACTCACTAGAGGAATGGAATTCCTAAAAGGTAAAACAGTTTGGCATTTATTCTACCAACTATAAAACAAGGATAATTATACAAGCAAAACTTTTTTTTTCTTTACTTTCAGTGCCATTTGCTGGGAGCTGAAAAGATAGCCAAACTAGCTTAAAAGAAGTTCAAATTCCAAAGGTTTGAAAACTAAAAACCAAGTCTGCTGCCCTAAAACACAGACAGGAAACTCACCCCTCCATGTGCGAGACAGCCACACAGATAGAGTGACCCACCAAACAACCCCTAAAATTTCTAGCAGTAACATCAAGCGACTCTTCAACCATTCGAAGTATCACCTCCCTACTGACATGTCATGGCAAGTCCCAAGAGAGGAAAAATCCCTGTTGGACTTACCGGTAGCGTTTTTTCTTCGAATACTTAAGCATGACCCATGGAGAGAAAAGAGGCTCCAGCCCCTGGGAGGAAACACAAATTGAACAGAGGTTAAAACCCCACCCCTTCCTCCCCACCTCAGTCTTAGGCAAGTAACATTAGGCAAACCAGAAGACATAGGAGGGAACTAAGGGTTCATGCTGAAGGATTCATAGAAAAACTGTTACCAGTAAGTCTAACATGGATTTTCTCCCTTCATCCTTCAGCACGACCCATGGAAAGGATTAGGCAAGTAATTATACCTCAGAGATGGGAAGCTGCAACTAAGACCCTTGTACCAAAAGGCCTGATGCTTTGCAGATAGGCGATCTAGTCTATAGTGCTTGAGGAAGGTGTGGGGTGATGACCACTGCTTTACAAATCTCTTCTATAGAGGCACCTGCCCTTTTTGCTCCTGAAGCAGGTATGGCTCTGGTTGAGTGTGCAAAAACATGTGGATGAGAACTTCTCTGGATGTATATGCTTGTACAATAGTCTGTTTTGCGCAGAAGGGAGATCTAGTTTATAGTGTGTCAGGAAATTGTAGGGTGATGGCCACATTGCTGCCTTACTGATCTCTTCTATATAGGTACCAGTCCTCTCTATCAAGAAAGCTGACCTGGTTCTGGTTGAATGCGCAGAAACCTGAGGATTAGGAGTCCTCTGGGCAAATAAGCCTGTACATAGTCTGTTTTATTAATTTGGCACAGTTAATTTTGAGACATTTAGGCCTCTTTTATTTTGTCGTTATAAAAAGTTATTCAGCTAACCGCCATTCCCTGATCTCTCTCATTTTTTAAAAATAATTAATGCTCTTCCCATCTAAAAATAAAAGCTCCTGATCCTGCCTTAGCTGGCATGTCAGGAGTACTATATATTGGGGCCTGTTATTAGAGGTAGCATCTTTGGCAAAAAAATACAATTCTGTGATTACTCACCTGTAGAATTGATTTTATGGTAATCCAGTACAGGTTGCTATATCTGTAATTCATTACATTTGGGTAATCCGCCACCAGGTGGCGCAGTCGACTGCAGGAAGACTTGTGGCTCCTCCCGGCCCATAAAAGGGCAGGAATTACCCAGAAGACCCAGTGTTTGAAAAGCAGTCATGCTAAAAGCCGGGAGGCAATACCATGTTAGAGAAAACACAATTCTGTGAGAACTCACCTGTAGAATTGGTTTTTCTGGGGATCCATTCCAGACCCTCCTTACACTTGGGATTACTTCCTTGCCCGATGTGACTGCAAGACAAAAAAAGGCGTGGCCCCTCCCGGCCCCATAAGTAGCAGCTGCCTCCCAAACAAGATCAGTACTTAAAAAGTAGTAAAACATAAATCAGAGGCAGGCCGGGAGGCCCCCTTATAGGAGACAATGTTACCTCACACCGAACTCCACTTAAATTCTCTCAAATATACTCTCTCTTTTTTATTATTATTATTATTATCATTAAATGCCAATGAAATAATAAATAACCATCAAAAAAGCATCAAAACATAGATCATGACCCAAAAAGGGTGGGCTGGAAGGTCTGGAATGGATCCCCAGAAAAAAACAATTCTACAGGTGAGTTCTCACAGAATTGTGTTTTTTCTTCCGATCCATTCCAGACCCTCCTTACACTTGGGATCTCCAAAAGCAGTGCCATCTAAGGGCGGGATCCCCAGCGCAGAACAGCAGATAGCTTATTTCACTACCGCCTGAAGAATCTTTCGATCAACCACAGCGTCAGCTGAGACCCTAACATCTACCTAGTAAAATTTGGTAAATGTATGAACCGAAGACCAGGTGGCAGCTTTACAAACCTGTTCCACCGAGGCATGATGCTGAAAAGCCAAGGAAGCACCAATAGCCCTAGTGGAATGGGCCGTGACCCGAAAAGGGGGTTCCTTTCCCTTGGCCGAGTAGGCTCTTCCCACTGCCTGCCTAATCCACTTACTGACAGTGGATTTAGCTGGCGGAAGCCCCTTTCTCGGCCCTTCCGATATAACAAAAAGAAAATCCGACTTCCAGAAGGATTCCGTAGCTGCCATGTAATATCTTATGGCTCTGACTACATCCAAAGAATGAAGCACCCTTTCCTTAGCATTAGCCGGAACTGGGCATAAAGAAGGTAGATTTACCTCCTTATTAAGGTGAAAAGGTGAGACGACCTTAGGTAAAAAATCAGGCTTAAACCGAAAAACTACCTTGTCTCTGTCTAACTCAAAATAAGGCGACCTCATACATAAGGCAGCTAATTCAGAAACTCGCCGCACAGAGGCGATTGCCACCAAAAATATCACCTTAAGCATCAAAATGCTCAATGGAGCGTCAATCATAGGCTCGAAAGGAGCCCCCTGGAAAGCCGATAGTACCAAATTCAAGTCCCACACCGGTAAAATAGGCTTGCGTGGTGGTCGGACATGACTGACTCCCTGAAAAAAAAGTTCTAATGAGTCTATTACTAGCGATAGACTTCTGGAAAAAAATAGATAAGGCCGAGACCTGCCCCTTTAGGGTGCTTAAATGTAGGCCCATTTCTAAACCATCCTGCAGAAATTCTAAAATTCTAGAAACCAAATATCTTCTGCATGAAATCTTCCTAGACTCACACCAGGAAATGCACGCCCACCAGACCCTGTAGTAAATCTTGGCAGATGTCTTCTTCCGGGCCTGAATCATGGAATGAATAACCTTAGCTGATAAACCTCTCTCTGCTAAGATCGAGGTCTCAATAGCCAGGCCGTCAAAGCCAGCATCTGTAAATTCAGATGCTGAAGCGCCCCCTGTGTGAGAATGTCTGGATCGTCTGGCAGGCGCCAATGATCTACCGACATCCTTACTATGTCTGAAAACCAGCTTCTCCTTGGCCAGCGAGGAGCCACCAAAATGGTTGGTACCCCCTCCTGAGCCATCTTCCTTAGTACACGACCCAGGAGCCGGAGCGGGGGAAAAACGTACAGGAGCTTGAACCTTGCCCAAGATGTTGACAGGGCGTCCGTTGCTATGGCCAGAGGGTCCCTTGACAGGGACATGAACTTCAGCCGTTTGTGATTGTGTCTGGATGCAAAGAGATCCACCTCCGGACAACCCCAGCGAAGGCAAAGAGCTTGAAAGATCTTCTGACTGAGAGACCATTCTCCCCGACGCAGCGACCCCCTGCTCAAGGAGTCTGCCTCCTGGTTCTCTACCCCCGGGATGTAAACTGCCGAGATGCAGAGAACATGCTCCTCTGCCCAAACCAGAATCCGGCTTACTTCCCTTAGGGCACTCTTGCTCCGAGTACCCCCCTGATGGTTGATATAGGCTACCGCCATCCGATTGTCTGACTGGACTTGGACAGCCTGTCCCTTTAAACTGGAGGTCAGATACTGAAGCACTAGCCAGATTGCTATTAACTCCAAAATGTTTAAAAGGGAAGCGGATTCTCCTTCGGACCCCACTATCCCTGGATCTTCTGGGTCTGCCAGATGCCCCCCCAGCCTGTAAGACTGGCATCCGTGGAAACGATCTGCCACTGAAGTGTCAGAAAGGACCTGCCTACTGATAGGTGCAGAGGGTCCAACCACCACAGGAGAGATTGCCTGGCTGAGGGAGTCAGAACAAAAGACTGATCCAGCTCAATCCCAGCTTGACAACAGATTTAACTGAAGAGGCCTCATGTGAAACTGGGCAAAAGGCACCATGAGGCCTACAAGTTTCATCCCTAAGCAGAGGGTCGGCTGCTGACAGGCCAGTAAGGACTCTATCTGGCTCTGAATCAACCGAGCATTCTGCTCTGGCAGAAAAACTTTGACCTGGACTGTGTACTGGCGCAGGGGTGATATGGGACTTCGGATAAGTGATCATCCAGCCGAACTCTTCTAGGGTCGATAGAACCGTCTGCATGTCCTTCTCGATCTCCTGAAGGGACCCGGCAGAAACCAAGAGATCGTCCAAGTATGGGATTATGCATATCCCCTGGCTTCTCAGAATGGCCATGAGACCTGCCAAGACCTTGGTGAATACCCTTGGAGCCGAGGATATGCCGAACAGAAGTGCCACAAACTGGAAATGTTGGCCCTCCAGGGCAAACCTTAAGAATTTCTGATGCCCTGGAAAAATATAATTCTGTGAATACTCACCTTGTAGAATTGTTATTATAAGTATGCAGCACGCCCTGCTCCAGTAATGATTTATTACGTCTGGGATATAGTCCAAGAGGGCGCTTTACTGCAGAGATGGCAAAAAAAAGAGGCCCCTCCCGGTCCTTATATACCGGGACCTCCCACTAAATTCCCCAGTATAAAAAAGCAGTAAGGGAACCAGGAGAAGCCAATAACAAGATTAACAACAATAACCAGGAAACATTCACCATATAGAGGATCCAAGAACAAGTACTCAGGGTGGGATGGAGCAGGGCGTGCTGCATACTTATAATAACAATTCTACAAGGTGAGTATTCACAGAATATTATTCCAAGTATGCAGCACGCCCCGCTCCAGTAATGATTCATTACGTCTGGGACATCCAATAGCAGTGTCCAACAAACGGGTGGGGATCCCAAATGGCAACAATGCGCAGTTCAAACCACTGCCGTCTGCAGAACTTTGCGGCCAAAAACAGCATCCGCTGAGGCCCGAACATCAACCTTGTAAAACTTATGAAAGGAAAAAGTATGAACAGAAGACCAAGTAGCAGCCTTACAAACTTAAAGACTAAAATATTTTTTTGTGTTAGATCACCGCGCTAAACTTAAGGATACAATTCCAGATTGCCACACTTTACAATGTGCAACTGATCAACGTGCAAGAACCTGAATATCCAACAGGGTCATATAAAACATAAGATAATAAATCACAGAGCAGTCTTAATAGTATTTCAAAAACAAGTACAAACTCTTAGAGAAATCCAGCGTTGTCCCACAAGCGCATGCACAATTTTAAAGTGGGTGTAGTTAATCCAGTGCCCGTCACCTTGTGAAATAAACGTTTACCAGAAAGACGTTTGGTTAATAGCCTTAGTTTTATCTCCAAATCAGGTCCTCTTATAGTTCTAAGTTGTACTTGACTTGTACTTCTCCTTTAAGTCATAGATAGCACAGAGAGCCTGCGCCTTCAAGGCAGCTCAGTTTCAAATTCAGCATAAAAACAAAAGCCAAAGAGGAGAATCTAGCGCAATACGTTTTAAATAAAAGGTTTCTATGTAAAATAGGTGCCAAATGCGCACTTACAATAAAAACAACTATTCAAGCATTAATCACATAAGAGTGATTCTCACCCAACCTCTTCAAACCTCGGCCGATGGTAGGAGGAGGGAGAGAAGTTCTGCTTGTCAGTGGAATTCTGAGGTTGTGATGATGTAATTTTGCTGCCAACTAGAAGAAGTTGCCAACGGCAAAGAAACGCGTTACGGTGGATGGTGGCAGCAAAATTACATCATCACAACCCCAGGATTCCACTGACAAGCAGAACTTCTCTCCCTCCTCCTACCATCGGCCGAGGTTTGAAGAGTTTGGGTGAGAATCACTCTTATGTGATTAATGCTTGAATAGTTGTTTTTATTGTAAGTGCGCATTTGGCACCTATTTTACATAGAAACCTTTTATTAAAAACGTATTACGCTAGATTCTCCTCTTTGGCTTTTGTTTTTATGCTGAATTTGAAACTGAGCTGCCTTGAAGGCGCAGGCTCTCTGTGCTATCTATGACTTAAAGGAGAAGTACAACTTAGAACTATAAGAGGACCTGATTTGGAGATAAAACTAAGGCTATTAACCAAACGTCTTTCTGGTAAGCGTTTATTTCACAAGGTGACGGGCACTGGGTGTTCTAAGTTGGATTAACTACACCCACTTTAAAATTGTGCATGCGCTAGTGGGACAATGCTGGATTTCTCTAAGAGTTTGGACTTGTTTTTGAAATACTATTAAGACTGCTCTGTGCTTTAGTATCTTAAGCCTTACAAACTTGTTCAACAGAAGCAGTGACTCGGAAAGGAGGATCCTTCCCCTTAGCAGAATAGGCCCTAACAATGGCCTGACAAATCCATTTACTAATGGTAGACTTCACAGGCGCCAAACCCTTCTTGGGACCCGAGGGTACCACAAACAAGGCGTCCGTCTTCCTGAAAGGCGCAGTAGCCACCAGGTAGTATTTCAAATTCCTGACAACATCCAGAGAATGCAAGGCCCTCTCCTTGTCATTACCAGGATTAGGGCACAAGGAAGGAAGCACAATGTCCTGATTGAGGTGAAAGGCAGAGACAACCTTAGGCAAGAAGTCTGGTTTAAAACGAAAAACCACCTTGTCCTGGTGTCTCTCAAAGTAGGGGGCCTGAATGGACAGAGCTGCCAACTCAGAAACACGCCGGACAGAAGTGATAGCCACCAAGAAGGCAACCTTCAAAGTGAGAATAGACAGTGCAGCATCATGCACAGGCTCAAATGGAGGACCCTGAAGGGCAGAAAACACCAAATTCAAATCCCAAACCAGTAAGATGGGTTTGCAGGGAGGGCGCACATGAGTGACCCCCTGGAAGAAAGTCTTGACCAGAGGATGAAGAGCGAAAGACCTCTGGAAGAAAACAGCCAAAGTGGAAACATGCCCCTTCAGAGTGCTGAGCTGAAAACCCAAATCCAGACCATGTTGAAGGAACTCCAGTATCCGAGGGATGGAGAACACCCGACAGGGAAAGGCCCTAGCCTCACACCAGTCAATGTAGGTACGCCAGGTCCTATAGTAGATGGTAGAAGAGGATTTCTTCCTAGCCCTGACCAGAGTCTGAACGACCGAATCAGCCAGACCTTTCTCCCTTAGGATGGAGGTTTCAGCAGCCAGGCCGTCAAAGCCAGCGTTTGTAAATTGGGGTAACAGAGCCATCCTTGAGTGAGAAGATCCGGAACCAGGGTCAGGGGGTACTGATCCACTGCCAGCTGCACGACGTCTGCGAACCACACCTGTCTTGGCCACCTGGGGGCCACCAGAACAGCTGGCACTCTTTCCTAAATCAGCTTGCGCAGAACCTTGCCCAGAAGGGGAAACGGAGGGAAGAGGTACAGGAGACCGAACCCCTGCCAGGACAGAGACATGGCATCCACCGCCAGAGCCAGAGGATCCTAGGACAGCGAGACAAATGCTGGCAGCTTGTGATTGTGGCGAGAAGCAAACAGATCCACGTCCGGCATCCCCCACCTGTGACAAAGGGATAGGAAGACCTCGCTGTTGAGGGACCATTCTCCCTGGCGAGAGGCCCCCCTGCTCAGAGAATCTGCTTCTAGATTCTCCGCTCCCGGAATGTAAACCGCAGAGATGCACGGGACATTGTCCTCGGCCCAAGACAAGACAACACCTCCTGGAGGGCACTCTTGCTCCGAGTCCCTCCCTGATGATTGATGTAAGCGACCGCAGTCCGGTTGTCGGAGCGAACCTGAACCGGCAGGCCCTGGAGGCGAGGCGCCAGCACCAACTGGACCGCCCTCAGCTCTAGAACATTGATGGGGGGCATGTGCCTCCTGAGGGCCCCACAGCCCCTGGAATTGGAGGGCTCTCCAGTAGCCCCCCCAACCTGACAGACTGGCATCAGTAGTGACCGTCTCCCAACACGGCGTCAGAAATGATCTGCCCCCAGAAGATTCCTCGAGTCCAGCCACCACAGGAGGGACCGCCGGACCAGAGCATATAGAACAAAGGCCTGATCCAGAGACAGGGGACTCTTGTCCCAGACTGACAGAAGATGGAACTGAAGAAGTCTCATGTGAAATTGAGCATAAGGGACTGCCTCGAAGCAGGCCACCATCTGTCCCAACAATTGCATCCCTTGCCGGATGGATGGATGAGGGCTGGACAACAAGAAATGAGTAAGAGCTTGAAGAGAGTCCACCTTCTGCTGAGGGAGGAAAATCCTGGCCTGAATGGTATCCAGAGTCATACCCAGGAAGGGGGTCACCCAGGACGGGGAGAGTGAGGATTTGGGATAATTGATCACCCATCCGAATATTTCCAGAGTCGCCACCACCGTCCGGGTGTCCAATTCTGCCTGCTGGAGTGAATGGGACGTAATGAGAAGGTCGTCCAGATAAGGAAGAATGCGAATACCCCGGGCTCTGAGAAGGGCCATCACACCCGCCAACACCTTGGTGAACACTCTGGGGGCTGAGGTGAGACCGAAGGGAAGTGCCACAAATTGGTAGTGTTGTTCCTCTACTGCGAACCTGAGGAACCGCTGATGCCCTGGGAAGACCGGCACATGAAGGTAAGCATCCTTGATGTCTATTGAAGTCATAAAGTCCCCCGGGCGCAGGGAGCTGATAGCGGAACACAGAGTTTCCATGCGAAAACGTCTGGTCCTGATGAACTTGTTGAGAAGCTTTAGGTCTAGGATGGGTCTAATGGAACCATCCTTTTTGGGCACTGTAAAGAGATTGGAATAGTAGCACTGACCTCTCTCTCCCGGAGGGACCTGACAGATGTCCCCCATGGCCAAAAGGTTTTGTACCGCCAGAAACAAACCCCGAGCTGCCGAGAGTCCGTAGGAACCCAGGACCTGAGGAATCTGGGAGGAAGTCAGTCCGCGAACTCTAGCTTGTTTCCGGAGGAGACAACCTCCAGAATCCAATTGTCTGAGACTTGTTGAGCCCAGACCTGAGCGAAGAGCCACAGCCGTCCCCCCACCTGGAAGGGTGAGGGCGCCCCCTCATTGCTGAGCGGGCTTGGCAGTAGATTTGGGTTTGGCACCCCAGGAGGATCCGGGCCGGGCACGGCCTCTGCCCTTGCCCCAGAAATCTCCCCTTTGCCCCGCAAAGGATACCCCCCTGCCTGACCTAGGCCCACGAAAGGAGGGAGTAAAGGACCCGGAGCCCTGAAAGGGTCGCGGCTGCTTTTTGTGTTGAGGTAACTTACCTCCCTTAGCAAAAAGGTCCAAACGATCACCAAACAGGCGCAACCCTTAAAGGGGTGAGTGCCTTCTTAGCGGCATTGTCAGCTGCCCACTGGCGCAACCAGACCAAGCAGCGGATAGAGACAACTAAGGCCGAGTTCCTGCTACACATCCGAATGGTGTCATCTAAAGGCAGAGAGAACATAGGTGATGAACATCTCACATTGTGACAAGGCTCTAAATTCAGCACTAGAAGGATCCTCATGGGAGCCATCCAGAAGGTCCCTGATCAAGGTCCTAATAGCCACGGCCATAATAGCGGAAGCACAAACCGGGCGCAAGGCCGAACCCACACAGGCAAAGGCGTGGGAAGCCAGTTGGTCAATACGCCTGTCCTCACTATCCTTCAAGGTAGTGGAATCAGGGGAATGCACCACGGAAGTGTTAGACAACCCCAAAACAGGGGCATCCACTTCAGGGGGAGTTGACCAACATTTGACCACATCCGAGGGGAAGGGATACCTCCCCTTAGGGATACCGGGGAGCCGGCTAGGCCGCTCCCATTCCTTGAGAACCAGATTATTAAAATGCATCTGTTCTGGATTCCAAACGCGGTTTTGCGTTACCAAACAATTCCCCCTGCTGCTTAGGTGCCGCTGCAGGAGGGGAAATGGAAAGTACTTCAAAAATTTGAGTCAAAAGTCTATGGGTGTCATCAGCATCCCAATGTTCTGAGCCGGCAACAGCGCCAAGACAATGCTGATCGTCAGATAAATCTAAATCTGAGAATAATTCCCCTTCCTCGAGAGGGGTATAGTCAGAAAAAATACAGTTCTGTGATTACTCACCTGTAGAATTGGTATTATGAGTATACAGTACGTCCTGCTCCAAATCTAATACTTACGGTTGGGATATACTCCGCCAGATGGCGCTGGACTGCAGAGACATCGAAAATAGGCTCCTCCCGGCCCCTCAAATATCCAGGGACCTCCCACAAATCCCCAGCATTGAAAAGCAGTTAAGGAGAAGCCGGGAGAATTAAACAATCCAAACTATCAACTATAACAATGATAACAATCACCATACAGGGGATCCAAGAAAATGCAAACCAAGGGTGGGTTGGAGCAGGACGTACTGTATACTCATAATACCAATTCTACAGGTGAGTAATCACAGAATTGTATTATTCTTAGTATACAGTACGTCCTGCTCCAGATAGAATACTTACATTCGAGACATCCAATAGCAGTGTCCATAAAGTAGGGTGGGATCCCCAAGAAAAATCAGCAGCAGGCAGTTTAAACCACTGCCGCCTGCAGAACCTTTCGGCCAAAAACAGCGTCAGCTGAGGCCCTAACATCAACCTTGTAAAACTTTGAAAAGGTATGAACAGAAGACCAAGTAGCAGCCTTGCAAACTTGTTCAACAGAAGCTTGGTGTCTTAAAAGGCCAAGAGGCACCAATAGCACAAGTGGAATGAGCAGTAAGGCAGAAGGGAGGATTCTTCCCCTTAGCAGAGTAGGCCTGAATCACAGCCTGACAAATCCACTTGTTGATAGTAGACTTGGCAGGAGCCAAACCCTTCCTAGCACCAGAAGGGACCACAAAAAGAGCATCAGTTTTCCTGAAAGGTGCAGTAGCCATCAGATAGTACTTCAGACACCTAACCACATCCAAAGAGTGCAAAACTCTCTCCTTAGCATTGCTAGGATTAGGGCACAAAGAAGGAAGAACAATATCCTGATTCAAATGAAAGGAGACACTACCTTAGGCTTGTTCAAAATCAGGTTTGAAACGAAACACCACCTTGTCCTGGTGCCTCTCATAGTAGGGGGGCTGAATGGACAGCGCCGCCAACTCAGACACACGCCTGACAAAAGTGATAGCCACCAGAAACACAACCTTGAGCGTAAGAATGGCCAAGGCAGCATCCTGCACAGGTTCAAAGGGAGCACCCTGCAAGGCTGACAGAACCAAGTTCAAATCCCAAACAGGCACCATAGGTTTACGTGGGGGACGCACATGAGTGACCCCCTGGAAAAAAGTTCTGATCAGAGGGTGCTGAGCAAAGGACTTCTGGAAAAAAATAGCCAGGGCCGAAACCTGACCCTTCAAAGTACTGAGTTGAAGAACCATCTCCAACCCATGCTGCAGGAACTCCAGAATCCTGGGAATAGAGAACGCACGACAGGGAAGAGATTTAGACTCACACCAGTCAATGTAGGCAAGCCAAACCCTGTAATAAATGGAAGAGGAAGACTTCTTCCTAGCTTTAATCAAAGTATCCACAACTGAGGAAGACAGCCCCTTCTCCATCAAGATGGAGGTTTCAGCAGCCAAGCCGTCAAAGCCAGAGTTTGTAAATTGGGATGGCGTAGTGAGCCCTGAGTGATCAGATCTGGCACCAAGGGCAGAGCGTACTGATCTACTGCCAGCTGTACCACGTCTGCGAACCACACTCTTCTTGGCCACCTGGGGGCCACCAGAATTGCTGGCACCCCTTCCAGAGCAATCTTCCGCAGAACCCTGCCCAGCAGGGGAATTGGGGGGAAGACATACAGGAACTGAAAGTCCTTCCATGACATTGCTAGCGCATTCGAGGTCAGGGCCAGAGGATCCCTGGACAGAGAGACAAAAGCTGGAAGCTTGTGATTGTGGCGGGACGCAAACAGATCCACATCTGGTTGGCCCCAACGGTCAGGAGAAACACCCTGCTGCATAGGGACCATTCTCCCTGGCGAAAGGTCCCCCTGCTCAGAGAGTCCGCCAGGTGATTTTCCACCCACCCCCTGGGATGTACACAGCTGAAATGTAGGGGACATTGGCCTCTGCCCAAGTCAGGATCAGAGACGCTTCCTGGAGGGCCCCCTTGCTCCGGGTCCCTCCCTGATGATTGATGTAGGCAACTGCCGTCTGGTTGTCTGAGCGCACCTGAACAGGCAGGCCCTGAAGATGAGTAGTCAAGCGAGCCAGAACTAACCTGATCGCTCGCAGCTCCAAGACATTGATAGGTGTGTGGGCCTCCACCTCCCCTGGAACCGCAGGGACTTCCAGAAACCCCCCCCCCCCAACCTGACAGACTGGCATCCGCGGTGACCGTCTCCCAGGAAGGGGCAAGAAAGGATCTGCCCCCCAACAGGTTCCTTGAGTCCATCCACCACAAGAGGGACCTCCTGACCAGGGGAGAGAGCACACAGACCCTGTCCAGGGACGCTGGGTCCTTGTACCATACAGACAATAGGTGAAGTTGAAGAGGCCTCAAGTGGAACTGAGCATAAGGGACCGCTTCGAAGCACGCCACCATCAGGCCCACCAGCTGCATCCCCTGCCTGATGGAGGGATGGGGACAAGCTAGGAGGGACTGAGCCTGTGCAATCAGACTGTCCACCCTCTGCTAAGGAAGGAAGATCCTTGCCTGAACTGTATCCAGATTCATTCATAGGAATGGAGTTACCAAGGAAGGGGACAGTGAGGACTTGGGGTGGTTGATCACCCATCCAAATGACTCCAGAGTGGACACCACCAGCTGAGTATCCAACTCTGCCTGATGTAGAGACTGGGAAGTGATGAGGATGTCGTCCAGGTAGGGCAGCACGCGGATGCCCTGACATCTGAGCAGAGACATCACGCCAGCCAGCACCTTGGTGAACACCCTGGGAGCTGAAGTGAGGCCACAAATTGGTAGTGTTGATCCATCAGAGCGAACCTGAGGAACCTTTGATGACCTGGGAACACAGGAATATGAAGGTAAGCATCCTTGATGTCCACAGAAGAAATGAAATACCCTTGGCGCAGGGAACTGATGGCAGAGCGCAGAGTCTCCATGCGAAAGCGCCTGCCCCTGACAAACTTGTTGAGAATCTTTAAGTCCAGGATGGGCCTGACAGAACCATCCTTTTTGGGTACTGTGAATAGGTTGGAATAAAAGCCCTTGCCTTTTTCTCTTAAAGGGACCTGGCAGATGACCCCCAGCTCCAGGAGGCCTTGCACTGCTTGCACTAGCTCCTGAGCTGACACAGGGTCCGAGGAATCTGGGATCTGATGAATCTTGGAGGAGGATCGGCAGCAAACTCCAACTTGTAACAGGAGGACACTACCTCCTGAATCCACCGGTCTGAGACATGAAGCCTCCAGACGTGAGCGAAGTGCTGCAGCCGTCCCCCCACCCGGATGGGTGAGGGCGCCCCATCATGCCTGAGGGGGCTTGGGAGAGGATTTAGCTTTGGGACCCGAGGAGCCAGGACGTCCACGTCCTCTGCCTCTACCCCAGAAATCTCCCCGGGCCCCAGGGAAAGAAACCCCCCTTCCCTGTCTTGCACCACGGTAAGGGGAGAAGAACTAACCCTGATCCCGAAAGGGCCGAGGTTGCCGCCTGCGCTGGGGTAACCTGCCTCCCTTAGCAAAAAGGTCCAGGCGGTCTCCAAACAGACGCAGTCCTTTAAAGGGAAACCCAGTGAGGGCCTTCTTGGCAGCGTTGTCAGCAGCCCACTGGCGCAGCCAACCAAGCGGCGTATAGCCACCACGAGGGCAGAAGTTCTGGCACACATTCTGATAGTGTCATCCAATGCTGATAGGGCAAAATTTACAAAAACATCACAACTGGAGAGTGCATTAAACACCTCACAAGGAAAATCATCAGGGGCACTATCAAGCATATTTCTGATAAGGGTTCTAGTGGCCACAGCAGTAATGGCAGAGGCACAGACCGGGAGCAGCGCTGTCCCCGCACATGCAAAGGCGTGGGATGCCAGCTGATCAATACTCCGGTTTTCGGCATCCCGCAGGGTAGTAGAATCAGGGGAATGCATGACAGAGGTGTTAGATAGCCCAAGGATTGGGGCATGCACCTCAGGGGGGGATGACCAACATTTAACCACCTCAGCAGGAAAGGGATACTTCCTATCCCAACTCTTTGGAACCCCGGGAAGTTTACTGGGGCGCTCCCATTCCTTGAGCACAAGGTTATGGAAATGTGCCTGCTCTGGAAATTCCAAACGTGATCTTGCTGTATGGAAAAGCTCCCCTCTTTGCCTGGGAGCCTCAACAGGTAGAGAGATAGACAGAACCTCAAAAATCTGGGTCAATAATCTGTTAGTGTCATCCGGGGCCCAGGGGTCAGAGCCAGAATCGTCATGACCCCTTGGTCTCTCATCAGATGAGCCTGAATCAGAAAAGAGCTCCCCGTCATCAGACGGGGTATAGCCCCACAGATTCCAAAACTCCTCAGTTCCCATAGGGAAAACAGTAACATTAGGCGTCAAGTGCCGCTTGTTAGCAGGGGCCTTACGCGCTAAAGACTTCGCAATAATCTGTTCAACAGTAGCCAGTCTAGAAGACACATCAGGCTGAGAATCCCCACTAGTATGCAACTCAGCAGGAGTGAGATTTAAGCTTGGGGGAGTAGGTGAAGTGAAACGAGGTGCAGCCACTGGCAGGCCAGATTGCAATGCAAGCACCTGCTGAGCACAGGGTACACAGACCCGCGCCTTGTCAGCGTCAGCATGAGGCTGCCCACACGCTACACACAGCCGGACTTGTCCCAAAGGGACCCCGGTAACATTATCCTGGGATGTCTCCATATGGTGATTATAGCGGCGCTATACGCCGATAGGGAATAACGCTATATAGCAACCCTGGATGCCCCAATAACCCGCTAGGGACGTGGGAGTATAATTTTTACAAGGTCTACAAGTAATATACTAAATACAGGGCCGGGAGAAGCCAAGAAGGGTTCGTCCCGCCTGAAAGACATAAGCAGACAAGACCTTAAGTACATCGTAACAAAAGTGAAGCAGATAAAGCCGACCGCGAGGGCACTTACGGACCGCGGTAGGTAGGAGTCCATCGTGCATAGGCCAACCAAGTCAGAAAAGATGGCATCGGTATACCTCGAGGGGAACGCGCCAAAGACGGGCCCCGCCCCCCCCGAAAAGCGCAAAGCCAGAAAGGCCAACAGCCAATGATGGCGCACCAGCCCATGAGGTAATGCCGCCGCCAAGCGCGGAACCAAGTCAGCGCGGCGGCTGACACAAGAATAAAGACATGTGAAAAGTGAAAGCACAGACTGCATAACATACATATCTATACACATACACACACCCCCTCCTCTTCTCCCCCGAAGACTACAAGGAGGATGAGGGAGGACGGCGGCCACTTAAATAGGACCCACCGATAGGCAGGGGCAATAGTGCGGGAGGGGCATCCCATAGAGGCTCACCATAAGCCTGAACCTCCTACCCTTTGGTGGGGGATTGCGGTGGAGCAGCGCTCTTAAGCACCAACGGCGGTGCTGCCTACCTTCACCCGACCAGCGCAGCCAAGGCTGGGAGGCATATTACTAGTGGAACGGGTGGGAATAGTCCTACAGGGCCGCAGGTTAACAACCCCACTCACCTGCGAGTAGAGAGCCAATTTCTCGTCCTTCGTAGCCAGACTACAGAGAAATTCTGGGGATTTGTGGGAGGTCCCTGGGTATTTGAGGGGCCGGGAGGAGCCTATTTTCGATGTCTCTGCAGTCCAGCGCCATCTGGCGGAGTATATCCCAACTGTAAGTATTAGATTTGGAGCAGGACGTACTGTATACTAAGAATATCAAGGAAATCATCTTGTTCCATAGTAAAGGCCGGCGCAGCAGGCGCCACATGCTGTCTTTTAGCTGGAGCCTTATGGGCTGCAGAGCTAGTAATCAGTCTCTCAATGTTGGCAAGTCTGGTGGAAACATCAGATTGAGACTAGTGGTCATAATCAAGCGAGGGGGCGTGGGGGACGATGCAGTGGGTGCTGACCCAGACACATGTAGCCCAGATTGCAGCGCAAGCGCCTGCTGGGCGCAGGGTACACAGACCCGCACATCATCGCCCACATGGGATGCCCCGCACACCACACACAGACGGGCTTCCCCGAGGGGACCCCGAGCACAACATCCTGAGAAGCCTCCATATGGTGAATTTCAATGTCACAATGACTAATGGGAATTACGCTGTGCAGCTACCCGGGATGCCCCTTAAATGTACGCTAGTGGGAGGATTTAAAAATTAAGCCCCCAATTTCAATATGTTTAACATAGGGCACAGGACCGGGAGAAACCTCTAATTAGGTTGTCCCGTCTGAAAGACACAACATAAAACACACAGTCAGCATGGTATAACAATAAACAATAATAATACACATAAGAAAATTAAAATACAAGCCCCCTGGGCACTCACGGACGTCGCAGAGCTTGCAATCTACAGCGATGCCAGGGCAAGATGGAGTTGATCAGCTCAGGAGGGGGCGGGCCGCTCCAGGAACACGCGGGGACAAGCCAGGGACAGGCAGCCCGGCGACCAATCAACACGCAGCCGGACCCAGTGACGTCACCGGCCCGCCGCCGCCGCAAAGCGCGCACGGGCCTTTAAAAAAAAACCCCTTATACCAGTTCACAAGGCTGGGGTCTGGCAAGCCACCTGCAACTAGCGGGTGGCTTGCCATTAACCCCCGGCACCCCCAATTACCTGCCTCCCCAAAGCCCAGGGGGGGGCAGAAGAGCCCGGGCCCACACAGGGTATGTGGGCTCGTAGGCTGCAGGGTGGGGGGCCACAAAAGCTGGCCCCCCCACTCTGTGCCTACAAGCCCCCATAGCTGGTCCCGGGCTGGTTATGACGGGTAAGGGGGACCCTACGTCATTTTTTTTTTAATTTTAAGGGTTAGGGTTAGCCTAACCCTAACCCTTAAAATAAAAAAAAAAATGGGTCCCCCCCCCCTGGAGGGGGGGACCTTACGTAATTTTTATTTAATTTTTAAGGGTTAGGGTTAACTTAACCCTAACCCTTAAAATAAAAAAAAAAATGGGTTCCCCTCTACGTCATTTTTTTTATTTTTAAGGGTTAGGGTTAGCCTAACCCTAACCCTTAAAATTTTTTTTAAAAAGTCTTTTTTTTTTATTTTTACGGGTTAGGGTTAGCCTAACCCTAACCCTTAAACCGGACCTTCACCATGATTTAATGAAAAGCCCAAACTCTTAAAAAACAATTCCTCAGCATCTAAAATTAATATATTTTACATGTTTAGTCACTAATTTATTATACTTTCCCCCACTGGGCTGCAACTCTGTTCGGGAATTTAGGATACGGGCGCCGCCATCTTGACTCAGAAGCATCACACTTACTGAAGAGAGGAGAGTGGGATAAGGTACAGGGGGGCGGGTTATAGCTGTGCTTTGCTCAGACAGAGCAGAGCTGGGGTCAGGGAAAGGTCAGCAGTCCCAGAATGCAGAGCAGCACAGTCACTTCCTGTTTACAGGCACTTCCTGTTTGCAGGCTGCCTGCAAAAATGGCAGCTTCCATAAGCCGCCATCTTGGATGTTTAAAGGCTTATAAAATGCAGTAGATGCAGGTAGGATGATTTTTAATGTGAGCAATCTGTATGTACAGGGTGTGGGAAACATATAAGATAGACTCTTATTTAGAGTGAAGGTCCGCTTTAAAATTCCAAAAAATGAAAAAAAATGTTTTTAATGTTTTTTAATGTTTTAAAAAAAATAAATAAATAAATGACATAGGGGGGTCCCCATTTTTGGGGGGAAATTTTTATTTTTGTATATTTTTTTATTTTTACGGGTTAGGGTTAGCCTAACCCTAACCCTTAAAATTCAAAAAAAAATTAAAAAATTTTTTTTTAAGGGTGAGGGTTAGGGTTAGGCCCTAAATTCCCCCCCATTTTTGGGGGGGAATTTTTATTTTTGTATATTTTTTTTATTTTTACGGGTTAGGGTTAGCCTAACCCTAACCCTTAAAATTAAAAAAAAAAAAAAAAAAAATGTTTAAAGGGTGAGGGTTAGGCTAACCCTAACCCTTAAAAAAAAAAAAAATGACATGGGGGGGTCCCCATTTTTTGGGGGGAATTTTTATTTTTGTATATTTTTTTATTTTTAAGGGTTAGCCTAACCCTTAAAATTCCCCCCAAAAAGGGGGGACCCCATGTCATTTTTGGGGGGATTTTTGAGGGTTAGGGTTAGCCTAACCCTAAACCCTTAAAATTACCCAAAAAATGCCCCCCCCCCCCCCCTGGAAGGGGGGACCCTATGTCATTTTTTTTTTTAATTAACCCCTTATGTTTATAGTGTGGATAGTAGTTGTATTTTATTTGTAAATGTAATAAAGTGCTCTTTTCAGTTTGGGGGGTCTCCAGGGCAAGAATGGGGGGGCTAGCGATACATATGTGGTACCGTTGTAATCGGGAGAAATGGGGCTATCACATGCAATATGGTTTTCATTAAAAAAAAAAAGGTTTTATTTAAAATAAAGGAAACAATTGTTTAAAAAATATATATTTTTTTTTTGTTTTTTTAAGCAGAAATATTCAAAAAACAGTAGAAAAATTACAAACAAGACATTTCATGTTAAAGCCTAAACTCTGCTGCAAAAAATGTATATGTAATGTATATAATTTTTCTGGAAATTCCAGCAAAAATCACGGTTAATCATGCCGCAAAATGGGGAAAAATCTGTCAACAGAGGGTGACAAAACTTCAAGTAGGCTGACAATTAAAAGGGTTAATAGTACCTATGCATGTTGGGTATTGTTCTGCTCGGGGGACCTTGCGCTTTCAGATTTAGCTTGTTTTTTCTTGTTTGCATATTGATATTTTAGGAAAACATGGTTTTTATTCTGCTTTTTTATCATTGTTTTTAGGGAAACCCTGTGCAACCTAAGAATTCTTCAATGGATTACTTCCAGAAAGATGAGCCCACTACAACAAGCTCAGTACTCTTAGAAAGCTTAACATGTGTACTTTCAGGGAATATATGGTTTGTGGGGATATTCTAAATTTAAAGGATTGTTTTGGTTGAAAAATCGCAAGGTGCGCACTTTGTCTGCAGAGCTGAAATTTTTAAGCAAAATTACCGTTATGCGCATGCTTTACTTTGGGGTGTTTGGCAACTCTTCCCTTGACAGTACCTATGCATGTTGGGTATTGTTCTGTTCAGGGGTTGTTGCTTTTTCAGATTTTACTTGTTTTTTTCTGTTTGCATATAGTTTTGTTAGGAAAATGTGGCTTTGATTCTTCTTTTTTATTCTTTTTTAGGGAAACTCTGTGCAACCAAAGAATTGATTGAGGGATTACTTCCAGAAAATTGCGCCCATGTCAACAAACCTGGTACGCCTAGAAAGCCTGAGGTGTATACTTTTTTGGGGGGTATTTCAAATTTAAAGGGTTCTTTTTCTGGAAAGACCGCAAGGTGCGCTTAGCGCGGTGCATCGTTGTATTTTATCTGAAAATCTCCTAAAGCGCTGTTTCAGTTTGGGGGATTCTCCTGGGCAGGAAAGGGTGTCTACTTATACATATGTGGTAACGCTGTAACCGGGATTAATTGGGGTTTCACATGCAATAAGATTTTATTGACAAACTTACATTTTTTATTACAAAAAAACACTACAAATTGCAGAAAATAGATTTTTTTTTATTTTTTTTGCACATATTTTACCCAAAAGTATTGAGAATACACCTAAAAAATTACAAACAAGACATTTCATGTTAAAGCCCAGACTCTGCTGAAAAAAACAATATATCATTTTCCTGGGAAATCCCTGGAAATCCCTTCAAAAATCACATTTGAACATGGGGAGCGCAAAATAGTGCAAAATGGTCTGGCACCAAGGGTGACAAAAACTCCAGGTAGGCTGGCAGCGAAAGGGTTATGGGGCAGAGCCTGCCCTGCTCAAGCGGGATGACCGAATCCCTATCCCCCGATGCCTCCCTCATGGTGTTTTTTTTTTTTTAATTTTGAAAAAAGGACCTATGGTCCTAAGCCTATGCCAATCCCCAAGGGACTGGGAGGAACCACAACCCCTTTTATCCTTCTTCCCAATCTAAAATAAACAGGAGAAAAAAACCCTATAAACAAAATGTAATTTTCCCTTTTTTTTTGTATAACAATAAAACCATACCTTTAACATCAATAAGACAATAAAAACACAATACAATATAATACAAGTGACGTCCACTTACCCCAGCAGCCCCTCTCACACAATAGCCTAGACAATAACAAGAAAATCACATGTAACAGGACACTCTATTGTGGCCCCCACGGGTGCATGCGCCCCGTAGCTGCCAGTAATACACCGCTAATGGCGGTCACCCGGAGCTCCAGAGACCCCCCAGGACCGAACCCCCAGCGGGGCAATGACCACCATTAAGCCCGGGGCCCCCAGAGAGGAAGCCCGCAAAGGGCACTCCCCGCGGCTGCGGCCGCACCGCACACTGGCCTCTGGGGGCTGCTGGCACCTACCTCCTCCCAAGACGAGGTATGCCTGAAGGGTTCCAGTGGAGAGCGCGGTCACCAACCTCCCTCCAGCCGGAGAGAGCAAGTACTGAGGACGCGGAAGCCGCCTCGTGCTTCCGCATCTGGCTCCGCCCTCCGTGTGATGTCATTTGACAGACCACGCCCCTTAAAGAAAAAAGGCACGGTTTTTAAATTTTAGACAAGGATGGGTTGAATAAAAAATAAACATGTTCCTCAGCAGGTACACCAGAGAAAAACTTGCGGCTGACGTGCTTTTCAAAAAGCAGCCGAGAGGGGCCATGCCTTTTTTGTCTTGCAGTCACACCCTTGGGGCAAGGAAGTAATCCCAATTGTAAGGAGGGTCTGGAATGGATCGGAAGAAAAACATAGCCAAAAAAGAACTCTCTCAACAAAAATCACCATAACAAGGCAAAAGAGGATAACGATAAAAAGGGTGGGATGAAGCAACCCGTGCTGGATTACCATAAAATCAATTCTACAGGTGAGTAATCACAGAATTGCATTTTTTTGGAATCCAGCATGGGTTGTTTCATCTGTAATTCATTACATTTGGGACATCCAAGAGCAGTGTCTATGAAGAAGGGTGGGATCTCCAGTGAGCAACGGCAGGAAGTTCAAACCACTACCGCCTGGAGCACCTTGCGGCCAAAAACAGCATCAGCTGAGGTCCTAACATCAACCTTGTAAAACTTAGAAAAAACATGAACTGAAGACCAAGTAGCAGCCTTACAAACCTGTTCAACCAAAGCCTGGTGCTGAAAAGCCCAAGAGGCACCAATAGCCCTGGTGGAGAGAGCAGTAACACAGAAAGGGGGGTCCTTCCCCTTGGCAAAGTACGCTCGCACCACCGCCTCTCTGATCCACTTGCTAATAGTGGATTTGGCTGGAGGCAAGCCCTTCCTAGGCCCGGAAGGGAGGACAAACAAAGAATCCAACTTCCGAAAAGACTCAGTAGTGACCAAAAAATATTTGAGCGCCCTGACCACATCCAGAGAATGAAGAGTCCGTTCCTTAGAATTAGAAGGGGCAGGACGCAAGGGAGGCAGGACAATCTCCTCATTGAAAAGAAAGGCAGAAACAACCTTCAGCAAGAATTCCGGATTAAGACGGAACACCACCTTATCCAGATGCCGTTCAAAATAAGGAGGCTTCATAGAAAGCGCCGCCAGCTCTGAGACGCGACACACCGAAGTGATAGCAACCAGGAAGGCCACCTTAACAGTCAGCATGGAAAGAGGAGCATCGCACAAGGGTTCAAATGGGGAACCCTGGAGAGCAGAAAGCACCAAGTTCAAATCCCACACCGGTAGCAGGGGCTTGCGTGGTAGACGTACATGAATAACTCCTTGGAAAAGAGTCTTGACAAGCATATGACTGGCAAAAGATCTTTGGAAAAAGATTGCCAAAGCCGAAACCTGTCCTTTAAGGGTACTCAGTTGTATCCCTGAGTATCCCTCTCGGCCTGATGAAAAGATGGAGCAGCAATCAACAGGTCGTCCAGGTAAGGAAGAATGCGAATGCCCTGGATCCTCAGGAGGGCCATGACACCCGCCAGCACCTTGGTGAACACCCGAGGGGCCGAGGAGATACCAAAAGGCAAGGCCACAAACTGGTAGTGTTGATTCCCCAGAGTGAACCTCAGGAACCTCTGTCCCAGGAAGATAGGAACGTGCAGGTAGGCATCCTTGATGTCCACCGTGATCATGAAGTCGCCTGGCCGAAGGGAGCTCACCGCCGACCGAAAGGTCTCCATGCGGAAATGTTTGAACCTGACAAATCTGTTGAGACCCTTTAGATCCAGGATAGGTCTAAGGGAGCCGTCCTCCTTGGGCACTGTGAACAGATTGGAGTAGAACCCCCAACCCTGTTCTGGAAGAGGCACAGGGCAAACCACTCCGGATGACAGAAGATGTTGGACGGCCAACCTCAGGCCCTGCGCCGTCATGGGATTTTGGGAGATCCAGGACCGAAGGAATCTTGGGGGCGGCCAAGCTGCTAGTGCTATCTTGTATTCGGAGGACACCACCTCCTGAATCCACCGGTCCGAGACTCATAGTCTCCAGACGTGAGCAAAGAGCCGAAGCCGCCCCCCCCACCCGGATGGGTGAAGGCGCCCCCTCATGCCTGAGGAGCCTTGGTGGGGGGTTTGGGCTTGGATCCCCAGGAGGGACCGGGACGACCACGGGATCTACCTCATCCCCAAGAGTCTCTGCGGCTACCTGGGAAGGAGGAGCCGCATCCCCCACGGGAAGAGCGAAAGGAAGAAGACCTCCGAAAGGGCCGAGAATGCCATCTATGCTGAGGGAGCCAACCGTCCTTGGCCAATGCATCAAGACCCTCCCCAAAGAGACGGGGTCCCGTGAAGGGAAGCCCAGTGAGGGACTTCTTAGCAGCAGCGTCAGGCAGACAGACCGACTCATGGCAACCAACAGGGCCGAGGCCCTACCACCAAGCCGGACAGCATCATCCATGGCAGATAGCACAAAGGCAATAAAGTCAGAGCAGAGCAAAATATTTCCTTGTAGTCATCCAGGACTTGCTTGCGGGATCTGGCAGCTGCAGCAAGGCGCCTAACCTTCTTCTTGATCGCAATGGCAACAATAGCCGCGGCACAGACCAGGCGCACACAAAGGTGAAGGTGTGACAAGCTAGTTGATCAGCATTGTCGCGCAATGTAGTAGGAGTAGTAGGAGACGGCATAACAGTAGGAGACGGCATAACAGAAGTATTGGACAGCCCCAGGACGGGAGCGTCCACCTCGGGGGGACAAGACAAGCGACGAACCAAATCGGCCGAGAAGGGATACCTTCTATCCAGTCCCTTAGGCACCGAGGGCAATCTGTTGGGCCGTTCCCATTCTTTGAGGACCATATTGGAGAAATGTCCCTGCTCCGGGAGCTCTAAGCGTTGCCTGCCATGGCGGAAAAGCTCACCCTGCCTCTTCTTTGCCGCCTTAGGGGACACAATGTGTAAAATATCAATAACAGCCGACAAAAAATCTATCGGTATCATCTGAGAGCCAAGAGTTCTCAACTGAGGAAGACCCGGGGTCACTATCAAACATGATGATCCCCAGAGGAATCGGAATCACGATCAATTCCCCCTCCTCCATAGAGTCACGGTCGCCATAGGTATCAAAAACGTCATCATCAGCAAGGGGGGAATAGGCCATTTCCAAATGCCTCTTCTTACAAGAGGCCTTGCCGGCGGCCGGATGGGCCAACTGCCGCTCAAGGCTGGCCATGCGCAGCGCCAGGTCCAACTGAGACTCCCTGCTGGCTTCCCCCTCGCCAGGGGCTAAGTGCAGGCGTGGGGGAGTAGGTGATGCTGCAGGCAGGAAGGGACTGGGGAGAGAAGCGCTCGCCCCGGCCTGTTCCGCAATGACACTCTGGGCGCAGGGGACACAGACCATGCTGCGACCGCTCACAGGGGATGCCCCGCACATGAGGCACAACTGAGCCCACCCCGAAGGGTCCCCAAGCTCGCTATCCCCAGAAGCCTCCATATGGTGATTATAGCAATAGCAAGAATAAGCCAACACACGAGCGATTAGGGCTAAGTCCCCACCCGGGATGCCCCCAAGGTATCCCCTAACAAAAAATACAATTCTGTGAAATACTCACCTGTAGAATTGGTATTATACGCATACAGCACGTCCTGCTCCAGATGTATTAATTACATGTGGGTAATCCTCCGCCGCCGTGCACTGCAGACATGTAGAAAACAAGCTCCTCCCGGCCCTACATATACCGAAGGACCTCCCACAAATCCCCAGCATTGAAAAGCAGTGAGAATGAGAAGCCAGGAGAAACCAACCACCCAAAACTGGCAATAACAACAATGATAACAATCACCAAACAGGGGATCCAGAACAAAGTGAAACCAGGGTGGGGTGGAGCAGGACGTGCTGTATGCGTATAATACCAATTCTACAGGTGAGTATTTCACAGAATTGTATTATTCTAAGCATACAGCACGTCCTGCTCCTGATGTATTAATTACATGTGGGACATCCAATAGCAGTGTCCGTAAAGTAGGGTGGGATCCCCAACAGAGAAGGCAGCAGCAAGCAGTTTAAACTACTGCCGCCTGCAAAAACCTTGCGGCCAAACACAGCATCAGCTGAGGCCCTAACATCAACCTTGTAAAACTTTGTAAAGGTATGAACAGAAGACCAAGTAGCGGCCTTGCAAACTTGTTCCACAGAGGCCTGGTGCTGAAAAGCCCAAGAAGCCCCAACATCTCGAGTAGAATGAGCAGTAAGACGAAAGGGGGGGGAGACTTCCCCTTAGTAGTATAGGCTTGAACCACAGCCTGACGAATCCATTTACTGATAGTAGACTTGGCGGGAGCCAAACCCTTCCTAGGCCCGTGAGGCACAACGAAGAGAGCATCCGTCTTCCTGAAAGCCTTAGTGATAACCAGGTAAAACTTGACACACCTGACCACATCCAAGGAATGCAAAACCCTTTCCTTAGGGTTACTAGGATTAGGGCACAAGGAAGGAAGTACAATATCTTGATTCAAATGGAATGCAGACACAACCTTAGGCAGAAAGTCTGGCTTGAAGCGGAACACCACCTTATCCTGGTGTCTCTCATAGTAGGGAGGCTGAATAGATAGAGCCGCTAACTCAGATACACGTCTAACAGAAGTGATAGCAACCAGGAATACGACCTTGAGCGTGAGAACAGCGAGAGCAGCCTCCTGAATAGGCTCAAAAGGAGCACCCTGCAGGGCCGATAACACCAAGTTTAAATCCCAAACTGGAACCATAGGTTTCCGAGGAGGCCGCACATGAGTGACCCCCTGAAAGAAAGTCTTGATAAGAGGGTGCTGGGCAAAGGTTTTCTGAAAGAAGATAGACAGGGCCGAAACCTGAGCCTTCAGGGTACTAAGCTTAAGACCTAAGTCTAGACCATGTTGTAAGAACTCCAGCACCCTGGAAACTAAGAATTCCCGGCAGGGAAGAGACCTGGATTCACCCCAGTCAATGTAAGAATGCCAAACTCTATAGTAGATAGCAGAAGAAGTCTTTTTCCTGGCTTGCACCATAGTAGCCACTACAGATGCAGACAAACCCTTTTCCCTCAGGTTGGAGGTTTCAATAGCCAAGCCGTCAAAGCCAGAGTTAGTAAATTGGGATGGCGTAGAGACCCGAGTTAGAAGGTCTGGCAACCTTGGCAGATCGTACTGATCTACTGCCATTTGAACCATGTCTGCGAACCACACTCTTCTTGGCCACCTTGGGGCCACCAGAATCGCGGGTACCCCTTCCAGAGCAATCTTGCGCAGAACTCTGCCCAGAAGGGGAATTGGTGGAAACACATACAGGAGCCGAAACTCCCTCCAAGACATTGACAGGGCATCCGTGGCCAGAGCCAGAGGATCCTGAGACAGAGATACAAAGCTCGGGAGCTTGTGATTGTGACGGGACGCAAACAGATCCACGTCTGGCACTCCCCAACGGAGACACAGGGACTGAAATACCCTGTTGCAGAGGGACCATTCCCCCTGACGGGACGACCCCCTGCTCAGAGCATCTGCTAGCAGATTCTCCGTCCCCTGAATGTAGACAGCCGATATGCATTGTACATTGGTCTCTGCCCAAGTTAGAATAAGAGACACCTCCTGGAAAGCACCCTTGCTCCGGGTTCCTCCCTGATGATTGATGTAGGCTACCGGACCCTTCAGGTGTTGGGTCAATTGTTCCAGCACCAATCTGACCGCCCTGAGTTCCAGGACATTGATGGGTAGATGGGCCGCCTGAGGGCCCCACCTCCCCTGGAAGCGCAGGGACTTCCAGAATCCCCCCCAGCCCGACAGACTGGCATCCGTTGTGACCGTCTCCCAGAAGGGAGCCAGGAAGGATCTGCCCCTTGTCAAGTTCCTGTGGTCCAGCCACCACGCAAGGGATTGCCTGACCGAGGGGGGGAGCACCCAGATCTCCTCCAAGGACGCTGGGTCCTTGTTCCAGACTGACAGAAGGTGAAGCTGCAGAGTTCTCAAATGGAACTGGGCAAAGGACGCTTGCCACCATCGAGCCCACCAATTGCATTCCCTGCCGGATGGAGGGATGAGGACTCAAAAGCAGGGACCTCGCCTGCGTTGTCAGAGCTTCCACCTTCTGCGGAGGAAGGAATATTCTTGACCTAATTGTATCCAGAATCATCCCCAGGAACGGGGTCACTGAGGAGGGGGACAGAGAGGACTTTGGGTAATTGATCACCCAGCCGAATGACTCCAGAGTGGACACTACCAACCGAGTGTCCAGCTCTGCCTGCCGCAGAGACCGAGAGGTGATGAGTATATCGTCCAGGTAGGGCAAAACTCGTATGCCCCTTAGTCTTAACAGTGACATCACCCCTGCCAGCACCTTGGTGAACACCCTGGGAGCCGACGTAAGGCCGAATGGCAGGGCCACGAACTGGTAATGCTGATCCAGCAGCGTAAATCGGAGAAACCTTTGATGTCCTGGAAACACCGGAACGTGCAGGTAAGCGTCCTTGATATCCACAGATGTCATGAAGTCCCCTGGGCGCAACGAGGCAATAGCCGAGCGTAGTTTCCATACGAAAATGTTTGTTTCTGACAAATCTGTTTAGGATTTTTAAATCCAGAATGGGTCTGACTGACCCGTCCTTCTTGGGCACTGTGAAAAGGTTGGAATAGAACCCCATGCCCCTGTCTCTTAAGGGGACCTTGCAAATGACCCCTATGTCTAGAAGGTCCTGCACAGCCAGCATCAAGACCCGAGCTAAGGCAGGGTCCTGTGGGATCCGGGACCCGACGAACCTGGTAGGGGGCAGTACAGCAAATTCTATCTTGTAACCGGAGGACACTACCTCCTGAATCCACCGGTCTGAGACGTGACGTCTCCAGACATGCTCGAAGTGCTGTAGATGTCCCCCCACCCTGACGGGCGAGAGCGCCCCTTCATGCCTGGGGAGTCTTGGGAGGAGCTTTGGGCTTGGGCCCCCAGGAGGAACTGGGACGGCGTCCTCTGTTCTTGTTCCAGGGTTCTGCGCGAGACCCAGCGAAGGACACTCCTCTACCTTGCTTAGCCCCACGGTAGGGGGTCGAGTGGGAGCTTGGGCCACGAAAGGGCCGAATCTGACGCTTGCGTTGAGGCAACTTGCCACCCTTGGCAAAAATATCTAACCTTTCTCCAAACAGGCGCAGCCCCTTAAATGGAAGCCCCGTAAGGGCCTTCTTAGCGACGTTATCAGCGGCCCACTGGCGCAACCAGACCGCTCAGCATATGGCTACCACCAGAGCAGAAGATCTAGCGTTCAGCTTAATAGCATCGTCCGATGCAGATAGGATATAGTTGAAACCAAGAAATAAGCAGGTGGCACACACTCTATTGAACTGAGAGGGTCAATAAGAAAGGGTGCGCTGCCCAACAGGGGCCCTATTGCAAATGCATACCATATGTACTCCTACTGGAATGTCCTCCTAATCATTCCTCCAGGAGCCCCTGGGGCCTAACCCTCGCACTCCACAATGTATAAAAGGTACTACAATATTAAATCATCAAGCATTTTTTATTGTAAATTGCAATTTAAAAGCATATTTAAAAACATCAGCAATACATAGTGCCGTACCGTAAATGTCCACAAGGGGGAGCCGGTCGGCCAACCAACAACAAAACTGTACTAACTATAATAGTGAAACCCTATGTGCTACATACTCATCTAATGAACTAATCTAATAAAGTGCTAAGTGCATAGAAATGATATGTTATGTACATCAGTAAATACCTAGCAGGACCGCAGACACAAAGAGGCCCAGCGAGGAATAAGGTGCAAGGTGAAAAACAACAAGCAAATACAACAATGACTCAATAAAGCTTACTGTACAGATGGCCGGACTGGCGCCCCACGGCGTGGCCTACGCGTTTCGAGCCGCAAGGGCTCTTTTTCAAGGCTGTAGGATATAGTTCACGAAAGTCTCACAGGTGGCCAGAGCGTTGGCAGCATCAGCGGGCAAGTCATCCGCCCCTTCAAGAGCAGTCTTAACCACCGTCCTGAGCGCCACTGCCGTAATGGCTAAGGCGCAAACTGGGCGGAACGACGCTTCCCCAAATGCAAAGGCATGGCATGCCAGTTGGTCAACTCGCCGATCTTCCAAATCCCGCAGCGTAGTAGTGTCGGGGGAGTGCATAATAGAGGTGTTGGACAGACTTAGAATTGGGGCATCGACCTCGGGTGGCGATGTCCAACACTTGACCAGGTCAGCAGGAAAGGGATATTTCTTATCCACAGCTTTAGGAACCCCATGGAGTTTGCTGGGATGTTCCCATTCTTTCAGCACAAGGCTACTGAAATGAGTTTGTTTGGGAAACTCCAACCGCGCCCTAGCGCTGTGAAACAGATCACCCCTTTGCCGGGGGGGCACGGGGGGGGGGGGGGAGAGGGATAACACATCAAAGATCTGGGTCAGCAGTCTATCAATGTCGTCCGAGGACCAATGATCAGAACCAGAATCTTCCTGTCCCCTGGACTCGTCATCGTATGACCCTGAGTCAGAGAACAGTTCCCCTTCCTCTGAGGGGGAATGTGCATAGGAAAGCAATAAATCAACAGATTCTATAGGAAGTATAGTAGATTCAGGATTCAAATGACGCCTCTTGGCAGTGGCCTTGCACGCCAAGGAGCCAGCAAGTAAATTTTCCACACTAGCCAGTCTAGTGGCCAAATCATTATGAGAATCCCCACTAGTATTGGGGGTTAGGCTCAGGCTTGGGGGAGTAGGGGAAGCAAGGCAAGGTGCGGGCCCAGCCTCGGAAGAGGTGGGAATACCTGCTAGCGCCTGCTGAGCACAAGGGACACAGACCCGTGCATTGTCACCGCTGCTAGGCAATACCCCACAAGCTACACACAGACGGGCTTGTCCCAAAGGAACCCCGTTCACAATATCCTGAGATGCCTCCATATGGTGATTATTATATACAATATGCCAGTAGGGATTGATGCTATAAAGCAACCCTGGATGCCCCAATGACCTGCTGGGAAGTGGGAGTGATTTTTTTAAAAATCTGGACCGGCGCTACACCGGGCCGGGAGAAGCCACCGAGGTTCACGGTCTGAAAGACACAAGGGGAACAGGGATGTCAGAGCCAAGCGAGGAGAAGCAAAAGCTAAAGAAAAGTCGCCCATGAGGGCACTTACAGAACAGCGAAGGGAGGACCGTCTTCACCACGCGCACGTGAGAAAGAAATGGCGCCAAGCGAACCTCGAAAGGCGGGCCAGAGCGGGAGATGACGCGGAACGCGCCAAACCACGCCCCCCCCCTGGGGAGCGCGCCGCTCGAAGGCGCGCAGCCAATCAGAAACACAGTAGCTATGCAACTGACAACCGCTCTAGAAAATCACCTCAGAGAGAAAACTGACAGGGTGAATACGGGAATAAAACGCTGTAGCGCCCACAAACAGAGCCGCCGTCCGCGCCACGTAAAAAACAATAAGGCGCTGCGGCTAACTTAAACATAAGTGTGAAGCGCGGCTCTGACACTCGGTAACCGATAAAGGCTATAAGTCTCTAGTGTAATTAGGGCAAGGATAGGCCAACGTATACACAACCCCCCCCCTCTTTTTCTGGTGGGGGATTGCGGTGGAGTCTAGCTCCGTAAGCACACTAGGTGCTGCCTACCTTCACCCGACCAACGCAGCCCAGGCTGGGAGGCATATTCTTTACAAAGAGGACGGGTGGAAATAGACGCGCAGGGCCTCGGGCTCTAAAGCCCCGCTCGCCTGCGAGAGCGTGATACTTCATGTCTTCGCAGTTCCAGCACTGCAGAGAAATCTGGGGATTTGTGGGAGGTCCTTCGGTATATGTAGGGCCGGGAGGAGCTTGTTTTCTACATGTCTGCAGTGCACGGCGCCGGAGGCGGAGGCTTACCCACATGTAATTAATACATCTGGAGCAGGACGTGCTGTATGCTTAGAATAAAGGGGAAGAGAAACCACCAGAACACTAAGAAGGCCCGTCTGAAAAACATAAAAAGGGCCAATAAGCATCCCACAGCACATGCACAAAAAATGAAACACATATAGAATGAAGGAGCTGACTCACGGACCAAAGAGATGGGAGAGTCACCAGCAGGCTTAGACAGGGAGCGTGAAGCCACAGGCAGGGCGAGAGGGATCTGCAAGCCCCGCACCCGAGCAGCCAGGAAGCGAAGTCAGCGCCACCGAGAGAGGAGAAGGCAACAAAATGGCACCCGAAGTCCGGATCCTCGAGGGGCGGCCCGCGCGATGACGCGGATCGAGTCATCTTGCGGCCCCGCCACTCGGCAGCGCGGGAGCCTCCCCCTCATGCGACCCCCGCCAACGAGCGGAGCGCTCCCGCAGCGAAAAGTCACCCGCAGAGCGCAGCAGTACTACCACCCAAGCTCCCGCGGTCCTGGTCCGCGGAGAGGAGAGGGGGGGGGGTGACACCACAAGCAAGGTCTGAGCAAGGCACAGTAAAAAAGCGACAGTGAACTAAGTGACACAAGCACAAAACACACCATAATAAAGCATGTGGGATAAGAAAGAAATATAAGGGTGGTTTCTCCCTTCCCCCAACCAGGCTCACCATTAGCCTGTGGCCGGCTACCCTTTGGTTACAGGGTCTGCGGCCCGGAGCATAGCTCACTGAACACCCGACCCCAGGTGTTCCTCTACAGAAGGGTCCGGGAACAGGTGGGGATAGGTTTGCAGGGTCGACGGGCTTGGGACGCCCCGCTCACCTGCGAATAACCAGAGAGAGAAAATCTTCTGTCTTCGCAGTCAGGACTGCAGAAAAACTCTGGGCTTTCTGGGTAATTCCTGCCCTTTTATGGGCCGGGAGGAGCTACAAGTCTTCCTGCAGTCGACTGCGCCACCTGGTGGCGGATTACCCAAATGTAATGAATTACAGATGATGCAACCCGTGCTGGATTCCAGAAACTTAAAGGATCAGAATTAAAAGATTTTGCCCTATCTAGCAAAATAGAACAGTAGGGTTCCTTTACTAATGTAGGTTACATACCCTCCTGGCTCATCTGATGGCAGACGAGAAAAAAAGTTCCAAACCTAACCACTTTTCTGGTACTTCCTCCACTGCTCAAATGGAGGTTTCAGTACACCTTTTAACACAACTGATATGTCCCCTGCTGCAAAACGTTTAAGGGGTGCTGGCTAGTTGATTTCTTGATGCTGTCTAGAAGGACCGGTAAGACTGAAGTCTGAGACCTACTACTAATGCTTTTTCAAATTCTTCCTGCAGGAATTAGAGGACTGCTGGTATATTGACTTTCTTCATGTTGGCTTCACAAAACGAAGAAAAACAAGCTCTTGCATAGATGTGTCTGGTGGTAAATTTTTGACCTTCCAGGAAAATCTTATCACTCTGGCTGAGCAGACCTTCCTTTCTAAGATCACCCTCTCAGATCCATGTTCTCAGTGGAAGCTTTGCTGGCTCTGGATGCAGAGTGGGACCCAGATGAGCAAGTTCAGAATATCTGGCCCCTCTTCATCATCCTTTTCAGTTCGGAGAACCAGGATTTTCCTGTGTGTTGACGTTATCTTCTGGATCTTTTCTGGCATTATTTTGAAAGGAGGGAAGGCATAAAGCTAGGTTTAAATTCCAGGGAGAAGCCAGGGCATTCACTGCCAATGCACCATTCCCCTTGACAGTGAGCAAAACATTTCTCATTTTGAATTGTTGGTAATGGCAAGGATCTTTATCTGAGGAAGACCCCCTGGGTTACCCTCTGAATAAAAACCTCCTAATTTAGACAACCTCCTAATTTAAAACCTCCCTGTGCCAGGCTGTTCCAGTTTAAATGGGTCAATAAGAACACCCCAATATAAAGCTGGATCTAACCTACATAAATATAGATTATCAATATGTCCCTTGTTAGAGAGCGGCATTAAGTTACATGGTGATGTACAAGGTAGACATTACATGAGTGAACGATAAGTAATACACTATTCAGCTGAGATGAAGCCTCTGTATGTGTGTGCTGCTATTCACTGATTCCCACCAGATAGGAGCCCTGCTAGAAGCAAGTTCTCCTTCATGGAGTAAGAAAGTTGTATTAGAAAAATGTCCTAAATGAATCAGGACCCTTCCTAACAGAGTAGCAAGGGCGTGTCTGTCTACTTTAATAAAGGAAACCAGAGTATTAGAAGAAGGTGAACAGCAATTTAACCTGTAGCAGTTTAAATATGCCTCATGCATTACATCTTTTGACACGAATAGCATATAGTGTATAGTATAGCACTGTGTGTCAGCTCAAATGCAGGGCTTCCAATCAATGAGGCTACAGCAGCCCAGAAACAGGCATCAGAAAACTCCTAGCATGCTCGTCTAAGGATATATACAGATTAAAGTTAACTGTACTGACAGGAACACAGTACGGATGCAGTCAGCTGGACCTATTTATCCCAGACAGAGAAGAAGACAGTTGTTATTGGATTGGGATCTGGATTGCGTTGATCCGAGATGTTGTTTCCCCTAGATGTTGATAAAGGGGCAGAGACTAATATAACTTCCTCTGCTTGATCCACCAGGCATGGAGCGATGTAACCTGATGATTCCCAGGAGTTGCTTTCTTACAAAATTGGGAAGGCTTAAAGTGGACCAAAACCCAGTATAGGGCCCGCTGTGTAAAAACCCCCCAGGACGCAGCAGTCAACTCACCTCTTCCCAGTCTCACAGCGCGTCTAAGAGCAGCGGCTCTGACAGGAGCATCCTCCGCCTCCCTCTAAAAGCATGCGCACTGCTAGAGGGAAGTAGAGGATGCAGCCGTCAGAGCAGCTGCTCTTAAAAGTGAGTTGGCTGCGGAGATATGGGGGGGTTCACATAGCACGGGGAAAGGACCAAAACCCAGGATAGTCAAAATAAGATAATAGATAAGTAGACAGCACACATGCATTCCCCTTTTTCTGGGAGCACATGAACTGAGCAGGGAACCCAGCAGTGCATGGAAATGACATCAGCGCTGCCGGGAGTATTAGTGGCAGGGATAGATATAGTAAGGGACACTAGAGGTCTAGGTTCCCTTTTAACTGCTCACCCATTACTAGCTTTAGGCATGTCTGACATGACTTCTGCCAGGTATCCGGACATAACGACACGACTTCTGTCAGGTTACCCCCCCCCCCCATAATCCAGCTCAAGATCCTTGAGCTGGCTTTTGGGGGGGGGGGGGCTTTGCCTCTATCCCAAACCCTGGGTGGATTAGGCTAAAAAGGACAACTACATAAAATTATTTAGATATACATACGACTTTACAGTAAAAAAAAATCAATAATAATCAGGCTTTATACATTACCGGCTCTTGAGGCATTTTTGCACAGGGTGTGAGGGTCAGAAGATCTACTGCCTGCACCATGTATCTTTCAGCCCAGGATCCCTGATCCTTACTGGGCTAGGGAAAGAGTCCTGCCACTGCGGTGGGCAGCCAGGTCACCACCCACTGCTGTTACTGCTATTGTTGCCTCCCTTCTGCCCGTCGATGTTGCTCGGTGCCTGTAGGCAAGTGCTGCCTGTACTTCCAGGTCGTCCTCGTTGAGGACGAAGACAGCCACACCAGAGACTCCGGTGAGCACCCAAGGGGTCCACAATAGGCATGCACACCACTGCCGAATCTGGCAGGGATTTAAAAGGGGACAGCACACAACTAGTGAGCTCTCAGGCTATGTGGGGACTGCCCAGGTTGCCTGTGAACCTCGGGTGAGCTACACCCAATAACCGATGGTTCCAGGCTCAGCGGGATCCTCCAAAACTCCTGGAGCAGAAAACAAAAAAACTAAAAACAACAAATTGGTTGCAGCCTACTGTCCAATGGTTCCTTAGGGAGGAAACACAAAGAAGGGGAGGGGGGAAGGAAGGGGTGGGGTTTTAACCTCTGTTCAGTTTGTGTTTCCTCCCAGGGGGTGGAGTCTCTCCGTGGGTTGTGCTGAAGGATGAAAGGAGAAAATTAAAGGTCGGGAACTGATAAGAGGGAGACTTGGACCCCAGGTTGCATCTTTAGGCAGATCTAGTCGGAAGACAAATACCATACAAAAATACCTGCCCCCATCATATATGTTAGGCAAAGTGCCTATAGCCTTCAGTTTGTAAAATTATATACAACAAAAAGGAGAAGTAACAGTGAATCTCAGGGCACTTCACTATGGCACGTCACATCCCAAGAGGGAGTCAGGACTGGACATCCTGCAAAAGGATTTTAAAGCAAGTACTAAGATACTCTTTACCTTGGTGTCATTTTGCGTGGTGCCGGCAAAATATTTTGCAGACAAGGGTTTTTGAATGGTGTTTGACTACTGCAGTGGACCTCGCAACCTTGATTAGATGAAAAGCTGTAGAATGGGAGGCCAGCTCCCAAGCACCCGCAGGCACACGTGAAATGAGTCCAAGATGAAAATTAGGCACACCTCAAAAACACAACACAGATCAACACAAAGAAGAGAAAATGTGGAGAGAGAAAGGGTGCAGAGCCAGTATAGAGCAGAACAGAGAGGAGATGGGTGCAAGAAGCCAGAAGCCCTACAAGGTGAGAACATACAGGTGGAAACACAATAAAGGATAATGCAGTAATGCAGTGGTCTCTTAATATTTTATCCCCCCTTAAGCTTGATGTCTCCTAAATGGTCTCAATACGTGGACATTAGAACTAGTGATGTTTCACAGTCAGGATATAAATAGACAAGCGTGTCACCCTTTGGGACAACATATCCTGTAGGATGATAAGGAAAAAATTAATTATATTAAAAGTAATAGATGCTGGAACAGTTTTCCAGCAGATATGGATTAAAATTAACAATTGGTGAATTTAAAGTCATTCAATAGTCAAAAAATCAAAAGGATACCTACCTTTTGTCCCATGCAGCTGATCGGTGCTCACCTAATTGCAGGATCTATGCTCACACTGAATCCTTCGCTTCCTGTGTTGACCCGAGGTCTAAACTCCATTTACCAGCGCTTGCGGGCCGGGTTCCACCCCCTGCCCCCAGTCACGGGGGGGGGGGGGGGCTGCCCACGCCCTCTTCATTAACTGCAATGGAGAGGGGGAAGTGTCAGGCCTTGGCACGCTACCTCCATTGCAATGCATGGAGAAGGTGTAACAGTTCTGTGACTGATGGAAGGTCGCAATCCCGACCCTATGTATTGGCTCCAGAGGGCACAGATGCATCCAGCAATCAGGTGAGTTACTGGTTTCCAGAGTAGCACCGATCAGCTGCATAGGAAAAAAAAAAAAAAAAAAAAAAAGGAGGGTCCTCTTATGTTTAATCACATTAAACATAATTTTATTTACTAATGACATAGGGGTAAACTAGATGGACTATGAGGACTTTTCTTTAGCTGCCAACCTTTTAGGTGCCTGGAAAAATGTATCTTGTATCCAGATTCAGCATGTTGGTTGTAGTGTGACGGGCATCCCAAATCAGGATGCCCCCTCCACTGCAGAGATCAGCCTACCCCCAGTCACACTTGACTGGATGACCAATTTAATCCTTGATACCTGAAGGGATTTCTCTTGAGCAATTGAGTACCACTTTCCATTTTCTATACAGGTTGTCAGCAAGTTAAAAATACAATTCTGTGATTACTCACCTGTAGAGTTGATTTTACTGTGTACAGCACGGCCTGTTTCATTTTAATAATTACGTCTGGGTATTCTGCCACAAGGTGGCACAGTTGACTGCAGAAGACTTGTGGCTCCTCCCGGCTCCATAAAAAGCCAGGAATCACCCATAGACCCCCAGTGTTGAAAAGCAGCAATGCCAGAAGCCGGGAGATAAACCATGAGAAAAAAGGCACAGCCTAACAAAAATAACTACTGAACAAATCACCATAAAGAGGCAACCAAGGATAACGATAACAAGGGAGGGATGAAACAGGCCGTGCTGTACACAGTAAAATCAGTTCTACAGGTGAGTAATCACAGAATTGTATTTTTCCAAGTGTACAGCACGGCCCGTTTCATTTTAATCATTACGTCTGGGACATCCAATGGCAATGTCCGAAAGTAGGGAGGGATCCCCAATGAGCCACAGAAGGCAGTTCAAGCCACCACCACCTGAAGCACTTTGCGGCCAGAAACAGCATCAGCTGAGGCCCTAACATCAACCTTGTAAAACTAAAAGTATGAACTGAAGACCAAGTAGCGGCCTTACAAACTTGTTCAACAGAAGCCTGGTGCTGAAAAGCCCAAGAGGCACCAATAGCTCTAGTAGAGTGAGCAGTAACATGGAAGGGAGGTTCCTTCCCTTTAGCAGAGTAAGCTTGTACCATCGCCTGTCGAATCCACTTACTAATAGTGGATTTGGCTGGTGGCAAACCCTTCCTAGGTCCAGCAGGAAGAACAAACAGGGCATCAGACTTCCTAAACGACTCAGTGGCGACCAAATAAAATTTGAGCGCCCTGACCACATTCAGAGAATAAAGGTTCTTGGAATTAGCAGGGGTAGGACAATAGGAAGGTAAGACAATGTCCTGATTGAGATGAAAAGCAGACACAAAGACACAACCTTGGGCAAGAAATCCGGATTAAGCCGGAACACCACCTTATCCTGATGCCGCTCAAAATAAGGAGGTTTCATGGAAAGCGCCGCCAGCTCAGAGACTCGACGCACCGAAGTAACAGGGACCAAAAAAGCTACCTTAAGAGTCAGAATGGGCAAAGCGGCCTCACGCATAGGTTCGAAGGTAGGACCCTAAAGAGTCGACAGCACCAAGTTTAAATCACAAACCGGTAGCAGAAGCTTACGCGGGGGACGCACATGAGTAACTCCCTGGAAAAAGGTTTTGACAAGCCTATGATTGGCAAAGGATCTTTGGAAAAAAATTGTCCCTTGAGAGTGCTAAGTTGAAGGCCCGAATCCAGACCATGCTGTAAATACTCCAGAACCCTGGGAATGGAAAAGTCACGACAAGATAGAGACTTGGACTCACACCAAGCAATATAAGCATGCCAGACCCTGTAGTAAATAGCAGATGAAGATTTCTCCCAAACCTGAATCAAGGTATCGACCACAGAGGCCGGCAAACCTTTACCCATCAAGATGGAGGTTTCAGCAGCCAAGCCGTTAAAGCAAGTGTTTGTAAATTGGGATGGCGCAGCTGTCCCTGCTTGAGAAGCTCTGGATCGTAGGGCAAGACGTAACGATCTACTGCCATCTGTACAACGATACCATACCCTCCTCGGCCAGCGGGGGGCCACCAGAATGACCGGTATCCCCTCCTGGACTATCATGCGCAGCACCCGACCCAGCAGAGGAAAGGAAGGAAATACATAGAGGAGCCGTAACTCCATCCAGGGAATTGCAAGCGCGTCTGTGGCGAAGGCCAGAGGATCCTTTGACAGGGAGACAAACCGTGGAAGCTTGCGATTGTGAAGGGATGCAAACAGGTCCACAGCCGGCAGCCCCCAGCGGCGACCCAGGGCGTGAAATACCTTGTGGTTCAGAGACCATTCCCCCAGACGAGACGACCCCCTGCTCAAGGAATCCGCCTCCTGGTTCTCCACCCCCGGAATGTAGACCGCCGAGATGCAAGGAACTGTCTCCTCTGCCCAAGACAAGATGTAGGCAACCGCCGTCTGATTGTCCGAGCGAACCTGTACAGCATGACCCCAAAGGTGGGGAGTCAACTGGGAGAGAACCAACCTGATCACCCTCAGCTCTAGGATGTTGATGGGCGTGTGGGCCTCCTGGGGACCCCACTGACCCTGGAACTTCAGTGACTGCCAAACTCCCCCCCAACCAGTCAGACTGGCGTCCGTGGTGACAATCTCCCAGCGTGGAGGCAGAAAAGACCTGCCCACAAGAAGATTCGAGTCCAACCACCACGAGAGGGACTGCCTGGCCGAAGGGGACAGAGCAAACTCCTGATCCAGGGACTCCTGAGTCCGATCCCAAGCTGACAAGAGATGTAACTGAAGAGGCCTCATGTGGAACTGAGCAAAGGGAACCGCCTCGAAGCAGGACACCATGAGGCCCACCAACTGCATCCCCAGATGGATGGAGGGGTGAGGACATGACAGCAGGGCCCGCGCCTGCATCTGAAGGCCCTCCACCTTCTGCTGAGGGAGAAAAACCTTGACGTGAGAAGTATCCAGCGTCATACCCAGGAAGGACCTCGCCAAAGACGGAGATAGTGAGGACTTGGGATAGTTGATCACCCAGCCAAAGGACTTCAGAGTGGACGTCACCATCTGAGTATCCTTCTCGGCCTGATGAAGAGACGGAGCAGCAATCAGAATGTCGTCCAGGAGGATGCGAATGCCCTGGTTCCTCAGGAGAGCCATGACACCGGCCAGTACCTTGGTGAAAACCCGAGGAGCCGAGGTGATACCGAATGGCAAGGCCACAAACTGGTAGTGCTGATCCCCCAGAGCGAACCTCAGGAACCTCTGGTGACCTGGGAAGATCGGAACGTGAAGATAGGCATCCTTGATGTCCACCGTGGTCATGAAATTGCCCGGCCGAAGGGAACTTACCACCGAGTGCAAGGTCTCCATGCAGAAGTGCTTGAACCTGACAAATTTGTTGAGACCCTTTAAGTCCAAGATGGGCCTCAGGGAGCCGTCCTTCTTGGGTACCGTGAACAGGTTGGAGTAGAACCCCTGGCCCTGTTCCTGAAGAGGTAACGGGCAAATAACTCCAGATGCCAGTCGCAGGCCCTGAGCCGACACAGGGTTTAGAGATATCTGGGACCGGAGGAATCTTGGGGGCGGGCAGGCTGCAAACTCTATCTTGTATCCGGAGGAAACCACCTCCTGAATCCACCGGTCTGAGACGCGCAGTCTCCAGACGTGAGCAAAAAGCCGAAGCCGTCCCCCCACCCGGTCGGGTAAGTGCCCCTCCTCATGCCTGAGGGGCCTTGGTAGGGGGTTTGGGCTTGGTTCCCCAGGAGAGACCGGGGCGACCACGGGATCTGCCTTGACCCCAAGAGTCTCTGTGACTACCTGAAAAGGAGGATCCACGACCTCCCCTTGAAGGGCGAAAGGAAGAGGATCCCCGAAAGGGCCGAGCCTCCTTTCTATGCTGGAGAAGCCTACCATCCTTGGTCACAGCGTCTAGGTGCTCACCGAAGAGACGAAGTCCAGTGAAAGGGAGCCCAGTGAGAGACTTCTTAGCGGCGGTGTCAGCCGCCCACTGACGCAACCAGACGAACCTGCACATAGCAACCAGCAGGGCCGAGGCCCTACCGCCAAGCCGGAATGTGTCATCCATGGCAGACAGCACAAAGGCAACAAAGTCAGAGCAAAGCAAAAGGTCCTTATAATCCTCCATTCTCTTGCGAGATCAGGCGGCCTCAGCAAGGTGCCTGACCTTCTTTTTACTTCAATGACTTTATTGAGTTTTTACATAACAGTAGATAGAGACAGAAACAGAGGATCGCAGGGCGAAGATGGGACGTCAGCCAAATACAAAGCATCACAGTCTCGTTTGGCCCAGGGGGACCCGATCATACTGCATTCCCCTACTAGAGGCCTAAGCCAGGATCCGACAGGGGATGTCAGCAGCCATTGCCCGGGGACGACCTACCCCATCACACTGGGCTAGCGCCCCAAGAGAAGACCATCCCCCCTCATGTGAGCCCACCCCTCATCGGCCTTTCCGGTAGGTAGCGACCAAGTCCATTTCCCCCAGCAATTGAAGGGAAAAGAGAGAAAAGAAAGAAGGAGGAAACAAAAAGAACGAGTGAAGAAAAAGAAAGAAGGGAACCCTGAGGCCCGGTGTCCCGTGCCCGAACCCTAATCCCCCCCCGATCCCACCAGATCACCTCTCGCCGACCAAGAGGGAGTCAGGCCCTCCCATTCCTCCACCGCACCAGCTAACACCATATGCGTTCTAGTAGCGCCTGAAAGTCAGGTGAGACCCGTGACACCTCCCAGAGAGTCCATGTCTTAAGAAACCTCTGAGTACCCTCCTCGACCTTCTCCAGAGTCATCTCCTCCATCCTCTTGATGTTCTCAACCTCACCATACCATTCCAGCAGGGAGGGGGCAACATTGGTGTGCCAGTGCCTGGGGATCACTGATCTGGCAGCCGTGAGCAGGTACCTCAACAGCCCCTTCTTGTTCACCGACACTGACCCTGGGATCATTGACAGGAGAGCAACCTGCGGCGTGTGTGGAAAACTTTCAAGAGTCAAGCGCTCATAGATTCCGAGCACTCCCTCCCAAAAGGCCCTCACCATCGGGCATTCCCACCAGATGTGTAGCACAGTCCCCAAGGCCCTCCCACACCTCCAGCAGTCCCCGGACTCTGCCCCCCCAAACTTCACAAGATCAGATGGGCATCTGTACCATCTCGCCAGGATTTTATAGTTCCGTTCCTGAGCCCTACACGCCATGGACAGTTTGTAAGTACGCACAAAGGACTTCTCCCAGTCATCAGATTCAAATGTGTGACCCAACTCATCCTCCCATTTCCCACAAAACTGGGGCAGCTCTCCACCCTCCCCCTCATTCTGAAGGATCTTGTATAGAGTAGAGATCACATGCTTAGGGGGAGAGGGATCCCGCAAGAGCCTCTTCAATGACGTAGGGGGGCAGGAAAGATTCAAGGCCGGCACATGAGATTTGACAAAGGCAACCAGCTGGGCATGCAAGAGCCAGGAGATATTCCTACGCCCACCTCGAGCACGTAAGTCAGAGAGGGAGGGAGCACCCGCTCTCGAAACTATGTCCCCCAGTCTGGTATCTTGAGAGGCTTCCCAGAGGAGAAATGACTTAGAGTTCATCCCTGGGGGGAAAGCCGGGATGTCAAATAGCGGGGTAAGAGGTCCAGGCCTGAGTGATAACTCCCCCCGCCTCAAGAATCTATCCCATATTGTCAGCAGAGGGCCCACCAGATACGGCAGCTCCTGTCTCCCATGCCGACGTGAGGGATCCACCCAAGGCAGGGCCACCAGTCTGATGGGAGATGTGTCCCCCTCGATACTAACCCAACACTTATCATCTTTGTGGTGGAACCAGTCCGAGAGACGCACCAGCACTGAAGCAGCATGGTAAGTCCTAAGGTCCGGAACTCCAAGTCCCCCTATGTGCTTAGGCCTAAAAAGAGTAGCCCTCCGTATCCTGGGCTTCCCGTTGCCCCAGATGAATTTAAAAAAGGCCCTTTGAAGTGTTTGGAAGAAACCCCGTTCCAGGGCCAGAGGGGCCGCCTGAAATAAGTAAAGAAACAGAGGTAAAATGTCCATTTTAAGGATGCTTATGCGTCCCAACCCTTAATATTGTTTTTTGCTATAGAAATTGAGGTTGGTGACCGTAGATTGGAGAAGCGGGCGGAGTTAAGTTTATATAGCTTCCCCAAGTCCGAAGGCAACTGCACCCCCAGATACTTTATGGCCTCCCCCTGCCACCTGAAGGGGAAGTTCGCCTGTAGGAGTTGCTGAGTCTGAGCATCAAGCGAGACATTCAAAATCTCTGTTTTAGACAAGTTCACTTTAAAATTGCTAAGGTCACTAAAGCGTTTGAACTCTGCTAAAATAGATGGCATAGATATATGCGGTGAGGTTACATACATGAGCAAGTCATCAGCAAAGAGAGAGATCTTGTTTTCCTTCCCCCCACAGGCGATCCCCAGGATAGACGGGTTGGCCCTCAGGGCATTGGCGAGATGCTCCATCACCAACACATAAAGCAGAGGGGATAAGGGGCATCCCTGACGCGTGCCATTTAGGATACTAAAAGAGCTAGACAGGGACCATTGACCTTTACCCTCACAGTAGGGTCCTGATAAAGGCCATGATTCTGGACAGCATAACCGGGCCCAAACCCACCTGTAACAATGTGGCTTTCAGGAACCCCTAGTGCACCCTGTCAAACGTCTTTTCCGCGTCTACCGTCAGCACGCAGGCCGGAATCATCGTCTTGATGATGTTATCTCTTGCCTCCCTTCCCGAGACAAACCCCACCTGATCTAAATCGATCAATAAGGGGAGCAGCGGTTGCATTCGGAGAGCGATAATTTTTGCATAAATTTTCAAATCAACATTAATCAATGAGATTGGTCTATAGATTCCCGGCAATGTACTATCTTTTCCGGGCTTTGGAATGACCGCAATGTGAGCCTCCAGGGCATGTCTCGGGAAGGAACAGCGATCGGAGATCGAGTTATAAACCTTAACAAGAAAGGGGGCAACCACCGTCCCCATCACTTTGTAGAATCTGGGGGTAAACCCATCAGGGCCCGGACTCTTACCCATGGGGGCCTCCCCTATAGCTCGAACCACCTCCTTCAAGTTAAATGAACTGACCTTTTAAATAGCAATGGCCACAACAGCCGCGGCGCAGACCGGACACAAACCGGCCCCTACAAAGGTGAAGGCATGACAAGCCAGCTGATCCATGCATCGGTCCGCTCTATCACGCAAGGTGGTAGTGTCGGGGGACGGCATGACCGAAGTGTTGGATAGCTCCAGGACCGGGGCGTCCACCTCAGGTGGCCACGATCAGCGCCTAACTAAATCGGCCGAGAAGGGATACCTTCTGTCTAACCCCTTGGGCACCGAGGGTAACCTGTTAGGACGTTCCCACTCCTTGAGGACCATATTAGAGAAATGGCCCTGTTCCGGTAACTCCAGGCGTTGCTTGCCAGGGCGGAGGAACTCGCCCTGCTTCTTCTTCGCCACCTTTGGGGGGGGCGATGTGCAATGTATCAAAAACAGCCGACAGGAGCCTGTCGGTATCATCCGGGAGCCAGGTATCCTCATCTGAGGAAGACCCTAAGTCACTATCGTACTCGCCCTGAGGGTCCCCAGAGGAGTCCGAGTCACAGAACAACTCCCCCTCATCTGGGGAGTCACGGCCACCGAACATGTCAAGGCCCTCGTCCTCATCGGCAAAGAGGGACAAATCGGCGTTTAGATGCCTCTTTTTGCTAGAGGCCTTACCCGCCGCCGGCCGGGCCAGTTGTCGCTCAATGCTGGCCACGCGCAGCGCCAGATCCGATTGCGACCCCCTGCTGGCTTCCCCCTGGCTGGGGGCTAAATGCAGGCGCGGGGGAGTAGGAGATGCTATCAGGAGGACAGGGCTGGGAAGAGAGGCGCTCAGCCCAACCTGTTCCGCAATGATACTTTGGGCCACCACCACTCGAAGGGGATGCCCCGCACATGACACACAGCCGAGCCTGCCCCGAGGGGCCCCGAAGCTCGCTATCCCCAGAAGCCTCCATATGGTGATTATCAAACAAGGCACAACATGCCAACGGAGTAAAGGCTAAGGAAAGCCCACCCGGGAGAGGGGGAAGAGGGGGGGTGGCGGTGGGAGCGGCTACAGCGGACAGGGGGCACAGGAGGGTGGGGGGGGGGGAACATGGAAAAAGTGAAGGGCAGAAAAAAAAGGCCCAGTAACAACGGTACATGAAGTAAAGCACAACCCCCACAATACAACTCACCCCAGAGCACAGGGACACACAAGCAGCAGTGGTTTCTCCCATCCCCCTATAGGCTCACCATATGCCTATGGCCGGCTACCCTTTGGTACAGGGTCTGCGGCCTGGAGCCGAGCTCACCAAACACCCGACCCCAGGTGTTCCCCTACCGTCACCCGATACGAGCAGCCTAGGCTGGGAGCCAGGAGGTTCTAGAAATGGGTGGGAATAGGCTTACAGGGCCGCAAGCTTGGTTGCCATCTTCTGGTCTTCGCAGTCATGACTGCAGAGAAACACAGGGGGGGTCTATGGGTGATTCTTGGCTTTTTATGGGGCCAGGAGGAGCCACAAGTCTTCTGCAGTCAACTGTGCCACCTTGTGACAGGATACCCAGACGTAATTATTAAAATTAAACAGGCCGTGCTGTACACTTGGAAAATGTACAAAGCAACCATTTAAAGTGCAGGAAATGCACATAAACAGATTTAGCATTAGAGCATTAGATCATATTGAGTTACAGATCCATTTACAGCTTCACCTACTACCACCTGATGCATGGTGCACTCCACTGGTGTGTGATTTAGTACAGATGGATTAAAAGTGGGGCACCGACCAAACCAATCATACATTGATCATATTAGTGCATTATCAGTGTTATTATTTGGGACACCCCACCTGCTAAAAAGGAAAGCAGAGCAGAAATATTCACCTTTACCCAGCAGCATCATCCTTGCACGCATTTATGACTGGCAGCCGGGAGTGCTGTCAGCACTGGAGACTATAGCCTTCAAGACTCCATGGGCTGATATATAGGTGCCTTTCGTTTTGTTTTATTGTAGCCATGACAGAGATTTCAAAGTGGACCAAAACCAGACTTAGCATCAATAAGATGCTAAGCCCCGTTACATGCTAAACCCCTCGGGCATCCTGAATTAAAAGCCTCATTGTACATAAATGTGGGTATGCCAAACCCTACAACAATAGAAGAAGACGCAGAGGAGGCTCACTCCTAGACATCCCATAGTCACAACACCGAGGCAGCTAAACTTGCCTCCATCAAGATCTATGCCTCAGCAGTCAGATCCACTTAGGCCAGGGACCATGAACTATAGTGATGTAAATGGCCCCGAGTGATCAACTGGCACTCCTGGCAAGGTACAGAACTACTGACCACAGTACCATAACTGCAACCACACCATACTAGGTCAACTGGGGGCCACCAGCATTACTGGTCCCCTACCAGAGTAATCTTCCGCATAACCCTGCCTAGCAGAGGGAATGGAGAAGGGCATATAGAACCAAAAGTCCTGTCAAGACGGTACTAAGGCATCCGGACCACTGAGCTAGAATCCTGGAACAGGGAAACAAGGCCGATAGCCTGTAAAGGTGACAGAACCCAACATATCCATGATTGGATGGATTCCATAGCGACACAGGGATTAGTGCATCCTGTCGCAGAGGGGCATAGCCGGAGCTAATATCACTAACATGCAGGGGGTATTGTCTCCGCCCAGAAGGGAACATAGACACTCTCTGGAAGGTCCGCCAGCTCCAGGCCCCTTCCGATGGTTAATGTAGTACGCCTGTCATCAGAAGGACCGAGCACCCCCAGCCTGGCAATTCCGGAAGGGGAACGGTCAAGCGAGAAGAGCCAACTGAAAAACGCTTACTGTTTAGACTTCCATAGTCGTAAGGACCCTCTAAGGGCTCCACCAACACCAGAATCACAGGGAGTTTTTGGAAGAAACCATCCCCTTCCACCTGAAAGGTTGGCATCCATGGTGGCCGTTTCCAGGAAGGCAAGAGGGAACTGCCCCCAGACAGGTCCTTCGAATTTCATCCACTTTCAAGAGAAAACCGTCATACAGGAAAGAAGGCCACCGGCCCTGCTCCAGGGGTGCTGAATCCCTGTCCTATGCTTACCACTAGAAGTCGCAGACGGCTCAAGGGAAACTAAGCATAAGGGACCACTTTCGCTGCTCGGGCTCCTGCCAAGCAAGTTAACAACGGCCCACCAGTTGCATCCCTGCCTGGTGTTAAGAAACCGGGACAGTAGTGAGGGACTGGGCCCATGAGAACAGAATGCCCACCTAATTGCTGAAAAGGGGGGAAATCTGGTTTGAAACTGATCCAGAATCATTCCTATTAATAGAGTCACCACGTTAGGGAACGCCGAGGACTCAAGGTGATTGACACCCATCCATATGACTCCCAATGGCCCACCAGCCGGGTATCCAACTATCCTGACTCAGAGACAGGGAAGTGAGGAAGGGCGTCCGGGTAAACATCGCGCGGACGTCCCTTGGTCTCATCAGAGACATCACCATCGACAGCACCTGAGTGACATTCTAGGAATTGAAGAGAGGTCAGATAGCAGGGCCACAATTAACAGTGTTGGACTTCCAACACGAACCTGGAGAGCCTCAGAGATCTGAGGGCACAGGGATGTAAACATAAGCATTGAAGAGTGCCCCGGGCGGCAAGACGCCCACTGGGCGCAAGGTGCTGATAGCCAAACTCAAGAGTATCCATGCAGGAAACTGCCTGTAATTACAGAATTGCTGTGAATCCAGAATGGGCCACCTGACCCATCCTTTGGGGGGCTGTGGGAGGTGGCATAGCGGCCCTTGACTCTGCCTATTACGGGCAATCTGCAAGAGACCCTCAGACCTTGCAGGCCTAACATGGCCTGTGCCGGCAACTGAACAGGGGCAGGGACCAGGGTTCCTGGGGTCTGATAAAAAACTGGGGAAGGCAGAGCAGCATACTCTATCCTGTATCTGGAGGGCACCACCTCCTGATCCGTCAGAGTGAGGCGAAATGCCTCCTGATAAGAGCAAGGTGCTGCAGCCATCCCCTCACCCAGCCGGGCGAGGGCGCCCCATCATGCTTGAGGGGGTTTGGGCTTAGCCCCGCCGGAGGGGCCAGAACGTTGCCTGCTGCTCGTGGGGGAAGGAGTCTGCCCCAAAAATCCGGAAGGACACCCCTGGTTCCTGTTTAACACTAAGGTAGGGGGGAGGGCGGGTGCTCCTGCCTCGAGGGGGCCGGGACGGCCGTCTGCGAAGGGGTGATTTGCCCTTTTTACCGAACAGGTCTAGGTGGGCCCCAAATAGGAGTTGCCCTCTGAAGGGGAGCCCAGTAAGAGTCTTTTTAGTAGCCTGCGGCTCAGGCAGGACGTAGCGCTGTCCCGGCACAAGAAAAGGCATGGGAGGCCAGCAGCTCAATGCGTCGGTCCTCAGCATCCCGAAGGGCGCTATAGGCAGGGGTAGTAATAAAGGGGGGGTTAGGGACCCCTATGATCGGCACATCCACCATGGGAGGTGACGACCAGCAATTAACCACCTCAGGGGGAAAAGGGTATTTCCTATCCCAGTCCCCTGGAAGTTTACTGGGGCATTCCCATTCTTTGAGGACAAGAGCATGGAAATGAGCCTGCTCTAAAAATTCCAAACGTGCATTCGCAGTATGGAAACGCTCCCCTCTAGGCTTGGGGACCTGACCGGGGGGAGAGATAGACAGTGCCTTAAAGACCTTAAGCAACAGGTCGTCAGTGTCACACTGGCCCCAGTATTCCGGGTCAGAATCATCATGACTCCTCGTCATCTCATCAGAAGAACTTGAGTCAGAGAACAATTCCCCTTCTTCAGAAGGGGTATAGTCACACGGAGTAGCAAACCCCTCAGTTCTCATAGAGACCGAGACATGGGGCGACAGGTGCCGCTTTCTACTAGGGCCCATACGCTCTGACAACCTAGCAATAATCTGTTCAGCCTGGAAGGGCCGGCAGGATGCAATTCCCCACTTGTAGGCGACTCAGCAGGAGAGAGATTTAAGCCTGGGGAGATAGGTGAATTGAGGCTAGGTGAAGCCACTGGCCGACCTGATTGCAGGGCCAGTGCTTGCTCGGCACAGGGTACGCAGACCCGTGCCCTGCCAGCATCAGCATGGGGTTGTCCACACGCTATACACCGCCGGTCTTGTCCCGGAGGGACCCCGGTCACATAATTCTGAAATGCCTCCATATGGTGATTAATCAAGGCACAATATGCCAGTAGGGATTTACACTCTAAGTAACCCTGGATGCCCCAAAGACCCGCTATGGAAGTGGGAGAATTTAACAAGGCCCGCTATAATTTAACACCGGGCCGGGAGAAGCCAAAGGTGTTCACCAGTCTGAAAGACATAATGGGAATAAAGGGGGTCAGAACCATGCGCAGTAAGAAGGATCATGAAAATCGCCCGCTAGGGCACTTACAGACCAAGGGAGGAGGAGGACCGCCACCACACGTGCGTGCGACCAGCATCAAAATGGCGCCAAGCGAACCTCGAAGGGCGGGCCAGAGCGGCAGTGACGCGGAGCGCGTCAACCTAGGTCCCCGCCCCCCCCCGAAGAGCGCGAAGCTCTGAGGTGGATACAAACTGTCATAGGAGCGAAGTGAATGGGCACTAGAGGAGACGATTTGCCAATGAAGACGCCACAGCGTCTGAGGCGACGTCGCCACCCATCCAGCAAAGGAAGAAGTGCGCGCGGCGGCGACAATTACACAGCAGGAACTAAACAGCGCGGTTCTGACCCCAGGGATACTAGTCCGGGCAGACTAAGGCCATAACGTGTAAAACATACACAAGACCTTGCTACACACACACACATACCCCCCCCACTTTCTTTCCCCCCGAACTACGGGGGGAACGAGGGAGGATGGCGACCCTTTGTACAGGGCCCACCGCTACACGGGGCATGGGTAATAGCGCGGGAGGAACATCCTCTAGAGGCTCACCATCAGCCTAAACCGCCTACCCTTTGGTGGGGGACTGCGGTGGAGCATGGCTCCATAAGCACACAAGGTGCTGCCTACCTTCACCCGACCGACGCAGCCCAAGCTGGGAGGCACGTCACAGGGAGGAGGGGTGGGAATAGTCCAACAGGGCCGCAGGCTTTGATAGCCCCGCTCACCTGCGAGAGAGTGATACATCATGTTTTCGCAGTCAGCAATGCAGAGAAATCTGGGGATTCGTGGGAGGTCCCTGGGTATTTGAAGGGCCGGGAGGAGCCTGTTTTATCCATGTCTCTGCAGCGCAGTGCCCTCTGGCGGAGGATAACCCAAGTGTATTATATCTGGAGCAGGACGTACTGTATACTAAGAATAGCACCCCACCCTGCTTCGGCCGCTGCCACCTGCGGCAGCGATCCCTCCCCCGGGCTCTTCCGTGGTGAGGAGAGGGTGAGAAATCGCCCTCTCCCTCACTTCCTGGGTCACCGGCTGCAAGTCCCACCCTTTGTGGGTGGGACGGGTGACGTCATCGGTGACCCGGCACCTGTCACCCGGCAACCCGAGAAGCTCAATCGCTGAGGGAGATCAGAGGAGGAAGGTTGGATGGAAGGTTGGAGCCATCTCGGCCCCCCCAGCCCTCCTCCACTGATTACCAGCAGCTGTCATCGGAGCATTGTGGGACAGGATCGGGACATCGGAGGTGAGGGGGGACCAAAGCTGGCTCCTGAGCCCTGTTCCTACAAGCCCCCATAGCTGGTCCGGGGCTGGTTATGATGAGTAAGAGGGACCCCATGTAATTTTTCTTGGATTTTTTAAAGGTTTTTAACCCTTAAAATTCTCCAAAAAATGCCCCCCCCCCCCAGGAGGGTGGACCCTATGTCATTTTTTTTAAATTAACCCCTTATGTTTATAGTGTGGATAGTAGTTGTATTTTATTTGTAAATGTTATAACGTGCTCTTTTCAGTTTGGGGGGTCTCCTGGGCAAGAATGGGGGGCAACCGATACATATGTGGTACCGTTGTAATCAGGACAAATGGGCCTTTCACATGCAATATGGTTTTCATTAATAAAACAAATGTTTTATTTAAAATAAAGGAGAAAAATTGTCTAAAAAATATTATTTTATTTTTTTTTTTGTTTTTTTACCCAAAAATTATTTAATAAACAGTGGAAAAATTAGAGACACTTCATGTTAAAGTCTAAACTCTGCGGCAATATATATATATAATTTTCCTGGAAATTCCGGGAAAAAAATCATGGTTAAACATGGCGCAAAGTGGGGAAAAATGACCTGTCAACAGAGGATGACAAAACTTCAAATAGGCTGGCAATTAAGGCTTAATAGTACTTATGCATGTTGGTATTGTTCTGCTCGGGGGACCTTGCGCTTTCAGACTTAGCTTGTTTTTTCTTGTTTGCATATTGATATTTTAGGAAAACATGTTTTTTATTCTGCTTTTTTATAATTTTTTTTTTTTTTTTTTTTTTTTTTTTAGGAAAACCCTGTGCAACCTAAGAATTCTTCAAGGGATTACTTCCAGAAAGATAAGCCCACTACAACAAGCTGGGTACACTTAGAAAGCTTAACATGTGTACTTTTAGGGAATATATTGTTTATAGGGGATATTCTAAATGTAAAGGGTTGTTTTGGTTAAAAAATTGCAAGGTGCGCACTTTGTCCGCAGAGCTGAAATTTTCAAGTAAAATTACCATTATGCGCATGCTTTACTTTGGGGTGTTTGGCAACTCTTCCCTTGACAGTATCTATGCATGTTGGGTACCGTTCTGTTCAGGGGATGTTGCTTTTCAGATTTTAGTTTTTTCTTGTTTGCATATAGTTTTATTTAGGAAAATGTGGCTGGTAAGCCTAGAAAGCTTGAGGCATGTACTTCCAGAGAATATATAGTTTGTGGGGGGTTATTTCAAATGCAAAGGGTTGTTTTTCTGGAAAAACTGCAAGGAGCGCTTAGCGCGTAGCATAGTTGTAATCTGAAAATCTCCTAAAGCTCTGTTTCAGTTTGGGGGAGTCTCCTCCTTGGCAGGAAAGGGTGTCTACCAATAAATATGTGGTACCGCTGTAACCGGGAGAAATTGGGGTTTCACACGCAATAAGATTTTATTGACAAATTTACAACACTACAAATTGCAAAAAATAGATTTTTTTTCATTTTTTTTGCACATATTTCACCCAAAAGTATTGAGAATACACTAAAAAATGCCAAACTAGACATTTCATGTTGAAGCTCAGACTCTGCTGAAAGAAACAATATATAATTTTCCTGGAAGATCCCTGGAAATCCCTTAAAAATCAAGGTTGAACATATGTAGCGCAAAATAGTGAAACGTGGTCTGGCAAAGGGTGACAAAAATTCTAGGAAGGCTGGCACTTAAAGGGTTAAAGGGTTAGTAAACCCAAAACAATACAAAAAAACAGCACCTCTTTTCTGCTCAATAGCTTTAGCCCTGTCCGACAACTCATAAACCTCCCCACAGTTTTCAAGGAGGAGGACTTCATGCTTCACGGTTGCTCACTGTTGGTTTAAGCCCACAGGCTGCCGCCTGTCACACTGGTCACTCTGCGCCGTCCATTGCAATGAATGAACATCACGCTATGACTGACGTGAGGGGCGGGACACCCTCAAGATACACCAGAAGCGCCGTTCTCGGAAACCAGAAAGTAATTCTATTATCCTTGGCTTTTATGCCTATACTGCCTAACATCTCTCTCTAACCAGGCTTATGACATAAGCACTAGAAAGACAATTCACCTATTAGCAACCTTTGCTTGTACTACAGTTTTCTGCAAACAATCCCCTCCTCCACGCTCTCACACTGGTTTGCGTTAGAGTCAGTACATATCAAACACAGGCAAACCTGGTGCTACAGGACTTAATTAAATACCTCTTTCAATCTGTGTAAAAAGATGTAGGTTCTTCCTTTAGGCTGGGATCAGACCAGGATCTGATCTCTACCCTGAGAAATGGTGTTATTAAACACAGGCAAACCTGGTGCTACATGACTTAATTAAAGGAGCACTATCGCAAAATTGTGTAATGTTAAAAATCCATATAAACACATTGGTTAATGTGAGGAAAGTCACTTATATACCCAAACTGAATTAAACTCCCACCAAACTTGGTGGCTTATTCTCACATGGTAGAAACCATGCCATCCTGCATATTTATATGGATATTTATTATTGGTCCATTTTTTAGCGATAGTGCTCCTTTAAACACCTCTTTCAATCTCTGGAAAAAGATGTAGATTCCTCCTTTAGGCTGGATTCAGACCAGTCTGATTCAGACCAGTCTGAGCACCCCGCAATCACTGGTGTCAGCGTTTAGAGGGCGTTCTATGCTCATGCTCTCCACTCACATAGAGGGATAACCTGTATAAGCAATAATAATAATAATTTGATATTATGTTTACCTGGGAAATGCATTTTTATTGATGCGCTAACAAAAGGTGACAAATAGAATCAATTAAAGAGTACTTCTACAAAATGCTTACATACCTTAACCAAAAGCTCTACCAGTTGGCTCTGAGAAAAGGGAATATATCTTTCTTGATACTGTAGAGTCCAATCCTTGGGCTTCCTAGGTTTCCACATTTTTCTATATTCAGCCATTTTAGTGACGATTGAACTCATTGAGCGTGTTAATGTATGACTTACACCAATTCCTGTGCGGAGAGCTCCCAAGGCTGTGCAAAGCATGATGCCGGCCAAAAATGTCCCTAGGCAAAAGAAAATGACAAGGTTTACACTAACCGGTATTGTATTTCACTTTTTACAAACGATTCTAAATCAAAAGGAGCGGTTCAGCAGCAGTTATAAAATGGTACTGCATTCCATTGGGTAAAAAGTGCAATTCACTTTCACAGGTTATTCTAAACAGGTGGAAATAGAACACTTTCGCCCGAAAGAATTTTTTTTTTTCTTTTTACAAATAGTGCTAAATCAACCCCATTTTCCAAGAGAATCCTCACATTTCTGCACAGTATCATTCACAGAGAATGAGGAAGCATGTAATAAACACTACTGGCAGCATATCTTTGTGGTTTGAGGAAAAAGTTAAATCTTCTGTGATCAAAATACTTTTTAAATAGGAAAGGGACTTTCCTTTCTAAAGGTTTTCTAGATTTTTCCACCAATACAAGGAGAATTGGACTTGATCTTCTATAATTAGATCCTGGGCCAATGAATCTGCACTGGGACTAAAGGTCTTGTGTTGTAATAGTACCAATTCCACTAATGGAATGCATGATGTCAGATTCTTTAACAGGAACATAGTCTCCTGGATGTGGGTTAAAAATACTTTACTTACTAGCACTAGCTGGGAGGGGGTGAAAGAAGGATCTGTCTTTTCAAAGTCCAGATTAATAACCAAGATATTCCTTTCCCCTGGGCTGGATTCAAGTCTGATTTATCAAAATGTATGATGCCAGAGAGGAGAATCTGAATGGACAGGGCTTCTTTTGTAGCAGAAACCTGAAGAATATAGATCAGGTCCAGCTATCTCCTGAAGCAATTTTCACCATTTATTTTGTGAACACCTTGGGGGCAGAAGCCCGGAGGAAAGAGCCTTGAATTAAATCTGACATTCTACATTAGTGATTGGAAATGTAGGCATATGTGAAACTTGTTGATGCCATGTACATGAATTTATCAGAGAAACTATTGAGGATTAGGTTTTCAGTTTCAGAGCTACTGTATACTGTCTAGTGTCAAGTTTATTATAAGCCTAAAGCTACTAATTCGTTGAGTAATATTGAAACTTTTGTTGTCTACGATTACACCTTTTAAAGTGGACCAGAAACCAGATCTAAACCCCCAAAATACATTAGGTCAAGCAGAAACCATTCCCAAGGAGGCATCTCAATTCTCTGCACTGAGAGCACTGTGCATTGCCGCAGCATCCCCACCCTGGACAATGCAGGACACTTTGCTCATGGTCAAATATGACCATAGCGGGATCCCAGAACAAAGCAACTTTCACACTGTGGGCCATCCCCGATTTGCTGGGCCCAACGTGTTTTAGACTTTAGGTCTGATTTTGCTTCATTACAAGGGTAGTAGGGAGAAAAAAGGGTCATATTGTTATTAATTTTGTTCTAAACTTTTTTGAAGTATTGGATTGCTTCTGCCATTGGCAACGGATAACTCCAGCCTGAACCTCCTATCACCAGTAGCCTATTTGGTTTGTTCCCATCCAACTGAGGGGTTGCCAACAGAGAAAGCATCAAGCGGGTGGCTATCTGTAGTTAGCTGCATTAATTGGGGAACCAGTCACTAACAGTTATTGAATGCTCTGCAGACCCAGAAACTGGGACACAGCGCTCAGCTCCTGGCGTGGGAGCAGGAGAGTCTGTTTAAAGAGAAACATCAGAGGCAGTTGGGGAGTTTTTATTTATTATATAACTTGGCTTTACTGGCTCCCCTCCGGTTTTTAATTTGGGGCTTTTTAATTTACCTTTCCGGCAGCATTGAGCTCCAGCATCCTTCTGATCCCTCTGTGTCTTCTGCAGGGCAGAGCCATTTTGGAAGCCTTTAGCCTCCCAGCAGACACTGCACTCCTCTGATCCCTACGCCTACACAGTGTCATTGCATAGGCTGCAATGACAGTCGGGAGTTAAAGATGCAATATTAGAAGAGTGGCTTCCCGAGCGATCACGGCAATGAGTACGGCTAGGGCTGCTGCATTCAATCAACGGACGGCTAATTCGTGAGGGGGAGGAATACGAGTCAAAAAGCAGCGGGATGTAAGCGTTTTAAATAACGCTAGAACCCAAAAGGTATTGCAGGGGGAGGGATGTAATTCTGAGAATTAAATAAAACAAGTCTGATGTTCCTCTTTAAAGGAGACCAACAGTCAAAAATAACCTAAACCGGATCAACAAAACAAACAGTGCTCATATGCATCCCTCCCAAGGGCAATTTAGATTTCTGCACATAATAATTAAATTAACTCCCGCTGCGGTCCATTTTAAAAACAAATGGCTGCTCATGTATCTGCAGGCTGCCTGCAAACAGGAAGTGCTGCTGGGTTTCCTGATACTGTAAATTGTCAGTTGAATTCAGGCAGCAGCATGACTGATATGCTGGGAGAGGAAGCTTCAAATGGCTACTACCACGAGAGAATCGGTGAGGTAGTATTGATCTCCATACAAGCGATAAAATAAGAAGGGAGCAATATACGAATATTACATAGTGACAAATAAAATGTACAAAGCATTCCCTGATGCAGTGGATTCTATTATCACGAAACGCATGGGCTCTGGACATCTTTGCCAAGTGGAGGGACCATTTTTTTAACTAGCCAGCTGAGTATCTTGTTGTTTTTTCACATTGTTGTTTAATTTGTCATAATGTAATATACGTGTATATGTGCTCGACCCTAATTTTATCGCTTGCATGGGGATCATATTTGCTTAAAGCGGACTAAAACCCACCTCAAAACGCACTCGTCTCCCTTCTCAGCGGTGCGTGGCCGCATGCAGCTTAAGGGAGTGATTTGGTGCACTAATCGTAAGTGCGGCAAGGATTCCATTCAGCTTTAGCCGCACAAGCTGAATGGATGAGTGTCTGCACCGTGTGCTCGAGGGGAGGTGAGTGAGCTCAAGGTTCTGGTGTCACCCAAAACCCAGCTTAGTGAAAATCCCTGGTTTGATCCACTTTAAGCACTTTTTGTCAGCACTTTCTTATTACCCTTTTTTCATGGTTATACATACCAGTCTGGCCTGCTGTGCTCTACTTAGGACTGTTTTACAGTCATGGGCGTAAATGTTGGCACCCCTGAAATTTTTCAATAAAATTAAGTATTTCTCACAGAAAATGATTACAGTAACACATTTTGCTATACACGTTTATTCCCTTTGTGGAAAAAAAGCAAATTGGACAAAATGTCAAACCAAACTCCAAAAATGGGCTGGACAAAATTATTGGCACCCTTAACTTAATATTTGGTTGCACACCACCACGCAAGATAACTGAAATCAGTTGTTTCCTATAACCATCAATAAGCTACTTAAACCTGTCAGCCAGAATGTTGGACCACTCTTCCTTTGCAAACTGCTCCAGGTATCTCTTATTGGAAGAGCACCTTTTCCCAACAGCAGTTTTAAGATCTCTCCACAGGTGTTCAATGGGATTTAGATTTGGACTGCCATACATTTCTGGGTGCTTTCTGATGTATGTTTGGGTCACTGCTGGAAAACCCAATATCTCAGATGCAAACCCAGCTTTCTAACACTGGGCTGTATAGTCACCCAAAATCCTTTGGTAATCCTCAGATTTCACGATGCCTTGCACACATTCTAGGCACCCACTGCCAGAGGCAGCAAAACAACCCCAAAACTTCATTGAACCTCCACCATATTTCACTGTTGGTTTTCGGAAAAACAGTAGAATGATGTGCTTTTACCAAAAAGATCTATCTTGGTTTCATCTGTCCACAAGATGTTTTCCCAGAAGGATTTTGGTTTACTCAAGTGCATTTTGGAAAAATGTAGTCTTGCTTTTTTATATCTCTGTGTCAGCAGTGGGGTTCTCCTGGATAGCGTTTCATTTCATTTAAATGTTGACAAGTAGTTTGCGCTGACACTGATGCTCCCTGAGCCTGCAGGACAGCTTGAATATCTTTGGAACTTGTTTGGTGCTGCTTATCCACCATCCAGACTATCCTGCATTGACACCTTTCATCAATTTTTCTCTTCCGTCCATACCCAGGGAGATTAGCTACAGTGCCATTAGTTGCAAACGTCTTGACAATGTTGCGCACTGTGGTAAGGCAAATCTATATCTCCGGAGATGGATTTGTAACCTTGAGATTTTTTATATTTTTCCACAATTTTGGTTCTCAATTTCTCAGACAGTTCTCTTCTCCTCTTTCTGTTGTCCATGCTTAGTGTGGCACACACAGGCATACAATGCAAAGACTAAGTGAACTTCTCTCCTTTTTATCTGCTTTCAGGTGTGATTATTATATTGCCCACACCTGTTACTTGCCCCAGGTGAGTTGAAAGGAGCATCACATGCTTGAAACAAGATTTTTTTTCTCCACAATTTTTAAAGGGTGCCAATAATTTTGCCCGGTCCATTTTTGTAGTTTTGTGTGACATTATGTCCAATTTGCTTTTTACTAACTGGGCAGCGCTGCCATCCAGATGCAATTCAGAGAACCGCATACTCTGTGTCTGTCTGTAATTATATACCTCTGAGCCGTAGAACCCCAGGAAATTTAAAGTGCTAAAGGCAAAGGTGATTGTGACATCATTGTTTCGGCTACACTTGGCACTGTCCTTAACTATTTTCTGTTTTTAAATTAAATAAAAAAGGCCAAGATATGGGGGTTTACAGTTTTACCTCAATTTCTCTTCTGAAAAATACCATTTTGTGAGTACTCACCTGAAAAATTGATATTGTCAGTGTGCCACACACCCCGTTTCCCCTTTAATTCTTCACGATTGGGTTACTCACCGCCAGGTGACGCTATTGCAGAGAGGAAGTCTTGTAACGAGCCCCCTTCCGGCCTATATATACCTGGTACCTCCCACTTAACACCAGTGATTTAAAAAGCAGAAAGACAAGGTACCAGTAATCTAACGGTAACCTCAAAATAAATAAAAGCTTCACCATATAAAGGATTCGGGATACCGAAAAGGGCGGGGGTGAAGCGGGGTGTGTGGCACACTGACAATATCCATTTTTCAGGTGAGTACTCACAAAATGGTATTCTCGGTGTGCCACACACCCCGCTTCCCCTTTAATTCTTCACGATTGGGACATCCAAAAGCAGTATCCACAAGGGATGGGTATCCGAAGGCAAAAATGAAGCATAACTTAAATGACTGCAGTCTGCAGAACTTTGCGGCCAAAAACAGCATCCGCTGAGGCTCGCACATCAACTTTGTAAAACTTAGAAAAAGTATGAACAGAAGACCAAGTGGCGGCCTTACAAACTTGTTCAACAGAAGCTTGGTGCTGAAAAGCCCAAGACGCTCCAACGGCGCGAGTAGAATGAGCAGTGATACGAAAAGGGGGAACCTTCCCCTTAGCAGAATAGGCCGCAATAACAGCCTGACGTATCCATTTGCTAATGGAAGATTTGGCCGGTGCCAAGCCCTTCTTAGGCCCACAGGGCACAACAAAAAAGGCATCCGTTTTACGAAAAGGAGACGTAATAATCAAATAGTACTTAACACAGCGTACTACATCCAAACATTGCAAAACCCTCTCTTTGTCATTCTTAGGATTAGGACACAAGGAGGGAAGAACAATATCCTTCAAATGAAAAGCAGAAACAACCTTAGGAAGAAAGTCTGGTTTGAACCGAAAGACCACTTTATCCTGATGCCTCTCAAAGTAAGGCGCCTGGATAGACAAGGCCGCCAACTCCGAGACACGCCGGACCGAAGAGATAGCTACCAAGAAGACAATCTTCTGAGTCAGGGTAGACAAAGCAATATCTTGCAAAGGCTCAAAAGGAGGAGCCTGAAGAGCAGAAAGAACCAAATTCAAATCCCAAACAGGGAGTAATGGTTTCCTGGGAGGCCGCACATGCGTAACCCCCTGGAAAAAAGTTTTAACTAAAGGATGAAGCGCAAAATGCTTCTGAAAAAAGATAGATAAGGCAGAAACTTGCCCTTTCAAAGTACTTAGCTGAAGACCAGAGTCCAGCCCAGATTGTAAAAACTCCAGAATCCTGGAGGCCGAAAAGACCCTACAAGGAAAAGATCTCATCTCACACCAAGCGATATAGGCTTTCCAAGTCCTATAGTAGATGATAGAAGAAGACCTCTTCCGGGCACTGATCAGAGTCTTAACGACCGAGTCAGAAAGACCCTCCTCCTTCAAGATGGAGGTTTCAGCAGCCAGGCCGTCAAACCCAGCGCTGGTAAATTGGGGTAACACAACCGACCCTGAGTGAGCAGATCGGGCCGAAGAGGCAGAACGAACTGGTCCACTGCCAGCCGAACGATGTCTGCGAACCACACTCGCCTTGGCCACCTTGGGGCCACGAGAACGGCGGACACCCTTTCCAGAGCCAGCTTCCGTACCACCCTGCCTAGCATGGGTATCGGAGGAAACAGGTACAGAAACCCCAGATCCCCCCAGCTCAGGGACATGGCGTCCACTGCCAGAGCCAGAGGATCCTGGGAGAGCGACACGAAGTTCGAGAGCCTGCAATTGTGACGAGAGGCAAACAGGTCCACTTCCGGGGTCCCCTATCGGAGACACAGTGAGCGAAAAACCTGAGGATGGAGAGCCCATTCTCCCAGACGGGAAGAGCCCCTGCTCAACCGGTCCGCTTCCTGGTTCTCCACTCCTGGAATGTACACCGCCGAGAGACAAGGAACATGGGCCTCCGCCCAGATCAGGAACACCTCTCTGAGAGCACCCAGACTGCGAGTCCATCCCTGATGATTGATGTAAGCAACCGCTGTTCGATTGTCTGAACGCACCTGGACCGGAAGGCCCAGAACGTGTTGAGTCAGGAGAGCAAGAACCCGACGGATGGCTCTCAGTTCCAGAACATTGATAGGTAAGTGGGCCTCTTGAGGTCCCCACTGCCCCTGGAACTGAAGCTCCTTCCAGAATCCGCCCCATCCCGAAAGACTGGCATCCATGGTGACAATTTCCCAAAGAGGGGTCAGGAAAGACCTGCTCTTCACGAGATTGGCCGAGACCAACCACCACTGGAGGGACTGCCGGACCCGGGAGGACAACTGGAAGGGCTGATCCAGCGACCGCGGCTGCCGGTCCCAGGACGCCAACAGATAAAGCTGAAGCGTCCTCGTGTGAAATTGAGCAAAAGGAACTGCCTCGAAGGAGGCAACCATCAACCCTACCAGCCTCATCCCCAGACGGATGGACGGCCGAGGATTGGAAAGTAGGACCCGAACCAACTCCTGAATCAACTCCTGTGTTGACGAGAGTCCAACTGCATCCCCAGAAAGGACACCACCCTGGCCGGAGCGAGGGAGGACTTGGGGAAGTTGATCACCCAACCAAAGCTTTCCAGCGTGGAGACCACCAACCTGGTGTCTGTCTCCGATTGAATGAGTGACGGAGCCATGATGAGAAGGTCGTCCAAATAAGGTACGACACGAATGCCCCGAGATCTGAAAATGGCCATCACCCCTGCCAGCACCTTGGTGAACACTCTTGGAGCCGAGGTAAGGCCAAACGGAAGTGCCACAAATTGAAAATGCTGATCTTTCATCACGAATCGAAGAAAACGTTGATGAGCCTGGCAGATGGGAACATGAAGATAAGCATCCTTGATGTCTATGGACGTCATGAAGTCCCCCTGCCGAAGGGAACCGACGGCCGTACGCAAAGTTTCCATGCGAAACTTCCGAATACGGATGAACTTGTTGAGTAATTTCAGGTCCAGGACGGGACGAACCGACCCGTCCTTTTTGGGGACTGCGAAAAGATTGGAGTAGAAACCGAGGCCCATCTCTAAGCGCGGTACCGGCCGGATGACCGCCATTTCTAACAGATTCTTTACCGACGCCAGGAGCCCCTGTGCGGCCAAATCGATCGATGGGCACCCGAGACCGAAAGAACCGTGAAGGAGGGCGAGACTTGAACTCCAGTTTGTAACCGGACGACACCACCTCCCGGATCCATCTGTCCCGAACCTCCTGGTCCCAAACCTGGGAGTGTCGCAATCGTCCCCCCACCCGCACGGGTGAGGGCAGCCCCTCATTGCTGAGCGGGCTTACCAGCAGGCTTGGGCTTGGTGCCCCAGGACTGAGTGGGACGGCCACGGCCCCTCCCCCGGGTCCAACCTGCACCTCTGGTAGCGGGAAAGGAAGCCCCCCTACCCGCTCTGAATCCCCGAAAGGAAGGCCTAACAGTACTTGCCCCCCGAAAGGGACGACGAGGCCTCTTGCGTTGAGGCATTTTACCACCTTTTGCAACTGAATCAATTTTATTACCAAACAGTCGCAAGCCCACAAAGGGAAGTGCTGTGAGCACCTTTTTAGAAACTAAGTCCGCCGACCACTGGCGCAGCCATACTGACCGACGAATAGCCACCAGCATTACATAGTTACATAGTTAATACAGTTGAAAAAAGACATATGTCCATCAAGTTCAACCAAGGGTGTTGGGGTAGGGAGAAGTTATTTTTTATTTCATAGGGGAAGCTATTTATTTTATTTTTTGTCTTTATTTTTTGTTATTGATAACCACTAGTAGTAAGTGTTAATGTTATTTTCTTCAAAATAAGCATCTAATCCTTTTTTGTCAGCGGTTGATGCTGTAACAAGCTTCTATGGGAGGCTATTCCATAGATTTATAGTTCTTACGGTAAAAAACGATTGTCGCCTCCGGAGACTAAATTTCTTTTTTTCCAATCGAAGGCAGTGCCCCCTTGTCCTTAGAGGGGATTTTACGTGAAATAGTGTTCCCCCATATTTTTTGTATGGTCCATTTATATATTTATACAAGTTAATCATGTCCCCCCGCAATCGCCTCCTCTCAAGACTAAACAGATTTAATTCTCGTAATCTTTCCTCATAACTAAGATCTTTCATTCCCTTTATTAGTTTGGTGGCTCTCCTTTGCACCCTTTCCAGAGTCAGGGCGTCCTTTCTATGAACGGGTGCCCAGAACTGGACGGCATATTCCAGGTGAGGGCGCACCAGTGCCTTGTAAAGAGGCAAAATTACATCTCTATCCCGTGATTCCATGCCTCTTTTAATGCACGATAGTATCTTGGTGGCCTTGGAAGCAGCTGCTTGGCATTGCATGCTGTTATTTAGTCTGTGATCTACTAGTACCCCCAGATCCTTCTCAACAAGTGACTCCCCCGAGGACATATGTTGCCTTCGGGTTATTAGACCCCAAGTGCATGACTTTACATTTTTCCACATTGAACTTCATTTGCCAAGTGGATGCCCAGACACTCAATGTGTCCAAGTCAGCCTGAAGCTTGTGAACATCTTCAATAGACTGCACTGTGCTACATATCTTTGTGTCATCTGCAAAAATAGAGACAGTGCTTTTAATTCCATATTCTATGTCGTTTATAAACAAGTTGAATAATAGTGGGCCCAGCACTGAACCCTGGGGTACACCGCTTACAACTGGTAACCATTCAGAGTAGGTATCATTAACCACAACTCTCTGCACACGATCCTTCAGCCAGTTTTCAATCCAGTTACAAACTGCGTTTGTCCTGCTACTCATAGCCAGCGCATCATCTTGAGCGGTCAGAACATAGGAAATAAAAGACTCACACTGCTTAAGAGCACTAAACTCATTACAAGCAGGATCAAGATCCACGCAAAGATCCTGAATAACGGACCTAACCGCCAATAGAAGAAGCGCCGAAGCACACACCGGGCACATCGTCGATCAGGCACTAATAAAACCATGGCGAGCATACTGGTCAATCCGACGATCCTCACCATCCTTAAAGTGGACCAACACCCAGGGGGGATCGGCCCGGGAATCTATAAGATTCCCGGACCGATCAGATCCCTCCCCGCGGGGCATCCGAAATCGGGATGTCCCGCGGGGAGGAACCCCCCAGGAGGCCCACAATCCTCACCTTACTGGCGATCCAACGGCGCATGCGCGAGACGCGGCCGCGTCTCTCGCTTCCCTCTAGCAGGGCGCGCTCCCGCGCCGGCCGTTTTGTGAATGGCCGGCGCAGGCGCGCTCCCTGTTAGAGGGAAGCGAGAGACGCAGCCAATGACAGCGCTCTGGTATGCGCGTCCAAGCGGCTTTGGACGCACATACCAGAGCGGCTCTGAGCGCTGTCATTGGCCGGACGAGGTCACGTGGGAGCGGGGAGAGGTGAGTTTTTGCGGCGATCGGGGGGGGTTTCACACAGCGGGGCACCCCCGATCGGGGTGCCCCACCTAAGTGGACCAACACCCAGGATAGTCAAAATCCTGGGTGTTGGTCCACTTTAAGGGCAGAGGTCTCAGAAGACTGCACCATAGCCGTGCTAGAGAGCCCTAGCACAGGGGTATCGACGTCAGGGGGAACCGACCAAAGCTTCGCCAATTCCGGCGGAAAAGGATAGCGTTTATCCCAACTGGAAGGAACTCCAGATAGTCGCGTGGGATGTTCCCATTCCTTAAGCACAACCCTCTCAAAGTGTTGTTGTCTGGGAAATACCAAACGCGGCTGAGGCACATTAAACAACTCACCCTTTGGCAGGGCGACAGCCTCAGGTGGATCTAAATTCAAAATTTCAAACATTTGAGCCAGAATGGAGGGGGTGTCAAGGGAAACCCCCGCAGCCAGATCGCCAATAGCATCGACCTCAAGCTGATCTGCAGGCTCATCTGACTCCACAAGGAGTTCCCCCTCCTCGTCCAAGGAGTAATCGGACCAATCCACAGGCTCACATCCCTCATCCTGTGAAGCAGGAGCTACAGGAGAAAGGTGTTTCCGTTTCGCAGTGGCCTTCAACCCTGCTTTGACGGAAACTATCTTCTCAAAGTTGGACAATCGTGCAGACACCTCGGATTGCGAATCCCCACCTTTGACAATGTCACACGGGGTCCGGAACAGAGAGGGGAGGGTAGGAGATGATGGAAGTTGCGAGGAGCCAGAAGCCGGAGCGACGGACTGACGCACAATATTCTGCTTTGCACAAGCAATGCATAATATAACATCATCGCCTGGGAGCGGAGTCCCACAGCCCCCACACAGCCTGGATGGCCCAGAAGAACCATTTCCGGTATTATCGGAAGCCTCCATATGGTGATTTATGGTATTCGCACAACCATGGGTTTTAGGCATAAGCCACCCGGGATGCCCCTTTTCATTAATGTCCCGGGAGGGAGGATTTAATTTATGATTATAATTATCCCCCTTTTTTTTTTTTTAAATATACCAATATATATATATATCCCAATTTAGAGTAATAGGACTAGCCAGGTATAATAGAACCGGGAAGCCACTGCAATGAGGGAATCCCAGGATCTGTGGGGAAAGAACAACAGTAAGATCCCCAGAAAAAAAGGGGGCAGCATGCAGTACAACATTCATGCAACAGCATATATCAACACATAGCAAAATCACATAGAAAAGACAGCCCAGAGTGCTTAAAGAGGTCAAAAGAATTTGAACCAGTTTACTTGTTTTATTCAAAAAAAAAAAAAAAAAAAAAAAAAAAAGACGGCCCCACACGAGGTGAGGCCGCTTACCTGCCCAAAGCTGAACAAGGACAGCAGCAGCAGAGATTCGCTTCCTGCGTCTGAGAGCCCCGCACCTGACTCCTGATAAGAGGGAGGAAGTGGGGCTGTGGCCGAGCTGCACGCCGACGCCGCTCCAGCCACGCCCCTTCTACATCATCCGGGCCCCGCCCCCCCCCTCTAGATTCAAACAGTGCGGCCCGCCAACCGGCGGTGCCGCAAAACAAGAGGGCGCCCAACGCCCTTAGTAAACGGAGGGGGAGGGAAGCTTTACCAGGGAGTTTTGAGGCCATGCGCTTAAAGCGCTGACAGTGCGGCCCGCCGAACGGGCGGTGCCGAAACCCGGACAAAGGGAGGGAAGGGAAGGGGAGGTGAGAGCGTCACAGGCAGCATCAACCATGCCTGCCACAGCGTGGCCCGCCCCAGCCGCCCTGAAGCGGAACTAAACTCTGGCCGTTCAGGCCCAACAGCAGCCCGCACAATGGCGGAGCTGCCAGAGAAAGAGAAAGAGAGAGCAATCAGTGAGGGCAATCTGTAAAAAAGAGAGTGATAACCAGTCAGGCCGTGTGCACCATCTGCGGTGCTGACCTGAATACTGACAAAGGTTATACAAGTAAAACACACAAGTAAAAACACCACATGCATATACACATCCCCCAACCCCCCTCCCCCCCCATAGTGAAGGGAGAAGGGACCGTAACGGGAGAGCAAGGGGCCAAGGGGAACCTCGGGACAGGGGCATCCCAAATCCGGATCACCATGCCGGATAGCCGCATTGCCCCTAAGCAAGAGGTCGAGCGGAGGAGATAAGCTCCTAGGCACCTATAGTGCCATCTACCAATTGCCCAGTGAGCAGCCTGGGCTGGGAGGCTTCCATTTAACCATAAAGGTAACAAACAATCAAACTGGGCAGAAATAGACCCAAAGGGGGTGCCGGGGTAAAACCCCGGCTACCTGCAAGCAGGAGACTTCATTCTTCTGTCTTGTCGTCATGCAGAGAGAAAAACACTGGTGTTAAGTGGGAGGTACCAGGTATATATAGGCCGGAAGGGGGCTCGTTACAAGACTTCCTCTCTGCAACAGCGTCACCTGGCGGTGAGTAACCCAATCGTGAAGAATTAAAGGGGAAGCGGGGTGTGTGGCACACTGAGAATAAGTGGGAGTGGCCCTTCGATCTGTGATGCTGCATAATTATCAGCATGATGGGTGGGGTCTGTAAGATTCCCAGAACTTGCATTTGACACCCTGGCTATGCAATGTGAATCTAAAGGAGAAGGCAGAGGAGGTGGTGGAGGGAGGGACCAGCAATCCTGAGCTGATTGAGGGAAGGGATTAAAAAAATAATTCAATTGGCTGAACCTGTAAACCACTGTATCCTGGACATTTCTGCTTCAATTTAAAAACGAAAAACAGTTCAGGACAGTGCCAAATGTAGCCCGACAAAAGGGGGTAATTGTATTTTATTACGGTTGTAGTATCACTTTGTAGGTGTTACACAGCGGTGCATCTCAGATTGGGTAGCATGGGTGCAGGTTAAGAGGACCTAAAAGTAGTTTCGAATATAGGTCCACTTAAAAAGAAGCTTACTGCTATTGCGACTCTTGTGATGTTTGTAGACACTTCACCTGTCATTCAATGTTTTTACATATTTTCGAGCCGTTTAGCCCACTGTTCTACATAGGCTAGATCAGGGGACAGGCAGTTGGAATTTAGGAGGCCCTCCAGTCAAAACAGACATGGCAGCATGACTGCATCCTTATTTGGATGCCCTGCTGTACCCCTCCCAAGCAAGAAGCATGGCAGACTCTTTACCTCTTCTGGCATTTACATGACAGTCGGCAGCCAATGTGCAAGTAAACACAATAGGCAGCTGCCAGTTATGCAGCCTTGACCTGGAACACAGAAGAGGTGAGCAGCAGCATCTTGGCTTCAGGCTTTCGTAGAACCAGGATGCTCATGTGCAGCCAAGGTTAGAGGACCTCCAGTCTACTTTGTCCAAATGTCCTCTTTCGCTAGGCCTTCCCAATAAAAATAGAATCATATGTTCAAACATTTTTTATTTATTTACTTCCAATAAACTAATACAAATCAAGCTCAGCAGAGATCTATGCAGGTGTGTATATTTAGGTCCCCCACATAAGACATTAAAGGAATATTCCAAGCAAAGGGTAATATCTTGCTTTCTGTTTTCCCTATGCTGGCTGTCAGGGGCTGCATCCATCATCCAGCAATCATTCAGCCCAAATTATATTTCTCAATAAATCTCAGTGAATTATGTCCCTTCTGTTGGGCCTTGCATGTTTAATGTGAAGGGTCCCTTTAGAATGATATAGACTATATTATAATTATATTTCATTTTGGGGACCCTGAAAAATTAGACAGCAGAGGTTCCATAAGGTTGATCAGTGAATAAAAGATGCAGCCCCTGACAGCCAACATGGTGCAAGCAGAAAGTAGACTCATTTAAAGCTGACCAAACCCTGGTGGGTCAGACCTGGAGTCTATAAGGTCAATGGCATCCCAAATCCCCCAGGTCACCGCTAAACTTACATATACTGGTGACTCCCACAACAATGTAAACAATGCTGGCCACATCTCCAGCATCATCCTGGTGGAGGTGTATTTCCACGCCTAGCTATTCAGATGGGCAGGGGCAGACTGGGATAAAAAAATGGCCTGGGACTTTTTGGTCACAACGGCCCTGCTGTACTTTGTACAGTCCAGTATAAGTGCGTTAATGTCACATTAATATATTTATTATATATATTACAGCTTACCAAAACCTGGGATCGGTCCTTGACCCTGGGGTAACCCTACGGATCGCTGGTGAAACTTACCTGACTGCCGTTCCAGCTTCACATGCGCTGATTCTTGTTGGCTGAAGGGTTGAATAGAGCCACATCCCCACTGGCCTCTAGCTGGGTGCATGTGCCATTAGATTGGTAGTCAGGTAGTTTTTTTACTGAGAAAATCTTGGGTGTTGTTCCTCTTTAAATTTTCATTATCCTGGTGATAGGTCCCTGCCCCAGGGGCCTCTCGATTTGGGATGCCCTGCTGTGTATAACCCCCCAGATTTTTCACTCCACTCACCTTTGTACCAGTCCCACGGCACATTTGCAGATGCTTGTCCAAATGGCGCTTTATGTTGTGCTACTAATGCACAGCATAAAACCATTGTTTAGCACTCAGCGTTGGCATAGGCAGCGGCAGCAAGCGCATCCCTGGTTTCCTTATGAAGTGCGCATCCCGACCTATCAGAATGTCTGGGCGGATGCTGTCGGGACGCCAGGGATGCAGCCGTGGCAAATGACCAGTGTATGGTAAGGGGTTCATACAGTGGAGCATCCATTTGGAGGCCCTAGGGGCACCTAGTCGGCCAGCCCTGGAGTCTTTTAGATTCTAGGGCCAGCTGTGGTGGTGAAATGGTCCACTTTAAAGTGGACCAACACCCAGGATTTTGACTATCCTGGGTATTGGTCCACTTCCCCGGGGCACCCCGATAGGGGGTGCCCCGCTGTGTGAAACCCCCCAGAAAGCCCCCAAAACTCACCTCTCCCCACCACGGACAAGCTGATTGACAGCGACGGACAAGCAGCTTGCCCATCGGCGCCTCCCGCGCGTCACTCTTGACGTGTGCGCGCCCGCGCCGGCCATTCAGAGACGGCCGGCGCGGGCGCGCGCACGTCTAGAGGAGCGCGAGTGAGGCGGCGGAAGCAGCGGCTGGAGAGGTAAGGTTTTTCGGGGGTTTACACCCCGCGGGACATCCCGATCTCGGATGTCCCGCGGTGTGTGAGGTGATCGGCCCGGGAATCTATAAGATTCCCGGGCCGATCACCTCAGGGTGTTGGTCCACTTTAAACAGACCAAACAGACCAAAACCCAGGTGAGTAGAAAAGCTGTGTTTTGATCCACTTTATGAAAAACAATTAGGGCTAAATGCAAAACTGGAAAAAGAAGATAGGACCTTTTCTGGATCTCTGTGTACAAGTAGCTTGCACATTGCAGAAAAAAACGTTTTTCAAAAAGGACAAAGCATTTGGGTCCGGTGATTGAGATGGAGAGAGGGTAGACTATGTATGACCTCTCAGGAAACGGAGTCCGGCTGCAGATGCTCAGCCGCGCTCTTCTCTGCCTCACCTTCAGCTCCACCCACGTGTTCTCCCCTGCTTGGTGCTGAACCTTATGCACCCTGCCAGCTGCAGGCGCTGTGCCTGGCCTCCGACCTGTCCGGAACTAATGCTGCTTCCTTTGTTGCAGCCCGGCTATCATATGCTGCAGCACAAGCAATATGATAACCAGCGCCTGCACTTCATTCACCCATGTTCCACTGCGGAACACATTGCAAGACCTGGAGCAGCCCAGCAAGGTAAATAGAGGCCCACCAATGTGGGACTAGCCGCGGCCTACCGGGATTTGTCCCAGTACGCCCAACTGCCAGTCCGCCCCTGCCTGCCTGTCACACCCTGGGCATCCCAGGGCAAAACCTGTGATAGTGAAAATCCCAGGTTGGGACTGCTTTAAATCTTTGCCTGGAATGTATTTTTAGTATTTTCACAACAGATCTCCTTTACTCACTAGGAAAATACACAAATGTCCATTGTTGGCCAACGTGTGATTAGTAATTTTATATATACATATGTATACCACCATAACACTTCTTTAGACTAAAACGTATACAGCCCTATTGCCAGAAAATGAGTGGGCTGTACAATAACAAGCATAGGAGCTTCGCTGCGTTACAAGCTGACCCCCAAAAAGTTGTTATTCTCGCTGTATATTAAACCCCTGATTGCCCCCAACACACAACACAAGCTGTCACAAATCTAACCCAAATTACGCGCGTGTCATATGACACATGACCCCGCCTATTGCTGGCCGCTCGTTTATCTATATGTATCATGCAGATGTAAGCTGCCATAGCAACCATACCCCTCCCCGCTTATCCGCGACAGTAAGCCCGCTCACCTCTGAGAGAGCAGAGCTGACATTGAGATCCTGCACATGCGCAGCACACAACCTCCTGCGCACGTCTCTGCCTCACTGCAGCGTTCGACGTCAGACGTGGAGGGGTGGGTTTGTGAACGCATGCGCATTGGTTTTCCCGCGCTTAGCGTTTGGTGAGAGTCCTGTCAGCATTATGCGAAGTGCGGATGCTAGCATTAGGTACTGTGCGAAATGTATGAAAACCATTATGGAAAGGGTCGGTAACTGAAAGAATCAGGCGGTGGAATGTTAAATATTAAAGGTTTTATTTAGCATTTGTGTTAAAACGTCGAATTACATCAATTTGACGTGAGTAAAATGGCTGCACTTCATTAGTTGTGCTTAGGCATACGTTTATGACAAAAGGTCTCTGAAGAGGAAGCTTTGCACTGTCATGGCTTTGGCATTGTATGTGCCTTTGTCACTTATGGTGGTTGGATGGGTAACGGAGAGAAGTTAACAGATTGTCCATTCTGGCGTTTATGAGATGCTCCCTCCCGGAAGCATCCAGATACTCACACCGGCCTGTCAAAAATGCCTGCTGTGAGGATGCAGCTAGTGCATGCACCTGGGGATCATTGGCTTATTTGCATTTACTTGACTTCCTGGGCCCCTTACTAGTTCAAGGTAGTGAAAGTAAAAATCAACACACCACACAATAATTTAATTAGTCTAAATTTACACTAAACGTACTGTATTTTAGCCCTATAAGACACACTATTTTCTCCAAAAGTGGGGGGGGGGGGGATGTCAATGCGTCTTGTTGAGCTAATGTAAAAAAAAGCCGGGCACTGAATGCTGAATTGCACTAAGGAAAATATAATTAAAAAAATATATATTTTATAGCTTTATACTGTAGTTGTAATGTTTATTGAGCATTTGATAATTTTACCACTCCTCTTTGGTATTGATGGGATACTTGCCATATCTATGGCTTACTGGTAATGCAAGCTTATCAGGGGACGTGTGTAAGGTATGAATTAGCAAAGGTTCCCCTGGGGGGGATAAAGGTTAGTTATTTTTAGGATCCTTTGTCAGGCAGCTTAGCTGATGCTCTCTCTTTGCTCTGGTCAGAAAATGGAAGGGAAATTTCTTCTTCCTCTGCCTTCAGAGCCCCCCTCCCGATCCAGACCCTACCATCCTGAGGCTCATAACATGTTGACACCCCCTTTCTTAATGACAGGCTAGAATCTCAGTTCCTTGCAATACATTTTACACTTAGCCTTGCCACTCTCCTCACAGAGAAAAGTACGGTAGGTGAAACTTTAATTTCTCATCTCTTCCATTCTGGAGCACCACCAGTAGCAAATGTGTGGGTTAATCTCAGCCATAGGTGGGGACTGCAAGATAGAATAAAACTAGCTCCTCCCGGCCTAAATAGGGCAGGCTGTGGCAAGATCTCCTCAGCTCCCCTTTTGCAGTCGCAGACTGTGAAGATGTCTGGATTTTTTTTTGTGTACAGTGCTGACTGGAAGCGGGGGCTTTTACTCCATCTGTCTCCCAGCCCCCTCACCAGCTGCAGCGTTCCTGGGGACCCTGGTTAGATGCCTGAAGTTGGTTCCTAAGCCGATAGTGTGCGATCACGCAGAGTTAGGGATGCTGCATGTGTTCAGGTAAGTTTAACTGGGACTGAGCCCAGAGGATCAGGACCCTGCTGCAGCAGGGTACCTGATCTCTGGGCCTTGCATGGTTGCCCTGCTGTGTGTCTCCCACTGAGCCCCAGCGCCTCTTCTCCTTGGGTCATCTACCCCCCTTACTCCATGACACCCTGCAAGAGGCGCAGTCTTCCTTCGTCATGGCTGCTGTGTGGGGTCTGAGCTAGGTTGCCAGGCTCCCTGGTGTCATTGTGTTTGTGATTACTACTTCTGCCAGCCATGCTGGTCAGAGCCCATTCAGAGCTTAGCTGCCAGTGTTTGGAGGGGCGTTCATGCGGCCTGCCTATTGGATAACCTGGGAAGGGAGGCGGCCGGCCGCACCTGCGACCAAGTTGCTTATCTGGTAGTGCAGGCAGGTCTGACAAGTTAGCAGTTAGAGCAGCCATTTTATCATGTCGGAGGCATCAGAAGCACCAGGGTTTCGTATTTTAGTGGACAGTGGTGCCGCATGTCTCATGTCCCAAGCACGCCTGACATTGGGCGAGGGACCCATGTGCACTGGGTGCACTACTGTCCTGCAATGCCTTACGCAGCTAGCAGGCTCTGTGCCTCAGTCGTTGTCCAGCTTCCTCTGTGGCTTCAGACTTGGACTCGTCCTAGCGGGCTACCAGGTCCATTTGTGTCCCAGGGTCCGCCCATGGATGGGGTTCCTCCTTTGGTTATGGCAGACAGGGCTCGTTTGGAGAGCATGATCAGTGGCCTTCGTTAATGGGCATGCCATGTTTGTCTCTACCCGCCCAGACAGGAAGGCTACGGCTAAGCATAGATTTAATCCTCAGAGAATTCTATTTAGGGGTTCAGGATCTTTTTCCGGACGTTCAGAGGGGGAGGTGTCGTCTGGCAGGGGAACCGAAAGCCATGCATACGACGGTGAACCCTCTGGATCCCCCGACAGATCAGATTGACAAGCTTATATTGGAGGTTCTGCACCTCTCTACTCCTCGGCCAAAGCGGCAGATGAAGAAGGGTGAACCATACAAGCGTCAGAAGGTTAAGCAGGTTTTTCCCAAGCTTGCCTATTTCAACAAGCTGGTGGCAAAGGAGTGGGAGAAACCCGACAAGCTTCTGTCTCTTCCTAAGGTCCTGGACGCCAAGTACAGCTTTCAGGATGAGGTGTCAGGGTTTGGTCTTCACCACTTGAGGTAGACGAACAGGTGTTGGGTCTGGCTTGGCACACCATTATCCCTACTTTGGATAGTACGGCCTTGAGATACCCGGCAGGAGGTTGGACCAGCTGTCGAGACATGGGTTTTCCTTGGCAGGGTTGGCCATGCACCCAGCTTGCACCACGTCCATGGTGGCTACAGCAGGAAAGGCCTGGATGACATTCCTCTGCACTTCGTTTGAGCCTCATTTTCGGTGAGCCTCTGGATGACCTGGTCCGGAAGGTCACAGGTGGGAATTCGACTAGGCGTCCACAGAAACTTAGGACTTTGTTTCACTGGTCAACAAATTTTTGTCCCTTCCGGAACTTCAGAGGTTCTTCAGACGCCACAAGGATTTTTCAAGTAAGTGAAAGCCACAGGGGAAGCCTAGACCCCTCTCACCGGATCGGGTGGGGGACAGCTTTTGCCTTACGCACCGGTGTGGAGGGAAGGATATCCATCATTTGGGTCAGGGAGGTTGATTCTTCCAGATACAGGATCGAGTTCGGGACCAGGCCTCGGCACAAGTTTGTTCCGTCCAAGCCAGCTCACGACGGCATGATAGAGCTCTTGCTCACCCATGGAGTTATAGTACCTGTGCCCCCCTCAGAGCAGGGTTGTTGCTTCTACTCAATACTATTCGTCATCCCCAAGAAGGATGATGGATCCGTTCGGACGATCTCCGGAATCTGAACAGTTGCGTTCGGGTGCGGAAGTTCTGCATGGAATTTCTAACGTTGGTCTTCACTGCAACAGGGCGATTTTCTGGCCACGGTGGAAATAAAGGATGCTTATCTGCATGTCGCGATATTCCCTGGTTACCAACAATACCTGCACTTTGCGGTGGGCGCCCGACATTTCCAATTTGTGGCACTGCCGTTCGGACTGTTCTCTACCCCGCAAATCTTGGCGGTGGTGATGGCACTACTATGGAGGTAGGGTGTTCACATCACCCTATACCTGGGCGACTTGCTCATCTGAGCCCCATCTCTGGCAGAGGCACTGCGGAATGTTTGGACGGTCCTGTCCACACTTATCGGGTAGGTGATCAACAAACTCCCAAGTCTCAAGAGGTTCCCTCCATGGTGGCGACCTGTCTAGCTATACTATTGGATGCTCGGGCACGGGTCCTTCTTCTGGTACAGAGGTGCGCGGCTCTTCAGGGGAGGGTAAGGTCACTGCTGACAGACGTACATTCCATTATTATGCACGGCATGTGTCTCCTTGGCCTGATGGTGTCTACCATCGAGACAGTTCAAGGGCCTTTCCATAGTCAGGGTACAGTCTGCGCTACACAGTCCTGCCACTTCTGGGTTACGTGTTAAAGAAGGTGAACTGCGAGCAGATTCCTATCATCCTGATCGCCCCACACTGGTCCAGAAGGCTGTGGTTCGCAGATCTGATCAGCCTGGCGGTGGAGCGCCTGTGGCACCTCCCCAACCACCTAGATCTTCTGCCCCAGGGTCCTTTGCGGCACCCCAGTTCTCCACCGCTGGCTTTAGCAGCTAGGCAGTTGAGACCAGCATATTGGAGTTAAGGGGTGGCAATTCAGACCTTGATTTGAGCACAGAAACAGTCATCCTCTAGAATTTACTACATGACTTGCGGGACTCTAAGGGCCACTCCTGTAGGAGGTTATCGGTACCCAAAATTTTGTAGTTACTACAGCCTGCACGCTGGCCCACGGCCGAGCACCCTTAAGGGCTAGGTCTCAAACCTTTTTTCCAATGGGCGATCGCGAAGCATACGTTAATCTACACATTTTTGCAGGGTGCTGCGCATGTTCAGCCTCCGTGGCGGTTGATAGGCCCGCCTTGGGATCTCAATCTGGTCCTATCAGAACTTTAAGGGCGCCTCTTTGAACCCGTGGTGGAGGCTTCCCTGGCGACGCTCACGTTAACGTTGGCTTTTATTGTGGCTACTCAAGAGGTATGTAAGACCGATGTCGAATCAAGCAGGGGCCTGGTGGCTGCCAGGTCCACTCTTAGCAGATGGATCAGGCAGGTGGTCATACAAGCCTACATCTGCAAGGGGAAGGAGGCACCCCTCCGGGTCACTGCTCATTCCACCAGGGCGATTGCCGCATCTCGAGCTTTCCAACACCAGGCGTCAGCAGAACGCCTTCAAGGCGGCGACCTGGTCGTCGTTCCTCACCTTAACCAAGTTTTACAGACTTGATGTCAAGGCTCTGGGCCTAAAGGTGTCACAAGCAGTGGTGAATCCCTTCTCCAGGGATCTAAGCTTGAGGTTTCAATGCTGTTTTTCTTGGTTAGGTTGATGCAGTTGGCTGTTGCCTGTTCTTGCATGGTCCCACCCTTATTTAGGGTACTGCTTTGGGAGGTCCCACGCCTTGCTATTGGTGGTGCCCCGGAATAGAAGAGATAAGAAAAGGGAAATTTGTGTAAATTTCCTTTTTCATTTTCTTTCATTCCGCGGCACCACATCCACCTTTCTGTTGTGTTACACCTGCGTTGGTGGCAATTGATACCTTCTACACGGTTTTAGTTTTGTTGCACTGTTTTCTAGTTGCGTGCATTATGCGCAGGTTAGCTTTCTCCCCTCCCGGGGCTGTAGCTGAACTGCTTTTTAAGCAACTGAGGAGATACTGCCACAGCCTGCCCTATATAGGCTGGGAGGAGCTAGTTTTTTTCTATCTTGCAGTCCTCGTCTACGGCTGAGATTAAAGTGGACCAAAACCCAGGATTTGACTATCCTGGGTTTTGGTCCACTTCCCTGGGGCTATGTGAAACCCCCTAGAACGGCCAGATCAACTCACCTCACCCCGCTCCTACGGCGCATGCGTGGCCACTCGTCCAATCAGCGCGCTCGCAGCCGCTGAGGTATGCGTGTCAAAGCGACGTCTTACCTCAGTGGCCCCGAGCATGCTGGCGGCCGCATCTCGCACTTCCCTCTAACAGGGAGCGCGCCCGCGTCGGCCATTCAGAAATGGCCGGCGCGGCCATTCGCCCTGCTAGAGACGAGCGGCCACGCATGCGCGGTTGGACCGGGATTCAGGTAAGGTTTGCGGGCGTCCGGGGGGGTTTCACACAGTGGGGCATCCCGATTATGGATGCCCCGCGGGGAGGGAATGGATCCTGCTGGGTTTTGGTCCACTTTAACTTATACATTGCTACTGGTGGTGCTTCAGAATGGAAGAGGACGAGAAAGGAAATTGACCGGTGGGTACACAAATTTCCCTTTTCTAACTACTGTCTCAATGTAGCTTTGTTTTATAAAATGCGATACGGGATGCCCCGCTGTGTAAAATGCCCCATGTTGCCCAATCTGACTCATCCCTTCTCGGTCCTACAGCGCATGCGCGGCCTCCTGTCCAATCAGTGCGCTTGACAGTGCTGATGCAATCTCTGATTGGCTAGTCTAAGGGGCCGAGTCTAGCCGAGGACACCTCTAACAGGGAATGTGCCCACGCCAGCCATTTACAAAAAGGGATAGCGATAATGCGGCTCGACTCACACATGCGCCGTTGGACCAGGAGAGAAGTTGAGTATAATGGGTGACCTGGGGGGGTTCATGCAGCGGTTCATTCCGATTCTGGATACCCAGGGAGTAGGAAATCAAATGGCCCTGGCATCTATAAGATGGGCATGGGTTTTGGTCCACTTTAATGTACAGTATCTGGATTAAGGAAAGGTAAATGTGGTAGATGGGATTATATTAGATTCCTTGTCTGTTGCACATTAGAGAATTGGCCTGTTTTCTGAGTAGAATCTCTTTTTCATAAAGTGTATGAATATGGATTAGGAGAAAAACCATAATATTTAACAAATAACGAATACAGGTACATCTCGATAAATTAGAGTATCATTGAAAATGGATTTATTTCACTAATTGATTCATAAAGTAAAACTCATATATTTTCTAGGTTCATTACACACAGAGTGATCTATTTAATCTGTGAATGTTGTTGGTTATGGCTTACAGTTAAAGTGGACCTTCACCCTGAATAGGAGCCTATCTTATATGTCTCCCACACCCTGTACATACAGATTGCTCACATCAAAAATCACCCTACCTGCATCTACTGCATGTTATGAGCCTTTAAACATCCAACATTAGTAATCCCAGTTGCAGGTGCACGCTTACCAAATATATGAAGCAGGGTGCCAGGACCGCAGTGGCGCCGATTTAAATCCAAATGATGCAAAGGACCAGCACTCCAGTGAAAGGGATATATTGTATGAAATGCATACACTCCAATAATGTTAAGCTGTATAAGGAATCCAGGCAAGGTAGTCCATAAATGCCAAGGTTTCGGGGCTGACTGATCCCCCTTCCTAAGTGCAGACTGACAAGCCATGCTGTTACAACAGTGTCATTTAAATAGTGAAGGTAGTCAGATTCCCACCTGACGTCCTAATGTCAGCGGGGGTTCCGGAGATCGGGGAAAAGCAAGAAAAAGCAAAAAGAACAAAACTACCCAATTACTGGTGTGTAATACTCACCTGGTCCCGTCGGAGCCCGCACAGGAGTGCGGGACCCCCATCACCGCCGACCGCCGTTTGCAACTCTGCGTGCGGCGGCATCCCCGCCTGTAAGAGGGAAGGATGTATGTCAGCCAATTGGTGACGCGGCAGGTTCGTGGCTGCTGTCACTGTCCCAGTGTACAGAACAGACAGGCGCACACTCAGACGTCAGCTGCCATAAGTGCTATGGCAGCGGCGTTCTGGGGAGCGCCCTATACCTGCCATACACCCTTGCAGGTGGTGAGAGTAAACTCACAGTCCAGGGAGTCCCTAGGCAACGAGCAGATAAATGGAACATTAACAAAATAATAATAAATAATTACAAAAATAAATGATCATGGAAGATATAGAGGGGGACAGGGCAGAAGAGGGACATGGGGAAGATGAGGGAAAGGAGGGAACGAGCAGGCAAGGGGGGAGAGAAGAGAACAGCAGGAAAGAGAAGGGAACAAAGAAGACAAAGTGGGATGAAAAAGGAAAAGGGGGGACAGAGAGAGGGGAATAAAGGAGTACCAGGGTGGAGCAAAGTAAACATTGAAGATGAGAAAGAGGAGGGGGGGAAGGGAGGAGGGGGAGCAGAGAGAAAAAAGACACAGAGAGACTAGAGGGATTAGCAAGAGGGGCAAGGTAAAGAAGTAGTGACAAAGGGAAAAGAGCAGGAACGGGCACAGACACGAGCAGGGGACACACAGGGGACAGGAAAAAAGAGGAGAGCAAGGCACAATAGGGACAAAAGAAAGGAGGGACGATATATGGAAAGAGGGACAATGGTAAAATGGGAACAGGGCAAGGACAGATAAGGATCACCGCAGAGCAATAGTATACTTCTCAAAAGAGGGACCATCATTATTACAAAAGAGGGACAAAATCTAAATAAACGCTGTGGTGGGAGCAACCTAGATGGCCGGTTATAAACTTGCAATATAAAAGAATAACATTATGAGCTCACGAGAGCGACCGCCACGATTACAAAGAGGGTCAAAATCAGCGCTGTGGTAGGAAGCAAGAGAATCCAAACGAGGTGTTGAGGCCTCTAGGATGTACGGTGTCAAGTTTGTGAATCCAATTGGTAGCAATCTAAGATGGCGATCATCCCCACGGCGTGGTCTATCGATGTGTTCTATGACCATTCCTCGGAGCTCAGATGTCTGATGGTGATGTTTCACAAAATGTATAGCAACGTGCTTCTCATAGTCTAAAGTTTCCCCATTCTGGTGTTTATTGATACTGATACGTACATCACTGCGGTGTTGTTGGAACCTTTTAAAAGGACCAATCATCTTACCAACGTAAAGAAGGCCACAGGGGCATTTGAGTAAGTAGACACAATAGTCTGTGAGGCAGGAGAATGTGCCGCGGATCTTATATCGTCGGCCAGTGTGCGGATGAGTAAATTCGGAGCCCAAAATCAGAGAATTGCAAACGTTGCAATTATTGCATCTAAAGCAACCTGTCCTGGGATGTAGCGTGATAGGTGTTTTTGAATATTTCTCAACTGGATTGGCCTTAACCAGGGAGTCTCTGAGATTCTTATTCCGTTTATAGACCTTCATAAATGGTCTTTTGATGATGGGGCACAAGGAATTGTCAGATGCCAATATGCACCTGTATTTGTTGGTGACATGTTCAATGGTGGGGGCGGCCTGGTTGTATGTAACCATAAATGGGATTCTCTCTTCCCTTGACTTTTCTCTGCAGTTATCACCTACCCATATTCTCTCTGCCTGTTGTTGGGCCTGGGTCAGTACCACATTTGGTGCAACTGTTTAACACGGGTATCGGGGTTGGTGTTCACCCTGTAAACCCTCAGAAATTTTTTAATGGGTAGGCTGTTGACCAAGGGTCTTGGATGTGCGCTGTCACATTTCAGCAGTATATTTCTATCCGTGGGCTTAGAGTAGAGGCCCGTTGTTACCGATCCATCATTCCCTTTATCGATCGCCACATCAAGAAAGATCACATGGGACTTCAGGATTAAATGTAATCGTAGGGAAGACAGAGTTTATACATTCAACAAATTCATCAAACGTCCGTCTGCTGCCATGCCAGACAGTAACCACATCATCGATGTAGTGACCCCAGTATCTTATGTGTGCTGTGTACAGAGGTGAAGGGTAGATATAACGTTCCTCTAGGAAACCCACAAAGAGATTAGCAAAAGATGGGGCTATGGCACTCCCCATAGCTGTCCCAAGGATTTGCTTGAAGAAAGATTTTTCAAATCTAAAGTAGTTGTTGTGTAAGACAATTTCCAACCCTGTGATGATATATTCAACTGGTATCTCAGGTGGGTTTCGTGATAGGAAATGTTTGACCGTCTTGATGCCGTGGTTGTTGGGGATTTTGGTGTAAAGTGAGGAGATGTCCATTGTAGCTAATAGATCATCTTGTTCAACCCTCACGTCTTGGAACTTATTCAAGAAGTCCCCAGTATCTTTTAAATAAGAGGGTAACTGATGCACATATGGTTGTAAGTAGAAATCCAACCATTGGGCTAGTGGCTGAGTGGCAGAGTCTGTGCCTGCTACTATCGGCC